>OX467712.1:52550902-53750902 GCA_950111635.1 Agelastica alni | reverse complement strand
TAGAAATCCAGGACATTTCTCAAAAATGTGTCCAAACAGATCTGGAATGCGTCATTTTTCACAATGCAAATTCTGTAAGAAAACGAATCATCTTGAGAAAAATTGTTTTTTCCGAAAAAATTCCACACAAGAACAAGAACAAAGTAAAATTGCTTTTCTATCGAACGAGAAAGATGAAGATACCAGTTTCTTTATTGTTGATTCTGGATGTTCGTCTCATATGAGTAATAATAAAGATTTATTCAAAGATATAACAGATGAAAAATCAGAAATCATGGTAGCAAAAAAGGATCAATCAATGAAAGCGGAAGGAAGAGGATATATTGAGAAAGAATCATGTACACTGAAAAATGTACTCTATGTTCCTGATTTAAGTAAAAATTTATTGTCAGTTAATGCCATCACTAAAAATGATGGTGAAGTAATTTTTCGTGAAAACAAGGTATTGATAATGAAAGACAATAAAATAATTTGTGAAGGAAAGAAACAAAATGGGCTCTATGTTGTTAACTTAGATCAAAAACCAGAAGAAACCTTTTTGACCGAAACAGAAGATATTATGACTTGGCATAGGAAGTTGGGACATATGAGTGGAACATATATGAAGAAATTGAATAAAATGACAACTGGAATAGTTTTACAGAAGGAAGATTTCGAAAAACTGGATAGGGAATGCGAAGTTTGTCTAAAGTCTAAACAGACGAGGTTACCATTCAATTCTGAACGATATCAAGCAAAAAGACCACTAGAAATAGTACATACTGATTTATGTGGACCAATTGATCCGATTACTTGGGATGGAAAAAGATATATACTCACTTTTTTAGATGACTATACACATTGTTGTATGATATATCTTCTGAAACACAAATCAGAAGTACTAGATCATATGAAAAAATATGTTTCTGGAGTTGAAGCATTCAAAAATGTAAAAGTTTCGAAGATTAGATGCGATAATGGAGGTGAATACGTGAGTATTGAACTACAGAACTGGTGCAGAAGCAAAGGAATCGTTTTGGATTATACTATACCTCATACACCCCAATTAAATGGAAAATCTGAGCGACTTAATAGGACTCTTATGGAAAAAGCTCGTGCTCTCATTTTCGATTCTGTTATGAGGAAGGAATTCTGGGGTGAAGCAGTACTAGTTTCCGCATATTTATTGAATCGAAGTCCATATTCTGCCATGGATGTGACTCCCGTAGAAAAATGGACAGATCGTAGACCAGATTTATCACGATTGCAGATATCTGCGTTTGTTACCCGTTCGTCCAAGAAACTCTGAGTATCCGTCTGTAGACCCACATTTCGAAAGCTTGGAGTCTATTTAAGTCATCTTTGTTCGTTGTCCACGACTCCACTCCATAGCGAAGTATTGAAAAAACATAACATTTGGCTAGTCTGATCTTAAGTTTGACACTCAGGTCTCTAGTGCAGAATACCTTCCGCATGTTTGTAAACGCAGCTCTCGCCTGACCTATTCTGCATCCTATTTCTCGCGAGTGTCCTCCAGTCTTGGTCAACATAGTACCCAGGAATTTGTACTCTCTTACTCTTCCAACCTCCTCATTCCGAATTTAAAGACTTCCCTGAACATGTGCTTTGCGGTAAGACCGGCTTTCTTACTGTTGTTGACGATTTTATCCATCATTCTTTGTAGGTCCGCACTACTCTGGGCTATAACCAGGGTATCGTCGGCAAAACGAATATTGTTTATGAGTTCGCTGTTTACCCTTATTCCCGCTGTGTCTTCAGATATAGCCTCTTGCATGATTTTCTCCAGATTAAAGAGTAAAGGAGAGAAAACACATCCCTATCTTACTTCTCTTTCAATCTTTATTTCCTTTGACATCTCCTCGCTCTCTCTAAAAACAGCTTTTTGATTGTAATATAGATTGCTGATTATTCGCATGTCGTTGAAGTCTATATACTTTCCACTAAGTATTTTCATGAGTTTGTCGTGTTTTGCACAATCAAATGCTTTATTGTAATCCAAAAAACAGACGAATAGATCTTGGTTCACATCTAGGCACCTCTGTATTAGAACATTTAGGGCAAATAATGCTTCTCGTGTCCCCATTGCATTTCTGAATCCAAATTAACTTTTAATAATGTCTTCTTCGAGCTTGTTATATACACTTATATGAATTATTTTTAAAAAAATCTTTATAAAGTGACACATGAGACTTATGGTTCTATGATCGCTGCATATGGACATAAGTCATTCTTTTGGGATTATACCTGTTTTGTATATGGCAGGGATGTGTGACTTCGCCATGGCTGTTTAACTTATACATAGACCATTGTATAAAAGATCTGAAAGAGAGTGGGTATGGATTAAAAATGAATGATTTGATTGTCAAATGCCTTCTTTACGCCGATGATCAAGTCATATTAGCGTTATCTGAAGAGGAGTTGCAGGTGATGGCTAATATTATGCATGAAGCCCTGAAAATCAAAGGGATGACAATAAATGTAAGCAAAACGAAAGTAATGGTTTTTGAAGAAAGAGAATACGAAGAAAGCATGATTGAGGGGAAAAGAGTGAAACAAGTAAATGAGTTTGAGTACTTGGGTTCAAAGTTTACTAGAGATGGAAAGTATGACAGTGACATTGAGCGAAGGGTGTTGGCAGGAAAACAAATGAATGGGACGCTGCATAGCTTTATGAATAGCCAGAAAGTGTCAAAAAAGGCACGTCTGGCGATGCGTAAAGGTGTGTTGGTTCCTACACTTATGTATGGTAATGAATGTTGGGTTTGGCAGAAGAAGCATGAAAATAGGATTAATGCTGCGGAGATGAGTAGTCTGAGAAGTAAAGCCGGAGTGACTCGGTTGGATAAAGTAAAGAATAGTAACATAAGAGAATGCTGTGGTGTAAAAGAAGATGTGGTTACAAAGATAGATAAAGGAAAGCTTAGATGGATTGAACACGTAGAAAGGATAGATGAAGGAAGATTAACGAAACAAATTTATAAGGCGAGTGTGAATGGACAAGTCGGTAGAGGTGGACCTCGGAGAACATATCTCGATCAGATCAACATTGTTTTGAAGAAAATCCAGGTCAAGAGTACCAACAACCGACGAGCATGTATCAGAGCACTGATGAAAGTAGAGGAAGTAAAAGATGTGTGTAAGAACCGTAGCAAGTGGAAGGAAGTGGTGCCTGCCTACTCATATGGGAAAAAGACGTGACTTTATGTATGTGTGTATGTATTAAGTATTTGTTGTTTTTCATGTTCTTTATGGCGTTTACGACTTCGTCGTTAGTTATATCAGGACTTATTTTACCTGTTTGTTCCAGATTTTGTTGCCTTGTGTCTGCAAAAAGTTGCTCTATATATTCCTCCCACCGTTTTAGTTTGCCTGCTATGTCTGCAATAATATTTCCATTCTTGTCTCTTAGTGTAGTTACTTGCCTTTTTATGGATATTTAAGGTATCATGTTTTCTTGTAGTTTTTCAATTTCAGTGCACCTATACCACGCTTCCTTAGCCAATTTTATCTTGTTTTTAATAAGGATGTGTGTTTCTTGATATTTATTCAGTTGTTTTTCCTTTAATTTTCGTCTTTTCTCCATTAGGTTTAATATTTCTTTGGCCATTCACTGTTTCTCTGTAGGTTGTCTTTTTTTGGTAAGTACTGGATGGCTTGTTTCTATTATTGTTGTTTTCAGTTTTAACCATTTCTCATTTATGTCTTCGTTTTGTATATTTGTGCGTATATCTTCCATGTTTTTGTTTATTTTTGTGGTAAGTTCTTCTTTGAGAATGGGGTCTTTTAATATACTTTGTGCAGATGCTTAGTCAATGCCGATTGAGCTAACAGTCAATTGGTCGAGATTGATAAGCGAAAACTAGCTTCGCCATCTTCTTCGTCTTCATCAGCGTAAGTGACCGTATGGGCGAATAAAAAGGAACTGTCGTCATCTTCTGGGATAGTTGAGTTGCTAATGCACCAGGACTTGAGTTCACCTAAGCTGATGGCGTTTGGACCGTAGAGCCTCTTCTTTAGTGCTTGGAGGTAGTTGCTGATCCGTGCAACATTCCGAGGCTTGAATCCTTTCTCATTAAGAGTCTCAAAGATGCGCTTGGGCTTCATTCTAAATGTGATGCAAAAGATAAAATTATCAAATTTATTCAATACCCATTCAACTACTTTTACTTACCGAGATTGTTAAAAAAGAGATTCAATCTTCTTTTTCATGGCGAGACTGAGTTGATTACTGCTGGTATCGTAGCATGAATGAGCAGGTGTAGCACGATAAAGGTCCACACGCATTGAGGTAGCATCATAAAACATTTAAAAATTATTTTAAAACACAAATTCCAAGAGTTTGGAACAAATTTAATTTAATGTTCAAATGAAAATATTTTTTGTTGATTTTTATAAAAGACTAGCTATCATATATTAAAAAACGCTCAAACTAAAAGAAAATAGTGCTTTTTTGGAATAAATATCGCTCCAAAATTATTGCTTCAAAATTACCGCTCCAAAAATTATCGCTCCAAAATTATCGCTCCAAAATCATCGCTCATGATTTATTGACCAATTAAAAAAATATCGCTCATTTTATTAAAATAACGCTCATTCCATTTATAAAGATATCACTTATTTTATTTAAAATAACGCTCATTTAAATGACACCCAAAACATAATTTTTTAAACGAAATATAATTTAAAAAAAATTAACTAGATGAAGAAGTTCTTGTTACTTTTTATCCTATTAAAACATACCTAAAATATTGACTAAATATCCAAATGATATGTCACTTGACAAAAGTATGTCAATTTTCTGGATTTAATATTTTTTTAAAGTACGATTTCCCACAGGGGGTTAGACTATATTTTTTTATTCCAGTGACCCCCTTTATTAAATAAAAAATAACCCCCTTTAATTGTTAAAAACACGTCTTTGGAATCGTATATTCATTGAAGTTTGATTATTACCAAATTAAACAATATTTCGTTTACAGCACTTTTAGTAGTTTTTAAAATCTATAATTGTTTTAACACGCTGGCCTTTTTATGGACATTTTTAGTGCTTTTGCTGTTACAGTCTTTCGCTAAATCTTGTTAATAAAAAGCTTTAAAGAAGTGCCTACATCACAAAGTGCTCTAAGCACATGCCTATATTAAACTAATTGCATAATATTTCAGAGCCATTTGGAAGATAAAAACTTACAGCAAAGTAAACTTTTTTAATAGCTACGTTAAATTATGTTGCTTTGAATTTTACCACGTGACTAAAAATATCTTAGAGGTAAATGGTAATAATTTAATGAATATTTACAGAAATATTTATTTACCTGCCTCCTATTCCCCTATTCCACTGCTTCTGTCAGGGTAAACGGAGCTTATACGGACTGGTTTAACATTTAAAAAGGTGTTAGATAAGAGTGTGGCTTCGCCATGACTGTTTGACTTATGTATAGACAATTGTTTGAGAGATTTGAAAGAAAGTGCATATAAAATATTAATGAATTATTGCTATATGCCTCCTATTTGATATTTAACATTTTTTTTAAAGTGATCCCAAAATTTTTCGTTTGGATTCAGATCCGGGTTTTTGGTGGCCACTGTATAACTGTTATATTAAATTAATTAAAATAATCAAGTACCTGGCAACTCTGTTCTTTCTAGTAAGCAAAGTTGCAGTGGCTGGTCTCCTACTATTTAATTTAGCTTTATTAAGCCGTATTTTACCTGTTGTGAAAGAAATTGTGACATTGCGGACAGCTTCGAGTTTGTTTCTAATCACAGAACTAGTGACAGTCCTGTTTCTTAAGCGTATTGTTTAATAAAACAGTCATCTCGGTTGTTAGTGCATCGTTATCGCCCTTGCCCTGGCATTCTATAATAATTTCCTACCTCATTCAAGCGTCTTAACATACGACTCATTGCGAATCAATTTTTACCCAACAAATTGGCAACATAACTTTGACAATATCCCTCATCTAATAAAACTAAGAGTCGCACTATCTCTTAATCTTTTTTGGGGTCACCACAAAAAACGTACCTATTACTTTAAAAAAAAAAATTTAGTTACAAGCTTATTTTCAACGAAAATCTATCGCCAGTGTGCATACAATTGTTATTCTTCTAACATATGTTTTAAGACTCTAAATCTAAACAAATTGTTTCGATAGCTGTCATTAACAACAAGACAAACTTTAGAAAAAAAATTAATTTTTGAATAAATTCATATTCTTGCGTTAATTTTTTATATGAGTTTATTTAAAAAATTCATTAACGTTATGCTTTTAAACACTTCGAACAATATATCAGTAATTTTTGATTAGCGAAACCAAATAAATGTATTAAATAAACCTTAACAGTCACAAGTTTTAATAAAAAACGGTATCTTGCTCTTTCAACATATGCGTGGGTTTAATCCAATCCTGATAAAAGTCGTAACTTAGAGCATCCTTTCCAAGAAAATAGGGCGTCACGATGACGCGTCTTCCTGGCGGCAAACATTGCTATTGTCTCTTCAACGCAGCCTACTGTTCTAGGATTTTCCAATAAAGTTTTGCCAAAACAATAAGGTACATAAATATACGAAACTATTGATTTATTAAATTTTTAAAACATACATTAACCGAATACAAAATTTAATTTGTAACTCTGCTTAGTTAAAATTGTTTTAAAATGATTTAAAAAAAAACGTTAAAATAATTTTAAATTATTTTCGCATGTATTCATTAATGTTAATGAAACTTAAGTTCAATTGTCCATTCTGCATTCAATTGCCGCAAAATCTGGCCTGATAATAGCGTATAATAAAACTGAGTTTATTACAAACATAAAAAATGTACCTCCTTACATAACAATACAGCATAAAAAAAATCAAACAGTGCAAAAAATTTAAATACTCTGGAGAGATAATTACACCTGATAGTTCAGAAAAAGCAGCAATTAAAAGTAGGTGTTCCAAACTAAAGGTGCGTTCCATCTGTGCAAAGATTTGTACAAAAGCGACACTACAAAAACTTGAAATAAAAGACAGGAAAATTTTGAGGAAAATCATAAGCCCAATCAAAGAAAATGTGGAATTTAGCCGCCGACACACCCACGAGTTATTTGAACACTATGATATTATTACCAGCTTAATGAAGTGTAGAATCATGTTCTTTGGTCACCTCAAACGTATAGACACCCCAAGACTTACCCGTTGCATTCATTCATCAATTTTCAAAATGGGCTATTCAGTTTAAGAAAAGTTTTCAGGAAGCCGAAATTTTTAAAGACATTCAAGATCGACATGGTTTCAGAGATAAGGTTAAAACAACCAAAAGCCTTATCCCCTTACCATCCCAACTTCACGTCCTGTCAGCGGGTGGTCACAAGAGAGGTAGCAGGCTCACTTTATCAAAATGAAGACCTACTAGCAGAGGAAAAAAAGTGAGAAAAATAAATAAAACTTCGTGATCCCTAGTAGGCCGACACGATAGCAAAAAAATTGCAGACTACGTCATTAAAAAATAATTTTAGTGAAGTAATTTTATGTTTCAAAGGTCAAATTCGTTTACATTACATTACATTTCAATCTTGCGGTTGGGCCATTGGTATGAGACCTATGTCACCTAAAACCTTTATACCTCTGTGACTACCGCTGTGTCTTTAGGCATCAGAATGTCAGTCCGCTGGTTATGGCAAACCGCAGGATTTCTGTTGGCCCTGTCTCATTTAGATCACTCGGATCCATTATCATGCGGCCCCAGGTTTGATACCTGTACACCGCTAGAATCAGGCAGCAACACAAAATGTGTATGCTGCTCTCTTCCTCTTCGCCGCTTAGTCGGCAGTTTTTCTCAGCCGGCAGCTTAAGTTTAAAGAGGTGTTCCCTTAGTGCGATGTGGCCAGTAAGCAGGCCAAGCGTGCTGCTTAGCATACTCCGGTTCATAGTCCAGAGTGCGTCTGCCCTTTTCTGGAGAAGTTTTTTTCATCAGCTGTCTTGATGTTCTGCTGACAGTATTTGCATTTCACTGAGCGATATGTTCTTGTTTAAGGATAAGTTTTAATTCATGTTTCGTTTCGGCAATTGGCAATCCGACCAACTGGCTTCTTGGTTCGATCAGGGTCCCATTTCTTGCCAGTTTATTGGCTACCTCATTGCCATTTATCCCTGTGTGCTCAGGAATCCATGTAAGAGTGACCTTGTTTGCAGTCGCTAACTCAGTGAGGGCCTGCATGCAGTTCCACACCACCGATGATGTTGTGGTGCAACTCACGAGAAGCCCAATGGCCACGTGACTGTCAGTGAGAATATCAATTTCACTGTTGGTCACTCTGTTTTCTGTCAGGTGCGTAGAACACCTGAGTATGGCATAAACCTTAACCTGGAAGACCGAGGCATATTTACCCCAAGGTATGATTTTCCTGTGGTTGCAGGATGCTCCAAACACACCTGCCCCGTAGCGTCCCTGTTATCCTGATCCGTCAGTGTACCATCGTTTCACTACTGGGCTGATCAATGGTGTTTTTTTTCAACCAGTCTTTTCTGGTTGGTATTTTTGTTTTATAGCTTTTCCTATCAATGTGTTTTTTGGAATCTTGTCCGATTTTATTGTGAAGGGGTGTTTGTGGAGGACCTCGATCTTGGAGTGACCAATCCCGTTGCTCCTTTATCCAACCTGAGACTTTAGTCTGTATGCAGTGTTCCTGGCCCGATCTTTTATCAGTAGGTCCAAAGGTGGTATGTTGAGGGCTATTTGTAGTCCCTCTGTAGGAGCGGTGCTCATTGCACCCGTTGTAGCCCGCAAGATTTTTCTCTGCAGGCTTCTCAACAGGTTCACAGCACCAGCCTCTTACACCCTTGGCCACCAGACTACTATTGCGTACGTTAGTGACGGTAGTTATACCGCCTAATATAACCACAGGCTTACCCTCGGTTTTAGAAATTCGTTTAAATAAGGAGTTATTTTAATTTTATATTTTTTTCTCATATTTAAAATAATTTATATTAGTATTTAAAAAGTAAACGTTCGCACCTTTTATTAGTATTAAAACGTAAATATTATTTTATATTTTCTTTTCTTTAATTTAAATTTATAATACAGGGTGTGGATCATAAGTCAGTGGTCAAAAACACAATTTTATTATCAATACAGAAATACTTGTAGATACAGTTCAATAATTTTACAAAAGATACTTTAATTATTTTTCATGCTGTTCTAAGCAAACATTGCATCTTTTAAACAATTATTTTTTAAATTTTGGCTCAAATCTTTCAGAGTTGTAGTTTTTTAAATTGTGATTGGATTTGTGTCTTTAAATCCTCAACATCACATATTTTAAACGAATTAATCCCATCTTTTAGTAAACCTTAGACTTACAAATCCAGGGATGTGATATCTGGGGACAGTAAAGGCCATTCAATGGTACCCCCTTGTTTAATCCTTTAATGAAAATAATAAAGTCTCTCATAATAACTTAATAATGCAGAGGTGTTTTGTCTTGTTGTTATATCAACTTTCCCTAAACCTACTGCAGATGTTCATAAAGTGGAATATTTTTCAATTCTAACCACACTTCTTAATGCTTATCTTGGTACTATAAAGAATTGACAGTGCAGTTAAAAAAATTTTGCTTGGTTAGCCCATCGCTTAAGAAATTTGCCCACATATTTACACATATTCCATACGTCTGTTCGTATTGTCATTTTTGCCTTAAAGTAAATTAGGTTTTATGGTCTTTATTGCGGAGTTTTCTAAATCCTTCTTTTCTTGCTATTCCATACTACATACAAAACATTGCTTGACAATGTATAACAGACTTTGATTTACCTGAATGAGGAGCTCTGCTTCCGATCCAGTCTTTTAATTTTTAAATTTAATTTGCGAATACCTTGTCAAGGTGGAGGTTGGTTGATTGGAAAAAGTTCCTCAAACAAATCACAAACATCATTATAATAGTCATGCTTCCAACATGTTTGCAAAAGAAATACGCGCTGTTATGTAGTTAACATTATATTCATTTTTCTCAGTTAACAACAAACAATACCACTACACTTGACAAATCAAAGTCAAAGGATTTCTAGTGGCAACTAACTCTTGAACTTGAAATACCAAAATAAACTTTGATTAAAAAGGGTTTGTTCTTTTTAAAATTAAACTGTAGTGATTGCATATTTATGTATTAAAATACCAAAAATCTCTTTCCTGGTATAAAGCCAGCTGAATTTTTGCCAGACTATTGTTTTAAAATGAAACAGAGTTTCTTGGAAACTAGACAAAATTTAATTGTCCATTTATTTTTTAAATGGATTAAATTTTACTTGTGATTTATGATAGTAATTTTTTTACTTAAATAAATTTTACTTGTAACTAAACAAAAAAAACAAAAAATAAATTAACTATTTACAGGGTGTTTCAGAATTCTGCAAATTTATGATAGACTTCTTTTATCAATTCTACGTCAGAAATTATTAAAAAATATAGATATCCCATTCTAGCACTAAGTCACATTTATTTTTAATAACTGCTTTAATTCTTTTGGGCATTGTATTTACTGGATCCTAACACTACTCAGGAGTAAAATTATCATAAATGTTCTGGAGCCTGTGCTTCAGTTCTGGCAGGATTGACTCTAAATCACTTTTTCATTTCATGCCACAGTCTCGATTGGCGAAAGGTCCGGACTAGAGGAAACCCATTTAAGTAAGAGTAATTCTTGATTCAAAAGCCATTTTATGGATTTTTTGGAAGTGTAACATGCAACACCGTCTTGCTGAAAGATAAAGTCATTTCCAGAAATCCTACTTTTTTCCAAAGTGGCAAATAAAAAGTTTTATAGGATGTCTAAATATTTATTTTGTTAACAAAGTTTAATTTTCCAACCCCTTTAGCCGACATCGAACCCCGGATTTTTACCAAAGATGGAAATTTAACTTTGCGTTTAAGACAATCAGGATGGTAAGTTTTATGTTTCTGGCGGATAACTTCAAATCGCGATTCGTCACTCCAAAATAACCTATTCCATCTCTTCATATCCAAATTTGGATGGTTTTTAACCCATTTTAAACTTTTTCGCTTTTGTTTTAGAGTCTAGAGGTTGATTCATAACTATTGAGACGTGGGCTAAGGGCGGATAATTTGGACCAAAATATGACGATAGGAAAATTTTGGTTTTATTTTTGCTAATGGTAAAGAGAAATAATTTTACACAGAATTTTACAGAAAAAGTCCAGGCCCAGACGGTATTCCAAATGAACTTTTTAAATATGGCGGAAGAAGCCTGAAACAGCAGCTAACAGGCATAATTCGCAAAATCCTTTTACATAAAAAAATTCCGGACGAATGGCGCCTAAGTACCACAATCTTTATGTTTCAAAAAGGAGACAAAAAGATACCCGCAAACTACTAAGGCATAAACCTTCTAAATACAACCTTAAAGCTAGTAACAAAGATTATAACAAATAAAATAAATGAACTCACCACATTGGGCGATGAACAACAAGGATTCAGATCAGGAAGATCTTGTACTGATGCGATATTTGTACTGCGACAAATAACTGAAAAATCCATCGAGTATAACAAACCAGCCTTCATGTGTTTTATAGACCTGGAAAAGGCATTTGACCAAATACAACTAAAGGACGTGGTACACATTCTATATAACAGGAAAATCCCATACAACATCATAAAAACCATCAAAAATATTTACCAGAGAAACAAAATACAAGCCAAAATTAATGGCACAAATACCGAAGAAATTCCTTAAATAGTGGTATTCGACAAGGAGATTTCTTTAGCCCCTTATTGTTCAACATCGTTATGGACGAAATAATAAAAAGCTCTCGTAACCTATAAGGGTATAAAATGGGGAACAAAGACGTCAAAATCCTATGCTATGCCGATGATGCTGTTCTGATTGCAGAAAACGAAGATGACCTACAGAGATTACTATTCAAATTTAACACAACGGCAAAAAGTCTAAAAAATGAAGATATCTGCAGCAAAGACGAAATGCATGACCACTTCAAAAACACCTATAATATGCAAACTGGTTGTGGATGATAAAATTATACAACGGGAGATAAAATTTAAATACCTAGACATAGAAATATCAGGATACGGTGACATCAAGGCGGAAGTAAGAAATCAAGCGGCAAAAGCAGCACGAACCTCAGCTTACCTGAACGATACAATCCTCCGAAACAAATATATCGAAATCGAGAACAAATCCCGAATCAACAAGGCGGTCATCCGACCTATATTAACATACACAGCGGAAACTAGACTAGATACATCGAACACAAAGAGAATATTAGAAACCACCAAAATGAAAATAGTGCGCAGGATCGCTGGAAAAACACTTTTTGGCAGGGAGAGAAGCGAGAACATTAGAAGAACATGTAAAATAGACAATATAAATGAATGGATACTGGGAAGAAAGAGAGAGTGGAACAAACACATAGACCGGATGAATAACGACAGAATGGTCAAAATAACAAGAGACAAGTCGCCCTTAGGACGCCGAAGCGTTGGAAGACCCCGCAAGAGATGGAGTGACAACCTTTCTAATAATTAAACGGCAGAGGATACGAATAAAAACAAGCAAATTGCTTACATTAAAGAAAGAAGAATATTATTTAATGTTTTATGTTACGTTTTGTTATAGGGGGCACCATGTAAATGATTCATAATGATGAAATCAACTGGTAAATTTTTGACGAAACTGACGAAATGATTTTTATTGGAAAATATGACGCAAACATTACTTTTAAACACGATAGTTTTATTCGTTTACGAGAAAAATGCAATTGAACAATTCAGAGTCTTAGAAGGAGATATCAAGTAGGTAACAGACAACAACAAAATGTGTCACGTAAGGCTTCTATTTCGACGATAAAGCAAAATTAAAAACAATATAACATAAACAGAGCAAACTTAAATTAAATTTTATACGTGGCCTCCTCCAACTTCAATGCCTTTTCTAATTTTTTTAAAAAGGGACTTTCGAACTTTAAAGAAACTATAATTTTGTCCTCTTATAAAATAAGCCGCATTTTGTATGTTCATCCACAGTTCGTCTTGTGAATTAATTGCATTGGCATAAACTAAGGACTTCATATGTCCCCAAACATAAAAATCAAGCGGGTTATACTAAGGACTTCTTGATGGCCGTTTTAAATCACTTTCTCTGCCAATCCATCGTTGAGAAAATATGTCACTTAGATGATTTTTAACACCCAATGGAAAATGAGGTAGAACTTCAACTTGCATTTGCCACATTTTCCTTCTTACACCAAGTGAAAGATTATCCAAAATATTACTAACAGTATTTTGCAAAAAAAAAATAATTTCCATTTAAATTTGAAGGCAGAACATAGGGCCCTAGAAGTTAGTCGCCTATAATGTCACACCATACATTAAATTTAATTTAATGCTGAAAATGTCTATCTTTAATAGCATGCGGGTTTTCTTCTTCTCAGTAATGGCTGTTTTGCTACTTAAAAACTCCTCGTCTGGTAAAAATCGCTTCATCGGTGAACATAATATTCTTAATAAAGTTTCGGTCATCATTATGTTTGTTGAGAATACGTTGGCAGAACTGTAATCATCGTGGAAGATCTCTTGGAAACAAATTTTGAATGAGAGTAAAGTGATAAGGGTAAATCTTTTTTTTTAAAGTCTAATAATAGATGACTGACTTACTCCTGTTGCTGCTGATAGATGACGTGAACTTACTGCAGGATTTTCATCTACTTGATTAGGTGTGATTTGTTTCGGACGACCACTCTGATTTTTATTTCAAAATGACTTGGTTCCCCAAACGATAAAATAGATTTGCAAAAGTTTTGTAATTTGGTTGCCTTCTGCCTTGATATAACAATGCATACTTTATTGCTGCAGAGTGACCGCTCAGGAGTACCAATATTATGTAAAAATAATGTTTGCGTATTATTTTCTAATCAAAATCACAAAAAGGTATTTTCAAAAATAGTTACCAGTCGATTCATCATCAGGAATCATTCACATGACGCCCTCTATATCAAAATGTAAAATAATACATAAAATAATAAACCTTGTCTAAAGTTATGTCTCTTTGCCGATTTTAAATACAATCGATAAATTTACAGTAAAATTATTAGCAAAAAATGAAAAAACATTTCAAATTTAACGCCTTGCATCTTTTTCCACAGCAATATTATATAAAGGCATGTTTGGTCCCATCGTCATATTTTGATCCAAATCACCCGCCCTTATCCTATGTCCTAATAGTTATAAATCACCCTGTATAACGGTATTTCTTTACCCTTCGCAAACTATAAAAATAATTATCTTTTGCTTAGTTGGAACTCAAAAAACTTATCTTGTAAGTATCAAATCCTGGTATTCTAGATTTTGTATGACTTGTAAACCTGCAAACATGTCTTCCAACAGCCTCACTTTGGAGTACACTCAACTCTTGTTGGCACGCCTATTAGACCTAATAATTCTGTCTAAAGCTCGTCCATCATTGTCTGATAATTTGTATTTTTTTTACATATCGAAGCTTTAGGGCACCTGAACTGTTTGATTTGTACGATTGTACAATATTTTGAACACTGTATCTGGATAAGCCGAGAAATTTTCCAATTTCACCGTTTGATCTGCCAGATTTATGTAAATTAAAAATAATTTTTTTATCAATTGCCTTTTCTCTGCCCATTATTAACAACAAATAGCAATATTAAACTGTTTTACAATCTGAACAACTGTCACTGACATTTCTGTCAAAATAGCGTTGTTTTCATAGCCACCTTAGTCCTCGTTGTTAGCATTACTTAGATAATTGAATGTAACGAAACTACTTTTTTGACTAATTTTTATTTTTTATAAGACAGTATCGCAAACTATTAAACCCAGATCTTTTCTATATTACTCTAAATAGTAGATATTTGTCTTATATATTACATTGTAGAGGCTGGTTTTCCTCCTTAAACGATAAATGCCAAAATTACTAAAAATTTTATATGTGGGCAGCTTTTTGTTAGGTATGGACAAATATTTTGCCCCCAATTTTCCACGCTACTGGATAAATTTTGGAATGGAATGAATTTTAATTTTTTTTGCAGCAACAAAATATTGTCTCTATACGCGTGTGTACTCTTAAAAAACAACAATTTATTTAAAAAATTTCAAATAAACTACTTACTAATTCTTGGTCATTTCTTTATTGTCTTTGATATCATTTACAAAAATTTTCTCTTGGTAGATAATCATCAAGATTTAATGCCAAAACTTTTCGAGCGCGCTTAGCAAATAACTGTTGTTCATAAAGAGTTCTCTAGAAAATTAATGGTATCACATTTAATAAACGGCCAATAGAGGAAAGTGTCCAAATTTCGGATACTTTTTGTTGTAACGATCTATCGTTTAAACCACTTACGTTAGGATTTTCATATTAACATATACTTTTACTATGGATAGAAAAGAATTCTATATTATATATTATAAAATTTAAAATTAAATAAAAACTAAATTTTTTTATTTTTTTTTTCAAAGACCTGAGATTTCTACAACTATGGCACAATTTTGAATAGTAGGGTTGCCACATTTTGTAACTTAAGAAAAATAGGGTAAAAGGAAAATTAATATTTTGGAAAAAAAATTGATTTCCCCTGATGGCAGATGTACCGCCTGAATTCCACTAAATGTTGAGGAAGTTTAGTGGTTTATTTGCTACAAAATAATACTCACAGATACCCTTCACCCTCTAGAATATAGAAGAAGAGTTGCAGACCAGTCATTGCTCTACAGATATTTCCATGGCAGATGCTCCAGAGAAATAAAAACTCTTGTACCACCATTGGCCACATTCGGCCGAAGAACTCGGCACGCTGATCAGTCTCACCCATTTACTCTCAAGATTGACACTATAAGCACCAATCTTCATTAAGAATCCTTCTTTTACAGGGCTGCTACGGAATGGAATAAGCTTCCAAAATCAGTTTTTCCAGAGAACTATGACCTGCAACTTTTTAAAAATCGTGTCCACAATAATTTCCTTTCTATAATCCCTTCCCCTTCTAATAGTCGCAGTGCGGGCCGTCCGCGGCCCACACGATAGGTCTACCCTTTTGCAACTATTTTTAGTGAAAAAAAAGGTTTGGGCATATCAACTATTGCGTTGACTTTGATCGAAGTTTTTAAAATGATTATGACGAATCGTATGTTCAAGAACCGAATTCCTGTCTGGAAAAATTAGAATTTTTCTTAATTATAAAAAAAATAAATAATAATACCTTAGTGTTTTATGTGCTTAGTCTTAAAAACCAAAAAAACTAGACACTGGTAGTTCAGTGGGACAATGGGGTGGGTAAGATGGGCGAAACACAGTTAAATCAAGAGTGTTAGACAAAACGCCTCATTTTTATTAAAATAAAAATTGGGTAACTTAAATAATTGTTGCCAAATATTTTCCGGTGTGAGAGATCAATCTATTAAATCCTTCATAGGAGGATATCAGTGCTATGCGTCAACACTAATTCTATATTTACAACTTGGCAAAATCAACAAACACACAGCACTGAAAAACATGACTGCCAAAAAATATAATCTCTTGACTAAAATGGTACTAACAGGCGTTCATCCAAAAGAAAACAAAAATGTCTGTGCGGTCCAGATTGTAAACTCCCGTATCAGAAAAATATTATTTAGCAAATTATATTAATATACCTTTGTACAGATCTGGAAAATATCAATATTACTTAACAATTCATGTCCATAGACATATCCACAGTAGAGAGATTAGCCAGATCCATTGAACACTGGTGGAACTGCAAGAATGGGTAAACGCCTCAGATTTAACGTCCATTTGGAACACTAAAATGTTGGATAATGAAGTCATGCAAGAAAATGAGTAGTGGCTCAAGTGAGGGGCACACTGGCCGTTTTACAATATTTTATTCAAGTTCGAATATTAGTTTTGTTGATTTCACATATACTCCCTTAACTGCCTTAAAATATAAATAAATAGTTAATATTATTATTATCAGTTGCATATTTCAGTTTTCTTAAATACGAGGGCGGTTTGATAAGTCAGTGACATTTTGAATAAAACAAATTTTTTTCCGCAAATAAACATTTAATTTTTCCAAATAATCACCTTTTAGCTCGATACATTTAGTCCAGCGTTTTTCTAATTTTTTTATTCCCTCCAAATAATAGGTTATTTCAAAGCTCTCAAAATACGCGTTTGTTTCGGTAATGACTTCTTCATTCGACTCAAATCTCTTACCGCCCAGCCATTTCTTTAGGTTTGTAAAAAGAAAATAGTCGCAGGGGGCTAAATCTGGAGAATATGCTGGATGGGGTAACAGTTCGTATCCCAATTCGTGGATTTTGGCCATCGTGACTAGACAAGTGTGCACACGTGCATCGTCTTGATGGAACAGCACTTTCTTCTTCGCCAAATGAGGCCGTTTTTGCTTTAAATCAACGTCGAATCTGTTTAA
This sequence comes from Agelastica alni, assembly GCA_950111635.1. Classification (NCBI taxonomy): domain Eukaryota; kingdom Metazoa; phylum Arthropoda; class Insecta; order Coleoptera; family Chrysomelidae; genus Agelastica; species Agelastica alni. The sequence continues at coordinate 53,733,453 of OX467712.1, read as the reverse complement.
AAGCTTTAAATAATATTCGCCGGTGATCGTTTTACCTTTCTTGAGGTAATCGATGTGAATGACACCGCGTACATCCCAAAAAACTGTGGCCATGTCCTTGTTGGCTGACAGACTCTATTTCGCCTTCTTTGGTCCACGTTCACCCCGAGCAACCCACTGTTTCGATTGTTCCTTGGTCTCTGGCGTGTTGTGATGGATCCATGTTTCATCCACAGTAACAAAACGGCACAAAAATTCGTCCGGATTACGGCTGACCATCGCTAAACACTCTTTTGAAGTGGTCACACGATTGCGCTTATGGTCGAGTGTGAGCAATCGCGGCACCCATCTCGCAGAGATTTTTATCATGTCCAAATATTCGTGTAAAATATGATGTACCCGTTCAGTTGAGATACCTACAGTATGAGCCAACTCACGCACTTTCATTCTCCAATCATCTAATATCATTTCATGGATTTTATCGACGATTTCCGGCGTGATCACTTCTTTTGGGCGACCTGGACGTTCGGCGTCACTAGTGCTGGTACGACAACAACGGAACTCTGTAAACCACTTCTTAACCATTGAAATTGATGGTGCCGAGTCCTTGTAGTATTTATCAAGTTTTTCCTTAGTTTCAGTGATGGATTTTTTACGTAAAAAGTAATGCTTAATTAGCACACGAAATTTATTTTTTTCCATTTTCGTAAAAATTCACGAGGTTGTCTGCTTTGAACGGCTATCAAACACCAACTGCACGACGTAGCTTGCTCAAAATTAGAAAGTTGCCCACTGATAGATTATAGTTGACGGCAGCACTGTTGCATTTGGAGTAACTGCGTGGGAAATTCAAAAAGTCACTGACTTATCAAACTGCCCTCGTATATTCAATTTACTCGCACACACCCACTGCAGCAAAAAGGTGTCCACTCTACCCCGGTCTCCCCTATGGAGGCTAAGTCCGTACCATCAAAGCGATTGTTTTCGAGAGCTGGATTAGTTATACGAAAACACGGTAATCGATTGAGTAACGAATCGGCTAGAAGTCTCTTAGTCTGGTGGGAAATAAAATGTTTTTAAATATATCATAAATTTTGTTTTCCAACATTTTTTATCGATAAAATTATTTCTATTTGTTTACTTTATACTTGAAAAATTATAGAGGTGTCTAATGAAAAAGGGATTTTCAAATTCTTTTTTTTTTGGTACTGCTTTCTAATAAAACTCGTCACTACTTTCTAGGGCAATTCATTTTTGTTAAATTAAAACTTAAATAATTAAAATTGGTAATTATATTAATCATTTTATATTTGATTTACTATTAAATTATAATTGTGATTTTATAAATAATAAAAAATAATTTTTAACTTAATTTTAATAACATTATTTTTGTTTTTTGCTGCATACACTGATTACACATTATTTTTAAAATCATCAAATAGTTCAAGACGACATATACTTAAAAAGATTTGGTTTCAACGACGGCACACTTTTAGGATTTTAAGCTAAGATTACAAGCAAAGCTAGGTTTGGCTCGGCTTTGAGCCAATCTTCAAACCGTGTTCGAGCTGGATCTGAACCTCGAAAGTCGAGCCAAACTTTGAGTCCGAGCATGAAATTCTCGAGAGAAGCTTGAGATATTCAAAAGCTTGGCTCTACTCGAGTCCATGAATAGTGTCCATCAAGAACTAAGTTTACAAGATCTTGAATGGTTGGTTTAACATGCTGCTCAAAATGTTGTAACCAATTGGTTAAGCTGTCACCTTATTTCCACCCTGATACATGACACTCAGCCAGGGGGTTCTCCAGCCAAAAGCTCTTCATATTTTTTTGCGAAATCACGAGCATAAGAGATACATAGTATCTTGCTGCATTTTTGCATGTCATTAAAGTCTTCAATGAACCCCTTTCAGCAGAAGAAATAATTCCTATTTGTCTTTTTCCCTTAATTCCGATTACTTTCTCTTGTGAATTCTTTGATTCGTACTGCCACTTGTGGTTTAAGAAAGGTCAGATGTATGTGACGGAGGAAAAATAGACGTAGCCATTTTTTTCCGGCTGCTGAGTTTGTAAAGAGATGTGGTAAGTTGTTTTGAAAAGCAAAACGACGGCTTACGTTCTACTTTCCACATAGTCTTTGAACGTTGATTTGGGTACTTCAAACTGCTTATGAGCCATTAAATTTGCCTGTTTTCCCCTCCTTTTACAGCTTTTTTTATTGCTTGTTGGTCCGATTATATACTACGCATTTAAAAAAATAAATAAATAAACACTGTACCGACATTTTATTTTTGTACTACTAAAAACCACCATTGGCCACATTCGGCCGAAGAACTCGGCACGCTGATCAGTCTCACCCATTTACTCTCAAGATTGACACTATAAGCACCAATCTTCATTAAGAATCCTTCTTTTACAGGGCTGCTACGGAATGGAATAAGCTTCCAAAATCAGTTTTTCCAGAGAACTATGACCTGCAACTTTTTAAAAATCGTGTCCACAATAATTTCCTTTCTATAATCCCTTCCCCTTCTAATAGTCGCAGTGCGGGCCGTCCGCGGCCCACACGATAGGTCTACCCTTTTTGCGACTATTTTCATAAAAAAAAATTAGGATTAATTCTATCTTTACTGAAGCACTTTTTGTATCAAGAATTAATTTAAAAAATGTAACTTCGTTGGTTACTTAACTTAAGTGAAAAACATTGTTAACATTTAAAATCATTTTTAACATTTTGAAACTACTAGAGATACATTTAAAATTACTATTGACTACCTACAAAAAATTTCGTGTACTCATAACTTCCGTCTAATTTTTTTTACAAACTGTTTATTTGGTCCTTTTTAAATATTTATAATTTATATTTTTAAAATTTATCCAGTTGCTTAGAAAATCGGGGGCAAAGTATCTAGCCTTATCTAACTAAAATTACACTAGTAAAGCTCCCGAAAAAAAAATCTCAACAAAATGAGTGTTTTTTTTATATTTAGTAAAAAGCGATCGGGTTAGAGAAGCCCACACTGCAGATTTAAGCTTATTATGTTCCACTGTTACCATATTTAAGTCTAGTTGGCCTAAGCCATTTAGTCTTCTAGCTAATCTTGATAAAGGTTAAGCTTTTTACTTAAATGTAGAAGGCCTCGTATCATGTTTTTAGCCCGTGCCGCATCATTTTGAGTCGTATCGTCCGCATACTGTTTGCGCCACATAGTAAGATTGTAGATTGTAGATTGTAGGGTGGGTCGAGAAGGCCATGCTGCCTCTCAAGCACTTCGACCTATTAGATCTTTTGTGCATAACCCTTAATCCATTTGAGGCCCGGGATTCCGAGACTTTCAGTAAAGTTTATTAGTTTCCTGGGGGCTAAGTTTCTGACATCAAGGGCTTTAGGAAGGCCCCTTCCAGAAACTTGAGCCTCTTGCAGAAAAGCGCTGTGCATTCGCAAAGCAAATGTTCTGCAGTTTCAGCGAAGTTCTCGCAGTAGCGGCAACTATCACTCTCTGTTTTGCCCATCTTTTTCAGGTGGTACCTTAGAGGGCAGTGTCCAGTGAGGAGTCCTGTCACCAGTTTTAAGTCTTTCCTGTCCAACTCGAGAAGCTGTTTAGCTTTCCTTGGCGAAAGACTTACTAGCCTTTTCGCTTGTCTTTGTCCTGGCACTTTATGCCAGTAAGATTTCATTTCATCTGTTTCCTAACGTCGAACCTCTTCTTTCAAGTGGGCTTTGGAAAATCCACAGAAGGGTTCTGGACATGAAATTTTTTTATTTGATCCTTCTTTGGCAAGGCAATCTGCTTCTTCGTTGCCTGGGCACATGTCTCTATGGCATGTAATTCTGCTCGAAAGATGGTTGGGGTGTTACCAAGCGGTTTTAAGAGACTAAAATTCGGCCCTATAACGCCGACTCCAACCCCTTCATCCATCTTGGATCCATCAGTGTACCACACTAAAGCATCCCTTCCTAGTTGAAGTCCGTTCTCTGTGCAAACTTGGTGGTTGTTTATAACCACTTTAAACTGCATTTCGAAGTCGTACCTAACTGGCATAATATCTGTCGGCTTAGACATGGATTCTAGGGAAATATTTTCCAAAATCTTCAAATGTCCATTCCGATTTCTTGCTCTCTTATTTATTGTCTGGCTCAGTCTAAAGGCACTGATTGCTGCTTCTTTCATTACACATAAGTACAATGGTGGAAGGTTCAGCATTACCTCTACGGCTGCAGTAGGGCACGTGAATGTTGCCCCTGTGATTCCCAGACAAGCTAGCCGCTGCACTTTCTACAGCTTGACTTGTGCCGAAATTTGTTGCATTTTTGGCCACCATATCAATGAAGCATAGGTGACCATTGGTTAAATGATCGGCTACATAGTAAGGGCGTCACAGTTAAATATGATGTGGGATGCTGTTTCCTCCCCATTTTCAAATATCCTGCATATTACGTTCTTCAAAAAGATTCCCATTTGATGCAGTTGTTACCTTAGACAACAGTGCCCTGTAACGAGCTCTTTTAACAGCTTTTTTGTCGAGCTACAAGGCCTGAGTAGCAAGTGCAAGGTTTGTGTAACGTAAATTTTTCTTTGTAATTTTAATAGTAAGTTATTAGAGCCGGCCCTCGTATTTTTATATCGCCAAGCCGTTACTGCAGGTCTTTTATCATTAAACACCAGATAAAAATTTATTTTTATGGTACATTTTTGTCAAATAGTTTTAGTTTAGTTTTGACAACAGAAAGGTCGGGAACAATTCTACAATAGACTTGAAGTATTATATAATTGGTAAAAAAATTGTTAAATTACTATTATTTTTCCAAAGAACTACGTTGGTTTTTTTTTATGTTTAAAGTAATATATTGTTCTTTGGTGAAATACTGTGAATTTTATTTCTCGGTTAAAATTATTTTGAATTGTAATTCGGCATTAACCGCTTCTTTTAGTTTGAAAAAAAACTTTTATACCAAGGGTCTTGTGGTTAATGTCTTAAATATATTTAGAAATCACTATAAGTATTTTAATGATTTCGGTTATCGACCTTTCTGGTTTTTTTACTTTCTCTTCTTTTCTTCTAAATTTCCGTTTTTTGGACGTATCCATTTATTGACGTTTCATTATTTTTTGATACGGAATTTTTACATTAGCTTCCACGACTATTATTTTGGACATAAAATGTTCTTCTTCTTTTGCCTATCCACTATTGTTGAATGTTGGTGACCATATTTCCATACTTTTCTCTGTCGGTTGTTGTGTGTACCAACTCTCCCATCGTTCTTAACCCCGTCTAATCTCTTATATTTCTCAATTATGACATTTGCTTTCTGCCTATCCCTCGCTTTTCCTCTATTTTTTCTTCGACAATAAGTTGTAGCAGTTGATATTTTGAGTTTCGCATTATATGTCCAAAATACGATGTTTTCTTCTTTTTGACATTAAGCATTAACTCACGGTCTTTGCCGATTCTTCTTAGAATTTCATCGTTGGTTATACTCTGTCTGTTCATGGCACTCTTAGCATCCTACGATACATCCGCATTTCAAATGCTTCTATTTTGTTGACTGAAGATGACTTCAATGTCCAGGTCTCTGCACCGTACAGCAACACCGACCATACACGACTAGTTAGCACGCTTTTATATTTAAAAATGTTACTTAGATAATTTCTTTGTCATTATCCCAATCTTCATGCAAACAGCTCCCTAGATATTTCTATTGTGCTAGACGTTCTAAAGTTTGGCCTTCTGCTATTAATCTTGCATTGTTGTATGGGAGTTTACGTCTGCTTACTATCATGAACTTTGTTTTATTGCTATTTATTTTAAGACCATAATTTGTACCAATACGATTCAGCTCATCGATCATTTGTTGCAGATCTTTAATGTTATCTGCAATTAAGATGAAGTCATCTGCATATCCAATGTTGTTTTTATATATCCCATTTACCTTAATTCCAACATTTTTATCTTCCATAAAATGTTCACCGATTGGTATTTGGATTTGGATTTAGATTTAAGAAGTCAATTCTAGTTATGTGGATTTTAGCTGCCTTGGCGCAGAAATTTTCGATACCAGGAACGTTGGATTTATCGCCAGCGGGAATGATTTTCGCTATTCAGTTTACTCAGTTTTGGATTTTTCACCGTTGGATTTTTTTCCCACCTTTCGAACTTAATTCGAATTCTAATTTTAATTTCATTTATTTCTATTTTATTTTAAATATGTCTTCTTTTTTATTTTCAGGAATTGTAAACAATTTTTTTGTAAACCTGTATTTAATTTTCATTTTTAATTGTTTCTGGACGAAAAAACGTGAGTGCTAACAGCTTTAAAGCCGAAATACGTTGCTCGTTTTGCTCGTTTCACAAGTATTAAATTAAATAATACGGTTAAATTTCTTTTGGTGTTTAATTTACTTTTAGTAATTTTCTTGTAAAATCACTTGGTGCCCTAACGTGGTTTAGCTTTTAATTTTCAGTTGGTTTGGTTAAAGAAATATAAAAAAATGGCGCATTGGTCCGTGAACAGATCTCTTCTTCCCCTTATATTTAATTTAATTAAAAATTTAAATTAACTTTTTTCATTTATTTTTCAGAAACGCGATTTGAGTTTGGTAATAATAAAATTATTTTTAAATACATAAAATTTTATTAGTTTATTGAGTATTAGTTATTTAATAGTAACTATCAACTTAATATCGTTACACACAAACTTTAATTTCGTTACAGATATTTCGTTTATTTTAACCAAATTTCGTTACATTTAGTTGCCCTATCATTTTATTGCTGTGCATCAGGCTTTGGGTTTCTAGCCAGCATCGTTTTTGCTGCCAGGTTAGCTAAGACTTGCCATTTCCTGATAAAATATTTTGTTATGCCTATACCGGGTTCAGGACCCAGCTGCGAGTCTGCAAAACCCAGCCCTGTGGTGCGTCACATTTGGCATTCTTTTACCAGCTTAGAGCTGATTTGGCAACTTCCAATTGCTTAGAGTGCTGCTTGGCTGTCTATGTTCCTGTTTCTTGTCTTAAAGTTTAAGGTCTACTGTAAGACTCCACTGACTGTGTCAGGCCTACTCACTAAAAACTTCACCCCTTTTTAGGTGAAACTTAGGCCTGTTGGCCCATTGTATCTTGCCTATATATTTTTGTATCATTGTAAAATGAAGATCTGACCCGCAGACCACCCGGCAAGGACCCGGAAACAGCAAAACACACACTGCGCCGCCACGAGACACTGGTACGAAAAAGACAGGCAATTCCCGGGACCTAGAACCACGCTGCACCCAATCAAGTACCTTCGTACCTTGTGCAAGTTTGTACAAGTTCTGTACTGGGTGGGAACAATGTGTCCGTCTATGAACCGTCCATCCTCCCAAGCGCCCCGCAGCAGTTCAGCACGTGCACCACCGCTCCTGGATACCCGCCGCACAACCCACAGGCCAGGCCTTCATTATACAGTCCCTTAGTGATTCTTAGCTGATTCTTGTTCATCAGTAACAGTTCTGTCGTCCTTTTAGGGCACGGTTCTTTGATGTATTATTTCCCGTGTTTGTTTCCTTGTATGCTTTTCCAGTAGTTTTTGTTTTTTTCCGAACCTTTTCTTGCAAGTTCGTCTACTTCCTCATTACCTGCAACTTCCTGGCGTCCTGGAACCCGTATCAGTTTGACGTGATTACGGTCTACCAGCGTTCTTAGTTTTTCTTTGCAGTTAACGAGTATGGGGGAAGGGGTGGTCCGGCCCTGAGGTGCCCCCTACACAGGATTTAGGATTTCACCCGGTTTCCTGTAGGCTCCGTTAGCTAAGGTGCTCCCCACCGCCATGCATCCATCAGCACTGGTCGCATAACACTTTGTATCGGGAGTCTTTTAGTCGCCTTTTAGAACAGGCAGACCATACCTGGGATCTATTCTATTTTCCTAGTATCCCTAGGGAAGGTTCCTGTTTCTTAGGTCCATTCCGAGATTCTCCAGTGCGCAAGCCATGATTGCAGTAACTTCGGCTTGGAATATTGTGGTATGCTTTCCCAGTCGCATAATTAATTATAACAATGATTCGTTGCTGTCGTTGTCTAGAAGTTAAAGAGAACTGTCTTCCAATTTATTAACACAATAAAAAGTTTAAAAAAGGTTAAGCTAGCAGAATAGTTACCCAAGCAATTCTTTAAGGCATTTTTACCGATACTTCTAGAGATAGTCTTTTTTGGCTGAGTCAATGAGAAATACATTTGTGAACAGGAACGAAACAGATTGTGATACTATCTTCTAAATAACATTTTTTACACTTGGGTATTTTTACTTATTGTAGCACTTTTTAACTACAAATTGAATTTGGTTTCCTTATTAAATGACTAAATAATTTGGATCTTAAGATTTTAAATTCTTATTTTATTCACATCAAATCACCAAGATATTTTGCAACCTGTCTTTCTAAAACTGATATTAAGTTATTGGTACTTATTTCATGACTTAATATTATCATTAACTATTCTGATGCAAATTATCTTACCTATTAAAACTTTATATCTAGTTATATATAGGGTAGCAAACCGAAAACTAAACAGAGCCATTTGCAGGAAACTCGTCAACATTTTATAAAAACGCCAAGATCCGTCAATTTTTGGTTAAAGGGGGAAAATCTTTTCCAGTATTTTTGACTTCACTACTTTCAACCCCGAGCAAGGGTAAGAACTACCCCAAAACTTTTAAATGGCATTGGGGGTCAAATAAGATGTCTTTTGAAAACTCTGACAATTCTCTTTACAATAGTCTATAAATTTTACATTTACATAAAATTCCAATTATTTAAGTTTCTTACTTACCACTTAATTAATTAAATATTTAAACTGATGACCGCCTGCTTTTATACAATAATAAAGATTTTGTTTAAAACGTTTACGCTTATTTCAAAGAATTTCCGGAGTAATTAGTCGGAACTTGTCAACGATTTTTTGACGTAAATATTTTAACGACGCTGGTTGTGTCTTATAGATTTTACTTTTCAGATGTCCCCACAAAAATAAATCGAGGGGCGATAAATCTGGCGATCGAGGAGGCAATTCAATGCTGCCTCTTCTCCCAATCCAGTGCCGTTGAAAACGTTGGTCTAAATACTGCCGGACAATCACACCGCATAATGCGGAGGAGCACCGTTCTGTTAGAAATAAAAATGATCTTCGTCATTCTGTGGATTATTTTTAAAAATAAGTTTTTCATTTAAAATCTTATTTCTCAATGAGTAATGGGCGGAAATTTAAAGACCATATTATAGAGAATTGTAAGAGCTTTTGAAAGACGTTTTATTTGACCTCCAACGCCATTTAAAAATTTTGGGGTAATTCTTACCCTCGCTTGGGGTTGAAAAAAGTGGAGTCAAAATTACCGAAAAAAATTGACCCCTTTTAACCAAAAATCGACGTGTTTGAGAGTTTTTCTAAAATGTTGACGAGATTCCTGCAAATGGCTCTGTTTCGCTTTCGGTTGGCCACCTTGTATAAATTAACTAATGATTTTTCATTATGAAAAATTTGGTAAAATGATTCCAAAGAATGGTGAATGTGTTTTCTACAATGTTTTTTTGTTTTTTAGATGAAATTGTTAAAGAAGGTGAAGAGGAAGTACCTTGTAATACAGATAATGAAACACAAGCAAAAAACCAGGGCAGCAATTGGTGTAGAGATGGAAACTCAGTATGCTTAGAACGGTGGCAGGGGCCCAATAATGGAATAACATCCTTTGATAACATTGGATTTGCCATGTTGACTGTGTTTCAATGTATTACAATGGAAGGTTGGACTGCCATATTGTATTGGGTAAGAAAGATTTAATAATTTTTTATATTTATTTTTTTTAATTTGTCCTTAAAATATTTATAATCAATTATTTATTAAAAAGTTAAAGTTTTTTAATTGTTTACAATTTTAATAGGAAACAGTTATTCTTTATTTCTCTAGATTGTATGCAAAAATTTAATAAAGAATGATATTGACATTTTTTGTTACCAACCTAATATGTCAAATAAACAAAATACAGTTTAAGCACATCAGTAAAAAGAAAGAGCAACTATAATGTCATATATTGGCTTGAGAATGTAGTTGGTTGGATAATGACTAATAAAATACACACATGGAAATAATCTTAAGATACGAGGCGTGTTTTTAAAGTAAGTACCGTTTTGAAATGCCTCCTCCGATTAAGAATCCCGCCGACTGTGAAATACGCGCTGTGATTCGTTTTCTTAGTGCTAAAAGCGTAAAATCATCGTAAAAACAAAAAAGCGTATGGAGAAAAGATTATGAGCGATGGGATGGTACGGAAATGGGTGAGAGCTTTTAAAGATGGCCGTACAAATGTGCATGATGAGGAACGAAGTGTGCGACCTTCGATCATTACTGACGATTTGATGCAAAAAGTTGATGAAAAAGGGAGAGAGAACAGACGCTTTACGATTTCAACGTTATGTGATAAGTTTCTTTATTTGTCAATTGTTACAGAACGTTTAAATTATTGAAAGTTACGAGTATGTTCACGCTGGGTATCAAAAATGCTGAGTGAGGTGCACAAAAACAAGCTTTAAGCCAGTTCTTTGACTTTCGTACAGTAATACAGTAAGGAAGGTAACTAGTTTTTAAGCCAAATTGTCACAGGCGACGAAACATGTGAAATTCAAAACAAAAGGCGTGGCATGCTGAGTAAGGGGATCGTTTTCCTTCATGACAATGCCCGTCTACACGTGGCTAATCGAACTCAACAGCTGATCGGATCATTTGGCTGGGAACAATTCGATCACCCTCCATACAGCCCCGATCTAGCACCCAGTGACTATTATCTGGGTGGTCAGCACCACGACGACGATGAAGACGTCAAAGCGACCGTGTTGCAATGGTTGTTTAATCAGGCGGCAGATAGAAAAGTAGAAGTACAGGCTTTCATATATCAAAAATTAGAAGCGAGCATCGGCAGAACTCAGTTTGGCTTTCGATCAGGATTGGGAACGCGTGAAGCGCTCTTTGGAGTTCAAGTACTGATACAGCGCTGCCGAAACGTTGACTCTGACATGTTCGTGTGCCTGGTGGATTTTAAAAAAGCCTTTGACAAAATGCGACATGAACAACTTATGGAGATACTCAAAACAACTGGTATTGATGACAAAGATATCCGCTTGATAGGTAATTTATATTGGCACCAGTCTGCCAAAGTCAGAATTAACGGTCACCTGACGGAAGATGTTGAAGTGAAGAAAGGTGTGAGACAGGCATGCATATTGTCTCCACTCCTTTTTAATTTGTACTCTAAACAACATTTATTCGCATGAAAACTTTTTACCAGTCACGATCTATCGATTGCCCTGCGAATGAGTCCAGTTCTATTGTACGGAGTCGAGAGCTGGACACTAACAGAATTTACGCTCAAATGTCTACAAGCTTTCGAGATGTGGTTGTACAGGAGAATGCTAAGAATAAGTTGGGTGGAAAAAATCACAAACGAGGAGGTGCTTAGAAGTATGCATAAGGATACAGAAGTAGTCAATATTGTAAAACAACGAAAACTTGAATATTTCGGACATATCATGAGACACCCAGAAAAGTATGACATTCTACATCTTATAATACAGGGTAAGATAAATAGTAAAAGACGCCAAAGCAGACGAAGAACTACCTGGCTCAAAAATCTCAGACAGTGGTTTAGTCTCACCACTATACAACTTTTCCGAGCGGCTACCAACAAAATAATGATTGCAAACATGATAGCCAACGATCTTTAAACGGTCATGGCACCTAGAAGAAGAAGAAGAAGAAGAGGCTTTCATTTAAAAATAAAATTCTAATAGTTCTATTTTTATTTCAAAACGGTACTTGGTTAAAAAACACTCCTCGTATTTTATTCAGAGTTGAAAATTTTTAACTTTCTTTAGGCTTTGTCCTTAATTATTCAAAGCAGCCCTAGTTATCTATTTCTTGTTTTTTTTTTTATATGGCTTTGGCGGAAACCAATTAGCCAGATCACTTTTTTTTTATTTTAACGTATTTTTATTAAGCTATTTATGGTTTCTGCAAATCCACAAATAACTGTTAGCGGTTTAGAAAAATTTTTACCTCTCAAAGCATGTCCCAAACATGATTAAATGCGATGATTTTGCAGGCCACATCAATACTTCGATACTATTATCATACTATTATTTTAAGAATAAACCTCCTGTACATTCTGCAATCGTGCTTTATTGCCCGTTACACGTCTTGAGTCGGAATTTATCCCAAATGTTGACTCCTTTAAAAAACGAATAGGACTTTATTGTACATTTTTCCTTTAAACTGGTTCCTCTACCCAATTTAAACGGTCAGTACGATTGCCCCATTTTCCAGCACGCTAATATTTCCCAGCATTTCTTCACTGTTAAAATAATGTCTTTACAATATATTTAATAGTGGGAAATAGTGGGATTTTGGGGTTTACTCGAGTGCGGCAGATTAATATATTGGGGAATACCCAGCACCCTGTTAAGCACCTCCACATTATATAAACCCAATATGGAATCGCGCTTGTTAAGCAGCCGATCAGAATAATAAAAAAAATCAATCGTTAAAAATACTCCAGCGCGTCAGATTAAGGTAAGGTGGGTTAATTATGTGCTGAAAAGTGTGCATTTAAATAATCTGACAATTTGAGCGTCACATAAGGATCACAAACTTGCAACAAAAAAACGTCACTTTGACATTCTCGCGCATGGTAGAAATAATTGAAGAATAACGAAAAAATTATAATATAATAGATCAGAAAAAAGATGATCCATAAAATTTAAGTTTAATACGCCCTTATCCGGCCACTGGGAATTTTTTGAAATTTGAAAAAATCAATTTTTTTAGTCACATTCAAAAATTTGTATCTTAGTTTCTATTCTATTTTGTTCGAACATTTTTCTTTGTAAAGCCTCTTCTTTAAAAAAATAAATTATAGTTTAAAAAAAAACTAAAAAACACGCTTTTAGAGTTAATCAAACTAAAGAGTAAAAAATAATTCCAAACATAACAATAAAATTACTTAAAATCACTGTTCTAAACGCGTGGGGTGCTTTTTATGACATTTTTAAACAAACTCTGCGTTTCGGAATGAAAGCACCTCACGCTTTTAAATCAGTAACATTAATTTTCTCGTCAGTAATTTTATTCTTCTGTTAAGAATTTTTTTTTACTTTTTAGTTTGGTTAACTCTAAAAGCGTGGTTTTAAGTTTTTTTAAACTATAATTTATTTTTCGCCTTTTAGTTTAATTTACTATTTAACAACCGTCTTCAATAGGTACGCAATTGTAATTAGTTGCATCTCGATTTTAGTCCAAGCAATACGGCATGAAATGAGTGCTTTTTGACATTAATTCTACCTGAAAACCGACTGTGTCATTATTTTTAGGAAGTGGAGACATTGTATCATGTTTTCGACTCTTAAATGTGGTCACCCTATTTATTATAAACATTTTAAACCAAAAAAGGCATTTTTTTTATTTTTTTGTTAATAACTTAACAACAATAACTTAACAACCTGGGCTCGTCCTGTTTGTATTCCAATTAAATAAATAAAAAAAATGAGAGATGAATTTAAAAAAAACCGTTATGACCGACAGATTATTAGAAAACTCGCGTACTTTTGCATTTTGTGATGGCGATTTTTGCATAATGAGGTTTAATTGATGGGCATAACAATGAATAAAATGAGCTTTGGGATATTTTGTTTTAATTTGAGATTAAACGCCTCTGTTCACACCGCTCATGTCTGCGCCGATATACGTTTTAGCCACAGTATTTATAAATAACCAGTAGTGTCACCACAATATATAAGTATACCAGAGGGGTTGAAGACATGTATTTGAAATGGAATCGACCTCCTAATTTTAAAAACTCCTCAAAAGTTATTAGCTCAAACAAAGTATAATACTACAAGCAGTAATCGCACATGAAATTTTGGAACTGGGGGTTTTTGGGCACAAGAAATCACATTCTGATACATACTTCGATGTAATTTGTAGAGGGCGCAACATTTGTGAACATAAGTGCGCTGAACTTTTGACGTGATAACGTATTATAAATCGATGAACGCCGGCTGCACGTACGAAAAAGCATGACTCATTGTCACGTTCCGCCTGAGCCAAGCGTGCAAGCGAGAGTGCACGATCGGCCTAAGTGTTCGGTTTGTGACGCATCTATCTCTCTTCCACTCCATCGGCCGATGCGGCAGCACATAACCTACACGTGAACTGTTTATAAAGTGAAGTGAAAAGTTAATGTGGTTTCCATTGTTTATTACAACAATTGCGGCAAAAAAATTGTAATTTTCAATTAACTCCTTTGTATTATACAAAATAATGATAATTCAGTGATAATAATTTAATTCATAAAAGTATGCAGTTTGTCATTAATGTTTTCTTATGACGTTATCACGTAAAATTATCGTCCGTAAACCGACTTTACAGACAACCAATTTTTTTTCTTTTTTTGTAAAAGCATATTAAAGTTCCTTAAATAGAAAATACTGGTCATTAACCTTAAAACTTAACCGTTTACGAGACAATCGTATTTTAAAGATCAGTTGCATGTATATAATGTTTTATGATCTGGCCTCGTTGTCTTTCGCCTTGAGGCACGTCGATCACGATTGGGGGACTGCATGATTATGCCGCCGGCGCGGCGATTGGAAGGAAAGGACCGGCAAATTTAAGAATACTACGTCTAGTAGTTCCGAAACAATAAAAGATTTTTCGGGCTCTTCCTAGAAGGTAGTCCTAGGTAATTAAATTACGAACAAAACAAGCCTTCGAGCGACTAGATCGGATAATTAGAAGCCGAGAAAACTACGGAAAAGCGGGAAATTCGACGATTTTTTTTTGCGATATTTTGCAAAATCGCTGGATGCGTCTGAGATAATCCGATTTTAAATTTTAAAACGGTTTTGGAAAATATAAGATCCGTACAACAAAACGTATATTCGTTATCAATTCAAATGATGGGAAGTGCCTTAAAAACGCTGGGAAAGTCGGTTCAAAACGGCGGATCGCGCGGAAACGCTCGAGTAGTGGAGGGAGAGGCTCAGAAATCCAGCAGACCTAATTCTAAAACAAAAATTTATTGTAAAGAACTTATTATTCCAGCTAATTTTTTAATCATTCAATAATTATTAATAAAAAATCAATTATTGCTTGTTTTTGAGATGTTATAATGCAAACATTCGAATTAAATGTAAATAGGTACCTTGCGTGCGTGTAGATAAATAGTTATAAATACGTAAATATGTGTTTAAATAAATGTAAATACCTGTAAACATCACTTTTATACATTCATACCACCCTTTATTCACATATCATCAAAATAAAGTTAACACAATTTTCAATTTCAAAAATATACGCCTAACCATTGCCTTTTTTATTAATTATAAATAATAAATTAATATCCTGGAATTCATTAGCACCAAAATAAAAAATAATTATTAAGATAGCTTGCGTCATTGTTAAATATTATAATGGAAAAAATTTGAAGACCGCCACAGCTCGTCTTTCAAAACCGTTTTAAAATTTAAAATCGGATTATCTCAGACGCATCCAGCGATTTTGCAAAATATCGCTTAAAAAACTTTGAATTACAATTACACTCAAACTAATTAATTCACAGCGACAGTTTTTTGCATACGTGAAGTGCATAAGTACTAAAACATTTTTGCAAAGATTCGATTCTACAAAATAATAAACAACTTAGATATAAATTCCTTCATTATTTGTTAAGTTATTAACAAAAAACTAAAAAAAGTGCCTTTTTTTTGTTAAAAATGTTTATCATAAATAGAGTGACCACATTTAAAGAGTCGAAAACATGATACAATTAATGTCTCCACTTACCTGAACATAATGGCACAGTCGGTTTTCAGGTAGTATTATTGTCACGATTAAACCCCTATTGTTTGGCCTATTTAGAAAACATTTTCAAAGATTTCTACGTTGCCACTATAGACGGCGAGACATAGCCTTTTGGATTATTACGTACTGAATTTTTTTCAAATAGAATATCGTGACGAAGAAAGCAAAATCATTTATGAATGTTGAATATTTGTATATTTTTATACGCAACCAACACATTCTAATAATACTGATAATACAAGCCGATAATTTATAGCAATATCCACCACGAGTACATGCTTATAATTTTTTTTACTTCCTATTTTATCACGTCGAAGAGAACATATTTCTACAGGGTACTTTTTCTCTTTAACAACACCGCACTTTATTATTACATAGTTCAACTACAATTTTTTTAAAACACGTGAATAATTAAAACACATTTTCTTAAACATGCAAAATTTATTTCGAAACATCAAACTAATTTATAGTCATTAGATCACTAAATAAAAGAAAAAACGTTGGGCTAATCCATTTTGTGGATAGGGGTTTTAAACTTGAAAAATGATTACCGATTTAATATTTACTACAAATTTTTAGTGGCGCCATCTACTAGATAATAGGTAATCTACTCCTGTAATAATTCGAGATATGTTTCTCCGTTTAAATTTTGTGGCAAAAAAATGGCCCAATAATACGATCATTGTATAAAGACAACACTTTATACAATGATACGATCTCCATAAATTTCTTCTTCTTCTTATGGAGCATTTTCTATCGGAGGTTTGCTATGATCACAGCTAACTGGACCTTATTGACTGCAGCTCGGAATAGTTCAACATTGCTACAATTAAACCAGTCCCTTAGGTTTTCAAGCCAACACACACGGCGTCTTCCAATATTTCTCCTTCCACCGATCTTTCCCTGAACTATCAGCTGGAGAGGTGCGTATTTGGGTCCTCTTCTTAGTATATGACCTGGATATTGAATCCTTATTTATCCGATTTAGAATTTCAACATTAGAGATCTTTACTGTGGAGGGGGTACGCCACATTCTACGGTAGCACTACATCTTGAAGGCTTGTAGTTTGTCCGTGTGATTCTTTTTGAGAGTCCATGCCTCCACTCCATACAAAAGCGCGGAAAACACGTAACAACGCAACATCCTCATCATAAGTCCAATCTTGGTATCTCGAATTTCTTCCCTCTAGGATTTTCTTTAGCGGGAATACTCTGGGATTTTCGTCAGCGGAAATACTCTAGAATTTTTGTCAGCGCATTAACGGCAATTGTGTCGATTTACGGTAACATTTAGAAAAAAGGATCATTCATCCGAAAAGCAAATGTATCTTGTATGGATAAAATGTATAAGGTTTTAAAACCCTGCGAAACGTAGTGCGTGAAAAACCAGAATCTTCTGCTAATTTTCTTGTACTTGTAGGGTTTAAATTATTATTACCTAAAATTGCTACTTCTGCCACTTCAGTAATGACACAATTTTCATAGTTCTTTGTTTTATTAGCTACTGAGCCTGTTTGACGAAATTTTCCAACTAACTCTAATATACACTGCGGTCCATATGTATGGAATTAATTCATTTTTAGCGTTATTATGTATTAGTTCAATAAAAACTGGAACAGGTCGATTTTTATTGTCAATTTGACAATTTACAGTATGAAAATATTATCACCTTCATGCACCCTCTCTGAATTATGAGCACCCCCTCAAAAAATTTAAATGAGAAGGGGGGCCTTGTGGCAACTAGTTCGGAAGGGATTTTTATTCTCCGTTCAGCTACCCACGTTTTTTAAATTTGGTGCAATCATAACTGAAAAAAATTATTTTAAAAATGTAAAATGTTTATACTCTAAGTTATGTATTTGTTTAAAAAACCTGAAATATATTAATTTCTATTCTTAATTTGACAATTTATAGTATGAAAATATCACCCCCTTCTTGCACCCCTTCTGAATTATGAGCACCCCCTCAAAAAATTTGAATAAAAGTCATGTTGCACCTTTTTCAAAAGAGATTTTAATTCTCTGTTCAGCAATACTAAGTTTTTAAAATTTGGTTTAATTATAGCTGAGAAAACTTGTTTTGAAAATGTGAAATTTTTATACTTTACGTGGAATGAAGAAAATATTTTTTAAGAAGTGTTTTTCAATTTATTTTGAAATGAAATGAAATGAAATGAAATGTTCAAAATAAGTACCATTCACTCCTTGACAATAAGCAAGGTGATCTTGGAATTCTCGTACAGCATTTTGTTGGACCTCAGAGGTAATGTTGTTAATTTCTTTCGTTATCCATATTATACATATTCAGAATAAATTTTTTTAGTTATGAATGCACCAAATTTGAAAAACTTAGCATTGCTAAACAGAGAATGAAAATCCCTTTCGAACAAGGTCCCACACATCCCCCCTTCTTATTTAAAATTTTTGAGGGGATGCTCATAATTCAGAGGGGGTGCAAGAAGAAAGTAATATTTTCATACCGTAAATTGTCAAATTGAAAATAGAAATCGACCTGTTTTAGTTTTTTTTTAACGGATACATAATTTACAGTGTCAATATTTTTAAATTTTAATAACAAATTTTCTCAGTTATGGTTGCACCAAATATAAAAAACTTAGTATTGCTGAACAGATAATGAAAATCCCTTTCGAACAAGATGCCACACGACGCCTCTTCTTGTTTAAATTTTTTGAAGGGGTGCACATAATTCAGAGAGGGTGCAAGAAGGGGATAATATTTTCATACTGTTAATTGTCAAATTGACAATAAAAATTGACCTGTTTTAGGATTTTTTGATAAAATACATAATAACGCTAAAAATAAATTTATTTCATACCTATGGACCACACTGTATATGAGTTATAAAGTTGATTGTTTTCATGAAGCTGATTAAATAAATTCGCTTCTTGCACACTTCCCGTTTTTAAGAAATTTAAAAATAATCTCAACTTGTTCTGCAATTGAATTTACCATTTTAAAAGTATTAAAAAAATACCTAAATTGATTCAGTAACATCAATGTTAAAAAAACTGTCTTAGAATGAAATATTTGACTTTTTAAAAAATTCGTTTTAATTTACTTTAGATGTGACAGAAAAATTGACACATTATTAAAACATAGGCGTTGCGTTTCAGTTTTAAGAGGTGTTGCACTTTAAATTAATTAAGACTTTTTTGCGAAGACGGTGTAAATATCATAAAAAATCATGGATAATCGAATACTCCATCTAAATGCCGTTCTATTGATGTTACACACATGTTAAATTCTCTATTTTAAATTAAGCGGTTGGAGAAGTGGTAGGAAGGGGGTTGACAAATGACAGATACATGTATCGTGGAAATGTGTCCCCCTTAGAACAAAAATCAACGTGTTTCAGCTTTACCTTAAATTCTAATGAATACTGGCAAATATCAAAGTGGACTGTTTTCAGTGGCCCACTCAGTATAAAACACAATCAAGCTTATATGAAATCACTTTGTATTTCTGACTAAACTTTTTGTAAGGAAAAAAGTAAGTATCTCTGCTGCGATTTATTATCATGATAATTTTATCTTTATCCTCAAGAAGCACCTCTCTATACCAGCAGAGTGGCTAGAGTATGTCTTGGAAGAGCCACAATAGACCTACTAAGGGTCGCGGTGGAGGGGCGACCACGCCCCACTCACAGGATACCATGATACCATGTCTTGGAACGGAAGGTGTCACAGTTTTGGACTGGTCTGCATGTTCACCAAACCTAAATCCATTTGTGGAACCAGTTTAAAAGAAGGGTGAGAGCTCGTCGAAACAATCCAGGAAATGTCGCACAGCTTATTAATGCAGCATTGGCAATTCCATTTGCTACGGTTCTTACTCACATCTTTTGCTTCCTCTACTTTCATGAGTACTCTCATACATGCTCGTCGGTTGTTGGTACTCTCGACCTGGCCTTTCTTCGAAACAATGTTAATCTGATCGAAATATGTTCTCCGAGGTAGACCTCTACCGACTTGCCCATTTACACTCGCCTCATAAATTTGTTTCGTCAATCTTCCTTCATCCATCCTTTCTACGTGTCCAAACCATCTAAGCATTCCTTTATCTATCTTTGTAACCACATCTTTTTTTACACCACAGCGTTCTCTTATCTCACTATTCTTTACTTTATCCAACCGAGTCAATCCGCCTATACTTCTCATACTATTCATTTCCGCAGCACTAATCCTATTTTCATGCTTCTTCTGCCAAACCCAACATTCACTACCATACATACGTTTGGGAGCCAACACACCTCTAAGCACCGCCAGACGTGCCTTTTTTGACACTTTTTGACTATTCATAAAGCTATACATTGCCCCATTTATTTGTTTTTCTGCCAACACCCTTCGCTCAATTTTACTGTCTCTAGTAAACATTGAACCCAAGTACACAAATTCATATACTTGTTCCACTCTTTCTCCCTCAATCGAAACTCCACAATTTGTCATGCTTTCTTCTCTTTCAAAAACCATTACTTTCGTTTTGCTTACATTTATTTTCATCCCTTTGATTTTCAGGGCATCATGCATAACATTAACCATCGCCTGCAACTCCTCTTCGAATAACGCTAATATGACTTGATCATCGGCGTAAAGAAGGCATTTGACGATCAAATCATTAATTTTAAATCCATACGCACTCTCTTTTAAATCTTTTAAACAATTGTCTATGTATAAGTTTAAACAGCCATGGCGAAGCCACACATCCCTGTATCACACCTTTTTCGATGTTAAACCAGTCCGTGCAAGCTCCGTTTATCCTGACGCAAGCAGTGGAATGCTCGTAAAGTGATTTCAGTGCTCGTATTAAACTACCAGTCACCCCATACATAGACAATGTAGACCACAACTCACTCTTCACCACTCTGTCATAGGCCTTTTCCAAGTCTATAAAAGCGCAATAAACCTTCTGACTTCTAGCCAAGAATTTTTCGACTATACCTCGTAATGAAAAGACCTAATCCATACATCTCCTTCCTTTTCTAAATCTTGCTTGCACATCCCATATCATCTTCTCAGGGAAAACATACCCCAAGAAAATGTTGGCAATTTAGTAAGAAGCATGCCAACGCGAATAGAAGCTTGCGTAAAGGCTATAGGATTATTAAAATTGCCAATTTTTTTTTTATTTTTGCTTTTTGACCATTAAAAATGTATCTCTCATTATGTTTCGGAAACAAAAAAAATACCGTTGTATTTATTTTGAAAACTAATTCAATTTTTTTATTGATATGTGTGTTATTTTTTATTAAAAGTCTTTGGTAAGGTCTGTGTTTTATTCATAAACAACATCTCAAAAATTACGAAAAATAATAATAGTTGATTTCATGACCGCTCATCCACAGACATATTTCGGGCTGCAATTTCCAAAGCTACAATCGCCATTTGTATCGCCAATATTCGGATAGAGAGGGTGCAATAAAAAGAAGATTCTATATGAGTTTGGTTGTGTGTATATACAATAAAATATTGTGTCTTCATAATTGTTGTACTAATTAAAAAAGGATGATTTGCTATAACAGTGAGACGAAAGATTACTAATATTGCTAACATTTTTAATTTTTTAATAACGCATTTAATTTTTAACATAATGAAAGCATATTAAATTTTAACAATTAAAGCTTGCAAGTTGTTCTTAAAGAATTTATAAAAAATTTAAATTTGTATTCTGCAGTAAAAAAGGATCTTATGTCTGTCGTAGACGTTGCTTGTTTTATGGCTAGTAGTTTTGCAGTCTATTTAAAGTGATTTAATATGTAAATTATTTATTTCTTCTTTAATTATATTTAAAAATTAAGTTTGCGATAATTTACTTCAACATTTAAAATACAAAATTTGTAGTTTCATGAACATTATCAATGAATCATTTTGAATGAATATTTTTTTTAATTTTATTCTTTGACCCGAGAATGGTTTTAATAGTTAATTATGTATTGTGCGTCATACGATATTTTTTATTATAAAAGCATTATAATCGAGTCGATTTGTTCATGTGATTTGACACTTTATTTAATTATTAAACGTTATTACGTATTAAAAATGTCAACGGAAATTAAAATAATAGATATCGAAGTCGAGTTAAATTAAATTTATGTGAAATCCAAGTATTTGCATTACAAAGAATATGAAAAACTGTTATTATGGATGGAGCAACAGCAAAATCAAATAATGTTAGTGTATTTATTGGAAATGTCCAGAATTTATTGATGTTGTCGCTTTGATGTATTTATTTAATTAATAGATGGTTCTTTAAAATAATTTTTTGTTTAAATTATTTTAGGATAAACTTACCAATCCTAAACCGTTAGATTAATTTTAAAATTTTTAAGACGTAAATCTTGTTTATTGAAGCCGTTACCTAGCCTGATTATTCACGCTTTTGCGTTTATTTGAATAGTTATGATGCTTACATACTAACAAAAATAATACAAATATTTCCTTTGAAACCAGTTTCTAGTAAAATAAATGATTTAAAAACCTTTTTGATATGTAGCTAATAAAAGCGACCTTCTCTTTTCAATAAATAAAGTCTGAAATTCTTTAACAACCATACTTACAAAGCCATACTGGAGAAAAGCCATAATGGACATGCATTTGTCGCTGTTAATCAGACTCGGTTTTAATATTTTTTTTTTTTTTAGATGAACGATGCAATTGGCAGCATGTTCAACTGGATATACTTTGTTCCACTTATTGTTTTGGGATCATTTTTTATGTTGAATCTAGTTCTTGGTGTTCTCAGTGGGTAAGTATTAATAAAACATTTTTTTATTTCATAATTAAATGTTAAAAAAATATTATTGTTTATTTTTCTTATGTAATGGAACCATTAATCATTGTCTCCATGTACCAATGTATGATCCAGCATGTTTTACCTTCTAAAAGCAAAGGAGGTGTATATAAGCTTCATAATCTAGCAGAGAAAAGTCAACAAAAATTAAAAAAAAAAACATAAAAATCGATTTTGTTGCTTAAAGCAATCTTGAAAAATCGCAATGGCTTTTGATTAACAGTAGCAAAAATATTTTGAACAAATTATTATAATCAGGTCAATGATTATACAGGAATTTATTGTCAATTTGTTGCTGCAAAAGCATTTTTTTTATTAAAGTATGTATTGTTCAAACTGGCTTACGATGGGATTTGCATTAATAATAAACCTAGTTTAAAAAACATTTATTGATAATACATGTTGATAAATTTGATTGATTAGCAGTACTTATGTTGACAGCCAGCAACAAAACAGCAACTAAATATCGGCCGAATTTCATAAAAATAATTTTTTTTTTGTTTGTATTAGCTTGACGTCGAATGGTTTAACTATTTTGTTGCTTCTCAGAGTATTGTTGAGAAGTATCCTGAGAACCATAATTTTTGTTGATTTTACTGCAATTCGCAATCATCTGAAAAAAAGATACGTTGCATATTTTTTAATCCGTGATACTTTTAAAAATATAATTGCATATATTGGTTATATTGATTAAACACTTTTTTATGGATGAAGGAATTAACTCAGTTAAACTATACAATTACTTTGTGTTTTATTTTTCAATCTAGGAATAAAATATTTTTATACAAAAATGTTACATTCAAAAATCAAAGAGTAAAATTATTTAAAAATGGAGATTTACTTTGTTTTTATATACATACAGGTATATATTTTATTTTAGTTTAAAATAACGTAAAAAAATGATCGGCGTGTGTTGGATTCTAGTTTTTACATTCATAACTTTTTATTCGTACCTAATGGTTTTTTACCACCGGATTTTCTTTGTCGTGACTTTTATGGGTAGGTACGTTATTGTTCTACTTTACAAATTTTATATGAATATCCTACCAAGTTGGATCCTGATTTTCTGTTCCATAACCATTTATGATGGCAAATTTTTGTCAAAAGCAGTGTTCATTGATATTTTTTCATTCCTATTAATTTTTCACCAGCAAAATTTTCTTTGTGTTTTACGTTTATGGGTACCAGCGTTATATTTTACTTTTTAACTGTATGCAGTGTGACCCATTTAAAATGGAAACGCCCCTAAACAATTTTAAGTTATTGTTTTGAACGCAAATGAAAATATGCTTCCCTATCCTATCATCTAAAAAGTGTCAGTGTCAAATTATATTTTTGTACGTTTGACATCAAATATATAGTTCTTGTTTAAATAATAATTTTTATTTTTAATTCATAAAAATTTGGCGACGATAGTAAAAAAAATGACGGTACACAGTTCCTCGTATGAAAGGTTTATTACCTCAGCCTGCTGATGCTTCTTCAACGACCACCATCTCCGCGAACTTTGACACTTTTAACGGTGAGATAAAAAATGTCCATCAATATGTCGAAGGATTCGAAAATTATTGTGCGTTAAAAAGCATAACAGATCAAACCTTATAAAAGAGAACATTCTTAAAATCGATTGCTCCTAGCCTGTACAATCAATGTAGGTGTTTGCTAGCTCCAAAATTGATAGATAAGGCTACTTACAAAGACGTTGTACCACATTGCATAAAAAATAAGAAAGCTTCGTCATTCTCCAGCTAGTCTAGAAAGTAGAGACCAAATATATCTGATTTTCAAGACTTCTGATCATCATTATGACCATACTGATCTCAACAAAATAAAAGTAGTTGATCTTTTAACTACTAACCTGGTTACTAGAAAATACATACATACATACATAAAGTCACGCCTTTTTCCCGTAGGAGTAGACAGAGACCACTTCCTTTCACTTCCGCTACGGTTCTTACATACATCCTTCGCCTCCTCTACTTTCATCGGGGCTCTCATGCATGCTCGTCAGTTGTTGGTACTCTTGACCTGGCCTTTCTTCAAAACAATGTTGATGTGATCGAGTTATGTTAGCCGAGGTCGACCTCTACCGACTTGTCCATTCACACTCGCCTTATAAATTTGTTTCTCCGCAGCATTGATCCTATTTTCATGCTTCTTCTGCCAAACCCAACATTTACTACCATACATAAGTATGGGAAATAACACACCTCTATGCACAGTCAGCCGTGCCTTTTTTGACACTTTTTGGCTATTCATAAAGCTATGCAGTGCCTCATTTATCTATTTTCCTGCCAACACCCTTCGCTCAATGTCACCGTCATACTTTCCATCTCTCGTAAACTTTGAACCCAAGTACACAAATTCATTTCATGTTCCACTCTTTTTTCCTCAATCAAAACTTCACAGTTTGTCATGCTTTCTTCTCTTTCAAAAACGATTACTTTCGTTTTGCTTGCAATTATTTTCATCCCTTTGATTTTTAGGACATCATCCATAACATTAACTATCGCCTGCAACTTCTCTTCAGATGACGCTAATATGACTTGATCATCGGCGTAAAGAAGGCATTTGACAATCAAATCATTCATTTTAAATCCATACGCACTCTCTTTTAAATCTTTTAAACAATTGTTAAACACATCCCTGTCTCACACCCATTTCGATGTTAAACCAGTCCGTGCAAGCTCCGTTTATCCTGACCCAAGTAGTGGAAATATCAAGAACTGCTTATTACAAATGCTTATTACAATTTTTAGAATTTACCACGATACTTTTTCTTTGTCGAAAATAGAGAATTTTTATTAGAGATTTTGTTATTCAAAAATTACTAACTAAGTCACTGGATTCAGAGTGCCTCCAAATCGTTGTGACCAAAAGTTACGAGAACTTAAAATTTAAAAACCCCTTCACACGTTGTCGGATTTCATGCTTGCTTACTTGCTCGTAGTCTGTGTTTTCTTGATTTAGTTGTTATGGTTTTACAGTCTGGTGATAAATTATGGAAAAGAGATACTGGTTATATTCTTGATATTGATTAGCTACATATTGCTAAAGGGGTTCTTAAACCACCAAAATTGATTTCAATCTTTGAGTGCTGTGATAGTATGTCGTGTCCAATGATAACATCAGCGCACAGTTCTGACAAAATGGAGATCTTGAAATTCTCATACTTGTGACCCAATAGCTCGATATTTACAAAGCAGTGTTCTTTAATATTCGAATAGAGATTAGTAGAGGCCATTGAGATCTGACCCTTGCTTGGATGTACATAGATATTTTGATCCTAAACAAAATTTTTATTCATGTACGTTTCGGAACTTCCGGTGTCAATAAGGGGTCAATATTTCAATATATTAATTTTTGGCCAAATGGCGCACTTCTAAAGTGGATAGTGAAAAAGTTGCCCAAAAAATTTTCAAATAATTTTTAATAACAAATGAACTATGCAACACAAAAAAAATCCTACGTACTTCCCTAGACAATGTATTTTCATTTTAAGTGAATCGTTTGAAAATCGTCCGAGTTATATTTCCGGTCAACTTAAAAAATGCCGTTTTGAGATAACGCGTTTGAAGTTTGAAGTCCGCTCGTTGCGAACCAGGTGGCCTTGTACTAAAATTCTAAACCGAGTACTTAGAGATTTTTCTCTACCGTAATATTTTGGGACATAATTTTTAAGATCCTAGGGGACCATTAAAAAAAAATTTTACGGGTTGCACTATGGGAGTGCCGGCAGAAGTGAAAACTTAAGTATTAACGTTGTGCGCACTGCGCCGCCTAAACGAAACAGCCGGCGCAGGCATACAATTTCGCCGCGCCGTAGAAAGAGAGGGGGATACTCCCTCTCCTACGCCACGCCAGCTGTCTACTCTCCATCCGTCTTACGAGTTTTCGATCAGGTCACGTGTCCTGACGCGAGTTTAACATTTTTTACCCATTACAAAAAAAGTGTACAACGCCGCTAAAGAAGTTTTCAATTCAAAAAATATTATTTTTAATCTGAAAAATATTGTCTCCAGATTTCCATAGTTTATGAATAATGCATTATTTTTATTAACGCTTTATTATAAATCATATATTAAACATCAGTACCAGATTTGAATGTTTTTGATTTCTTTCTTCCGCTTTTTGTTTGATCTTCTTTCAATATGGCGCTTTTCTTCCTACCTCGACTTTTTCGTTTTCGGCTACCTCGTTTTTGGTTTTGTCGCTTTTGGCTACGTCGTCTACGGCTTCTGCTTCTATTTTTTCTTTGTCTTCGAGCCTCCGTTATCGGCAAACCAAAACCTAATTTAAACCTTCCCCCGTTCTCCTTGATCAAACCAGCTTTCAGTCCAGTTTTTAATGATTTTTTAACACAAATTGATGCATTTTTTAACGGCTTCTTGCACTGATAAATTATTTGATCTAAAATTTTGTCGGGGGGAGAACCATTAGAGTCATTAAGACACGCTATGGTGTCCATAACATCTGCTAAAAACGACACCTCTCCTTGGACCATTTTAATGCAGCAAAAGCAGAACTTAATCAATAAACTAATGAAAAGCACCTAAATTTTGAATTTAGCTACTAAATTAATTTGTCAAAATGACATAAAAAATGTACTTGAATTTGTCGGTTTGTTGAATAAGGTTGCCAAGTTTGGTTTTCGCAATGGCTTTGGAACAAGGAAGGCACTATTTAGCATACAGGTTCTTATCCAAAGGTGCCGGGACATGTCGGTGACCGTTTACGCATGTTTCATCGATTACGAAAAAGCCTTTGATAAAGTAAAGCACGAAAAACTGATCAACATTCTTAAAGAAATAGGACTGGAACAACGAGACCTTAGAATAATAGCCAACATTTACTGGAACCAAAGTGCTCGAATAAGAATCGATAACACCGCGTCCGACGAGATCAAAATCCTGAGAGGCGTTCGTCAAGGATGCATTTTATCACCACTGTTATTTAATTTGTATTCCGACAGGATATTTCAAGAGGCGTTGGATGAATGTGACGAGGGAATATCTGTCAATGGGATTAATATCAACAATCTGAGGTATGCGGATGACACGGTTCTTGTTGCCGACTCACTGGAAGGACTGCAGGAGCTGGTAAGCCGCGTGACGGCTGCAAGCTCAGAGGCCGGACTTAGCCTGAACGTGATAAAGACAAAGTGGCTAGTAGTTAGCAAATCAAACAACGTGGATGGACACCTACAATTAACGGTCAACGAATTGAGCGAGTAGAAACTTTTAAATATCTTGGGTGTCAACTAAATGAGAAGTGGGACAGCATGCAGCAGATTCGTGCCAGAATAGAACAAGCTCGTGCTTCGTTCCTGAAAATGCGTAAAGTACTTTGCAGCAGAAATTTAAGCTTGCCTCTGCGCGTCCAAGTGCTTCGCTGTTACGTGTTTAGCATACTGTTTTATGGAATGGAAGCTTGGACTTTGACAGATGCAATGTGCAAAAAATTGGAGGCCTTTGAAATGTGGACGTACAGAAGGCGATTAAGAATCTCCTGGGTAGAAATAGTGCGTAACACCGAGGTACTTCAACGCCTCGACAAGCAGCTGGACGTTCTGTTTACACTAAAAAAGCGCAAACTGGAGTATTTTGGTCACATCTTAAGAAATGACAAGTATCGACTTTTAAAGCTTATTATAGAAGGGAAGATCGAAGGACGAAGAGGCCCGGGTAGAAGAAAGATATCCTGGCTAAAAAACTTAAGACAATGGTATGGAGTGAGCACTACCACATTGTTCCGCCGAGCTGTAGACAAGGTTCAGATAGCGCTGATGATTGCCAACGTCCGAGGAGGACAGGGCACCTAAAGAAGAAGAAGAAGTTACCAGTCAAGAAAAGTCGCATTTTATATTGCTCCAGTGAAAGACATCTATCTTACGAATTTTCGATCAGGCCACGTGTCCTGACGCGAGTTTAACATTTTTTACCCATTACAAAAAAAGTTCACAGCGTGTCATAAGAAGTTATCACTTCAAAAAGATTTTTCGAAAATTCTAGAGTGGCCTAACCCCTTATTATAATAAACATCCACTTTACGCAACAAGATGTAAGATGAGTAAGATGACCTATCGGGGAAATTAATTTTACCCCTTTTTATAAAATCAAAGGAAGTGTTATGTAATTATTATTGTTGTTACATACATACTTACATATAGTCACGCTTACACTTAGAGGTAGGCAGAGACCACTTTCTTCCACTTGCTAAGGTTTTTACACATCTTTAGATTCTTCTACTTTTATCAGTTTTCTCATATATGCTCGTCGGTGGTTGGTACTCTTACCTGGCCTTTTTCAAAACAATGTAGATCTGATCGAGATACGTTCGCCTAGGTCGATCTCTACCGACTTGCCCATTCACACTCGCCTTATAAATCTGTTTTACCAATCTTCCTTTAACCATCCTCTTTACGTATCCGAACCATCTAATTATTTCTTTATCTTCTTTCACACCACAGCGTTCCCTTATCTTACAATTCTTTACTTTATCTAACCGAGTCAATTCCTCTCAAACTACTCATCTTCGCAACATTAATCTTATTTTCATGCTTCTTTTGCCCTACAAATACGTAATTAAGTTATTTTTAAGAACGGGCGTATGATCATGAAGAACAGTTTATACCGCTTGATTCTAAGTATAATGTTAAACTAATAAAACGTGCGCGATAGTCCTCGAGCAAACTGAGCGAGCCTCGACCAATGAACGCAAGGCCTTCATCGCTCTCGACCCTTCCCTTCTTCGCATGCGAGAAAGGGACACGGCAACCATCGACGGCGGCTGCTCGAAAGGGATAGAATAAGGTGATGCACTACCTACTTACACACAAAGACATCACCCCGCCATGCTTTTTATGAGTGTACATGCAGCGTGAGAAAGCGCAAGACACGTGGCACTCAAAATTATCAGCCTTATTACCTCCGAAGAATAATTGTTTTACCCCCGCGGGGGTAATTACCCCCAGGTTCGGAACCACTGCTGTAACTGGACAAATAAGTTTAATTGATCATTAATTGGAAGCTCGTACATGGTATCTCACAAGTATGTCTTTAAAATATTTTAAAATACTATATTAAACTTTTCGTGCTTCTAGTGGTTACAACTAATAAAAAATAATAATGTCCATGGCTATCTGTTACAGGGTATTTCTTTGTGATTGTTATTTTGGTGAGTTTTCGAATTTTAAGTTGTAACTTTGATATTAATAAATATATTAATATAGAATTTTGGTTACAGTTTTTTGAAGGCACTTTGAATCCAGTGGCGTAGTAGTTTTTTTTTTTTAAAATTACTAATAAAAATTCTCAATTTTTGACAATGAAAAAGAATCGAATATGCTCTGTAAATTGGAATTAATATTTTGTCCCGTAGTAGACCATTCATTACTTGAACAAATTGGTTAAAATCCATTAATAAATTACAGTTTTACAGGGGTTTTTACTCCTTAACTACGATGAACAGGTCATATTGATATAATCTGAAAAGGAGCTGCAGGCGATGGTTAATATTATTATGTATGATGCTCTAAAAGATAAAGGTATGAAAGTAAATGTAAGCAAGACGTAAGTAATGGGTTTTTAAAAAAGTAAATAGCATGACAAACTGTGAGGAACAACTAAATGAGTTTGTATACTGAGGTTCAAAGTTTACGACAGACGATAAGGATGACTGTGACATTGAGCAAAGGGTGTTAAAAACAAAACAAATAATTGGCGCCGTGCATACCTCATAAGTAGCCAGAACGTGTAAAGCACGAATAGTTATGCTGGTCCCTACACTAATGTATGATAGTAAAAGTTGGCTTTGGCAGAAGAAGTATGAAAGTAGGATCAACATTGCGGAGATTTTGAGTAGTCTGAGTAGTCTGAAAAGTATAGCCTGAATGACTCTGATGAATAAGGTAAGGAAAAGTGAGATAAGGAAACACTGTGGTGTAAAAAAAGATATGGTAACAAAGAAATACTAAGATTGTTTAGACACATAGAAAGGATGAATAAAAGAAGATTGACAAGATATATTTACAAGTGTCATTGTGCAAGTCGGTAGCGGTCCTCATAGGCGAACTTATCTTAATCAGATCGAAATTGTTTAAAAGAAAGTCCAGTTCAAGAGCACCAGCAACCGACGAGCATGTTTGAAAGCACAAATTAAAGTAGGAGAAGCAATAGACGTGTGTAAGAACCGTAGCAAGTGGAAAGAAGTAGTCTCTGCCCAACACTGCGGAAAAAAGTCGTGACTATATGTATGTATTTTTAATCTAATGGGTCACACTGTATGAATACCAAAGTTGAATCCTGATTTTTCGTTTTATAGCTCTTTATAAAACATTGGTACTGGTTTTTTACTAGCAAAATTTTCTTTGCCGTTTACCTTATTGGGTACCTATGTTAGTTATTTACTTTATAATTTTTATATGTATACCCTACAAGGTTGGAATCCAATTTTGCTGTTTTATAAACACTTATAAAACAATGTTAAAAACAGTGTTTATCGACATTGTCAGGAACATAATGTTTGTAGCATTTTTTCTTTTTTTCGTTTCGTTGTTTTCAATTTATCTTTATTTTACATTCCATTTTTTTAACGCTGAATGGACTAACTGTTGACACGGTCTTTATTTTTCGTAAGATCTTTAAATAGTGTTTTGCACATGTTAATACTAGTTTACGTTACAACGAGTAAAAAAGATTAAATAATAAATGTTTATTTTTATACTACCTCGCATATAAAAAATTATATACGGCGCTTTCATTTCAAAACCAGCCAGTCCAAATAACTTTTGATTTTGCGTAAATGTAAAAAAAACGAAAAAAAGTAGAACTTAAAATCAAGGGGATGGTTAAAAAGTGTTATTCTGCTCTTTCCAAGTGGCACTTATTTAACATCCTCCACCCCTCTTTTAAAATGTCAAATATCAACCCCTACCTTGTTATACATTAAATGGAAACCCAAGAAAATGCAAATCAGCCATTAAACAATTTATTTTATTGATTTATTTTGCAGATACCATTAAACATAGTGAAACTATAACAGAATCTAAAATGAAGTAAATTACAACAGCTTCTTAAGTGTTTTTACAGTAACTGTTCAAAATGTGCTTTGTTTTTTGTAGGCAATAATATAACCTATTTTTAAATTCTTCTCGAACTCTTAGCAAAGTTCCGATAGTAATTAGTCTACATTCTTCAGTTATTCTAAGCTTTAGTTCTTTCATTTCTTTTTTAGGAGTTTTGTAAACTAATATTTTTAAATAGCACTACAAAAAAAGTCAAGTGGTGGTGGATTGTAGATTGTAGATTGTAGGGTGGGTCGTGAAGGCCATGCTGCCTCTCAAGCACTTCGACCTATCACATCTTTTGTGCATAACCCTTAATCTATTCAAGGCCCGGGATTCCGAGACTTCGAGTAAAGTTTATCAGTTTCCTGAGGGCTAAGTTTCTGATATAGAAGGGCTTTAGGAAGGCCCTTCCCAGAAACTTGAGCCTCTTGCAGAAAGTGGTGGTAGAATTGGAAATCTTGTCAGCCATTCTATAAAACCACTGCTATTTCAATGTTTTGGAAATCGTTCGTCTAGCCATTGTTTTATAGCTAGTGTGTAATGGGGTGTAGCTTCGTCCTGTTGAAGGTTTATATTCTGTATAACTTGCACCATATTTCCCAGTTCCTTAACTTGTCATTTTAGTGACTGATTATTAAGTGGATCAATTTTATTTTCTACAACTTGCGATACGCAGACGATACCGTCATCTTCGCCGACAGTCTGAAAGATCTACAACATCTGGTTGAGTTAACAAGCATTTTTTGCAAAAAATATGGCCTAGATATAAATCTAAAGAAAACCAAAGTCATGGCAACTTCAAAAAACCAAAGCACAAATCACATACTATAAATCACAATCTATAAATATTAATAACGACAACCTGGAATGGGTATTCTCTTACAAATATCTTGGCACATGGGTAACTGAAACAGCAGAACACACAAAAGAAATCAAGTGTCGAATTAAAGTAGATCGCAGCGCTTTCATAAAAATGAATAAAATACTCTGCAGCTGAGATATAACATTAGAACTGAGAACCAGAATGCTAAAATGCTATATATTCTCCATTCTATTGCATGGAATGAAGGCTTGTCAGAAGAATAATCTCTTGGCTGCGCAACTTGAGGGAGTGGTTTGGTTGCACGTCCGCAGAACTCTTCAGGCGGGCGATTGATAAGGTCCGAGTCATCATCATCATCATCAATCAGCCTGTCGCATCCACTGCAGGATATAGGCCTCCCTCATTTCTGCCCACTGTCTTCTGTCTTGAGCGCTCTGCATTCAGTTTGTAGTCATTCTTCTAATATCGTCCGTCCATCGCGTGGGAGGTCTTCCCCTGTTTCTCTTGTCAGCCCTTGGTCTCCACTCGAGCAGCCTTTTTGTCCATCGTCCATCTGTCATGCGGGCCACATGTCCAGCCCAGTTCCATTTGAGTTTTGCCACCTGATAGATAACATCCGTGACTCCTGTTCTCGCCCTTAGGTCTTCATTTCTTATATGGTCACGGAGTGACACACCAAGCATCGTTTTTTTCATCCTACGCTGGGCTACTCTAAGCTTCTTAGCGGATGTGGCTGTCAGAGTCAAAGTTTCGGCTCCGTAGGTCATAACCGGTAGAACGCACTGATTATAGGCCTTTCGCTTCAGACACATTGGGAGATTGCTCTTAAACACTTCCCTCATTTTGCCAAATGCAGCCCAAGAGAGCGTAATTCTTCTTCTTAATTCACATGTTTGATGGTCTCTCGAAATTTTTATCTCATGACCAAGGTATGTGTACTTATCCACCAACTTTACCTCCCCGTCATCAATAACAATATTTCCACTAGGAACCAGATTCGTCATATATTTCGTTTTCGATACATTAATTTTTAATCCAACCCGAGCACATACCTCCTGAAGATCTTCCAGCATTATCTTAATATCCTGTAGGCTGTTGGACACCAAGGCTATATCATCTGCGAAGCGCAGGTCTGTTAGGTTTAATCCATCTATATTCAAGCCCTTTCCGCTCCATTCAAGCATTCCAAAGGCGTATTGCAAAATGGTGGTAAACAGTTTAGGTGACATAGTGTCACCTTGCCTCACTCCTCTACCTATTTTTATGAGGTTGGTGTTTTCGTGCAGTCTTACCATCATGGTAGCATTCTTATATATGTTGTATATTAGCTTAGTGTAACGATAGTCGACACGACATTTTTGTAAGGAGTTTAAAACTGCACTCATCTGAACAGTGTCAAAGGCCTTGTGGAAGTCCACAAAGGCAATGACAAGCGGTCTGTTATACTCTACTGATTTTTCGATCAGGGTTTTGATGCTTTGTAGGTGTTCATTTGTTCCAAAACCTTTGCGGAATCCGGCCTGTTCTATTGGCTGGTAAAAATCGAGTTTGTTTTCCAGTCGTGTAGTGATAATTCTCGTGAATAGTTTATAGAGATGACTGAGTAAGCTTAATGGCCTATAATTTTCCAGTTCAGCTGTATCACCCTTCTTGTGAATTAAGATCACGATGGCGTTATACCATCTATCTGGTATGGTGCTGTTGAAAAGACAAAGATTGAAGAGTTTTGCTATTTTCTCAAGTAAACAATTACCACCCTTCTTAACTGCGTCGGCAACTACGCAGTCCTCTTCAGGAGCTTTGTTGTTTTTTGTTTTCTTCAGTGCCAGCTTTATTTCGTCCAGAGTGATATCAGGCAATAATTCTGATCCTTGATTAACGATGCCTTTTCTCTTTGTCAATATCTCCGGTTCTGCTTCTAAATTTATTTCATCTTGACTTTTATATAATAGGCGGTAGAAGTCCTCAACCACTTTTAGAATATCTTCTCGGTTTGTTGTAATATGCCCCAGTTTATCCCTTATTTTTGTCATTTCTTTCTTTCCGCTTTCCAACTTTCTACGTAAGACCCTCATACTTTTATTTTCTTCTATTGTTTGTTCGATCTGATTTTGGTTGCATTTTCTGATGTCGCATCTTATAGCCTTTGAAACTTCCCTGTTTATTTGTCTTAGTTCTTCAGCAGTAGTTAGTTTTCCACTCCTCATGTCTGTTCTTTGTTTCATTTTCCGCATAGTGGTATCACTTAATTTCGATTGTTTCTTGGTTGTTGGGCAGTATTCGTTTTGGCTCTCTAGTATGGCGGTTGTGATGGCCTCGTTCAGGACATTTATGTTTTCTTCTGTCTCAGTGCCACTTAACTTATTTGTGATGCATTGTTGGAAGCCAGTCATGTCTGATGGACTCTCCCATGTTCTGTTACTGTTGGTCTTTCTGATCAGCTTATGTCGTTCCTTATCAACGTCAATCGTTACTTTGACTCGAACGATCCTATGGTCGCTTCCAGTGGTTATCCTGTTCAATACTGATACGTCTTTAACTATGTATTTTGTATCAGTGATTATAAAATCTATTTCATTTCTTGTTCGTCCGTCCGGGCTTCTCCACGTCCATCTCTTATTTTGTCTCTTAGGAAAGAAACTATTCATCTGGAATAGGTTGTTTTGTAACAGGAAATCAAGCAAGGTGTCGCCCCTATCATTTCTTCCTTCTAGTCATTGGTTCCCCAGTGCAAACTCAGTATCGTTCAACCTTGTTCCCATTTTGGCATAGGATAGTATAATGTGTTTTTTGACCACTAAGAGCATCCCTGATGTCATCGTAGAACAGTTCTACTTCTTCGTCAGTGTGACTTGAGGTAGGCGCGTAAGTTTGTATAATTTTTATACAGTATCTGGTGTTGAGTCTGAAGACAAGGCATATTACTCTTGTGGAGATTTTCTTCAGGGACAAAATATTCGTTCTGTGTCGTTTGTGTATTAGAAAGCCAGTTCCTCCTACTGAGCTATTGTCATCTCCTACGTAATAGAAACTGTGCCCAGATTTTAAAGTAACGAGCTGTTCACCACGCCTTCTAACTTCATTAAGACCCACGATGTCCCATTTGATATTTTCCAGTTCATACTCAAGTTCAGTTAATCGTTCTTCTGATAGTAGTGACAGTGTATTGTATGTTGCAATATACATAATTTTTTCCTTTCTGTATCTCTTATTCTTAAGTTTCTTTGCCAGATGATTGTCCCCCCCAGAATCCGTGGGACAGACTGATTTAGCATCAGTGCGAGATTCTGAAGGTAATCTTCTACTCGCCTGGGGTATGTGAATTTTTATAACTGGCATTTTCATGAGGGGTATTTTGCCGTAGAACACCACGCTGGCTAGGCGTCTTGGTGAGCGCATATTTCAGCCGCCCAATCTGGGTCAGACGCTGTTTGCAGCCGCCCACTCTGGGTCAGACGCTGCTAATCACCATATCTGGTTACACTCACTTGGTTCAACCTGTGGGTCAACACAGTTACCAGGGTGTGGCGCTTGGAGCCATCAAGTGAGAGTTGGGTGTCTCGTGGGGACCAGTTGTTCCAAACCTCCGCCCGCCTATGACGCTTGGAGTGACCGTCTAGAGCAAAAGGTACTACCCCTCCGACACAATCCCTACACCCTCGAAGGTCCGAGTAATGGTAATGATTTCCAATCTCCGTTAGGAGCGGAATTTTAAAAAGAAGATTTTATTGTAGGTACAATTCTCCCGTTAGTTTAAGGTCAATAAAAAGTGTCATTCCCTAGAATACATTGATGTTCGCTGGAAACTTAATATTATCCTGTCGAAACACGTGAGAATTTTCGTCATCCCAGTACCTACAATTATGTTTGTTAACAAAGCCCTTTAAATAAAATGTTGATTATTCACTGAAGCAAATACTTTTAACCAAATTTGCGTCTTCTTATATTTTTTGGGATATTTTTTCACAAAATTTAGTTCTGCGATCATAGTCATCTTTACTAAGCTGATTGTGGAAAAAAAAGGGAAAAAACTTATCCAATTTTAACACTTTGTATATGGAACCAACAGAAATATTTGTAATTGTTGATACTTTGGGAATTAAATAGGTAGAATTTATAGCAAAATGACTCAGTACTTTAATTTTTGCAGCTTCTTCAAGAACTATGGGATTATTATTTTTTTATTACAAACAGATCCAGTTTCTCCAATTTCCGTACTAACTCTATGATGGTCTGGTGGCCTATATTTCTATCAGAATGCCTTTCATTAAAAACTTAAGATGTTTTTTGAGCGCACTGGTTTTTATGACCGTAAATAAATATTATTTCTATTCGTTCTTGCAGAAAATACACCATTTTAAAATATCTTAAATTGTTACAGCTACAAATAATGGCTAATTTAACGTCACAAAAAATTTGACATGTATTCAAAAGTAATCAAATTAATCCCTAATTAGAAATCTACCTATCCGACAGTGGCGAATGTGTATTTTTTGTTTTTGTTTACATTTACGAAAAATCAAAAGTTATTTGGACTGAGTTGGACCGACTGCTTTTTAAAATGAAAGCACTGTATATTTAATTTCATTATTATTTATTATTTTCTTTAATTGTTTATTTAAATTGTTTTGACAGTGAATTTTCGAACGAAAGAATCAGAGTAGAGCGACGTGCTATGTATTTTAGAACGAAATATAAGAATATGGTAAACGAATGTTTCGGAAGTTACATAAACTGGATAACGCAAGCAGGTTGAAAAATCGATTAAACCAGAGACACTCTCTCTCACACTTAAAATTATTTATCGTATATGAATTATACAGTACACAACTGTAGATTGCTTTGCATCTTCCAAATTTTTGCCGGAAAATTTCAGACGATTTGTACAAAAGTTTATGTGTGTTTTAACTTCAAAAGAACCGAAAATATTAATTTTTTTTGAAAATTGCCTGGATTATTTTATTACCGATTAATATTTATTTTGTGGCAATAATTAATAAAAAGTTTTTGGTTACGAAATAACGTACAAAAAAAAATAATACTGCAAGTAAATAATTTTTGTGTGGCTTAAAATTTTACCACGATAATTTTGAAATTGACTCAATACTCATTCGCTATTACTAACAAGACATTTTTTTATTGATCGTTTTTTGCTACGTTTCAAAAAGTAAAGATCTGATTTTCTACACGGTTTTTATATTTAAATTTCATCTTATAGAGTGCCAAATCATGAAACCCTATTTAATAAAACAAAAACGTCAATTAAGCTTATTTCAAGGGGTTTTTAAGGCGAGGCACTTTTAATTAAAAATGTTTTAGTCACTTTGTAAGGTAATCTAATATCTATTACAAGATAAAATTTAATTAAGGAAAATGAGAAAATTACCCTATGGGTAATTATTTCTGGGACAAATTAACAACCATTATATTTAATATTATTATTGGTTTTTATACAAAGTGCTTTAGTGGTACACAAGAAAAAAATATTGAATCAAATGAAATAATTTTTTATGGCCAATATTCTACATATTCTACAAGTATCATTGGTATTATAATGAATGTGAGTGTTTGTTTATACAGGTCTTTGAGATTCGTGGGTAGAAAAAAAAGCTTTAAATAGAAGTAAGTTCTACAATATAAAAACTTTATATATAACCATTCCAATTGGAATGTCGACTGACAGTTGAAGCCTCTTGTCGACTTAATCATGGTAGGAAAAATACCTCCAAGAATCGAAGACAGTGCAGCTATAGATATTGACAATATTGTTACTTTCACGCAGTTTGCCTAATTATTAAAAAAACCTACTGGTATTAAAATAAAATATCTAACTTTTTAATGATACACTTTTTTAACTCTCAAAAACAAAAACCATAACACAAAATACATAACAACAAAAAACTAAAGGGTTAGTACATACATACATATAATCATTTTTTTCCCGTAGGAGTAGGCATAAACCACTTTCCACTTGCTTAGATTCATACACACGTCTTTAGCTTTTTCTGCTTTATACTTTATACTTTATACTTTATACTCATACATGCTCTTCAGTTGTTGGTACTTTTGACCTGACCCTTCTTTAAAACAACTTCGATCTGATCAAGATATGTTTGCCGAGGTCGACCTCTACCGACTTGCCCATTCACACTCATATTATAAATCTGTTTCATCAATCTCTTTTCATCCATTCTCTCTACGTGTCCAAAGCATCTAAGCATTCCTTTATCTATCTTTGTAAACACATTTGCATACCACCACAGCGTTCCCTTATTCTTCACTTTATCCATCAGATTTACTTCGGCTTTACTTTCATACTTCTCCTGCCAAACCTAATATTCACTACCATACATTAGTGTAGGGACTAGCCAGTTGTGCCTTTTTTTGGCACGTTCTAACTTCTTATAAAGATATGCAGTGCCCCATTTATTTATTTTCCTACCAAAACCCTTAGCTCAATATCACAGTCATATTTTTCTTTTCTTGTAAACTCTGAACCCAGGTATACAAACTCATTCACTTGTTTCACTCTTTTTCTTTCTATCAGCACCTCGCAGTTAATCATGCTATCTACCAAAAACCATTACTTTCGTCTTGCTTACATTTACTTTAATTCCTTTATGTTTTAGGGCATCATGCATAACATTAACCATCGCTTGCAAATCTTTCTTAGATGATGCTAATTTGACCTGATCATCGGCGTAAAAAAGGCATTCAACGATCAAATCTTTTAGATCCAGATCCTTACATCTCATTCTCTTTTAAATCTTGCTTGTACATTTCATATCTTCCATCCTCTGTCTGCAAACAACGATGCTAAGTAAGATAATACCTTGATAGTTGTTGCAGTTCTACTGCAAACCTTTGCCTTAACATAACGGTTGATAACTACTTTGCACCAGTCTCCTAGTACACTGCCTTTCCTCCAGCAAAGGTTAAAAAGGCGGTACAGCAGACTAGCTACCACACTCTGTCCAGCCTTCAGCATTTCAACTGTAATCCTATCATACTCTTAATTTTTTTAATTGCATATTGTTTAAGGCTTCCATAATCATGTCCCCGACATGACAGGGTTAGTGCAGAAAATAATTATATTAAACTATTTTTAGACACTTCCCCTGGATTTATGATCCCCAACTGATCTTGGTGAGTTGATTAGCTAGATTTCCCTTTGACTTTACATATTTGAGAACAATTTTCTTTTCTTTAATCATATTTTTAATGCTAAATAGTTTTAAATTAATATGTTTTAATCTATCCGAAGTGCAATGTATCCGTTGCAAGTTTTATTGTTTCTGGATTATTCATAAAGATAGAAAACGGTTAATTAAATTGTTTTT
The DNA here is from genome assembly GCA_950111635.1 of Agelastica alni. Taxonomy (NCBI): domain Eukaryota; kingdom Metazoa; phylum Arthropoda; class Insecta; order Coleoptera; family Chrysomelidae; genus Agelastica; species Agelastica alni. The sequence continues at coordinate 53,693,558 of OX467712.1, read as the reverse complement.
TTCTATTTTAGAGGTGCCATAATAAAGTTTTCTTTATCCACGCGTAGATTTCTCTCTAAATACTTATATTGACTGTGCAAGCCAAGTACTGTAAAACCAACTTGTATTTTTGCGCTGAAATAATATCCTGCATATCCCAACTTCATGCCGCGTCTAGTAAAATACTCACTGATTGATTAGTTCGACTTCTTCGTGGTATTCACGAAATCTTTCAAGAGTATCATACTTTCTATCATATCAAGTATCATACTTTGACTAAATGCCTTTCAACGTTTCACGCACTTTCTTTGCTGTCTTCATTTCATTATGTCGTCAAGGTTATCATTTTTTCCAATCAAGAGATATCATATTGATTTTGACTACAGGAAGGAAACACTGGCTTGCAATACTGTGCGCATTTAATTAACCGACAACGTTGCAAAATTTAACACTGAAAACTTTGATTTATTAATAGTTTAGGTATGGTTAGGTTAGGTATAATGTAAGTGGGGCGTGGTCGCCCCTCCACCGCGACCTTTAGTAGGTCTATTGTGGCTCACCCCTAGAGGCTACAGTTCACCGCACAATCCAGCCCTTCTTACGAAGTTCATGGTTGTATAGGGAAAGATTTTTTTTAAAATCGGTAGGTTCTAGGTTAGTGTAACCAAATATGTTGAACCTTATTCTTCCCAGGCCGGGGCATGAACATAGTATATGTTCAGCAGTTTCGTCTTTCACGCAGCAAAACCGACAGTCCGTTTGTTGGTTCAGACCTATCTTTCTGAGGTGGTATTTTAGACGACAGTGTCCTGTAATCAGTCCCGTTAGAATGCGCAGGTCATTTCTGCTCCATTCTAGGATCACCTTAGTTGTGTTTCTCGAGGGTTTAGGTAGAAACACTTTCGAGGGGGTTTACCCTGGTATATCGGACCAGTACGTAAGTATTTTACTCTCCGCCAAGTCCGAAATAATTGTTTTGGCGGCACTTGTGGTGACTCCAAAAACCGGTTCTGGTCCAGTGAACGCAGATTCGGCCCCCTGTTTTGCAAGGGTGTTGGCTTTTTCGTTTTCCTTCACCCCCTGGTGCCCAGGTACCCACAGTAGGGTTACCCTGTTGTTCGCACCAAGGTATTCTAGGGATTCGATGCAATTCCACACAAGTTTAAAATTTATCTTGCCGGAGCTCAGTGCTTTTAAAGCAGCCTGGCTATCTGATATTATACTTATGTTTTTGTTTGCTAGAGGTCTGTTGGTCAACTCTATTACAATTCTATAGCGAAGACTTCAGCCTGAAAGATTGTAGCATACCTGCCAAGACTGGTAAATATTTCAATCTTTGGTTTCCTGCTATAAACACCGGCCCCAACTCCATCAGGAGTTTTTAAGCCATCTGTGTACATTACGTATTCAATCTCTGGGAAGAGGATTTCTCCCCTCACCCATTCGTCTCTCTTCGGGAAGAGGACTTTGAACGACTTTTCTACGTGTATTTTTGTGGCTAGTAAGTCAGGAACCATCCCGAAAATTTGGTGGTTTTTTGTTTCACTCAGTATCCCGGAGTGATACCCGAGTTGCTCTCCATTGACTTGCCTTTCCAAAGACAGGAATATATAGGAGACTATCCTGGCCTCCCTCTCTAAGAGTATATCTAGGGGAGGAAGATGTAGGAGGTGTTCCATCGCTGCCGTTTGTGTGCTGGACATAGATCCAGTTATGGCCAGGCATGCAAGCCGCTAAAGGCCAGCAAGCTTTGCTCTAGCTGTCTGTTGTAACCCTTTGGTCCATCAGACTACTGAGCCATACGTGACCATAGATATTATTATTTTTTGAAAAATCCAGTAAATCTGTTTGTGGTTCATTCTCCAATATTTGCCACATACTCTTCTGAGATTCCAGAGAGAAAACCTGGCTTTGTTTATTGTTTCCAAGTGGGCGTTCCAGGTGAGTCTTTTATCCAGAACTACACCAAGGTATTTCTTTTCCGCCGCAATTGGAATGCTCTTTTCGTATAGGACAGGCTGCCGAAGCTTATCTAGCTTTTTCCTTTTTGTAATAGGAATAATTACAGTTTTCCGGGGGTAGACAGACATCTGTTTTCCCTCGCACCATCTATATACTGTGTTGAGGGCTTCTTGGAGGACGTTTGAGGTCGTCGCTTCAAATTTCCCTCTAACTATTACCACCAGATCATCCGCATAACACTGAAAATCTACTCCCTGCATGGAAAGCTCGCTCAGCAGAGAGTCGACTAGGAGTGACCACATTAGGGGGGAAAGTACCCTACCTTGTTGACACCCCTTCACGCCCTGAGCCTAACCGACTCTCCATGCAGTGATGATATTATATATCGGTTTTCAATGATGCTTTTGATCCAATTACAGATTTTACTGTCGATCCCTCTATCCCTGATTGTTGTATAGAGTGACTGTGGTAGGGCGTTATTAATATATTAATAGTTTAGGTAAATTATTATATTTTTTCGAAACTTAAGTTGGAAAAAAAAAATTATATTTTTGTGATCGTCTAAATCTACAAAGTAAGTTTATAACCACTGTTTTCTTCACTAAACAACATAAAAATAATCCCGATTAGAAAATATTTTGTTTAAATGACCTGCTACCACTACAAAATTATGTTCCGGTGCTCCGTTGTTCTGAAAGTACACGTTGGCACGCATTTTAATAGCTAATCTTCCAACAGTGTTAGTCCTGCAAAAATTGTTTATTATTAATGCCAGTTAGGGTACCTTTATATTATTTCGGTACAATTATAAATTCAGCAATTATACACCACCTTACATTAATTCTCTATAAATCGTTTAAAATTTTAAAATTATATTTATTAAAACAACTAAGATATGGCTTTGGAACAGTACAGCTAAGATACCCGGTATAAATTAACAAATTATATTTTATTTATGTAATGAAATTAAAATTTCTGTTTTTTTATGTCGATAAATAATTTTAAGATACGCAGTTATTTATTTAGAAAGCTTCAATAATAACCTGCTAATTCAAAATCATATTATTTTCTTTATAAAACATTCAAATCCAAAATTAAGCTGCAGTAATAAAAATATGCTTTTTTATATTACAATAGGTCTATTTATAAAGCTTGAAAAAACAAGACTAAAGTGACCAAACTTTCCATTTGAATGAGGCTTAAGGAAATCAATATTCCATGTAAAGTTCGTTTATAGTTCATTTACTTATCGGTTACATCAAGCTTAGGTATTTAATTATAGTTTTTATGAAGGTCTATTTTTAACTTTCCAAAAAAAGACCTAGTTAAAAACTTGATTTGGGTTAAAAAAATTGTGCTACCAAACAATTTTTATACTTAATGGACCGAAAACTTCAAACACCTCAATATAGTGTTGTAGAATCGTAATAAATAAAAAAGATGAGATAAGAAAACATTGACAAAATCACAAAATTATTGAAGTTCAAACCGAAAACATTGACTCAACTATTCAGTGGAACTGTTAGAGACCAGTCAAAATTCACACTGGTTGGGTTGAAGATTGGTTAAGTATAAATTATTATTAAATGAGTTAAAATAATTTTAGTAAATTAATAAGAAAACCACCCGTAGGTACTTTCATAACAAATTAAAATGAAATAATTTTATTATATCTGCATTTACAATAAAATTACTGTAATGGTTGGCAAACTAATTCATCGTATTCTCTTTCATTGTCAGACATTTCTGATTCAATCTCACTGGTATCTTTTCCATTACCTAGTTATTATTAATTCTTGCATCTTATCCATAAGATGCTCTTTTTGAAAATATTTTTCTTTAATCTTGTCTTTTTCTTCTTCTCTTGCCAGTTTTGAATTGTCACTCATTGAAATTTTTCTTTTGTTAGCACATCAGCTAATTTGAATGAGACATTACAGGCTGCTACTTTATTTTCTACTACCACTCATATTTTTTCAATAGGGTTTAGCTTCGCATGGTATTGTGGTTAACGCAGTGTGTACTGTTGAACGCTTCCATAATCTCTTTCATACTAATTTCACTTTCACTTGAGTCCTCGAATAGGGCGTAGACTTTTAGAAGAATTTAATGTTGTTAGGAAGTCGTCAAATATCCTTCTATAAAATTCATCTTTATTTATTCTTCTTTTCTTTTGTCACAACCTCTTTTGCTACACCTTGTAACCTTTTATACCCATTTCTTGTCTTGTTGACATACATCCATAATAATTGCAAAATTAACATTATAAAATTAAACTGGATAATTGGTTGAATACTGGATTTTTAACAATTTTACTGTTCCTTCTTTTTATTATCAATTCGTGATAAGACTGTTTAGATTTTTGGTACTCCTAAAATCTCTTTTTTATTTTTATAAACTTTAACTTATTAGACTTCCTTGCTTCATTAACTCGTAAATTTAACTAAAGTAGTACATTATGACACCAATGCATAATCTGGCCTCTAAAACATAAGCAACAAGTTTATGTTACGTTGCAAATGCTTTGTGAATTGTGGTAAACATTGTCTGAGAATGGGGTGAGTAGTAGTTTACTTCGAGCACTGAAATCACTTTACGAAAATTCCACTGCTTGTGTCAGGATAAACATAGCTTACATGGACTGGTTTAACATTAAAAAAGGTGTAAGGCAGGGATGTGTGGCCACAATTCAGCACATTTTAAAGCGTAATATCGTGCTCGGTATGCAAAAACTAGTGATGTATTTGAAATATAGTTTTTGCAATTAGCCGCATGAAGAATCCCTATAGCAAAGGCATCTGAATTATAAATGTAGCTGTTACAAATACATAAAGCCATTTATTAAAATTTTGAACTGATGCATTATAAAGCACATGTTGCGGCAATAGTGCATTCTTGATAATAATGGTTTCGAAATACTGCCGTGGTCTGCGCATTCACCGGACTTAAATTCAATGTATGGGCCTTAACGTTAACAAAAAGTTGAACTCATCAAATATCTGGAAAAATTTGAGATAATTCATGATAGACAATATGGATTTCGATAACTTCGGTCTACTGGAGATTTATTGACTTATGTCACTTAGCTCTGGACAAACTCTATTGAGAAGTTTGGTGAATCCCGTGCAATTGCTTTAAATATATCTAAAGCCTTTGACCGCGTTTGGCACCAGGAATTGTTAAGTAAAATATCTGCCTACGGTCTCCCAACCAAACTGCGCCAATGGCTCATGAGCTTCATGTAAGATCGCTCCTTACATGTGGCAGTTAACGGTATATTTTCTGATGCGTTAAAAACCAATGCCAAGGTCCCCCAGGGTTCCATCCTGTCCTCCACCCTATTTCTTTTACCATCAACGACCTCCTGAAAACCACCACGAACCCCATTTACAGTTTCGCAGACTACAACACACTTGTCTTAACTTTCACATCCTATCGATCACTTTCGGTGAATGATATAAATATACACAGGCAGAAACAGGTTGACTCCATTAATAGAGATCTTAAAGCAATCGTCCAGTGGGGAACCAACAATCTTGTTCAGTTCAACGCCCAGAAAACACAAAGCGCCACGTTTTTAAAGAAAGTGAATTTCTCAAATCATTCCATCACAATGTACGGATATACTCTTGAATCAAGTCCCTTCATGTCGATTTTGGGAGTCACGGTGTCTAATTATATGTCTTGGCATGACCATGTTGCTAACATCGTCAATCAACAAGCCGGAGGCTAGGTTTTCTGAGGAAAGCTAGAAAAATTTTTACTCCTGATCAACTGTTGACGACGAACAAGGTTTAAATCCGACCTCTACTAGAGTATTGCTGGCACATTTTGGGTTCAGCACCAAGGCATTTTCTTCATCTTCTAGATTCCATTCAGAAAAGAGCCATTCGGTTGATAAACAGCTCAACTCTCAAAGATACCCTTCACCCACTGGAACATAGAAGAATATTTGCAGACCAGACATTACTCTACAGATATTTCCATGGCAGATGCTCCAGAGAGATAAAAACTCTTGTACCACCACTGGCCACATTCGGCCAAAGTCGCAGTGCGAGCCGTCCGCGGCCCACACGATGGGTCTAACCTTTTTGCGACTATTTTTAGTGAAAAAAAAAGGTTTGGGTTTATCAATTATTGCGTTGACTTTGATCGGAGATTTTAAAATGATTATGTCGAATCGTAGGAGATGATTATCTCCTTTTTATAATCCCTCCCCCTTCCAATAGTCGCAGTGCGGGCCGTCCGCGGCCCAGACCACTATTTTCAGTAAAAAAAAAATTACCACATTTTTAACACAGTTCTAATAATAGATTTGCAGTTAGTTTTTGCACATCGCCTCTTCTTGTTTTCCTCAATTTGTTTACAAAGTGATCCATTATGTAAAATCCAATGTTGTCATATATTCTGTTGTCAGAGGAAAAAATATTGACGTAGTCGGCCTCCCTGCACCTCTTGGTACAATTTGATATTTGCACAAATACGTATTTGCAAGTTCTCCTTGGAGTTCTAAAAGTAAAATATTTGTTTCTCTACTTTTTTGTACAGAAAAAAACTATAAAGTACATCCACGAGCCATTTTTTTTTTTTTATGAAAATAATCGCAAAAAGGGTAGACCTATCGTGTGGGCCGCGGACGGCCCGCACTGCGACTATTAGAAGGGGAAGGGATTATAGAAAGGAAATGATTAGGGACACGCTTTTTAAAAAGTTGCAGGTCATAGTTCCCTAGAAAAACTGATTTTGGAAGCTTATTCCATTTCGTAGCAGCCCTGTAAAAGAAGGATTCTTGATGAAGATTGGTCCTTGTAGTGTCAAGCTTGAGAGTAAATGTGTGAGACTGATCAGCGTGCCGAGTTCTTCGGCCGAATGTGGCCAATAGTGGTACAAGAGTTTTTATTTCTCTGGAGCATCTGCCATGGAAATATCTGTAGAGCAATGACTGTGAGAGTTGAGCTGTTTATCAACCGAATGACCCTTTTCTGAATGGAATTGTGAAGACGAAGAGAATGTCTTGGTGCTGAACCCCAAATGTGCGAGCAATACTCCAGTAGAGGTCGGATTTGAGCCTTGTACGTCGTCAACAGTTGATCAGGAGTAAAAAACTTTCTGGCTTTCCACAGAAAACCTAGCCTCTGGCTTGCCGACTTTGCGATGTTAGCAACATGGTCATGCCAAGACATATTATTGGACACTGTGACTCCCAAAATCAAGATGAAGGGACTTGGTTCAAGGGTATTTCCGGACATTGTGATGGGATGATTTGAGGAATTCACTTTCTTGGAAAACGTGGCACTTTGTGTTTTTTGGGCGTTGAACTGAACAAGAGTGTTGGTTCCCCACTCGACGATAGCTTTAAGATCTCTATTGATGGAATCAACCTGTTCCTGCCTGAGTCTATTTGTATCATTCACCGAAAGTGATCGATAGGATGTGAAAGTTGAGACAAGTGTGCTATCGTCTGCGAAACTGTAAATGGGGTTCGTGGTGGTTTTTAAGAGGTCGTTATTGTTTAAAAAAAATAAGGTGTGGGACAGGATGGACCCCTGGGGGACCCCGGCATTGGTTTTAAACGCATCAGAAGAAATACCGTCAACTGCCACATGTAAGGAGCGATCTTGCATGAAGCTCAAGGGCCATGTAAATATAGACCAATATCATTTTTTCCTCCAACTCTCGCTCTGTATGTGTTAATATTTTGGTCCATTAGGATAGACTTTATTTTGAAAAAAATTAAATTTTAGAGAAGAAATTGATTTTTGGCTATTTTAAGTTATTTTTAATTTTTTTGTTGTGGTTTAAAAAATCTTTGTCAAAACTAACTACTTTTTTATTACTCATGCGGGATAAGTAGTATCTTAGAGCACGCTGTTGCGGTTGAAAAATAGCTGTTTGCCCATTTGAGTGCGACAAGTTTTTTTGGCGCACGCTTACGTCATCTGAGTTTACTTGGCGCACGCAAATTCGAACCACCAACCTTTCGGTTAACAGCCGAACACCCAACTGTCAAGTTGACATGACAAAGTTTATATTTTTATTAAAGTTAATATTTTTGGTCTGGATCCCTGTTTTATGCTCGAGAGAATGAACACTCTCGATTCGCTCGTGCGTTCAACTTCGCTCTCGTGAGCAATCACCAACTTATCGCACTAGTTGCACAATATACTATTATTTTAATAACAACGAAACCTAAATTTAATTGAAATTTTTTAGCTCAGAACAAAAAGTCCTTCAAAAATTTTCATGCGTGTAGTTTCTATATAGAGTGCGGAAAAGTTATAAGTAGTTATATAATACAAAAAAAAACTGTCTTGTTATTTATTTTTTGTTTCGTGCATTATGTATGTAAGTAAAAGCTAGTGTAATGTAGAATCGCTTAACCCTCTGCCTTTTTTCGCTCAGTGAATTTGCCAGAGAACGAGAAAAAGTAGAAAATCGTCAAGAATTTTTAAAATTAAGACGCGCTGCACAGCTAGAAAGAGAATTAAATGGTTACGTGCAATGGATTTGCAAAGCAGGTATTTATCGCTCGAGAAGTAAAGTTAACGCTATTAATTTAGTTGGATATTCTTCGATAAATAGGTCAAAAGAACCATTACAAAAATAAATTAAACGTATCATTTCCTCGAAAACTATCTTAAACTATTAAAATTTTAACGAAAAAATACTCTTTTAATTTATAATTAAAAGTTGAACGTATTATTTTTATTTAAAACCTGTGTTAATCTGTATTGGATGATTTAAAACTTAAAATAACATTTAAGTAAATGTGACAATAGGATTTTTACATTTAACCTTACATTAAGTTCCTAATTGATTTTTTTTTACTTGTTACAATGTTTTTATTTATCATGATATAAAATAAACGGTCTACATTTTAAAAAGTAGCTAATTCTTATTTTTTCTTATTTTTCACCAAGCAGTTTAGATTATTATTATCTAAATTCATTTTTTAAAACATTTATAGATTAAAAAAACTTCAATCCTTCTTTGTAAATATCCAACTAAATTTGCTATTTATATTGCACATTGTTGATACTACTGGAAAAAATATTACATTTAGAACTAATGTAATGATTTATTGTTCTGCTAGAGGAAGTAATATTAGCAGAAGAACGAACAACGGAAGAAGAAAAATTACATATAATGGAAGCACGTAGACGAGCTGCCAGGAAAAAAAAATTGAAAAGCATGGGAAAAAGTAAAAGCACAGATACGGAAGAAGAACAAGAAGAGGACGAAATGGGTGATAATGGTAACTATTATTAACTTATTATTTGAACACATAAACTGTTTTAATGGTAAAGCACTTGCAAAATCTCATGTACTTTAAGCGTACAACACTACGCATCTAATTAACCGGCAACGTTGCAAAATTCGTTGTTGAGTATATTTTTAAAATTTTATTTATTAAAAAAATACAAAAAAAATAAAGTACCTTTTTTGCCAGTAAAAACTTTTAAACACGAACAAGCATTCGACAAAGAACAAAAATGAAGTAATATAATTTTTTAAACAAATATTTAAATTGTAAAAATTTCAAAAAATTTTAGTAATTTTACCTTCTTTTAAAAAAACTTATATAACATTTAAAACATTTTGCAAATAATAATATTCAATTCAGTAATTTAATAACAATACTTTACGATAAACTAAATGAAAAAACAAACTTACCCAGGTTTTTACAGTTTGTAGAACTAGGACAAAAGAAAACACAACTTAATTGTTTTGCGATAAAGCCTCGGAACAGATTTAAAATTGTTTTTAAAAATGCGACTTACGAGGGCAGTTTGATAAGTCAGTGACTTTTTGAATTTCCCGCGCAGTTACTCCAAATGCAACAGTGCTGCCGTCAACTATAATCTATCAGTGGGCAACTTTCTAATTTTGAGCAAGCTACGTCGTGCTGTTGGTGTTTGATAGCCGTTCAAAGCAGACAACCTCGTGAATTGTTACGAAAATGGAAAAAAGTGAATTTCGTGTGCTGATTAAGCATTACTTTTTACGTAAAAAATCCATCACTGAAACTAAGGAAAGACTTGATAAATACTACGGGGACTCGGCACCATCAATTTCAATGGTTAAGAAGTGGTTTACAGAGTTCCGTTGTGGTCGCGTACCAGCACTAATGACGCCGAACGTCCAGGTCGCCCAAAAGAAGTGATCACGCCGGAAATCGTCGATAAAATCCATGAAATGATATTGGATGATCGGAGAATGAAAGTGCGTGAGTTGGCTCATGCTGTAGGTATCTCAACTGAACGGGTACATCATATTTTACACGAATATTTGGACATGAAAAAACTCTCTGCGAGATGGGTCCCGCGATTGCTTACACTCGACCATAAGCGCAATCGTGTGACCACTTCAAAAGAGTGTTTAGTGATGTTCAGCTGTAATCCGGACGAATTTTTGCGCCGTTTTGTTACTGTGGATGAAACATGGATCCATCACAACACGCCAGAGACCAAGGAACAATCGAAACAGTGGGTTGCTCGGGGTGAACGTGGACCAAAGGCGGCGAAACAGAGTCTGTCAGCCAACAAGGTCATGGCCACAGTTTTTTGGGATGTACGCGGTGTCATTCACATCGATTACCTCAAGAAAGGTAAAACGATCACCGGCGAATATTATTCAAAATTTTTGAACAGATTCGACGTTGATTTGAAGCAAAAACGGCCGCATTTGGCGAAGAAGAAAGTGCTGTTCCATCAAGACAATGCACGTGTGCACACTTGTCTAGTCACGATGGCCAAAATCCACGAATTGGGATACGAACTGTTACCCCATCCAGCATATTCTCCAGATTTAGCCCCCTGCGACTATTTTCTGTTTCCAAACCTAAAGAAATGGCTGGGCGGTAAGAGATTTGAGTCGAATGAAGAAGTCATTACGGAAACAAACGCGTATTTTGAGAGCTTTGAAAAAATCTATTATTTGGAGGAAATAAAAAAATTAGAAAAACGCTGGACTAAATGTATCGAGCTAAAAGGTGATTATGTAGAAAAATTAAATGTTTATTTGCGGAAAAAGTTTGTTTTAATCAAAAACTCACTGACTTATTAAACCGCCCTCGTATTTAAAGAAATTTACTATTAGTAGAGGATCCGAAGAAAAATCGACCTTCACACATCAGATTTATGGATAAAACTTATTTTATAAGTAATTTAGTTTGTTGAAAATTTTAAACAAAATGGGTTGCCTGAAAAAATTCTGGCCAGGCTATAATTAATTAAAAATTCAAAAATAACTTTTTTTTTTTAATTTCTATCGATGAGATAACGAAAAAATTTCACACCAACCGTAAGTACAAAGCGTAGTTTACACAAAAGCCACGATCGTGTAAACTACGCGTGTATTCTAATTGGACGAGTATTTCGAATTATATTTCATAGAACAAACGAAGTACCTGCAGGAAGTTCGTCTTATATTACATAAGATATACCCGTCCAATTAAAATACACACGTAGTTTAAAAAATCCCGATTTTCTGTATAAACATTCTAATTGGACGAGTATATCGAAATATAATATATAAATAAAAATTAAAATCCTTACATTATTTCCACGCTTTTAGTACAATTTTTATGTGGGAAAAGGATATTTTAATGAAACTTGCAAAGTGTACCGGTCTGGTTTTTCCATAATGAGTTTTTATTACTCCGCGTTTCATGTTTATTTGCTGACTAGAAATATAAACGTTATTCAATGTTAAAATTAAAAGTTTTACTGACAGGTTTTGGAAAATCATCGTACTTGAAGTCGAGAGTAAAAAGACAAACGGGCTGTGCGAGATTTTGGAGAGCAGAAAAGAGATTTCGATTCTGCATTCGACACGTCATAAAGACGCAATGGTTTTACTGGTGTGTCATCATGTTGGTACTTTTTAACACGATTTGCGTTGCTGTGGAATATCACGGTCAACCAAAATGGCTCACCCAATTTTTATGTAAGTAACTTAACACGATAGAACGATGCAAAAATAGTACTATAAATTAAACAAAATAAAATTATTCACAGTGTAATTTAAAAAAATCTATGTTATACACCTTTTAATTAAGTGAATCAACTTCACAACTATGAAGCATTGTCCACACTAAGGAAAACAATGTGTTTTTAACAAATGTTTCTATTGCCTACGCAATTGGACGTTCTTGTTCATCTAAAATAATGTAAAAGAACTCTGGCAATACCTGTAGGACTAGCGTCACTTGTCAGAGTAGTCGGAAGCCTTGGATCGAACGAGAACCCTGTCGCTGGTAATTGCATTTTTTAACCTTTTGAAAGCGGCATCACATGACTGATTCCAATAAAATTTGGAATTTTTTTTGTAATCTTCTCAATGGATACGTTTTCGTTGAACAATCTGTTATGAATCTTGAATAGTAGGCAACCATGCCAAGGAATCTTCTGACTTCATCTGCGTTTGTAGCATGTTGCTAACATTGCAAAATCAGGAAGCCAGAGGCTGCGTTTTCTGTGGAAAGATAGAAATTTGTTTACTCCTGATCAACTGTTGAAGACGTCAACAAGGTCCAAATCCGACCTCTACTGAAGTATTGCTCGCACATTTGGGCTTCAGCATCAAGACATTCTCTTCGTCTTCGAGATTCCATTCAGAAAAGGGTCATTCGGTTGATAAACAGCTCAACACTCACAGATACCATTAACCCACCAGAACATAGAAGAATATTTGCAGACCAGACATTACTCTACAGATATTTCCATGGCAGATGCTCCAGAGAAATAAAAACTCTTATACCAACACTGGCAAAATTCAGCCGAAGAACTCGGCACGCTGATCAGTCTCACCCATTTACTCTTAAGATTGACACTACAAGGACCAATCTCCATCAAGAATCATTTTTTTACTGGGCTGCTACGGAATGGAATAAGTTTCCAAAATAAGTTTTTCCAGAGAACTATGACTTGCAACTTTTTAAAAAACGGGTCTACAATCATTTCCTTTCTATAATCCCTTCCCCTTCTAATAGTCGCAGTGCGAGCCGTCCGCGGCCCACACGATGGGTCTAACCTTTTTGCGACTATTTTTAGTAAAAAAAAAAAAAGGTTTGGGTTTATCAACTATTGCGTTGACTTTGATCGGAGATTTTAAAATGATTATGTCGAATCGTATGTTCAAGAACCGAATTCCTGTCTTGAAAAATTAGAATTTTTCTTAATTCAAGTGAAGTTCATACTTTTGAAGTCGTGAAAGACATCTGTTTATCCTAATCTCGCATTTTTCTTTTGTTTTTTCAAAAACAATATCATCAAAGTAGGATAAAGTTCCTTCTAATTCATTAAGGATTTGATCTTGATTTCGGTTAAATTCATTCGATGCAGTTTTGATTCCGAAAGATAAACCATTTAATGTATATGTTTCACGATGTGTCGATATAGTCTGGATTTTTGCGCTATTTGCATTTATTTTTACGTGGAGGTAGGCTTTGAACAGATCTAAAGTACAGAAATTTTAAGCATTTTGAAGACTGTTAGGAATTTCATTTATTTTACGAATTGGATAGTGTGCTGACTGTAACAGTGGATTGACTTAAATTTTATAATCAACACATAGTCTTACTTTATTTCCAGTCTTAGGAAGAAATACCAGTAAAGAACCCCAATCACTATGATTCAATTTCTTGATTATACCATCCCTTTCCAACGAATCTAATTCTTCATCGACTGCTGTTATCAGAGCGTGGGGTACGTCACGTTCACGAATAAAAATCGGTTTTGCTCCTTTTCTCAAGTGAAAAGAACACGTGATTCCAGAAATTTAACCAATCTTATGTTCGAATTTGAAGAGTAATTGTCGAAAATAGTTTCTATTGAAAGAATCTGTGAAGTTTCTGATGCTATGTTATCTTGATCCATTTAATTTAATATCGTATCCATACACAACTAATTAATCATCAGAAACAATATAAAGATTTTCGGTGGATATCTTATCTTAACATTGAACATTGACTCTTAGCATTCCATCAGGTACAAATAGATTTTTTGTATGAGAGCAAAAAATCAGTTTAGATTTCTAAAAAGGCATTTCAAGTTTCAATTTTGGATAACATAACCGTGGTTATAGAGTGAAACCTCAAATGTTTGTGGAATGTCTTAAATATTGACAGTGATAAAGTATTTCAGAAAATCCGCAGAAACATTATCATTCTTATAAATAACCACAATGTTACTGATTTCAAAAACCTGGTCAAATTTTGAAATTTCTTTTACTGAATGTGTACAACTTCTTGAATTTTTCTTTAAAGCTATGAACATACATACTCGTTGTACATGACCTGTTAACGCACATAAATTACAGCGTAGTTTCTTAGGTTCAGTGTAACAAACTTTGACTCTATGTAAATTTGAAGCACATCCAATACATAAATTAATAATTCCTAGATTCTTTGATGGGAAGATGAAACTTCATTTCTTAAAGGACGCGAAATTTTGTTGATATCTAAAGCATTTGACATCTATAGTTGTTTGGTTCCTAGCAAACGACTGTTCATTTTGGCAGCTTCGATAGCTATAGACTTCTTAACTATTTCATCGAAAGATGTTTCATTTGAATCTGTTTCCTTATTGAATTATCTTTGACTCCTCTAATAAACTGTGCTCTCAGAAAAATATAGGAAAAAATAATCTTGCAGTTGCAGGGTGATATGAAATCTCAATTACCAACATTTCAACGTAATTGAACTACAAAATCTGCTATTGAATGATTATCTTGTTGGTAAGAAGACAATAATTGATGCTGTGCTACTAATACGTTCTTCTTCTGCCATAAATGATTTTGCAAACTCTGTAAAAGTTCATCGTACCGTAAATCTGTGGGTTTTTTAGGAGATGAGAGAGAATAATAATAATAATAAATAATATACAGGGGTTGTATTTAAAATAGGAAAGTTGGTATCGGCCACTGTCACATGGCACACCCTATATAACTATTTTTTTTTTGAAAAAAATGCGCATCTAAAAATACAAATCAACGTGTCCAAGCGTTTTTCTCAACACGCTCTCATTTATGCGTTATCGATTTTATTCCATTTGGCTGTTTCACACTGTATACACTATAATAGCATAAAATTATGTTTTTTATCATCGTCGCCAAATTTGCTGTGGCTTTTGATGGCTTTTCGTATAAAATTACCCACATTGAAACCACATTTGACAAAACGTCTTTTTTTTCTACTCTAAACTTAAAAATCAAAAACAGCTTGTTTAATTAATGGTGGAAAGTATAGCAACTGATTACTTAAAACAACTTACCTACTATTCAAATACTTGATGAACTTTAAAAACGGACATAAGACATTAGTTTTTTGGATCATTTCATAATTTTGCTAAGAAGTTTATTTTTTTTAAAAATGTTTTTTTGGTGTGGACAATGCTTTATACTCGTACGCAAGCAAATATATTCTTAGAACGAGAAAGAATAAACATGGGCCTTAAAAATCCCACAATACAAAGATTGGAAACCTGTAACTCTTACCGAAACATACATACTTGACAGTACAAACATAAGTAAATTATATATATTTTTATTTGTTAATCTGGATTTGGAAATACCCTAATAGATTATAAATTATATTTTTGTAACTAATATAATAAAAACTGCATTTTGTTAGTTTTTGTAGATGGTGTTTATGGGACCAGCACCTTTGCTGTTTTGGATTATTAATAACTCAGTACAATGAAAAATTAGTGTAGAATATAAATTGTATATCATTGTTGTAAAGAACGCATTATACGTATAAAGTACTTAAAAAAATGCTGGAATAAAACTAGTATACTTTATACGAACTCAGTTGGACAACGCAAAAATCGGGGTACGGTCAATAATGCAATGTCGAGCATTAAGCTAAACTGAACCGTTTCTAATTGATTACTCCCGGTATTTTTCACATGGACTGTCGACGAACCTTTTGTGATTCTATGCATCTTATTGGATAGTACTTAACCCTAATTGGGCAAATTTTATCGGCAGCTTTCTCATCGCAAAAGTCGATGCCGGCAAAAAACAAATCAGTGTTTACACAACTATTTACCAGTGCCGTGTTCTTATAAATACATATTTTTCCGTTTTATACATACCTATTATCTTATTTTCTGTTTTATTGGATTATCTGTTATATAGATAGTAACATAGATATACCTTTTAAAAACTGCACACAAAAAAAATTGTTGGAACTAGTGAAACAACAAAATTTTAAGAAAGAATACGTCATAGACAAACTTTTTGAATCTTACGGCCATAAAGTTTTGCGTTTGCCTACATATTATTGTGTATTCAACCCTATTAAACTGATCTGGGCTGATTTAAAAAACAAATTACAAGAGTGTAATCAAGCTCCTCAATTTGGCGATCTGGTTCTAACAAATATAAGAAAAGTAATTGATGAACTCGCAGAAACTGAATTATGAAAAAATTGTGTTTACCACGTCAAAGAAAAAGAAAAACAATATTGTGTTTTGCCACAAATCGAACCAATAGTGATAAATACCCAAGTACTGATGAGTGTTTCGTTAGTGACTAATGTATAATAGTGTTTCGTTTAGGGTGGTCACCTTATCACGTACGTCAAAACAATACTTACTTAAAGTTTTTGAAAAAAATTTTAAAATAGTTTAAAAACACATGCCAATCTACGAATCAAATTAAATAAGTTTTGAATTTAAATAGGTATATTCAAAATTCCAAAATATATACTTTATTGAGAACATTGTTAACCCAATAATTATTTAATGCAGTAAAACTACTATTAAAATATCTGTTGCCTATGCCTATGCAACAACAAAGTTCGGCAAGCCGCCGGATGAAATATTGTTTTTATACTTGTCCAACTGACTTCGTAGAAACAATACCTACCTTACAATTGTTTGTGTTTTTTTATACGTCTTTGGTATTAATCATTTGGAATTAACAACATCGTGTTCTATGTAGATCTTGCTACTTTTTCCTAGCATCACTGTTAATTTGAACAGCGATGAACGGTCGTTTATTAATTTTTTATTAAGAAACAATTAATTAAATATTTTACCTTGAGTAGGTTTTAAGCCCTTAATCCTTTAAATACAAATAGGCGTTTTGTCGATTGAAAGTTGATCTCACTGAATCTATACCAGGCGCATTTATGAATTGCTTATTGCGTTACATATGATTTGATTATTTTATTTATTATTTTGTTTTTTTTTGCAGATGTCGCCGAATTTGTTTTCTTGGGTCTATTTATGACGGAAATGTTCATAAAGATGTACGCCTTGGGACCAAGAATTTATTTCGAATCGGCCTTCAACCGATTCGATTGTGTAGTGATAACGGGTTCCATTTTCGAAGTCATTTGGTCAAGACTAAAAGGTGGTTCGTTCGGGTTATCGGTGCTGAGAGCTCTAAGGCTCCTGAGGATATTTAAAGTGACAAAATATTGGTCGTCGCTGCGCAATCTCGTTATATCATTGCTCAATTCAATGCGATCGATTATTTCTTTGTTGTTTCTTCTGTTCTTGTTCATTCTTATTTTCGCGCTACTGGGGATGCAGCTTTTTGGAGGACAGTTCAACTTCGAATCCGGAACCCCCAATGCCAATTTCAATACGTTTCCTATTGCGTTGTTGACTGTGTTCCAGGTGAGTTTTTATTTAATATTATAAAATATGAAATATCTACGCTGAATTTTTTATTTCAGATTTTGACCGGTGAGGACTGGAACGAAGTCATGTATAACGGTATCAACGCTCTTGGTGGCCCCAACGTCGCCATGATTTATTCCCTTTATTTTATAGTCCTTATGCTTTTCGGTAATTACACCCTCCTCAATGTCTTTCTTGCCATCGCTGTCGACAACTTGGCCAACGCCCAGGAATTGACAGCTGCAGAAGAGGAGCAAGCTGAAGAAAATAAAGAAAAGCAGGCTCTGGAACTAGAAAAGGAAATGGAGGCCTTACAAATGGAAGGTAGTTTAAAAATGGATGCAGGTCTTTCTAGTCCCGTCAAATCAAGAAAGAAAGTTGAGGAAAAAGCCGAAGAGGAAGAAATTGCCGGTCCGAAACCTATGCTGCCGTATTCTAGCATGTTTATCCTTTCTTCAACTAACCCGTAAGTGGATTTTTTTGTACTATAGATTATTATAATACTTTAAAAACTTACTATTATTTTATTTCTTTATTTGGAATGATATGCAAATACAAAAATATAATTTTTTAATTTTAAGTAAGCTAAGAAAACCAAAAATAATATAACAGCAATTATATTATAAAAAAAATTTTGTAAAAAAATCAAATATGTTTACGCTTAGTTTTGGTTAGATCTTTTGCATTGCTATTGACAGGATCTAGATTGGCATCAACATGTTTGTGCCATAAATAGCATAGCAGCTTAATAGTTAGAACTTATGTTTAAAGCCAGAAGTACTGCTTTCTTTTCTGCCTCACACCAATCTTATATTAGACCAAGCTTCAAGTACTATTATCACTATTGGAGTATGTTTCATATACAGTTATTCAACTATTTAAACTATTTAAAGGCACTCAGGCTCTACCAAATATGTATTTCTTTATTAGGTTATTAAAGAGCGGAGGCAGACAGTTTTTTACAGTCCATTTTTTCACCTTAAATTTTTAAAACTTACACTTACATAGTTAAATTTAAACGTTATGTTATGTTATGTATTTATGCATCCCAAGCGAGAATTGTTTACCGTTAAAAATGTATCATTGGTCAAATAATGTTTTGAAATTTTCTAAGGAAATAGATATTATTTGAAGACCTTTTTTGATTAAATAATTGTATTGTTTACTTATTATTGTACAGAAACCTAAAATAAGTGAGTGAGTGACGTAGTGCACCATTGGGCCCGTTGTAAATCCTCTAATGGGCATATTTTAAAATGGGTGGTATTACCTAGTAGGGATTTCCTTCAGGCAGTCAGAATTGGTAATGTTTTTTCCAGTATAGATGCTTGTCTCCTAACTCAAAACTTCTGCATATAGGTATTAAGAAGTGTAGACTCTCAGAGATATAGACAGATAGGCCTTTGCTGGACTGACATAGAAGATTTATAATTTTTATAAACGTTCAAACTGGCAAAACTTTTGTCATGGTTTTTGTTGTAAAACGAAAACAATAGAATTCTACCAAAAAATACTACATTAAGGATTTGTAAAAATAAATAAATTTGGTTACTTCCAAAAAAAGAAAAACAATATGCCTTGACTACCAATAACTTTTGAAAAAATTAAACTGTTTGCTCAATATTTTGTTCACTGTATATAATTCAATTTATTTTATTTTTCAGAGTGAGAAGAGGTGCTCATTGGGTAGTTAACTTACGTTATTTTGATTTCTTCATTATGATCGTTATTTGTCTCAGTTCTGTTGCACTTGCATGTGAGGATCCTGTGGACGAGAATGCCTTCCGAAACGTTATATTGGATAAATTCGATTACGCGTTCACCAGCGTTTTTGCTGTGGAGATGTTGCTGAAGGTAATCGATTTAGGCGTTCTCCTCCATCCCGGGTCGTATCTCAGGGAAGTCTGGAATATAATGGATGCTGTTGTCGTTATTTGTGCGCTAGTCTCCATGGGCTTTGATTTCGCGTAAGTTTTTAACTGCTTTATTTTTTAACCAATAATTTGGTTTAATCTTGAATTTGTTAATGTTTCAAAAGATTTATAAAATGTTACTTGCTAATTTATATCTTTATTTTTACAATAAATACAAACACTAAAGTGAAACTGTAGTAACTGATTTTTGACAGTGTCATGTTTTTATTTTATGATACGAAAAAAATAATTTATAACAAAGTGACGCTTAAAAAACTATAAAAATTAGCCGAAATTAGTGTCGAATTTATATTCCCATTTTAATTAAATTTAGTAAATGTATATTAATGGCTCCAACTTAAAAGTTAAAATAGTTTTTATCCCGATAAGCCTTTACGAAAGAGGTAAGAGCGGATTTAAATATAAAAACTATCAAAAATGACCGATATTATTGTCGAACTCATTTTTGGGTCACTGAGTTTAATAGTAAAATTCGCAAAGCAGGTTAGCCAACGTTTGGGCAGGACAACGTCTCCTGGGTCCGCCAATAAAATATAAATATGGATAACATTTTTAAATTTATATTCAGGGGCAGAGAATTAAATAAATTAATACTGCAAATGATGTTAGAAAATTTAATAGTCAATTGTTACGTATCGTTAGAAAATATTGGTTTGTTGGTTACCAAGAGAAATAAAATTAAAAAAAAAATAATAATAAAAATGTGTATTTATTTTGTAGAAAGCGTCCTGAAGCTGCCAACTTGTCTACCATAAAGTCTCTGCGAGTGTTACGTGTTCTAAGACCTTTAAAAACAATTAAAAGAGTGCCGAAACTGAAAGCAGTATTTGACTGCTTAGTGAACTCCTTAAAAAATGTGATAAATATTCTTATAGTGTATATATTATTCCAATTCATATTTGCTGTGATTGCCGTTCAGTTGTTTAACGGAAAATTTTTCTACTGTACAGATGCTAGTAAATTTACTGAGACGACCTGTCAGTAAGTATTTTCATTGTCATTTAATTTTGTACAAGTTTTTTAAACTTCATGCCCTGGAAATTGGACAAATGTTTAACATACAATCTTTCTATCCATTTTTCAAAGCTCTCTCATTTCTTCTAATATTACCACATAATAACCGGCTATAAATAATTTAATTTTTTTTTTGCAAATATACTTATTGCATTGAAAAAAATTCTTAATTCATTTTATACTGAATTCTCAGTCTCTACCTATATAGGAGAAAAAACTATAAAAATTATGTATGGACTACCAGTGTTTTTTGTCACAATACTAAAAGTATTATTGTATAATTAATTATTATATAAAGTATATTTAAAATGTCCAGCAACCAAATTTTAAAAAAGTTGGTATTAATATACAGTGTGTCCGTAGAGTATGGATTTTGTAATTTTTCTTTTTTAAATAAAAACTAGAAGTCGTTTTATTTCACTCCAAATTAATAATGAACTGCTCTAAACAAAAAAAATAAATTGTACATACAACGTACGTCCGTAAAATAAAGTTCTACACTTTACAACAAAATTTCATCATACAGGGCGATACAAATTAAGGTGATGACGGCATCGGATTTTTTTTAATGTACGTAACACCCTATATTTTATGACATTTTTAAATTAATAAAAATGAGAGCTGATTCCAAAAAAGAATTATGGTAAAGTAAAGTAGCCTACTGGGTTTTAGCGAAATGTCATTATTTCTATTGACGTTCAATAACAGTTAAGTAGTAGACACAATAATTTTTGTAATAATTCAACAGATCGCTAACTTAATATAAAATATAAAATATCTAGAAAGGCATAACGCAGTCAAGAGTAAGTATGTATCCCTATGGCCTAGTATGGCATCCCTATTAAATCACACTTGTGCAGGAATTAAACGAGAATGATCCAGATAAAAGAATACAATTTTGCGAAGCATGTTTCAAATATCTTGGTTGTTATATTACAGAGAATCTTGACCCGGATAAAGAAGTCAAGTGCAGGATCGAGTCAGTTCGCGCAACCTTTCAACAAATGAGATCGCTCTTCTGCAATAATAATCTAAATTTAAAGCTCCGCCAGAGAATGATCAAGTGCTACATATGGTCTAAACTGTTGCATGGGGCAGAGATTTGGACCTTAAAAGCAGCAAACATTAATCGTCTTGAAGCATTTGAAATGTGGCTACATAGACGTATGCTCCGAATCCCATGGGTAGCCAAGCAGACAAATTAAGCGGTTTTAAATAGAGCAAACGCCGTCCGCTAACTACTAATAACAGTTAAATGTTGAAAGCTCTCCTATCTAGGTCACATACTCAGGGGTGATGGTTACCGTATCCTTCAACTTATAATGAAGGGCAAGATAGAAGGCCGTAGAGGAGTCGGTAAAAGACAAGCCTTGTGGTTAAGGAATCTTAGAAAGTGGACCGGAATTCAAAGCGCAGAACAACTCTTTAGAATCGTCGAAGACAGAGCACAGCTCGCTATTGTGATTGCCAACATCGGGAGGACCTGATATGGCACCAAAAGAAGAAAAAAAAAATGGATAACTGCCGCCGAGACCCTCTCTTGGTACAAAACATTTTTTCTCATGAGGCTACTTTTACATTAAATGGTGAGTCAACGGTCGGCATCATACACAATACTCGCAATAGGTAAATGTTTGGGCTGGCATTGTAAGGAATAGAATCATCGAACCCACTTCATTTCCCAGCATAATTAATCCTGAAGGTTTTGATGACGGTTTATGGTTTCAACCGGATGGTGAGCCTCCGCATTATGTTGTAGATGTTCGATGGTACCGAAATGAAATTTTTCCGAACAGGTGGATTGGTAGACGTGGACATAATGAACGGCAAGCGAGGTCGCCAGACTTCAATTCTTTGGATTATTTTATGTGAGGCCATCTGAAGAATATTGTTTATGAAACGAAACCAGCATACATTAAAGAATTAGGAAATAATTCAAACAAAAATAAACAATATTTCTCAAGAAACCCTAAACAAGGTTCAATAAGAATTTTAACAACGTTTGGGCTAGTGTCAAATACAGCAAGGGCTACAGTTTAAACATTTAAGATAAAGTGATTTATTAACTTCGGGATTACATTCAAATTCTTATATTAATTTTTAGAAATCCAGGTATGATACCTTTTTTTTATTGATCTAAAAATGTCACTAAATATAGGGTGTTGTGTTACGAAGTTGCCGATGACGTCATCACCTTAATGTGTATCACCCTGTATAATAAAATTTTATTGTAAAATATAGAATATTAAAATTAAAAGTCGACGTGTTACAGATTTTTTTTAAAAGGCTTTTCATTTAGGAAATATCGAATTTATTTCATACTTTACGGACACACTGTATGTACATTTTTTTTGTTCAGAGCAGTTTATTATTAATTTGAAGTAAAATAAAATGACTTCTTGTTTTAATTTAAAAGAGAAAAATTACAAATTAAACTCTGATAAAAAGATTTTAATAAAGTACTTACTAAATTGCTATTAAAAGGCACACCTGAAACATTCCCAACTTATTAACAACAGTAGCCGCCACTTTCATTCGGAAAATAAATTGGAATTATTTGTAAATAAAAAAAATGATAAATGGAACATTTGGCATATAGGTACCTAGAAGTTGTTTTTTTTCCCAATTACAAAATTAAAAAAAATTATTGGGATCAAAATGATTATGATAATTTTATTTAACAGCTCAAAAACTACCGTGTATACGAAGTGTCCGCGAAAATAGTGCGTTCCTCGAAAGGAGGTGTAGAATGAATAATTGGGAACAAAAAATTCTCATAAACTTTTTTCCTTAAGTCATCCGTTTTCCCAAAAATTAAGAACAAAAATTTTGATTTAAATATAGGTTTGGTTAGCATGCTTTGTATTCTAGTAAACAAAAAGTTTACACAAAAAGTACTACTGATGAATTTAATTAGTTATTAACGTGTTACTCGCATAATACATAGGTCGTAATTTTTGTTAAAATGCCTGCGTTTTTGATTCGCGAATATCACGACATGTTATTTGCATACGAAAAGGCTCACGGTTATTCTGATACAGCTGTTCGGCTGTTATCCTTAACGACAATGACCTAATGCACACAGTTTTGTGAATGTGTCGCGAAGATATTGACTACGGGTTCTGTGGTACCTAAAAAAACTAGTGGACAAACACGAAGTGCTCGTATTCTAAACTCAGAAGGCGAAATAATGAATAATTATCCTAATCTTATTAATTCACAATGCATACGTAAGTAATACCATTTATTTAATTTTTTTCCATCCCATTAAAAGATATTCTAAATAGGTATCTACTAAACTAAATAATCTACTACTTTTTAAAGTCAATTAAAAGAGTTTACAAGAAGCACCAGAATTTTTGCTTCGATTCTAAGTGATTCGCTATAAATATATTGCTATAAACATTTATAATTAACCTTCACAACGATCAATAAAGGTGTAACTTTATTTCAATAAACAGTTAAATTAAAAACAGATCTAAATTCATCTTTTTTATTAAAATTAACGTGCTCGGCTAGGATAACCACTTGCACAAAACGATTCTTCTTCTTCTTCGGATGCTATCCACTAATGGATGTTTGCGATCACATTTTTCATCTCCTCTCTATCTCTTGCGGTGTGAATTAGGGTCTGTATGTCATTCATTCCTGTCCACTGTCTTATGTTCCAGGTTATGTTCCTGTTCCAGGACAATTTCTTCCTTCCTATTCCTCTACGGCCTTCCATCTTACCCTCGATCAACAACTGTAAATACTCATACTTTTTGTTCCTCATGACGTGCCCCAGATATGCAGTCTTTCTCTTTTTAATGGTAGTAAACAGTTCACGTTCTTTGTTGATGCTGGACAGAACTTCTACGTTTGTTATTCTTGCAGTCCACGGTATCTTGAGCATTCTGCGGTAAAGCCACATCTCGATCGCTTCCAACTTGTTAATGTTGTTGATTTTAAGAGTCCAACCTTCCATCCCGTAGAGAAGTACCGACCATACATAGCACTTTAAAAATCTCAACTTCAGACTAAGATCGAAGTCCGAACAACTAAATACTCTTCTCAGTCCTATGAATGCTTGTCAGGCCTGTTCAACGCGACTCTTGATTTCGATATCAGAGGTCCAGTCTTCAGATAACCACATGCCCAAGTATTTAAATTTGCTCACTCTGTCTATGCGCATTGCGTTGAATGTCAACTGTGAGACTTCAAACGCATTCAAGTTTCTTGTTATTATCATAAACTTCGTCTTTTTAGTGTTTATGTTTAGACCCATCAATCTGCTATGTTGACCGACTGTGTTGATGAGTCTTTGTAAGTCTTGCATGTTATCAGCGATGAGCACTGTGTCATCAGCATAACGTATATTATTAATCCATACTCCGTTGACTTTAATACCGATCTCCACATCTTCCAATGCTTCCCGGAAAACCCCTTTCAAGTATAGGTTAAACAAAAGCGGAGACAAGACAAATCTCTGTCGCACGCCCCTCCGGATCCTTATATCATCAGACAGCTCATGATTGAGCCTAATGTGTGCAGTCTGGTACCAATATAGATTTTCGATACGTCTGATATCTTTCTGATCTATGTCAAGATTCTTGAGGAGTTGCATTAGTTTGGGATGTTCAACTTGGTCAAATGCTTTCTCGTAGTCAACAAAGCAAAGACACACGTCTTTTCTCACATCATGGCAGTTCTGTACAAGGACTTGCGTGGCCAATATCGCTTCTCTTGTGCCCATCCCTTGTCTAAATCCAAACTGTGAGCTACTGATATCTCTTTCGCATTTTTTATAAATCCGATGAATTATTTTTAAAAATACTTTCAAAGTGTGGCTCATCAGGCTAAACAGCCGATGGTCTCCACACTTTCTAGCATTATTTTTCTTAGGTAGAGGGATGAATGTTGAACTTAGCCATTGTTGTGGGTATTGTACTGTTTCGTATACGATAAACTTCAATGCCTCTTTCTTCCAATATCTTTAATATTTCCGATGGGATCTCATCCGGCCCAAATACTTTGTTGTTTTTAGAGTTATGTATCGCTTTTTCTATCTATAAACAAAACGATTACATTACTATATAAAATACAATAAGGTCATATATAATGGATTGGTTAAATTTTACTATAAAGCTGAACATCTTTAATGAATTTCAGTAAGCTGTTAATTTGCTGTGGATTATTTAGCGTATATCGTAGGCTTGATGAGAGGTAATACTGTTGTCTCACGGCTGAGAATTGGTGACATTCAGGTAAAATGTGTTTTATTATTAAATACGATTGACAGCTTTGATAATAAGTTTGGTTGCTGGATGTCATCATGTAACCATGCGTTAATTTAGAATGTCCGATGCGGAACCTCCTTATTCTGGCTAGATCTCGCCTTGAAAGTTCTGTAGGAGAATGAAAAGGACTATTGATTGACGACTGTATTTCATGTAAAAATGAACTGTTTGTATCCCAGTGCTGTTGCCATATAACTTTCGTTCGTTTTTTAATGTGAGCCTTCAAGTCGTTACATATTTAGATATTGTAAATAATATCAGTGGATGTTGAGGCAATTTTAGCGTAATGATCTGCGAGTTCATTGCTTGCTATACCAATGTGTGATGGTAGCCAAATTATGGTAACTTATATCTTTTGGGAAGTGATAAGCTGGTGGTAAGTACTTTGGATATTTTGGGCAATTGGATGTTCGGTAAATATATTTTGGATAGTCTGGATTGAGGCTAGTGAGTCTGTGCATATAGCTACGTGCTTATTTGTTAAAGTTATGTGTTTGAGGGTTTGAAGAATGCTAAATAATTCGCCAGTATAAACACTGCATAAAAGGGGGATAAGGAAGGAATTGATAAGAGAACGGGACGTTGTAACAGAGCAGCCTACTCCTGTTTCAGTTTTTGAGGCATCAGTATATAGAACTGGATCGTATTTATTTGTTAATATGATGTTATTAAAAGCTTTTATTATGAGTTCCTTTGGTGATATATGTTTGTCGTATCGTGTAAGTGATGTGTTAAGCTAAGGAATAGTAACGGCCCAAGGAGGAGTCTGGGGTAGTGGGAAAAGACTTGTTTGCAGTAGATTAATGTCATTAAGCAGCTGTGCTAGCACTAGTGGAATGGGTTTTGTTGATAATAATGGATATGCGTTTTGTAATATGGATGTAGGTGATATAAAAAAGGGGTATACAGGATTATGGGGATTCGAGGATACGGAGGCAGCATAAGAGAGTAGCAACTGTTGTCGTCTTAACCAAAAAGGAGGTTCATTGGCTTCACAATCAAGGTTTTCTGAAGTGCTAGATCAAAAGGCACCTAGGTAAATTCATTTGACCTTTCGGTTTATCTAACTAAAAACCATTTTTGAAAATTGTACTAATCGGCATTTTGCTTAACAAAGTGATGTTAACAAGTCCATTTTTAATTAGATTTAGTGGCCAGTTTTTATTCTTAACTGATAGTGTCATGTCATGACTTATGATATTAAACAAATAGATTATTTTCGTATAGAGGTGCGGCGTTGCCGGCGTTAACTGAATTTTTGTAGACAATAATATTAAGATATAAAGAATAATGTAATTGTTTTTTTGCAAACCGTTGACTTCGGAAAAAAATATTTTGAGCCTTTTTTACTCTACATACTGTATTATGTCTTGTGGCTTAATGAACGCACTATTTTTCGGGATACTCTGTATACTTTCAGGATGTTGTGTAAGTGGAGTATAAATATATTCAATATGTAAAATAATAGGTTAAATTCGGTAGTAAAAAATTAATTATAAAATTTTATAAAAATTAACATTTATGTAGAAATATACTTAAATATTTTGATTTTGAGTCATAAAAGCACATTATTTTTTTAATATATTAAAATTAAAAGCCGTAATTTTTAATCTGCATATCACGTGACCTAAAATACGAGTCGCCATGCTGTGACGTCATATAAGCAAAAACTGTCAGTTCAGTGTAAACAGCTAGGTACATATCTATCAACTTTAACTTTAACAAGGAGTAATAATTGTGTTTTTTCATTGGTGCATTTCATTTGTACCTATTTATTTATTAAAATGCAAACCGGTTTTGTGAAAGCAGATAGTACGAATCTGCCAAAAATTGATTCAATGATAATTGCATATAGCTGTTAACGTTGAATGAGTGCCGGTCGTACATACACGACAGTTGTCGCCAAAATGGCTGACAGCGTTTTCGCGGGAATAAAAAAGGTTTAAGATTTAATTCAATTTTATGGCAAAAAATCGTGTTTATTTTGCCAAAATATAATTTTTTATTAGGAAAATTAACATTTTGAAGTATTTTTTAAACATTAGTAGAATATCCCATTATTAAGGAAAAAAACGAGTACGGAACGAGTTCAGAGAATAGTATCTAATAGGTAGATATATTATGCTACAATCCTCTTTCAGTCTTTCGGTCTTCATCAAGTCGTTAACCTTATACCAAACGCTGTAAATTTAATAAACGAACTTAACCGGACACAAATCATAAATAGGGATAAGGAACCAAAATAATTAGCACAGTACCTCCGTGTGACTGTAATTACCTAAGCTAATGTGTTCGTGGTCACGACATTGCAGCCGTTTGTGGTAGTGAAATGGACATAACACAACGGTGACTTCGTCCAACTTTCAATTTTCCGTGATAAATTAAATATTTTTGTGGCTAGCATACCGAGAATTTGGTGAATTTGGTGGTTTTTTGTTTCACTCAGTATCTCGGAGTGGTCCCTAAGTTGCTCTCCGTAAATTTGACTTTTCATAGACAGGAATCAGTAGGTGACTATCCTAGCCTTTCTGTCTAAGAGAATATCTAGGGGATATGGTGTGCTGGACAAAGCTCCCGCTATGGCCAGGAATGCCAGCAGCTGAAGGCCAGCAAGCTTTGCTTTAGCTGTTTATTGTTACCCATTGGTCCACCAGACTACTGAACCATACGTGACCATAGATATTATCATTGTTTGATAAATCCAGTAAATCTGTTTGGGGTTCAATCCCCAAGATTTGTCGCACACTCTTCTGAGATTCCAGAGATAAAACCTGGCTTTGTTAATTGTTTTGTCCAAGTGGGCGTTCCAGGTGAGTCTTTTATTTAGAACTACACCCAGGTATTTCACTTCCGCCGCAAACGAAATGCTCTCTCCGTATAGGACAGGCTGCCGAAGCTAATCTTGCTTTTTCTTTTTTGTAAAAAGAATAATTACAGTTTTCCAGAGGTTGACAGACATATGTTTTCTCTCGCACCATATGTATACTGTGTTTAGGGCTTCTTGGAGGACGTTTGAAATCGTCGCTTCAAATTTCACTCTATTATAACCAAGTCATCCGTATAGCATTGAAAATCTACTTCCCGCATGGAAAGCAATGAGTCAACTAGGAGTGACCACATTAGGGACAAAAGTACCCCACCTTGTAGATACCCCTTCGTCACCCTGAACCTAACCGAATAACTATTATTTTATTCTGTGGCGGCATTTAGCGTCTAGTAGCTTTAGCTTAGACATAGCCCTTAGACGTGCTATTTTTATGTTTAGCCTGCTAACTGGCCACGTCGCACTAAGAGCGCACCTCTTCAAACTTAAGCTGGCGGCTGATAAAAATTGCTGACTATGCGGCGAAGAGGAAGAGAGCAGCATACACATTATGTGTTGCTCCCCGATGCTAGCGGTTGTTACGAAAGAAAAACAATACATATAAATCTTAAAACTGTCAATTTGTTACGAATGGAAAAAAAATTGAATATCTATATTTACTAAAACTTATAAAAATTATTTTCTTAATTTACTAAAACTTATAAAGATTATTACTGATATCCTCAGGGGTTCGTAGATACTTGATTTCGCTATTGAATTCAATTTGAGGAAAAACGCTTGGACACGTCGATTTGTATTTTTAGATGCGCATTTTTTTCAAAAAAAAATCATTATATAGGGTGGTTCAAAACAAAAAAACATTAATTTCAATGTAAGAGATGTTCAAAATGTTCGCCGCGAACGTCTTGGCAACATGCTAATCTGGTATAGAAATGTCTTCTAACGTTACTCAACATCTCAGGCGTGACTGATCTAATCGCAAGCGTGATTTGTCTTTTTAAGTCATGTAAGTTGAGTGGTTTAGTTTTGTATACAATACTTTTGACATATCCCCACAAAAAGAAGTCTAATGGCGTCAGATCAGGAGATCGTGCTGGCCATTCTATCGATCCGCGCATCCCTATCCACCGATTTGGAAAATTTTGGTTCAGGTACTGCCGGACATTGATTTGGTAATGGGGCGGTGCTCCATCTTGCTGAAACCATAGAATCTTGGCAGGAACTTGTGGGTTTGCTGGATCAGGATATAAGTTTGTCAAAGTTGGCACGACATTATTTTGGAGCAGTTCTAAATATTTATCTCCATTCAAGTTGCCATCAATAAAAAAGGGACCTACGATATGATTTCCAACAATTCCTGCCCAAACATTAACTTTTTAAGGATATTGCGTATGTTCCTCTCTCATCATGCAGACAGACAACAAGTTGCTAAGGCTATGAGTTTTATACGAAAATAAACAAAACTGTTTTTGTATTTTTTTTATTTCATATCAGTAAAAAGGAACGCATTGATGGTTTTTGCTTATTTTCTCAATATTAAGAGCTAAATGGGAAATAAGTATTGAGTGTAATGTAGCGAATTTGTGAAATAAAATAATTTTTTTTTTTAATGTTAATTTTTGTAATACATCTGAAAACACTTTATATTTCCGAAACAGTTGAAGATAGGTATGGGACATTGTGCATGAATTATGTCTAGAATTTT
Source organism: Agelastica alni (assembly GCA_950111635.1). Taxonomy (NCBI): domain Eukaryota; kingdom Metazoa; phylum Arthropoda; class Insecta; order Coleoptera; family Chrysomelidae; genus Agelastica; species Agelastica alni. Next base: position 53,663,226 of record OX467712.1, on the reverse strand, counting down.
CTGAAGAATCCAAAATAAATAATATATAGGGGGTTGTATTTAAAATAAGAAAGTTGGTATCGGCCACTGTCACATGACACACCCTATATAATTTTTTTTTTTGAAAAAAATGCTCATCTAAAAATACAAATCGACGTGTCCAAGCGTTTTTCCCAACACGCTCTCATTTACTCGTTATCGAATTTATTTCATTTGGCTGTTCCACACTGTATATATATATATATATATATATATATATATATATATATATCGTTTAAATATGTAATGAAATGAATTTTTGCAAAAATTCTCATATGATAGAACAGTGTTAAATATTTGTTCAAAAAAACTTACGATATTTTTAATAAATGATTTTTTTAGAGGTCGATATTTTGTATATGAAGAAGACAGTGATGTGCCTCAGGTACAAGATCGCGAATGGTTGCCACAGAAGTTTCATTACGATAATGTTCCTATGGCTATGTTGACGCTGTTTGCTGTACAAACTGGCGAAGGTTGGCCTCAGTAAGTTTTAGGTTTATAAATTTAATTAAAAAAAAAAAAAAATAGACTGACCGCAATGATTGTGGAATGGTTAACCTGAATACACTAAACACTGAATATAACACTAGATTTATTAGTTTCAAAATATTAAGAAGCCCTTACACTTTAATAATACTATCATTATCGTCCATTATTCGTGTTAGAGTACAGAGAGTAGGTGTTTTTTCGCAAATGAATTTAAAAAGAAAATATTGCTTGTGTTTGATATTGACGACATTATTGGAGTGTATAAAATCGCGAAAATTATTCACATGTAGTGTTAATAAAAGACATAAGTGCTACAAATGAAATATGTGATTACAAGAACTATTTTGGAATGGACGAACATACATACATACGTAGTCACGTTATTTCCCGTAGCGGTAGGCAAAGACCATTTCCTTTTACTTGCTATGGTTCTTACACACATCTTTTGCTTTCTCTACTTTTATCAGTGCTTTCATACATTCTTGTTGGTTGTTGATACTCTTGACCTAGCCTTTTTTCAAAATAATGTCGATCTGATCGAGATATGTTCACCGAGGTCGACCTCTACCGACTACCACCCAAGTTTCAGTAATCTTTCTTTCTCCAGCCCCTCTACATGTCCAAAGCATCTATCTTTGTAACCACATCTTTTTTTACACATCAGCGTTCGTTCCCAGGCTTTCCTTTTTACAATTCTATCCGTAAAAATATCCAAAGTTTTGTCCCATAATACAGGTTTTGTTTTAACTAGTGATATTAAAACTTTATCGTCAATTCTTTACATCGTTAAAAACCAACTAAAATCGAAGAAGCGACGCGCACGACTAAAATCGTCCAGTATAAAAGTATGCATTTGGTCACGTAGGCCACTGAGCTTCGAGACGAAACGGTAGCTTCAGGGCTACAGGACAGCTACAATGCGACTAAAATCGTGCCCGTGTTGTAACCGTACAATGCGAAAGATCTCGTACTCTTTATCAGTCGACTAAACAAAATTGCTAGTGCCGTTTTTTCCCGAGCGTAAGACTATAGAGAAATTTGGGATACTACGTTTCGTACAGTGCCGGCGTAGTTTGTGATGCTTTCTTGTCTTTCAAATACCATTACTTTCGTCTAGCTTACATTTATGTACTTTGATTTCATTGATTTTTAGGACATCACGCATAATATTAACTATCACCTGCAGCTTTTCTTTAGATGAACATCGGCGTAAAAAAGCTATTTGACGATCATATTATTTATTCTTAATTTATAGGCACTGTCTTTTAATTCTTTTAAACAATCGTCCATGTCTAAGTTAAACAACCATGGCGAAGCCACACATTCTTGTCTAACATCTTTTTCACCAGTGCGTGTAAGCTCGGTTTATCCTGACACACAAGCAGTGGAATTCACGTAAAGTGATTTCAGTGCTCGTATCAAACTACTGCTTACCCCATACATAGACAATGTCGAACACAATATATTCTTCACCACTCTGTTACAGGCCTTTTTCCAGTCTACGTAAGCGCAGTAGACCTTTTGACATCTAGCTAAGAATTTGTCGACTGCATTGTATTGAAAATACTTAATTCTTTTTTTCTAAATCCTGCTTGCACAACCCATACCTTTTTATCAGTTTCATTAGTCACTCTTTTAATCAATATCTTTGCATACAATTTGCCGACGATGCTTGGTAAACTAATGCCTTGGTAGTTTTTACAATTGAGGGAGAAAGAGTGAAACAAGTTAATGAATTTGTGTACTTGGGTTCAAAATTTACTAGAGATGGAAAGTATGACAGTGACATTGAGCGAAGGGTGTTGGCAGGAAAACAAATGAATGGGGCACTGCATAGCTTTATGAATAGCCAGAAAGTGTCAAAAAAGGCACGTCTGGCGGTGCATAGAGGTGTGTTGGTTCCTACACTTATGTATGGTAGTGAATGTTGGGTTTGGCAGAAGAAGCATGAAAATAGGATTAATGATGCGGAGATGAGTAGTCTGAGAAGTATAGCCGGAGTGACTCGGTTGGATAAAGTTAAGAATAGTGAGATAAGAAAACGCTGTGGTGTAAAAAAGATGTGGTCACAAAGATAGATGAAGGAATGCTTAGATGGTTTGGACACGTAGAAATGATGGATAAAGGAAGATTGACGAAACAAATTTATAAGGCGAGTGTGAATGGGCAAATCGGTAGAGGTCGACCTCGGAGAACATATCTCGATCAGATCAACATTGTTTTGAAGAAAGGCCAGGTCAAGAGTACCAACAACCGAAGAGCATGTATGAGATTACTGATGAAAGTAGAGGAAGCAAAAGATGTGTGTACGAACCGTAGCAAGTGGAAGAAAGTGGTCTTTGCCTACCACTATGGGAAAAAGGCGTGACTTTATGTATTTATGTATGTTCTTAAAATCCTGCTGCGAGACTTTTCCTTTGAAAAGGTGGCACGATAACGGCAGTCTTTTGATACGCTACCGTTTCTCAAGCGAAGGTTCAAAAGGCAGTACAGCAGATTAGCTACCACGTTCTGTCCAGCTTTCAGCATTTTAACCGCAATCCTGTCGCACCCTGCAGTCTTACCCAATTTCATACTGTTTAACGCTTCCACAATCTCTGTCGTACTATGGTTACTTTTATTGCAACTTTTACTCGAATGGGGCCTGCATCTGTGCATTATTTTTCCCAAATAAACTTTCCAAGTATTTCTTTTATCTCTTTAATACGTATTTCTCTCCTTTAACCATACTTTTATCTTGGTTCCTGTTTTTTTTTTCAGTTACGAGGTAGTGTTTTTACCTCTGGCTGTTAATTAATTTTTTTTATTATTTTCCTTCTTTCTTGCAAAACATCTTTTGTCATACCTTTTAACCTATTATTCTTATTCCTTGCCTTGTTTTCATCCGCCTTTTGCGTTTTTGATAGGTTTTTTGTAGCCAGCCAATCCAGTCAAACTTTACTCTTCTCTGACACTGCTTTTTGAACCTTTACGCACATTTTCTTTTACTTACACCACACACTTTAATAGCAACATCTAGAATTCCTTCAATGAATGGCCTCCACACTTATTTAACCTTACATGCTCTACCTGAACTGTCAAATTTCTCTATCAATTTACTTACGAACTCCTCTTTTACACCTTCTTGGAAATTCTTAACTCTTATAGGCTCTAGTACACTATTTGATTTCTGCACACGATGCCGCAACCGCTATTATTCGGCACCTCGGTATGACCAAGTGTCCATCACTTTCGTTCTTAATCTTTCATCCACAATTACGTCAATTACACTTTTTTGACATCCTTCTTGTCTTGTGTACAAGTGGATCATTTTATGGTTAAATATTGTGTAAATTTATAAATTTGTTAAAAAAACATTGTTTTTAGGATTCTGCAAAATTCCATGGCTGCCACTTATGAGGATCAAGGCCCAATACAAAATTTCCGAATAGAGATATCCATTTTCTACATTGTTTATTTCGTAGTGTTTCCTTTCTTCTTTGTAAATATATTCGTAGCTTTGATCATCATTACATTTCAAGAACAGGGTGAGGCTGAACTCCAAAGTGGAGAAATCGACAAAAATCAGGTAAATATGACAAATATGGTTATATAATGAAAAAAGGCAAACTAGTTATTTTTGTACCATTAGATTACTTAAACGTGCTTAAGTTTATGATAAAAGTGACGTATACAAAGGGAACTGGGAAAGTTTTGCAATTTGACGCAACCACGTGGCGCATGAATCTGAGTGTTGGTGTATGTAGAGAAGTGTTCATACTTGGTCACCATCCGCTGCGCCTAGCGGGTGGGCTCAGTTTTTTGTCAGCAGTGACAGTTTAAAGTACGTGCTATGGCATCTTGATCAATAAATTATATTCGGGTGGTTTTGCGGTATAACTTCGCTTGTGGTTTAAGCATACGACAGTGCTTAGAAAAATGACTCTTTAACTAGGTAAAATTGTCCAAATCATACGACTATATTTAGAGAATTCCATAAGGAAATTTTTAGTCTGAATGACGGGGAGGCCACTAACGTTCGTTACAGAAGAAAACGTTACTGCTGTGAGAAAAATGCTTGACGAAGACAGACGAATGACTTACCACCAGATTAAGGAATCCTTAGGCCTTAGGCCTTAGGCCTTAGGCCTTAGGCCTTAGGCCCAAATGAACCAGCAATTCGTTCAATTCTGAACGATAATTTGCACGTGACGATAGTTTGTTCTCTCTGGGTGCCGCATAGTCTGATTAAAGATTAGATGACACGACACGACGTGAGAAATGGTGTCATAAGACGCTAAAAATGTCTAATAGGGGACAATCTCGGCATGTTAACAAAATCGTGACAGATGACGAGACTTGGCTGTACTATTATGATATGCCAACCAAGTCTTAAAACATAGACTAAGTCTTTCATAACGAGGATACACCCGTAGCAGTCAGAAAATCTGATCGGTAAAAAAGAAAATAATATCTGTAGTTTTCAAATCGGGTGGAATTGTGAAGCGTGTCGAGCTGAACATAAAAAAGACAGTCACAGCTAAGTTGTACACTAAACAGTGCCTTTCTTTAATCAACTCTAAAGAACTTACAAAACAAATTCAAGAATGGACACCGAGTTCTTTTATCATGACAACGCTCCAGCTCACCGCGTGAAAGCCTGCACCGAATATTTGACCACCACAGGACTGAAACTGCTTGAGTACCTTCCTTACAGTCCATACCTTACATCCTGCTATTTTGCACTGTTTGCATGTAAAAATAAAGCTAAAAGGAAGACGGTTTTCCAGTGATAAAGACATTTTAAGGGCTTGGGTCAACGAGTGCACCATACTCCCTAGCGATACGTAGCAGATGTGAGACTGGTTTAGGAGGTTGGAGAAATGTGTTGTATGTGGTGGAAGTTAAAAATAAAATTAAATAAATAGTGCTGTAATCCAAAACTTTTCTAGTTCCCTTTGTATGTTGTGTAGTTTTTTAAATATAAAGTAATATTACGATATTTTTTAATATTAAAACAATTTGTTGATTTGTTGCTGACGAATAAAACCTCGAATAAAAAACGTTTATTTTTGTATGTCAAATCGTCAACATTGCTTTCCCATTGTTGCATCGGTAAAATACCAAAGCTGACACATCAAATAGAATCGAGAGATATCTTGTATTTTCGTAACGACAAAAAATTTGTGTTTTCTGACCCCCATTGCAATAATTTATTCGCCAGAATTAAACTTAATTAATTGGTTTCTCATGACGATGATTCATTAAACTAAATTGACCGGTACCTTTCCATCACTTTCGCTACTACACTACTAATCTGGTGTTTAATCTTCAAAATACTTCACTTAGATGTGTTCACGTAGTCGTCAGTAAATCACTTAAAAATGATTTGCCTGCTTGAAAAGGTACTTAATAAAAGGATAGAAATGATAACATAAATCGGTTTCTTACTTCCTCATCATTTTTGCCTCTGCCGCATTTATTAATAATACAAGTTAGCTTTAGTAACTGATTATTCAAAATGAGCAAAGATGTTAAAATTATTTTAAAAGTCACAATATGCTTTTAAACTTTTCATTCAAGAAATTTAAAAATTGTTTTTTAGAAATCGTGCATTGATTTCACAATTCAAGCCCGTCCACTGGAGAGGTATATGCCTAACAAAAGGAACAGCGTCAAATACAAAATATGGAGAATTGTTGTATCCACACCTTTCGAGTATTTTATTATGATGTTAATCGTATTCAACACGTTATTGCTAATGATGAAGGTAAGTTTTGAGAACAATCCCAATTATACAATTTTTAATCGTGAATATAATTACCAAATCAATTACAGTTTACCAAAATTCACAGAAAATTTAAGGAAAGACCAAAAAACTGTTATTTGATATAAGAGAACAACTACTAAACGTAAAATATACCTATACAGTGTACTAACCAAATTGTTTATAGTAGAATATTTTATCGCAGCAATTAGGAAGATATTTAAACAATATAACAACGTTAAATAAATACAAGTAAAACGTTGTGTAAATTTTTTTTATGATTTGATGTTTAGAGTTTTGTTCGGACTTATTTAAATTAGTCTGAACTTATTGCATGTTTTTTCCTGCATATATCGAGTGTCTCAGTTGTATTTTTCCAAAACCATATCTCAATTAATTTAATAAATTTAAATTTATACAGACTTAATGTCCTACAAAAGAACCATAATAACAATATTAAGTCACTTCCGATTTAACCGGAAACGAACGTTACTTTTAAAATTTAAACACCACACCGTATATTTAATTAATTTAAAATTTTAATTTTGAGCACAATTACTCTTTTACAGAGGTATTTTACTTTGTATTGTGGTTTAAAAAAAATATATATCAAATAAAATCAACTTTATTTAACTAGTCACAAAGTTTTAATATTCACTTCATATAAAACACTATTCCTTTTTAAGTTCAAATCAGCGCTAATCAGAATCAAAATACCATAAGTCAAAATCAAATTGGCAACATAAATTTTATATTAAGCATGATGCCCTTAGAATTAAAGAGATGAAAGTAAAAGTAAGCAAGACAAAAGTACAGTGAAAGAGAAGTAGCTTGGCGGGCGACTAGCCTCTAAAATAACAAATAATTGGCTAAATATACTTCACATTCGTAAACTTCTTCCTCCAAATGTATTTGAGACTCACGATTACTGAAAATTTCGTGGTCGCCGATCGGATCGTTATTCGAATGTTTTCGTTGTACACAGATTTTATGATCTCTCGCCCGCCAAGCTACTTCTGTTGCACTGTAATGGTTTTTGAAAGAGAAGAAAGCATGAAAAACTTTAAAGTGCTGGTTAAAGAAGAAAGAGTGGAACAAGTAAATGACTTTGTATACTTGGGCTCAAAGTTTACGAGAGACGAAAAGTAAAAAGGCACGTCTGGCTGTGCATAGAGGAGTGTTGATTCCTACACTTATGTATGGTAGTGACTGTTGGATTTGGCAGAAGCATAAAAATAAGATTAATGCTGCGGAGTTGAATAGTCTAAGAAGTATAGCCGGAGTGACTGGTTAGATATAGTGAAGAATAGTGAGATAAGAGATGTGGTTACAAAGATAGATGGTTTGGATACGTAGAGGGGATGGATAAAGGAAGATTAACGAAATGGATTTATAAGGCGAGTGTGAATGGGCGGTAGTCGGTAGAGGTCGACTTGATTGAAATTATTTAAAAAAAAGGCCAGGTCAAAAGTACCAACAACCGACGAGTATGTATGAGAGCACTGATTAAAATAGAAGAAGTGAAAGATGTTTGTAGGAACCGTAGAATGTTTTTTTATATTCCATTCCCTTCCCACTCCTTTCGTTGATCGGTTTGTTACCAAACTTCACAAGAGCACCCGCCGGGCTAATCTTAAGATTGCCTAAAAAATTTATTAAAATCGGTTAAGCCGTTTTTGAATTTTATGGAGACTAACAAACGGCGATTCATTTTTATATTATAGATTATTTTTTAGCTTTTCTTTAGGATTTTACCTATTAATAGTTTTTTTTAAACCACCACTGTGATGTAATAAAATTTATTTGCGAAAAATTACCTATATATAGTTTTTCTAAAATCACTTGCAAAAACTCACTCAAGAAAAGTTAAGTTAGTTTGATGTATACGGGTACAGAGTTTGAGCAAGACTAACGCACGGCGATTCCTTTATATATATATATATATATATATATATATATATATATATATATATATATATATAAATGTAAAAAATTTTTGGGAATGCAGCTATTTTTAATCCAAACTCTTTTTTTTTGTAATAGCTTTCGAAATTAATTTTTATTTCTTCATCAGTTACTCTACAAAAATCATGGTACAATAATGGACAATTTTTAAAAAAATACGTACAGTTTTAGAGTTAAATATAAATTAACATTCAGAAATTGAAAAAAAAATTTTTTTTGACAGTGGTTAATGAAAAGTCAATATTAAGTTATTTAATGGAAGATATAGGTATAAAGGATGTAGTAGAATAGTTAATAAAAATTATTTTCGTAAAAGGTTAAATCAAGTTGTTGCTGAAATATTGAGTATATGGTTTTTCTTACCCAATTTTATTTCAATATCCAAAATATTGGAATAAATTATATTTAAATTTTGAAAATTAGTTTTTTTATTCATTGAGCTTTTTTCTTTCTTTTTTTTGCAGACCATTTCTAAAAAACGTTTTTTAAATAAATTATTTTCTTCTGTTAAAATTGAAATATTAGTAAAATCAATTGAATGTACTATACTATTTGCATGTTGAGATAATGCGCAAGCGTTTGGTCTTGAACGAATGTCACTTTTGTGAGAAACAATTCTTGATTTTAAATTTCTTGATGTTTCACCAATATAGTCTATAAAATTAAATGTGATAAACAAATTTTTTACATTTACAATTGTATTCAGCTGCAAAAAAAATTGTTATATATATATATATATATATATATATATATATATATATATATATATATATATATATATATATATAAAAATATAAGGGAATGTATATAGATTAAAAATTGACTAATGTCAATATAATATTAATCATTGCCATTAGCGCCAATTTGAAATTAAAAAGATATCGTAGGTTTTGGAACAAAGTGAAGTCAATTAATTGGATGTTTGACAGTCTATTATTACGGTGTTAAAATATGATCGTAATTTATAGGATTGTAAAAAAACCGTCGTTATATGTTTATTATAAAAGTTAAAGTGTTTTAAATCATTTTAAAATAAATTCAGAACTTTGAGTACCTATAAGATCAGTAATAGCACAAAAAATTAAAATTTTACCAAATTAACGACTTAAATGTTCAAAATGACTTCCGTTGACCTCCATACAATGATACAATGTATTTTCAAAGACATTTGCAAATACCTACGGTGTCAGTAATCGGCATTCTGTCACAATTCTGCAAGACCTGCAGGCAGAGTGACATATATTTTTGATTTTAGGTGTCCCCACAAAAATAAAAGCAATGGCGAGAGATCCGGTAATCTGGCCGGCCACTCAATTGGACCCCTTCTGCCAATCCAACTCCCTGGAAAAAGTTGGTTCAAAAACTGTTTTAGGTGTCTATCATAATGTGGGGATGCCCGACCTGTTGGAAAATAAGTTTTGAACCAACATTTTTTAGGACGTTGGATTGGCAAAAGGGGTCCAATTGAGTGGCCGACCAGATCACCGGGTCTCTCGCCATTGGATTTCTTTTTGTGAAAACAGCTAAAATTAAAAATAGCCGTCACTCCGCTTGCGGATCTTGCAGAGTTACGACAGAGAATTGTGACAGAATGCCGATTTCTGACACCGGAGGTATTTACAAATATTGGAAAAGTCTTTAAAAATAGATTGTATCATTGCATGGAGGTCATCGGAAGTCATTTCAAACATTTAATTTGGTGAACAATTAAGTTAAAAAAAATACATTGTGTAGAAAATTAAATTACCTTTTAAGTGATGTGTCACTCGACCACATTACATTACATTACAATCTTGCGGTTGGGTCTTTGGTATCGGCGCCTATGTCACCTAGATCTTTTATCCTCTGTGACTACCGCTGTGTCTTCAGGGAATCAGAATTGTAGTCCGCTGATTTTGGCAAACCTTAGGATTTTTGTTGACCCTGTCTCTTTTAGATAGCTTGGATCCATAATCATACGGATCTAGGTTTGATACCTGTACCTCGCTAGCATCGGGCAGTGACACAGAATGTGTATACTGCTCTCCTCCTCCTCTCCGCATAGCCGGCAATTTTTCTCTGCCTCCAGCTTAAGTTTGAAGAGGTGTGCCCTTAGTGCGATGTGTCCTGTGAGCAGGCCAAGCGTGCTGCTTAGTCTACTCCGGTCCATCGTCCAGAGTGCGGTAACCCTTTTTCTGGAGAGGTCTTTTCATCAGCTGTTTTGATGTTCTGCAGCCAGTATTTGCAATCCATTGAGAAATATGTTCTTATTCAAGGATTATTTTCAATAGATGTTTTGCTTCGGCAATTGGCAATCCAACCAACTGGCTTTTTGGTTCCACCAGGCTCCCGCTTCTTGCCAGTTTATCGGCTACCTCGTTGCCGTTTATCCCTGTATGCGCAGGAACCCATGTGAGAGTGACTTTGTTTACCGTCGCTAACTCAGTGAGGGCTTGCATGCAGTCCCACACCACCGATGATGTTGTGGTGTTAGTCACAAGGGCCCCAATAGCCACGCGACTGTCAGTGAGAATATCAATCTCACTGTTGGTCACTCTGTTTTCTGTCAGGTGCGTAGCGCACCTGAGTATAGCATAGACCTCAGCCTGAAAGACCGAGGCGTATTTCCCCAGAGGTATGCTTTCACTGTGGTTGCAGGATGCTCCAAACACACCTGCCCCGTAGCGTCCCTGGTACCACTCGACCACACTCGCTAAAAAAAAATTTGTGGGTTGCATGAAAATTCGTGCCTTCAATAAAATTTGACTTTTTTTTTTAAATTTTAAAAAAATTCTTATTTTCTGAATCTTTTGGGGGGTCAAATTTTCGTTGGAACACGCTGTATTTAGCGATTACTTAAATTTCTGAAATTAAATTCGTTTCCGGTCACACCAAAAGTGACTGAGTATGGTTATTTTGTTTCTTTTAAATGACATACGATCTAAATTATGGCTTTGGAGCAACACAACTAAGACACCTGGTATATCAAAAAAATCAACTTTCGATATTGATATTTTTATTGACCCTGCGATTGAGGCAGCGACTGCTTCATTTCTTTGGGTGGTGAAAATTTTTAAATAGTACCACGAGACCTAATTCGTCGATGAAAACTATCGCCCATAAATCAATAATACATTTAATGCAATTATTAATAATAACAGATAAAAAAAACGATAAATAAATTGCAATTTAGTTAAAAAGTGATTAAAAATTATATTTATTTCTGGTGAATTTTGGTAAGACAATGTTCCACTGTAAAAGTCGGCAACCAAACGGGGCTATTCAAGTCTCGAGTGAAACCTAACTACGTACCAACAAAAACAACACACTAAATGCTTGAAAGCATATTGTGCACACATCGTAAGCTTGGGGCCGGTAATCAGCATCTTTATGTATTTGTTAATGTGTTCAACATAATGTGATAACTGTTTTTTTTTTGTTCACGGTAATTTTTTTCTTGTGTAATTATTCCCGAATGGCAACTTCTCAGGTAAATTATTTACAAATTGGAAAGTTTATTTTCCGTTGTATACAAATCTTGTTATTGCCGTAACTGTTTATGTAGGGTGTACGCATTTTAATGACACCCAACTAAAAAAATTAATTTTTCTGTGAACTTACCATTGAGAAAAATATTCAAGAATGCATTGTCCGTGATCTGTATCTTTACCCACATAGATATCTTAAAATAGGAATACAGTATAGTATTTTCTCCAGCTAAAAATATTTGTCTAAGACTAATTAGGACCTTTAGTTATTACTAATAGAATCCTAACTAAATAGCAGACTATAGAACTAGAATAATCTATATTAAATACCATTATTGTCATAGCTATTGTAGACTTAATAGCCTAATATTCGTTCTAAGTAATTATTGAGTAGATAACATTTTAAAACAGGTGAAATACTGTATTTAGTAAAAATATTAAATACATTTAAAATTCCTTCGCAAAACTTTTTTTTTTATTTAAACGAGTTCATATTACTTTTTAATTTTTTTGCACAAACGAAATTCTTGATATGTATTCTGAGACAAATTAAAAGTTGTGAGTCACTAAAATTAAAAATGATAAATCTATTTTAATAATACCATACACACCATACATTTATTAAGGAATTTTAAATCATTCAACATTTAAAAATATCGCGACTGGGGCAATTCGGTTTACTGACAAATTAGTTACTATATATTGCTTTTGTTTTACTCTGTCTACGTAAAAATTTATAATTATGCAAAGTCATTATTTATTCTAAAAAATATTCCTTTTTTTATTAATATTATTGATGCCGTATAAACAAACGAATTAGTATTTTATGTAAAATCCTCTACATTATTACAACTAGGTCTTTACTTTTCGGACCATTTAATATGCCAATCACGGATAATCACCCGTTAACCAGAATCCTCTTAAAACTTTAAGCATCAATTAAAAAAATAATTACCATTTAACTTAAAATCTTCTTCTTCTTTAGGTGCCCTGTCCTCCTCAAACGTTGGCAATCATCAGCGATATCTAAACCTTGTCTTAGTCAGGATATCTTTCTTCTACCCGGGCCTCTTCCTCCTTCGATCTTCCCTTCTATAATAAGCTTTAAAAGTCGATACTTGTCATTCCTTAAGATGTGACCAAAATACTCCAGTTTGCACTTTTTTAATGTAAACAGAGCTTGTCAAGGCGTTGAAGTACCTCGGTGTTACGCACTCTTTCTACCCAGGAGATTCTTAATCGCCTTCTGTACGTCCACATTTCAAAGGCCTCCAATTTTTTGCACATCGCATCTGTCAAAGTCCAAGCTTCCATTCCATAAAACAGTATGCTGAACACGTAACAGCGAAGTAATTGGACGCGCAGAGGCAAGCTTAAATTTCTGCTGCAAAGTACCTTACGCATCTTCAGGAACGAAGCACGAGCTTGTTCTATTCTGGCACGAATCTTTTGCATGCCGTCCCACTTCTCATTTAGTTGACACACAAGATATTTAAAAGTTTCTACTCGCTCACTCGTTGACCGTTAATTGCCAGGTGTCCGTCCACGTTGTTTGATTTGCTAACTGCTAGCCACTTTGTCTTTCTCACGTTCAGGCTAAGTCCGGCCTCTGAGCTTGCAGCCGTCACGCGGCTTACCAGTTCCTGCAGTCCTTCCAGGAAGTAGGCAGCAAGAACCGTGTCATCTGCATACCTCAGATTGTTGATATTAATCCCATTGACAGATATCCCCTCGTCACATTCATCCAACGCCTCTTAAAATGATCGACCCTAAATAAATTCGGAAAGAAAACATTTTTTTTATTGAATAATAAATTACCAGTAGGTAAACTCGTGCAATACTCGTTAAGGCAATATATTAGTTTGTTAGTATGGGTATTGAAGAGTTAATGATCAGGAGAAAAAAAAGTAAATTTAACTATCTGGATCATCCAGCATTATTAACATAATATTCTTTTACTTGAGATAAACCGTGTCATTATCAGTCTGAAAAAATTTGTGTTCAAAGAAGCATTGTTTCGATGAAAGAGTGACAGGTTTCACCGTCCTGTCAAAACATTATGTTTAGCAGAAACACAGTCGCTTAGCATCGGTTAATAGTCGGTCATAAATCATTAGGATTTAGAGATTTAAGTGGTCCAATACCACTTTCAGCACACCAAACTGTGATTTTAGATGGACTTGGTGAATTTTAATGCCAAACACGTGATTTTCTTTGCATTAGAGTTAACAGTTTGGTTTATTTGTACATACATACATAAAGTCACGCCTTTTTTCCATAGGGGTAGCAAAGACCACTTCCTTCCACTTGCTGCAGTTCGTAAACACACCTTTGCTTCCTTTACTTTTTCATTTAATTTAAATACATTTTCCGTACAGGTAGTCAGAGACTACTTCTTTTAACTTGCTACGATTCTTACACAGTTCTTTCGCTTCTTCTACTTTCATCAGTGCTCTCATACATGCTCGTCGGTTCTTGACCAGGCCTTTCTTCAAAACAATGTTGATCTGATCGAGATATGTTCTCTAAACTCTCGACCTCTCGACCTTTCGACCTCTACCGACTTGTCCATTCACACTCGCACTGTTTAGTTCTGTTTTATTTCCAGTAGGTCATGTTGTTTGCCATCTTTTTCTTAGTTTTATCTTATTAAGTATTTTTTTCTCTAATTTTCAAAGAGAGTTCCTCGTGATTATTAGTTCTTCCTACTTCTGGAGTAGCTTCTAGTAGCTTTTCAACAATGGATAGTTTTAGTTAAATACTTAAAAGCTTTGTCTACTTGTATTTCTTTTTGCAGATTTATGAATAAGTCTAGTTTGTTGTGGACCAATTCTTTAAATAAATTTCATTTAGTGCCTTTGTTAGATAAGAAAAAAGCTTTATTGATTTTCATGATTTTGGTACTTAGTGTAATTAGTACTGGGGAATGGTCAGATAGATAATACATACATACATAAGTCACGCCTTTTTTCCATAGTAGTAGGCAGAGACCACTTCCTTTCACTTGCCACGGTTCTTACACATATCTTTTGCTTCCTCTACTTTCAACAGTGCTCTCATACATGCTCGTCGGTTGTTGGTACTATTGACTTGGCCTTGATTCAAAACAATGTTGATCTGATCGAGATATGTTCTCCGATGTCGACCTCTACCCATACTCCATACTTTCTACGTGTCCAAACCATCTAAGCATTCCTTTTTCTATCTTTGTAATCAGATCTTCTTTTACTCTTCAGCGTTCTCTTATCTCACTATTCTTTACTTTATCCAACCGAGTCACTCCGGCTATACTTCTCAGACTACTTATCTCTGCAGCATTAATCCTATTTTCATGCTTCTTCTGCCAAACCCAACATTAACCACCATACATAAGTGTAGGAAACCAACACTCCTCTATGCACCGCCAGACGTGATTTTTTGACACTTTCTGGCCATTCATAAAGCTAGACAGTGCCCCATTCATTTGTTTTTCTGCCAACACCCTTCGCCGAATATCACTGTCATACTTTCTATCTCTAGTAAACTTTGAACGCAAGTATACAAATTCATTTATTTGTTCCACTTTTTCTTCCTCAATCGAAACTCCACAGGCATTTGAGGCATTTTTTAAAATTAAAGGTAAAAATTTGAACTATCTTTTTTTTATATAATATTTATTGACATTTTAAGAACCGAAAAAAAAATTAAAAATTAGTAGAGGTATATGCTGGTGAAGTAGGGACTACAAAAAAAGGGTGCGTCCTGTTTGACGTGATTTTAACCTTTATAGTAGTCTGAAAAAAATGTTTGAAAAATTCTTAATAAGAAAAGATGTCGGTCGCTATGGTTCATCTTTTTGAAAAGAAAAAAAAAATCACAAAATGGCCACGATATGCGAAAAAAAATTTTGACTTTCAGAATTTTTTTAAAATCCTAAAAAAATTTACCTAAATTCGAGCGTTGAATCATAGAGGGATATATAAAGAAAATTTCAATAGAATCATTCTAGTAGAACTCGACAAGTCAACCAGCTCGAAAAAAACGAGTTTTGAAAGGCGTTTCCAGTTGTATTAAACATTTTCACAACTGCACTGCAATGCAATTTTAAATCCTTAACCACGTGGTGCCATTTAAAAAAATTTAATATCTTGTTTGCAATAAGCACATGCAACTTACGTTGAAAGAGTTTAAAAGACCAAAATGCAATAGCCAAAATTCATCTTCATCTCCTGACTTTTTTTTCTCCGAAAATAATTTTAATTTAAAAAAATCCTTGTGAGGACATATTATAACGGGTCTAAACTTTAAAGATCCTATGCAAACAAAAATCGATGTTTCCAAATTTCTAGACCAGAATAATACACATACTGGGTGATTATTTGGGAGTTTAAACAAGACGTAGGTACTTGACATACTTAAAATCTATAAATGTGGGGTATGGGGTTTTCAAATATACGCAATTGATCTAAAATATTTTGAGCCTTCTACCATTTCCGGTTAAACCGGAAGTTTACGAAAACTTCCTTATTTGAAATAGAACACCCTATATATTATTACGTATTTCAATAAAGCTACTCTTGAAGATTTTTTCAATACAGGGTTTTGCTACCTTTCTGCTATTGTTTTACGAGCTTTTATTAATTTTATTACAAAACTGTGCTGTACCTTTATTAATAATAGCAATGTAAACATTTTTTTATTCAAATTTTTTAAGTAGTCTTTTTAATTAAACATTTTTTGTATAAAATAATTTTTCTCGTACAAGGTGATTCAAAACGCGCATTTAAAAATTTCCCAACTAACTTAAGTGGATCACCCTATATATTATAATGTTATTGGAAAGAACCTTACTGCTCTTTAAATTTGTCACTACGTCCTATACCAATATTAAACAGTTCTTGGGGTATTTAGCTTTTATTGTATGGATTAATGATTTGTAATATTATTTCTATTATTATTGTACCTATAAATAGTGTGCCACTGAAATTTTAGTTGACATTTTCCAGTTCAGGATTTTAATTTTATAAATAAATATTGTAAAAGGATAAAAATTTAATAATTTCGGATACACCAATAAATATTTTATTAATAATTGAAAACCACCACGAACCCCATTTACAGTTTCGCAGACGATAGCACACTTGTCTCAACTTTCACATCCTACCGATCACTTTCGGTGAATGATACAAATAGACTCAGGCAGGAACAGGTTGATTCCATCAATAGAGATCTTAAAGCAATCGTCGAGTGGGGAACCACTGTTTTCCAAGAAAGTAAATTCCTCAAATCATCCCATCACAATGTCCGGAAATACCCTTGAACCAAGTCCCTCCATCTCGATTTTGTGAGTCACGGTTTCCAATAATATGTCTTGGCATGACCATGTTCTGTGGAAAGCCAGAAAGTTTTTTACTCCTGATCAACTGTTGACGACGTACAAGGCTCAAATCCGACCTCTACTGGAGTATTGCTCGCACATTTGGGGTTCAGCACCAAGGCATTCTCTTCGTCTTCTAGATTCCATTCAGAAAAGAGCCATTCGCTTGATAAACAGCTCAACTCTCACAGATACCCTTCACCCTCTAGAACATAAAAGAAGAGTTGCAGACCAGTCATTGCTCTACAGATATTTCCATGGCAAATGCTCCAGAGAAAAAAAAAAACTCTTGTACCACCATTGGCCACATTCCGCCGAAGAACTCGGCACGCTGATCAGTCTCACCCATTTACTCTCAAGATTGACACTACAAGGACCAATCTTCATCAAGAATCCTTCTTTTACAGGGCTGCTACGGAATGGAATAAGCTTCCAAAATCAGTTTTTCCAGAGAACTATGACCTGCAACTTTTTAAAAAGCGTGTCCACAATCATTTCCTTTCTATAAAAGCCTATAAAACCCTATATTAAAACAATCATCAAAAGTAGCGTTATCGAAATACGTAATAATATATAGGGTATCTTCTTCTTAAGTACCATGTCTTTCTAGAACATTGGTCACCAACAAGGCTATCCTTACTCTGTCGACGGCAAGTCTGAACAGAGAGCTTGAGTTGAGTTTATACCAGTCACGTAGATTCTTGAGCCATGATGCTTTTCTGCGGCCCGGCTTTCTTTTACCATAAATTTTTCCCTACATGACGTTCTTTAGTAATCGGTATTTTTCGCTTCTCATAACATGCCCGAAATATTGCAGTTTCCTTCTTTTAATGGTGGTATGAATTTCGGTGAATTTATTCAGACTTTGGAGTATTACCAAGTTGGATACTTTTTCTGTCCATGAAACTTTTAATATTTTCCTGTAAGAATCTTAACGGCTTTAAGTCGTCTTTCTTCGTACTTGTTTATAGTCCAGGCTTCCATACCGTACATCATGGTGGAGAAGACATAACAGAGAAGAGAAGACATATAGGGTATACAATTTAAAATAAGGTATAACCAGAAATTGTAGAAGTCTTTAAATATTTTATATCAATTGGGCATACCTGAAATCCCCATATCCCAAATTTTCAGATTTTTAGTATGTCAAGTATCTCTTAAGCGTCTATATGGAACTTCCAAAGAATCACACCGTATAATCTCATAGTTTAGCTTACAGTACCTTATACTTGCTAATAAAAAAAGTAATAGGTATACCTATACAAAATAATGCAGAAATAAAATAATAATGAATGTATTTTACCACCATTTTATTTTGTTTTTAAACTCAGTGTGTAGCCAACTTTCTTACGTCCAATGGGGTTGCTTTACGAGGGTAGATGACTCTATTTGCGAGACGTACTGTTTACTATTTTTTGTGTAAGGTGATTTTACATAAAACCTTTATTAAATATCTTATCAGTTATTTAAAAAGTGTATATCATTGGTAACAATGAAATATTGTTTTTTTACAATAAAAACAACTAAACAATGATGATTTTATTAGTAGTTGCAATTCAGGAGGTATTTATTCTATTGTTACTGTAAATAATGTCTCATAAATTTTTGTAATAAATTTGTCTTTAATCTGGATGCCCCTTTGCAGAGCATGACTAATTTAAATTACCATTTAACATAAACAAAAATTCTTTTTGATTTTATATGTTTTTGTTTTTAGTTGTGACTTTCATTGATAATTAGATATTGTTCTTGAGCAGTTCGATGTTCACTTTCATGGTAAAGAATGTCAAAACGCTTTTCTTGAACAAACTATGCATTATTTGCACAAATGGATCATTGATGAAAACACTTTAAAAGCATGTCTAAACAAGATTGTACAAAGTTAAAATTATGCTTTTTAACTCGAGATATTTCTTAATATTTTATTTAATTTTAATAGTAAATGGGTCACCTACGTAATATCCAAATGCGCGAAAGTGAAATTTTAAATACTTTTTTATTACTCATGCTGGATAAGTACTATTTCAGCGTCCGTTTTTTAGGGCGATAAATGGCTGCTTGACTATTCAAGTATTATTACATGACTTAAGCGTATTGCAAAATATGCTTGGTGTACGCAAATTGACAATTAAAGTGCTAAATTTAAGTAAAAAAATGCTAAATGAATAATTACTAAAAAACATAATCAAAATATTTATTCTTAGTTTTTTCTTTGGATTTGTATGAACCTACCGGGGCTTCACACCTGTACCTCAAAGTAGGAACCGTATCCCCTTAGTAATAAAAAAATAGTATCTGCAACTTGTGCGGTGTTGTCGATTGCCCACTCGAACGAATTAGCACACATTTGTCCGTACGCTTAATCTCGCTTTCGTGGGTAATCGGCAACTTACCTCACAATATACTATTTAGTTCTCAGTAGCAATATTAAAAATAACTATGCTCCAAATTTACAATAATTCTTGTTAAAAACTAACCTCAATCCGCATGTAGCCAAAGCGCCACTGGAGTGGTCGTTGCTAAGAGACAGTTAATCAAGTGAAAATTTGGTTTTGGAAAATGTTGAGACAGATAAACAAGTCAAAATGTCATTATTATAAAGTCGCTGCTCCATTTACTTTTAAATTGATGACGATAATTTCATCTCAAGTCTTTTAAATCATGATATTGGATAATTACTGTATCACAACCATAAACTGGACTTTTTAACAACTTTGTGCAACCATGTGTATGTATTTACGTGTTATTAGTTACGGTAATGAACTGCACTAACATGTTAAAGCAAATATAACTAATATGTCACACACATAACATAATATTTCATGCTTTTTATAGAAACCCTTAACCAATCACTTATATGATTGTATGAGGAACATCGGAATATTTAACTTTTAATTTCATGCTTTTTAATAAAAAAACACTTAACCAAACAAAACTTAACTTCTATGATAATATGAGAAACATTAGAATATTTAACTTATGTTAAGACGATATTGACATGCCCGCTATATTAAAAATCCTATTATTCTACTCACGCTGTTAATATACATAACATTGCAGCAAAATTTTGGGGAAAATTTTAATAATTACAGTTAAATGTCGGAAAGTTATTAATTTTTTTCAAATGAAAAAAATAGCTGGGAAATTTTTTTTATTTTGAAAATATTATGATTTTGGTGACTTTTCGACATAATTTACATTAAAAGTAACAAAATATTTCAATTATGTGTAACCATAAATTGTTTAGTTTTTAAATAAAGTAAAGAACTAACATTAAATTATCGTCCACTGCGAAATTGTCGAACGGTGTAATCAATGACAAATGTTCGCAGAAAGTGCCTAATAAAATGTAAGAGAAAGTATATGAGAGATATGTCGTCACTTATTTATTGGATGTGTGGGGAGATTTGACAGAGCGGTTAATGACGGGCATGAGCAAATTCGTCTTAACACTGAACGCCGGCGCCGACCCTACCAGGCGTAATAGGGTATGGAGGTATGCTGTGTGATGAGGTGTGGACAGCTTCCCCGCCGAAGCCTCTTTTGCCTCGGACATACTTGCTCTAGGACGGCGTCGTTTTACTATGTAGATGATGAATCCTTCGATAACTCAGTAATCGCTGGCTCGCTCTGTCTTTTTACTACTGTAGGCTAACGGGTTTACTGCCTTTTATTGCCGTGAATTGGTATTTTCACAGTAAATGAAACAAACGCGTGTCATCGATCATATATTGTTAACTTTAATACATGGAGCTTGCAGTTTTAAAGCCTCCTGTATCTTTAGAATTATTTCACTGAATACTAGCTTTTGTTTGATGTATTTTACTTGATTATAGTTATGTGCATTTTACCACGTGGTGTTTTTTAAAATATTGCTCTGAACGCTAGAGGTTATACCTCGGCTGAAGATATGCGAAGCGCTGTGCTCTGCATTGCTTGAAGTTCGGAAAGCGAAAGAGTCGAGAAGCTGAAACCGTTTTAAATGTGGCTTTTCGTTTTAAATCAAGCTTTTTGATTGGTCACTGTGACCGTCTAACTGCTTGCTAAGAATTGCGCGCGATGATTGGATGTTATCGAATTAACTGCACGTGTTCTGAGGATGATTTATAAATTGCACGGGACCCCTTGTTTATATCCGATATGCTAATTTCCACGTAATGAATGCGTGACTTTTAGTTGATTTTTTGTCGGCGTTAGGGCCGTATTGAGTAGTTTTACAAATCAAAGAATTTCTCAAAGAGGAATTGAACAGTTTAAAGTACTGATTTCCAACAAACACTGATAGGTAATTTTTTATTTTATAAAACATACTTTTTAAAGCATTTTAATCGAAATACCTTGTTTTGTAAAATATGAACATGAAAATTAATAATAACGTGTATTTTATTTGATTTAACAGAGCTAAGCTTAATATTAATTCCAAAATTTTCATAAAAAATAAAAAACTATCTAAATTTTAGCATTTTTTTGTGTGAAAAAGTCATTAACCACCCCTATTTAATTAATTTTTTATTTTACACCATATTTGTTTTTAAAGTTTTAGGTTCTTTTAAAACAATAACAAATTTAGTCGGAGCACCCGTACTACAAAAATTCAGTGAGACACAATTTATGACGAAATAAGTTCGTCGGGCACCCGTGCTACAAGAATACTGTGAGACACAATTTATAACGAAATAATTTTGTCGATCACCCGTATTACATTAACTCTGTGAGACACAAATTATGACGAAATAATTTCGCCGAGCCCTCGTACTATAAGAATTCTTTGTCACACAATTTTTGACAAAATAATTTAGTCGAGCAGCCGTATTACAAGAATACTTTGAGACACAATTTAGTACAAAATAATTGCGTCGAGCACCCGCACTACATTAACTCTGTAAGACACAATTTATGACGAAACGACGGGTTGCACTCTGGGAGTGCCGGGAGAAGTGAAACAACAGCCGGCGCAGGCATACATTTTCGCCGCGCCGTAGAAAGAGAGGGGATACTCCCTCTCCTACGCCACGCCAGCTGTCTACTCTCCATCCGTTTTACGAATTTTCGATCAGGTCACGTGTTCCATCCGTCTTACGAATTTTTGATCAGGTCACGTGTCCTGACGCGAGTTTAACATTTTTTACCCATTACAAAAAAAGTGTACAACGCCGCTAAAGAAGTTTTCACTTCAAAAAAAAAACATAAAATTACTATTTTTTATGTGTTATGAACACAAATGCAATAACATGTTCTTGTAAAGACTTTACATTATTTAAAGACCCAAATTTGCCACCCGTTCATATTGTGCTTTAGGTTTTTATGGTTTTATAACCAAAATTATTTATTTTTTGCTTTAGGTGAGGAGATATATGGTATTTTATAAACTGTTTAAAAAATTTAAACTTTGTTTTAACACAGTTAGATTTGATTACACAGGTCTACATAAAATGGGGTCTTGTTTGTTGTTAGGTAACTGGGAGTCATTTTTGAAAAATTTACTGGCTTGAATCCGCGTCCAAGGTTAGAATTAAGCCCCCACGTCAGGATTTTAAGATATTCGAGTTATGCACTCACAAAATAAGTCAAATGGCTACTTTGGAGGTTAAGTAGAGAATACACATTTTTTTTAATTTTAGCCTTATTAAATCATTTAAAACTACTCCTACACTTTAAAATAAGCTATTAAGGGGTAAACTATATATTTTTCTTGTTGTTACAACCATTTAAGGCTATGAAATAAATCACAACAAGGTCCTGAGCGTTCAAATTAACCCATGGAGGTAGGCTAATTTCTCTTAAAAATTTGTGCTTGGGGGTTTTTGCGGTCGATATAAAATGAATGTATAATCAGAAAATTGAGATTTTTATTTCCAAATAAACAAAAAACGATATTAGTGTAAAAAAATTCTCACTTGTGATTTTTGATTACGAACATCATGTTTAAAAAGAAATTTTTATTCCAAGATTAAGATTAATGTGAATGCTCATAACGTTGTTGGGACATATTTTATAACTAAAAATGTTCGTAACTTTGCAAGACCACTTAAAAGCTTATTCTGAAGAGTAAAAGTAATATCAAATATTGCAACTAGAAAAAAGTCCATAACCTCAAAAGTAGTCAAAACCCTCATTTTTTAAGTACATAACCTCAAATATCTTAAAGTCATAACGTGATAGCTTAATTCTGACCTCGAATTTAAATTCAACGCAGCAAAGATCTTTAAAAATGACCCCCAGCTGCCCAACAACAGAACCTTGTTGATCTGTGTTATCGAATTTAACTGGCGTAAAAAACTTTAATTTTAATAAGTTTATGTAGACAATTTTTAATAAATTTTTTAATGTGATAAGTAAATGAACCTACGAAGGCGTAGAAGGGCCACAAGTAATTTTTTTTTGTAATCCCGACTTTAATCTCGAGCGCCCGACTTTAAGTCGGACGCTCGACTTTTATCTCGGGGGTTGCATTCACCTTTTTTATTGAATATCAAGTAACAGTTATTTAGTTTTGTGGAGTCGTTGGAAAATCTTTGAAAAAATTGGTTGCTCGAGATTTTTCGACGGAAATGGATCATCCTACACCTAATTATACACTCTACAGAATAAAATAATTTGTAACCCAAAAACTACCCCTTAACAACCCTCCAAAGGTTTGTTGTGGAGCAGTTTTTGGGTTACAAATTATTTCACCCTATAGAGCGTATTAAGTAGGTATACAATGATCCATTTATATAAAGAACCACCAAAAATACCAAAACTGAAAAAAAGAGTATATTGAGTAGGTGTAGAATGATCCATCTCCATCAAAAAATCTCGAGCAACGGTTTTTTTCACTTTGGAGGGTTGTTGAGGGTTAGTTATTGGGTTACAAATTATTTCACCCTATTAAGTGTATTGATTAGGTGTAGAATGATTTATTTCCGGCGAAAAATTTTATACATTGCGTTTTTTCAAAGATTTTTCTACTTTAGAGGGTTGTTGAAGGGTAGTATTTGGGTCACAAATTATTTCACTCTATGGAGGATATTAAGTAGGTATAGAATGATCCATTTTTATAAAAAAAAATACCAAAAAATAAAAAAATGAAAAAAAAACCGTTGCTAGAAAAACCGTTGCTGCTTTTACACCTGTTATATTTAGATATAAATTCCACAAAACTGAACTGTTTTCAATTGTGCACACCGCTGAAGGCACGACTGAATTATATTCTTTTAAAATTACTACTAGTGAATTAAATAGAAAGAGACATGGATGTTTATTTAAATATAATTTGTTTTCTATTTGTATCATATATCATTGTATCATTATTAGAGCAATTTCGAAGATATTCACAGTGGAAAATTATAAAATTGCACTGTTTATGCTTGCATTATGTGGGAAGACAGCAATTTTTATTGGACCCCCGAGATTAAAGTCGGGCGCCCGAGATTGTATCTTGTACAATAAAATTTTCAAATTTTTTTAAAAACAGGATATGTGTGCTTACAAATGAATCACCCTGTATATTTAATAATGCTGATTAGATAATTCCTCAAACTATTAAATTAAACAGTTTTTTGTAATTTTTAAAATTAATTGGAGAAGATATATCT
The DNA here is from genome assembly GCA_950111635.1 of Agelastica alni. Classification (NCBI taxonomy): domain Eukaryota; kingdom Metazoa; phylum Arthropoda; class Insecta; order Coleoptera; family Chrysomelidae; genus Agelastica; species Agelastica alni. The sequence goes on along the minus strand of OX467712.1, from coordinate 53,638,605 downwards.
ACTTATTTAGGTATTTGGAAATTTTAAATAAAATTTTTTAAATTTAAATTTTATTAACTGATATATTGTTAGTATTACCAAACTCTTCAATTAAATTTTAAACCTCGAAACCTATGAAACACCACTACCAAGGAATATTTACTTAGAATCGAATATTTTTCTCTACCTAGTTCTATTTAGTATGACGAGTGGCTAGTGCCTGCCTTTTGCGATATTTTTATCTTGTGTTAACAGTATGACAAGCAAGGCGAAACCTACACCAGTACGTTAAAGTACCTCAACTGGGGATTTACAGGAATGTTCACTGTGGAATGTGTATTGAAGATTCTTGCTTTCGGCGTAAGGGTAAGGACTATAGGAACATCGTTGCCAAAAATTCTTAACGACATGACATTCAGTTATTTGTTTTAGATTTAATTTAAGCCAGACGTTTTGTCATTTTTTAAATCCAATGATCCAGTAATTATTAGCATGTAACAATATCGACAAATATTTGTATTACCAAAAAGAAACAATTTATTAGGTTTTATTTAACAAAATATAATTAAAAGTATATGTCTAATAAAAATTTGTTTCCCTTTGCAGTCATTAACTGAACACATAAACCCCTGGTAAATTATCTGTGTCTTGTTAATCACATTTTACATTTGTTATTCCACTCAAGTAAGGTCGTTTTATGATTATTTTTAAACATTGGGAATGGGCAAAAATTAATCAATGTATATCAATAACCAGTATTTACAGCAGATTAAAAAAATATTTTTTTTTTGTGTAAATAAGTTTTAATCTTACGGAGTTAAAAAAACAGAAAAACTGGATACGCACTTTAAATATAAATTTTTTAATTTATCAAAATCCAACATGTACTTACTTATTGTGCTGTAAATATTTATTAAGAACGTTTATAATTCTGTTTATAGAATGTTTGTGTTGCTTTTGTACAATCACTCTGTGTTTAATGAATTGTGGCAATCCTCATCTGTAAACAAATTCCTGAATGTCAAAAAGCGTTGTAGCTTAACTAGAAATTTAAATATTGTTAATAAGCAACATCAGTACTAAAAACATTTAACAAAATACAGAACAATAAAGTGGGGTAAGAGAAAAGCGTGCGATAGAAATCTGGAACTAATTACTTTCGATTTTTGGTATAAAGCAGTAAGAAAAACTGCTTAGTGATTACTTTTTATTTTACATATAACTTAAAAAGTTCAGTGTCACAAAAAACACACAAAATTAAAAACATTTATGGATTAATACCCATAACCATTAAAATTACCAAAAGTGTTTTAGTAATAAGTCTTAAAATGTATGTAATTTTAAAAAATAAGATAAAATAATTTTTTTTTAAATAAAAACAATGATTTATTATTTTTTTACGCAATTTTTATTAAATAATCATTGTTAATTAATAAATATATAATCCAAAGGACATGTTATGCTTGGTAATAACTTTTGCAATAAACCTGAAAGGTTACAACACTTTAATTTTCCAACAATTTTTACATAGACGATACATATAATTATTTATTTTTAAAGCCTTGACAGACGTTCTTACACGAGCAAAAAAAGGTATATTTTAATAACAAAACTGGTGAAAAATGAGATTACCATATTTTTTCATAAAACCAAGTGTTCTATTTTACCACAGTACTTCCCCTTCGAGTGTAATGTTAAAATTGGTGCAGACGGAATTTAATTTTTCGGCCATAATGAGTTTGATATTATTTCCGACTTCTTTTTAATTTCTCTTTACACTTTTCCTCGACTTTCTTTTTAATTACAAACGGCATTTTGTCTTTTTTTCCTGCATCTTCCAATACAGTTGGTTTCAACTTTTCAATACAAATATTGTTCTTTTTTCCTCTTATTAAAAGTGTATGGAAATGTGCGTTCTGTTTAAAAAAATTTCTCGTCAACTTCTACAAAAAAGGACATTTTATGAACTAATTTCCGGGTAAAAAAACGACTATTTTTGAAGGCAAGTATTTTTCATCCGCTTTAGTCACTATGATAATTCACGGTGCGAGAGCGGCGATTAGGTCATTTTCGTAAATCCACGATTTAATAAAAACATAGGCGCCTGTGACAATAATTGTTATTTGCTGTTTTAAATTAATTACTTACTTACGCTAGATTTTACGTGTGAATAAGACCATTGTTAGACTATTAGTTTTCATAGTAATCAAAAATGAATAGTGATAGCGATATCTTCTTCTTCTTTAGGTGCCCTGTCCTCCTCGGACGTTGGCAATCATCAGCGCTATCTGAACCTTGTCTACAGCTCGGCGGAACAATGTGGTAGTGCTCACTCCATACCATTGTCTTAAGTTTTTTAGCCAGGATATCTTTCTTCTACCCGGGCCTCTTTGTCCTTCGATCTTTCCTTTCAAAATACTCCAGTTTGCGCTTTTTTAGTGTAAACAGAACTTCCAGCTGCTTGTCGAGGCGTTGAAGTATCTCGGTGTTACGCACTCTTTCTACCCAGGAGATTCTTAATAACCTTCTGTACGTCCACATTTGAAAGGTCTCCAATTTTTTGCACATCGCATCTGTCAAAGTCCAAGCTTCCATTCCATAAAACAGTATGCTAAACACGTAACAGCGAAGCACTCGGACGCGCAGAGGCAAGCTTAAATTTCTGCTACAAAGTACTTTACGCATTTTCAGGAACGAAGCACGAGCTTGTTCTATTCTGGCACGAATCTCCTGCATGCTGTCCCACTTCTCATTTAGTTGACACCCAAGATATTTAAAAGTTTCTACTCGCTCAATTCGTTGACCGTTAATTGTCAGGTGACCGTCCACGTTGTTTGATTTGCTAACTGCTAGCCACTTTGTCTTTCTCACGTTCAGGCTAAGTCCGGCCTCTGAGCTTGCAGCCGTCACGCGGCTTACCAGCTCCTGCAGTCCTTCCAGTGAGTCGGCAACAAGAACCGTGTCATCCGCATACCTCAGATTGTTGATATTAATCCCATTGACAGATATCCCCTCGTCACATTCATCCAACGCCTCTTGAAATATCCTGTCGGAATACAAATTAAATAACAGTGGTGATAAAATGCATCCTTGACGAACGCCTCTCAGGATTTTGATCTCGTCGGACGCGGTGTTATCGATTCTTATTTGAGCACATTGGTTCCAGTAAATGTTGGCTATTATTCTAAGGTCTCGTTGTTCCAGTCCTATGTCTTTAAGAATGTTGATCAGTTTTTCGTGCTTTACTTTATCAAAGGCTTTTTCGTAATCGATGAAACATGCGTAAACGGTCACCGACATGTCCCGGCACCTTTGGATAAGAACCTGTATGCTAAATAGTTCCTCCCTTGTTCCAAAGCCATTGCGAAAACCAAACTGAGAGTCCCCCATCATTGTCTCGCACTTCGCATATATTCTTTTGTGTATTATTTTCAAGAAGAGTTTAAGCACATGGCTCATCAGGCTAATAAGACGATAATCACCGCAGTTCTTGGCCTTCGCGTTTTTGGGGAGCGGGACAAAAGTAGATTTTAACCAATCAGAAGGTATACTGCCGTTTCGGTAAATAAGATTGAATAGCTTTACCAGCGTGTTCAGTGATTCTTCGTTTTGCAGTATTTTTAGAACTTCTATATAGACGTCATCAGGACCACTAGCTTTCCCATTTTTTGAAATTGACAGTGCATACTGAACTTCTGCCTTCGTTATGTCCAAGCCTTGGCCTTGATTAAAAAATTCTTTCTGAAGTTCTGGCCGGGTATCGTGAAATAGGTGCTCGATGTAGTCGCACCATTCCGTCAGTTTTTCTGAAGTATCCAGTATCAGCCTGCCCTGTGCGTTCTGTAAAGTCGTCGCGTTTCTATTTTTGCAGATACCTGCTGCCTCTTTTATCTTCTTGTGCATGTTGAAGGTATCGTGTTTTGTTTCCATTGCTTCTATCTCTTGGCATTGCTCGTAAAACCATTTCTCTTTTGCTTCTCTTATCTTGTTTTTGATTATGCGGTTTTGCGCCCGGTATTCGTTGCTCTTGCCTTTGAGTGTCCGTCTTTTTTCCATAAGATCAAGGATTTCCTCTGACATCCATGGTTTCTTCTTGTGGTTTTGTTGAGGTTTAAGTATTTTGGTGGTACTTTCTGTGATGGTATTTTTTATATTGGACCACAATTCATCAGTCTCGGCTGCCTCCGTTATGGGTATCGCATCAAGTCTGGAATTCAATTCATGTTTCAGTTTACTCATTATATTTATGTCCTTTAGCCTTGAAACATCTGGCTTATTATGTCTGGGTCTTTGCAAACATCTTTTGAGTGTAAGTCTTGCTGCTGCAACAACTGGATTATGGTCTGAGTTTATGTCTGCACCTGGATATGTTTTTGCATACTTTATGCAGTTTCTGTATCGCTTTTTAATAAGTATGAAGTCTATTTGATTACGAATAATTTTTTCAGGGGTATGGGCGCTAGATGTCCACGTATAGAGCCTTCTTGTTGGAAGTTTGAAAAAGGTGTTTGACACAATGAAATCTTGTTCCTGGCAGAACTGAACTAGCCGGTCTCCTCTATCGTTTGCTGTTCCCAATCCGTATTTACCGATAATGTCCTCTCGTGGTGTACTTCCTACTTTGGCATTAAAATCGCCCATGATAAAAGTCACTTCTGATTTTTTTGTCAGCTTCAGGGTATCTGTAATTTGTTGGTAGAAGTCTTCTATTTCCTCATCGGGGTGATCACATGTTGGTGCGTAAACCTGGATGATGTTGATGGCTGCGAGTGTAGTTTTATAAAAAGCACCCTGTCTGATACCGGAACAAACGACATTACTGACTTGCTGGTTTCCTTGTTCATTATGATGCCCACGCCATTGTAGTGTTGGTTGTTATCGCTACCCGAGTAGAATACTTGATGTTTATTTATTTCACATTGTCCCGATTTGCTCCATCTCATTTCGCTAATTCCTAGTATCTCTATGTTAAGTCGTTTCATCTCCTTGATAACATTATGTATTTTACCCGCCTGATACATGCTTTTAACGTTCCACGTAGCAATCTTCCTCATGACTGGCCCGGTGATTCTTAGCACCCTCTGGTCATTTAAGACCTGCCGGGGACTGAGGGCCTTGGCACTTTCTTTTCCAGTCATGCTGATGATTATCCTGGGGAATTTAATGAGGTGGTTTCCCGTTGCCTTCCTCATCGCAGCCTTACAAACGATTTAATCATAATATGAAATGGTCGCTTGTAAGTATCTGGTAACGAACCTTTAAGGACGCAAATCTTCAGTAGCTTCGCTCCAGGAATGAAGCAGCTGCTGCCCTGCTTCATGCTAGTTTTGGTCAGCCCCGGGTATTTCATTTCCCCGGTACCACCCATATCTGGGAGGCGTTCCCCTATCCGCCACCTGGGGAGGCTCCCGATGGAGGGCTAGCAACCCCACACGGGATATTAGTAACACTCCTTCCTCAGAAATCACGAATTTTATAGAAATTTTATACACATTCATTACTTTCATATAAGTATGTAGAGGTCGACGAAAAAATGTAATATGCACATCGGCAAAAAACTGTCTAATGTCTCTCCTGCTTGATAGCCTCGGCTATCAATTTGCAGACTCGTCTATAATATACAGTTTTTCGTCCTTGATAAATAAATAACTATTTCAGGCTTAGAATATGGCTTCTGAAGTAGTTTTTTAACAGCATTATACCTCACTGACATGAATTCCGAGTCTGGTAGTTATTTAAGAACAAAGGTTCTTCTATTACGGTTGGAAGTTTGTCCTGACCTTACAGCTCCCATAGTTTTTCTTAAACTAAAAAGGAACTCTGCATGATTGGGGTTATATGTTAAATAATATTTCAAAATTAAATCTTTTGGTACTCGTAAAGTAGTCCCATATATTAGTTCACTACTTTAAACCTGTAAGTCATCTTTTGTCGCAATACGTATACTAAATAATATAGTGAATATGTAGCTACTCCGATCAGTTCTCGTGGGAATGGCATTTTAGGGATGTTTTCGTGGTACCGTAAAATCATTCCATCATTTCGTTAAAACTTGGACAATAATAAATATAATTTCCTGGTTACCGTTTCAGCAGTCATATCTCTTATTGGAAATGCCTATACCCATCTCAAATATATGTCTGCTCATGAGGCAATAAGTGAATTTATCGGAAGAAGGAAGAGGCCCAAAAATAATAATAATATTGACATGCTCTGGAATTTTAATATCTCCTACATACAGCAGCTATACATTTAGGATTTCTGACAAATTTCACTGTTGCTTTGATGTCCAGATGAGCTTAACCACGTAATTTACGGAATATGTATTTCCTGATTTTTATGGGAAGGAAAGGTGTTTTTACAAAAAACACCACAAATATTTTTAATGTTGGTATATGGAACATTAATTTCTTTTAAAACTAGCGCAGTCTGTTTAAAACGGACCTATAAAATCTATATATCTCGTTTGTACAGAAGTAATTGTTTTTTATATTTTTATTGAACCGATTAAAAAAGAGGTTTATGGTCCTTATTAATTATAAAATTACAATTTTAAAGCATTTATTCAAAGTAATTATTTGTCTCATAAATGAAAAGGAGTCATCTGTCGTAAGTGCTTCATCTCTTTGGAGCATTGTTCAATTTTTTGGACAGAAGCATAATTGGTTTTCAAATATCATTATTTAACTGTTTTATTATTGTACCCAACGTTGTATCAAATGCATCGACCATCAAGGATAATAGGGAAGATGATGGATTAACAAGAAGAGCAGTATTTGCTATGGCATGTTTTAGATTAACAAAAGCTATTTCTTGTATATTATTTATTTCAATTTTCGATGGCGCCTCGAGTCACCTTTGAGAAATTTACTTAATTATACTTACATACGAACTATATACGCCTTTTTCCCGTAGAAGTAGGCAAAGACAACTTTCATCCACTTGCTACGGTTCTTACACACATCTTTCGCTTCTTATATTTTTATCAATGCTCTCATACATGCTCGTCGGTTGTTGGTACTCTTGACCTCGCCTTTCTTCAAAACAATGTCGATATGATCAAGACTTGTCCGCCAAAGTCGATCTCTACCGACTTGCCCATTTACACTCGCCTTATAAACTTGTTTCGTCAATCTTTTTTTATCCTTCCTCTTTACGTATCTAAACCATCTAAGCATTCCTTTATCTATTTTTGAAACCACATCTCCTTTCAAACCAAAGCGTTCCCTTTTCTCACTATTCTTCACTGCCATACATAAGTGTAGGGACCAGCACTCCTTTATGTCGTTTTTGACACGTCTGGCTATTTATAAAGTTATTGTAATCATAACAAAACACATTTCGGGCTAGAAAATTTGAAAGGCGTTTTACTCATTATATCTCTTATTTAGTACCTACCTTTGGACATTAGAGGAGTCGCCAAATGACTAACTAATTTTTGACATTACTTTAACACCTTTACTACTAATGTTTTTAGATTTTCATTTGACTCTGTTTCTTAATTTTTTCTTTAACGGTTGTTTTATTGAATAAAAATGTAACTTGTTTTTATCCTGTTTAAAATTACATACAAATTTAGAATGGTTATTTTTACAATATGGCAATTTAATTTTGTTTTAAAACTTTTTATTTTACGAAATAAGTTGACGTAGAAATGTAAACTTGTTTAAATGGTTTACTTATATGTACCTCGTCAAGAAGCATGATTCAAACCCCACAATAATAATCACTGAACTGTTTTGCTAACTATGTTAAATATTGTATTTCTGATTGTATATCATTACATGAATCTGATGTTTTGCGAATGCGTTTTGTTAACCATTTTGTCAATGTAGTGTTGCATGGCTTAGATGTATTTTTTAACTGCATGAAGCTACAAATAAAACAATTCTTCACACAACGGTCTAAAAGGGAACAGCTGCCGTTTACGTTTTCAAAGATGAAGACGTAGTAAATACCGGGTTTTAATTATATCTGGTTCTGCCGACTTTTTTCAAACTTTTTTATGATTATTGATGCTTTGTAGTTTAGATATATATTTTTGAGTTATTTGTAGTATCACGACTCGCCACCTTTGTTGTCCGACATCCTCGCCGTAATGAACATAATTTTTACGTTTCTCTTCCTCGGTGAGACTGTTTTGAAGTTAATCGCTTATGGTCTCAAGGTAAAACTTTTATATTTTATATCATCTTGTTTACACACCTTTAACATGCGGATAGAAATGTAACAGTAATAATAAAGGATCTTCAGTTATAGAATCTAATATACCTGTTTACTAGACCACAAATATGTATCACTAATTAATTAATTTAACAAATAACTGAATATCTTTTATTAATTTTTAAACATATAAATCACATATTTACAGGTAGCTTAAATATTACAAGTATTGTGTAAATATTTACACCTACAAATTTTTTTATGGAAAAATTGTTTACCACATTTTTTTGCCAGCTTTTAAAATAGGTCAACATTGAAAAAGTATTTTATGTCACAAATGAAATAGTTATCGAATAATGGAATAGTTTTGAAACATGAAACAAATGGTGGAAATTAAATCTATCATAGCACTACTTTTAACAAGTAACCATTACTGGCTTTTAAGCCTTTAATCTTTAAAGAAAGCCATATTAGTGTATAAAGTACTTAAAATTTTAAATTCAACTTAATTTAGTGTTTGGATGATCTTTTTATATTGATCAGTTGAATCATTAAGTTTTATACCCTTGCAGGACCCCACTTTAAAATGAAAATTGATATTTTTATAAATATAAAATACTACTTTATCATATTACGACGTTTTATTTAAAGCCACAAAGTCTTTAACAGCTCCAGTATGATGCTGTTACAAAATTAAAAGCACAGTAATTGAGGTAACATGTTTTTGATTCTGTAAAGTAAAATATTTTATTGCAAGTGGTCCTGGCAAGAGCAAAATTAATCCTCCCATTTCTTTGAAATGCATTTTTCTCCTCTAACCATTCTACCATCTTGGTTTTTTTTAGTTGCGAGGTCGTATTATTACTTCTGGATATTTTTATGGATTACCGAAAAAATGTAATGTTGTTCCAGATGGTGTCATGTAACCTTCTATCAAATTCATCTTTATTTTTTGCCACAACCCCTTTGCCCTACTTTTTCACCTATTTATACTTATTCCTTGTCTTGTTTATATTCTTAATCGTTGTCTTTTGTGCTCTTTGATTGGTTTATGTGACCAACCTATCCAACCAGGCTTTTTTTTTCCTGACACTGTTATTAACCTCTACTCACCTATTTTTTAATTTATATTTTTTCTTTTTTTACTTACACCACACACTTTAGTATCAACATTCTCGATTACTTAAAAACCAATGCTGGGGTCCCCTAGGGTTCCATCCTGTACTCCACCCTATTTCTTTTACACATCAACGACCTTGAAAACCACCACGAACCCCATTTACAGTTTCGCAGGAAAAGGGTCATTTGGTTAATAAACAGCTCAACTCTCACAGATACCCTTCACCCACTAGAACATAGAAGAAGAGTTGCAGACCAGACATTACTCTGCAGATATTTCCATGGCAGATGCTCCAAAGAAATAAAAACTCATACCACCACTAGCCACATTCGGCCGAAGAACTCGGCATGCTGATCAGTCTCACCCATTTACTCTCAAGATTGACACTACAAGGACCAATCTTCATCAAAAATCCTTCTTTTACAGGGCTCCTACAGAATGAAACAAGCTTCCAAAATCAGTTTCTCCAGAGAGAACTATGACCTGAAACTTTTCAAAAAGCGGGTTGACAATCATCTCCTTTCTATAATCCTTACCCTTTCTAATAGTCGCAGTGCGTTTTATTTTTTTATAAGGAATTGGTGAGAATCTTTATTAGCTAAGCAAGATGCTGTTTAAACGTCCACCTGCTACTTCAACTCTGACTTATTATTGCTCTTTTGTAATGTTTTGACTTAAGCTGATACGTTCTTAAGTTAGAGACGATTTTAATAAAAGGTCTTTGACCTCTTTCAGCTTTGTTTTTTATTGAATTAATTTCTAAAAATTGATTCCCTATGTAAAATATATCATTTACCAGCATTTTTCAAAACGATGCTTTAAACTTTATGTTAAAAATATCTTTTATTTAAATATTTTATTTTTTTAGGTGGAGAACAAGTCTTTATTATATTTACACTTTTTTTGATGTGTTACTGCCCATCGTTTTTAGAGTAGAAAAATAAAAATAAAAATATATAAGATTTACTCGTAAGCTTTCTACTTGTAATGCAAAATGTATACATGAAACGTGCATTATCATAACGTTGTAAGTGCCAATTTGCTTCAATATGGTTTTTTATGAGCAATCAATTGAAAGTGCTTTATGTCTCATCGCCTAAAATTTATTTTGTGAAAACTGGGAGTTAAAGTGGAAGTGCAAGCTGTAACGTTGCAAGTACCGCAGTGCAATTGTAGTAAACGTAGAGTGTCGGATAAGTTTGTAAAATATTTTTATTTGGAGGTGCTTTGTTGTTTCTTCTTCTTAATGTGCCATCTCCATCAGTGGAGGTTGGATATCACAGTCGCAAATACTTCTCGGTCTTCGGCTGCTCTTATAAGTTCTTTTAAGTCCAGGCCAGTCCATTGACGTATGTTTCTCAGCCATGACATTTTCTTTCTTCCGAGGCCACGTTTGACTTCGATTTTTCCCTTAACAATAAGTTGAACTTAATGGGATTTAGGGTTTCTCAGAATGTGACCTAGATACGCTGTTTTCTGTATCTTTACGAGTTTAAACAGCTCACGCTCTATCCCCAGCCTGCGAAGAACCTCTTTATTTGTGGTGTGCGATATTCATGTTATTTTGAGCATTCGTCTACATCTCAAAGGCTTCTAATTTATTGATGGTTTGTAGCACTTCGAGAGTCTCAAGCGCAGGACCAGGTTAAGTCGTGAGTCGCGGAGCAGCTTTCTAAGTAGCACGAAGCAATTTCTGGCTTGTTCTATTCTACATCCTATTTTCGCGTCCGGATCCAACTTGCAGTCCATCCAACATCCCAAATATCGAAACCTATTCACCTGTTCCAGGACCTCGCCGTTTAACTGTATTGGCAGTGAGACATTCTTAGATCTTTTGATGGTCATAACCTTGGTTTTCTTTATGTTTATTTTCATGCCAGATGCTTCGCAAGCCATGTGGACACCATTGAGGAGTCGCTATAAGCCCAGAATCGAGTCTTCTATCAAGACAGTATCGTCGGCGTATCTGATGCTGTTGATGTTCACCCCGTTAACCTTAATTCCGTCCGGAGAGCCCGCCAAAGCTCTGCCAAATATTAGTTTCGAGTAAATATTGAACAGCAGTGGTGACAAAACACAACCCTATCTGACTCCCCTGTGGATCTAGATTTGTTCAGAAGTCGTTCGTTCAATTTTGATTCTGATTTCAGTATAAATTCTGCAACAGTGTGGTGTCCTTCTCGTCCAGACCTATGTCGCGAAGACAATCCATCAACAGGTCATGCTTCACTCTATCAAATGCTTTCTTAAAGTCTATAAAGCAGATGTATAGGTCTTTTGTTGTGTTTAAACATAATTATTTAGAGCTAAAATGAATAAAACTAAAAAAAAGGTTTCGAAAAGAAAGATGTGTGAATAGCTGGAAAAAAATAAAATTAAAAAAATGGAAATTTCTGGCGAAGCACTAACAAAACCGTTCCAAAGAAAATTCCACCATCTGGGGTAAGTTTGGTGCAAATAAGTGCCTATTTTAATAGACGTTGAATTATAAATTATTGCTTTTGTTAACATGTATCTAAATAATGCAAATTTTTTTTGGGTAAAATGCAAGTGTAGCCTGTAGATCCATATAACTAGAATACCTGTTTAGTTGTATAATCATTTCTACGAAATGTGTGATTATAGTAAGCCGCAAAGTTACCTAAAAATGTTTATTCGTTCCCAGTTAATCAAAAGGAGACGTCATGGGCAGTACGAACATTCCAGTAAAAGTAGGAGAAAGCACTTATTTACTTACCATTTTCTCTTGCCTGGAGGTTTAGAAATAAGAGTGCCTTAAATCATATTGCAATATATTTGCCGTTACTCCAAGAAGATTGCAACTTTTGGGAGAAAAAATTTTTTGTGGTAAAATGGACATATCGGAAAAAAGAGGAGATACTCGACAAAATCTTTCCAAGGCTGCCTGTACTAACAAGATCATAGAGCATATTGAAGGTTTTCCAAAAATTAAGAGTCATTACGCAAGAGCAAAAACACCGGATAAGCTCAATAATATAACCAAATTTTTATATCCAAATTTTACTTGTCTTTTGCAAGGCCCAGAGTAGATACATGCTTCACATGTAATATGTTGGCTGCTCAAGTAAAATCTGGCAATAAAGCTGTTGTAGCGGAACAGGAGCTTCACCATCGACGGACAGAGGCTGCTACAAAAGCAATGTCAACTGAGACCAAAAATTCACGGACAAGTGATTGCTATGTTATTTCTTTTGAAATGCTGCAGCAAAATGTATATTCTTCAATTAACCCACTTAAAAATGTACCTACTTTTCACCACACAGCTTACAGTGAGTAATTTAGGCTTTCTCAATCTCATCATAATTAGTGCGGCTAAATCAACACTTTAATTTAAGAATTTCAACAGCTATGCAGCTTCTTCTTATAAAAGAGAAGTTGGTGGCTAAAAAACATATGGATGGAGTCAGACCAGAGTATTGAAATCGCGGATACATAAGAAGTTTTTTAAATCATACAGCTTCAAAAAAATAAAACTTTTTTTGGTATTACGAAATGCTTCCCTATCTTTATGGTGAAAGTAAGAAGTAATTTTAAAAGAAATAAGGTCACGCAAGTCAAGTTTTTATTTAGGAAATAACAATTAAAAATGTAGTACTTACAACGTTTCCACTTGCAAACTTGTTGGCACACTCAACGTTTTGACCTTCGTCCGACTTTTGACTGCATTGTTTATCGTATATTTATAATATGTTTGTATTATATACGTAAATTGAATCAGCCTACCTAGCCCTAACTCTTTGATGTCCGTGTTATTGCCTATATCCAGCCCGAGGATGTTAGGATTCAAAGTTAACCAACACATGGAGTGGAGTTTCTTCTTCTAATACATTTTAGACATAGTGCGTCATGGTGAGATGTCTTGCGGTGAACCAGTGACCAGTTATCAGTTCGATTATATTATAACATATAAAAAGTTTCTATTAAAAACTGTTTTTTACTTTTAAAAAACTTAAAACTTAGCACTTACCACGTTCTGGAAATGCACGCTTCATATATAACTGCAAAAAGACTTTTTTTAATTATAAGTGATAATTAATTATGCAAGTTAGATCAACAAAAAGAAACATTTTGAACTTAAACTAATAAATATAGGTTTCTGCAAGGCATTGTTCTTGGACCAGTAATGTATCTTTTGTATACCTCTGGCATTTCAGAGAGAGAAAACATAAAGTAATCCACACTTGCTAATACATACATCATCATCATCATCATCATCACTCAGCTATAGTAGTCCACTGCTGAACATAAGCCTCTCGTTTATTTTGCCACTCTGCTCTATCTTGAGCCATTTGTATCCAATTACCACAGATTCTTTTGATGTCATCGGTCCATCGTGTGGGGGGGCGCCCTCTACTACGATAAGCTTCGTGCCTCGGACGCCACTCCAATAGTTTTTTAGACCATCTTCCGTCAGTTCTTCTAGCTACGTGGCCAGCCCAGTTCCACTTTAAAGTTGTTATTTTTTCGATTACATCTATAACACCTGTTCTTTGGCGAATAATCTCATTTGGTATTCGGTCTCTGAGGGAGATACCCAGAATAGCCCTCTCCATCGCCCGTTGGGTGACATGCAGTTTCTTTGCTGACATTTTTGTAAGCGTCAATGTTTCGGCTCCGTATGTCATCACTGGTAATATGCACTGATTGTATACTTTTCGTTTTAGACTGATGGGAATATCCGACTTGAAAACATACTTTAATCTTCCAAAGGATGCCCACCCCAAGCCTACTCTCCGGAGAAGTTCGCACGTCTGGTTGTCCCGTCCTATTCGGATCTCATGACCCAAATATTTGTAGGCGGTGACCTGTTCAATAGATTTGCTTCCAATAGTTATGTTTTTACTGGGGACTAGGTTTGTCATGACTTGCGTCTTTGCAAAGTTAATTCTTAGGCCAACTTCCCTTGAAGCATTGTATAATTTTTCCAACATCATGGACGCTTGATCTATACGGTCGGTGATAAGGACGATATCGTCTGCAAATCTTAAGTTATTTAATCTTTCACCGTCTATATTTAGGCCCATTTCCCCCCAGTCGATTTTCTTACAGACATATTCGAGCAGTGTGGTGAACAACTTTGGAGAGAGGGTATCTCCTTGACGTACACCTTGTTCTATTCGGAATGTTCTTGTGTTTTTATGTAATCTTACACACGCCGTTGCTTTCTCGTATATACCCTTAATCAGTGCAATGTACCTGTAATCAATTCTGCATTCTGTTAATGATTTGAGCATATGTTGTTGGCTGATTGAGTCAAAAGCTTTTTCATAGTCTACGAAAACAAGGATGAGAGGTTTATTATATTCTGTTGATTTTTCTATAAGGGTCTTGATTGTATGTAAATGGTCATTTGTACCGTACCCTGCTCGAAATCCTGCCTGTTCTTTCGGCTGGTAAAAATCTAATTTTGGAGTTAGGCGTTTAGATCATTGCTAAACGCCTAAAGACATACATACATAGGTACATATGGTCACGTATTTTTCTCGTAGGGTAGGTAGAGACCACTTCTTCCCAATAGCTACGGTTCTTACTCACGTCTTTAGCTTCTTCTACTTTTTTTAAAACAATTTCGATCTATTTGAGATACGTTCGCCGTGATAGACCTCTACCGACTTGCCCATTCACACTTGCCTTATAAATCTGTTTTGGTAATTTTTCTTCATCTCTTCTTTCCACGTGTCCAAACTATCTAAGTATTTTATTGATTATTTTTATTATCACATCCTCTTTCAACTCTAATCACACTATTTCTTACTTTATTCATCAGAGACACTCCTGTAGAAACTCAATAGGTACACTTTGAAGCAAAAAGCTCTTTATTATATCGAGAAACTTTTATAATGATGTGAGGATATATTTTTTCTGACGTTTAACAAAATGTCAATTATTCAACATTTTTCAACTTTTCTGAATAGTAACATATTAAAACCAATATTTTAAGTAAACAACTTTGATCTATAATCTGTACATCACAACTTCAGCTTTCCTAGACTACTTATCTCCGCTGCATCGATCTTACTTTCATGCTTGATACAGTTTTAACAATCTTTAAATGCAATTAGCGAAATAGGACATTGGTCTAAAATGCATAAAATTTTATATAGTCCTTGTTAACCTTACCATAAAAGAATAAACTACCTCTCAATTAAACTAGGAAACAACATCTTTTTCAAATTTAAATACCTAGGTTTAAACCTAGACACCAAAGCTAAGTGGGAACAACATGTGTAAAAAAAAAACAGGTAAAAATAAAATATAAGTATTTGTATTGGTTGCTATATAAACACTTCCAGCTCTCCATTCAGAATAAAGTACTAGGGGGTTGTTCCAAAAAAAAAAGCAATTGCAAAGGCCTAGAAACATTTCAAAACCATTTCAAATATTAAGAAATATTGTAAGTGTTCCTTGCCATGTTCGGAACAAATACTTACATAGAGATCTAGTAGATTCCATTCCAGTAGAAAGAGACTTCATAAACCTCCCAACTTTGAGGTGATACAGACTACCAACTTTGCATCGGCTTAAAATACTTAAACCGTTTGAGTTTGTGTAAGTGAATTTGTCAGTGTAAAGCAGACTTAGTGCCGGATAGCCACTACAATGGAGTAATAAGCTGAAATACGTCTAATTAGATAGATCACATGTGACATCTAGATAAAACTTGTAGAAATTTCGGTTAAAGCAAACATGCTGATTAAACTTTTAAATTAGGTGCGTTCACATTGCTAAATAATAAAAAAACAGTTTAGTTTGGAACAGCCAAATTCAATAAATACAATATTTTAATAATTGTGCATATTTAAAAAAAAATGAAAAGAGGTCAATTTTAGATTATAAAATAACATCCAGAAAAAAAAGGTTATCCCTACATTAAAGTAACCGTTATAACCCCAAAGTTTTTAAATAGAAAGTAGGGACTTGTGAAAATGTACATTTAAAAGGTCTCTTGTTTATAAGTTTAAAAATAATGTTGTTTTCAAATTTATTGCAAAAATTAACAATTAACAAATGGAATAAAATCTTCTAATTGACAAAATTCGCTACAACATATTAAAAACTTATTAATTAATACCGTTTAGTTTTTGATATTGTAAATAACCTAACTTATATCTTGATCCAGCAAACCTACAAGTTCCAGCGAATGTAATATGGTTTCAGCTAGATAGAGCATCGTTACATTACCTAATTAATATCTGGTAGTATAGTTAAATTCAGAAATAATATTTCCCTTTTCACAAAATTCCGTACCTCAAAGAATTTAGCCGACGGCAGGTCCAGAACTGGACTTTTTCTATATTTAGGAAAGCATTCACGAAACTTCATCCTTTTTTTACAATATTATGAGTGACGTACCAAGTTTAATCAAGATAAACTATGAATATACCTTGCCAATGAACTTCATCTATTCTATTAAGGTATTCATTACGAAAAATAATTATTTTTTTAAATTTCATAATAGTCTGTCTAGAGTACGATATATCAAACCTAAAGAATGGAGCACTTTTCTAATAGTTTTATTGGATTTTATTTTTAATCATATTAAAATACGAAATAATGTTATTGGAATAAAAATTATACACCTTTTTTTCACCATACAGTGATCTTCTTCTTCTTTGTGTGCCATGCTTGTTTTCAAACGTTGGCTATCATTAAGCGTCCAGGCATCGGCTATCATAGAGTCGACAATTTGTTGAAAAGCTTCTCGATCGGAAGCTACATGAAACAATTCTTCGACTGTTCGACCCGTCCAATGTCTAATATTACGAATCCACGAAAGGTGTTTTCTGCCAATCCATCGCTTTCCTTCTATTTTACCCTGGATAATTAATCGGAGCATGTTATATTTATTTATTCATCATATGTCCAAAGTATACGACTTTGTTTATTTTGATGGTACAGTGATCTATACTGACCAAAAATCTCTTATTCCACTTATTTCTTGAAAGACATTCTTCGCTTGTTATTATTTTTGTAATGGAGGGTTTTTCAATTTTTATTAAAACGTAAATCCTTTTCACTAAACTCTAACTAAATCCTTTATTTCCTAATTTTAGTTGATCGTATATATTTTTAATAACAAGAAGGGTGACATCCGCTTAAAAATATCTAATTTTTGTTGCACACCCTCCTTCTCCTGAAATTCTCGTTTACTCGCAGAAGAAACTTCAACTCGGGTGAAATCTGCGTAGAAGTATAAACGTATTCATTTAAAATAATATAATAATATAAATCATAAATTTAATAAAAACTTTTTGGAACTACATAATTTTCATCACTTTTAATAGTCTTCAAAAAAAGCCATTTTTAAAAAAATTAATACCTAAATACAATACTGAAATATAAAAAAAATCACTTTAATACAACGACACGTGTTAGAACAACAGATAAAATTGGATATTGAGTCAACAGAAAATAAATAAATTTAACCAAAAAACACTGTAATTGGTCACTTGAACATCTGAACTTATATTTTAATCAGTTGAAAGCGTCGTTGCCAGCCATATAATATTTTTGCGGAATCAGTATAATAAGTACACCAAAAATCCAGTCGCTTGAGAATAACAAAGTGCAACGTATTAATTTTTTAGCAGTTTGTGAACTGTACGCTTGGGAATTTATAAATGCAGTGTCTTTGTGAATAAATAGATATATTAATAATACTGATTAAATTAAAAAAAAATCTGACTTAAACTGTACCTGGACCCAATATTTTCAAATCGGTCGATATGGGATCGAAAATCAGCACGATCACCCTATCTTATGCTATTAGATTGCTTTTTATGGGGATTTGTGAAGTTTGTATACTATGCCACTAGATTTACCTGACTTAGAAGTCCAGAGAATGACATACTAGCGACTGCCAAAACAGATAATGACGTGGACTTCAGTAGTAAGAAGATAGAGAGAAAGAATAGAGGGAATAAATCGGAAAATAAGAGAAGGAGGCTTGGAAGAAGACCTTTGGAATGATCGAAAACAATGGAGACTAGGTGTCGGAGAACGTTTTAAACCCTACCCGAAGGGGCAATTGAATTTATTTGCTCGAAGAAACCACCTGTATACTAGTTTCGGAGTGATTGCTCCTTATCAGTTCAGGGCAGGTTTTCTTGAACAACTACATTTAATCCTAGACTCCTATTAAATACTCATGAAGGACCACGCAAAAGCGTTAGTGGCGACATCTATACTTTTTAACAAGCACCTCCCGGTAAATACCTTCCCAAAACGGAGAATACTATAATGTGCGAAAACTATAGAAAACTGCATTATTGCAATAAACTATAAAAGTATAATGTAGCCCGACAGCGAAAATTATATGTGAAAATTATGACTGCTGTATGTACCAACATATTTTTAATATATAGGTATAGGTGGGACGATTATATATCAGAAAACAAAATACTCCTCTGGCTATATGCTAGCTATATACACGGTTATATATCAATTGTAATTCAATGCCTGTCGTTGGCATACAGCCAGAGGAGTATTTTGTTTTGTGATATATAATCGACCTACCTAAACCTATATATTAAAAATATGTAGGTACATACAGCAGTCATAATTTTCACACATATATATAGAAGAAGAATAACGCTTGCGATTAGGTTGGTCATACCACAGATGTTGAATAACTTTAGAAGACAGTTTTAGTTACGATATTGCCAAGACGTTTAGGGCGAGCATTTTAAACATGTTAATTTTTACATAATCATGAACTTCACGATAAACGGTATTACTTTATTAAATGTGTCGTGGCGAATTTCGCAAATCAGAGGATTTTATTTTTTTTAAGATAACTTTTACAATAATTTTAAAACAATAACAATTTTAAACAGAAAATGAAAAGACCTTTTAATTAATGTATCACAAGCCCCTACTTCCAATTTAAAAATTTGGGGGTCTAACTGTTACTTGAAAGAGATTCGCTGTAGGGATAAAATGATTTTGTTGCAGTATGTCATTTTATTATCTTAAATTAACCTGTTTCGTGTTTTTAATAAATATAAACAGTAATAAGAAAATTGAATTTTTACCAGTTTGCTGCTTCGCACCGAATAAGTACTTAAAAAAAGAGATTTTTAATAGATGATTACCATTCACAGTTTGTGTGCAGTCAAATTTCATTTTTATTATTTTTTTTCTTCTTAACAAACAAATAATTTTGAATTCCTATTATTTAGGTAATTAACATATTTATTAAAATTAAATGAAAATACTGAATAACATATTCATAAATAAAATAAATTTACTTCCGGTAACATATTTCATTTGCAATACTTGTAACATTTATAAGAGGAAGCAAACAGTTCAGTGAATAACAGCCACGCATCAAGTTTAGCTAATAACTTTAAATTAACAGTATGTTTATAATAATATCTGTTTTGTTTTGAATTTTTCATTAGAACTTCTTCAAAGACCCATGGAATACGTTTGACTTCGTTACTGTCATCGGTAGTATCGTGGATGCAATGGTGGTGGAATTCGGTGTAAGTATTATCTAGTTAGATGTTGGAAAAAATTTATGTATTACAAACATTTTACCACTCAAAACACGATTTTACACAGATATATCGACGTCTCATCTGGAAGGTATAGAATATAATAAATAATTTGATTGCAAAAAACAGCACGGAAATGTGCACAAGAGCATATTTGATATTTGCACTTAATATATATTTTAAATTTTTTATTAAATTATTGTTTCATTCAAGGAAAGAGCGGCGCAAATGCAAAAGGAAAGGGTAAGGATATTTCTAAAACAACTTATTTTATTTATAAAATTATTACTGTAGAATCTAAATAAAATTGGATTTAATCTTTCTATGTATGTCTAGATATATTTTGTAATTAATATGTTGGGGAAAAACGTTTAGACCCTTTTTTTTTAAATATTTTATAGAAACAATTATTTTTTTTAAACATCATTCAGCAATAAAATAAAAAAAAACATAGATAAATATATACAACTCAACGGTTTTATTACTTTTCCAACTTTTATTTAAAATAATTTCCACTAAGTTTAATACATAGGTACAATGCAAAGTTTTAAATCTACCCACGAAATATTTCGTTATATTTAACCAGAAATTATTTTTTTTAATACCTACTAAATATTTACTGTGTTGCAAGTAAGAAAAACGAAGTTCTTGTAAAATTAAAATAAATTTTTTTTTTTAAATTTTTAATATATCTCAAGGTTTGTAGTATCTAATTTTGTATTCCGGCTCTACACATTGGTTGCTTACTTGTCACTACTCCTTAAGAAGGGGTTTACCTTTACAAACATGTCAGAGTAAATTTACGGTGTAAAGCGGGAAGTAAAAATCCCGAGCGAAAGGGGCGGAGACCAATGACGAACAAAAAACGCTTAGCGCTGTTTGCGTCTCACTCCAACTTACTGATGCGTAAATTTCGTAGTAAATTTGGCCTTGCCGGGTCTGCGGCCGTCGCCGTTAATTCTCAGAATAGGCCTTCTTCTGTATTATCAAAAAATGTCCATAAGGATATTAAAAATAAAATGAGTATCCTTTTCATTATAATGAATATTTCGGGTATGATGAATATGGATATGGGTAGGTAGTTAATAAAAAAATAGATACACACATAAAAAAGAAACGCTGCAAAAATGCTGTTTATGGAAAAACTCTATTGAACATTTTCATACATAACAAAATATTTAGAAATAATCTTCTTCGATAGGTATGAATGAATGACATTTTTTAAGGTATTCAGTAATATTCAGTATGCTCACTGAACTTGAAAACTCGAAAACTCGCAGGATATATTTGAAAACAAAATATACACATAACAAGCTAATTGTACAGAAATAACTTATATCAATCTCTTTTTTCCATATTTCTCTCGTTTCTACTGGCAACTATTTCAGGCAGCAAATATTTCATAAACAAATCTACTAATTTTGATTTCATCTTATTTTGCCAAAATGTATCATTACGATACATTTTTTCAATTTTATACCTTTATATGTTCATACCGCGAAATAACAAAACTCAGAACCAGTTACATGCAACTGGCATTGAACTTGGTAATACCAGTTATGGTTTTCATTGAACTCCCCACTTTTCCTCCAACATCACCTAATTAGTCTTATTCGAGTATGCAATGAATTCCTTTCACTTCTTCTATTGACCTACCTTATCACTCGTGCTAAAATTTTTGGAATAGCTTCAGTGCTATTTTTGGTCTTTATGAATAAAATTACGATTCATTCAACAATTCATAGTATCCATGTAAAAGTGCTTATTTGGTGCGATTGTGTCTGCAGGGGACCCAGTAATTTTTGATAGATCGCGATAATGTTTTTTTTCAAAAAATTAAAAAGAACTCCGAGAGATGCCTAGATAAAACCTTTCTTAAGCAGAAAGTGAAAAAATTCTCGATTTTTTTCAGCGAGGTCCGAGCAATATGATTTTTACCATTCCTTGTTTCGCAAAATTTTACCATCAATCCCAAATAAGGTTAAACCCCTTTTAAACTTTATTGTGAACACATATATTCTCTAATTCTCCAATTTAATTAAATTAGAAATTATCTTTTTTCACAGAGTGGTTTTTCTTATCTTTAGGTATACCCAGCCTCTCTTTAAATTGGTGTTTTAAATAAAAAATAGCAGCTTTTAATCTATTCTACATTATTACACATTCCCGCTAAAAATATCGCGCGTACTTCTTTGTTTTTCGTAAAGCAGGGTTGCTATCATTCTGCTATTTGTCCTTCCACATGAGAGAAAACAAAGTTACCACTTAGCTTTGTACGGATTGGTAGTTTTGAATCTTTTTAAGGATAACTTGGTAGGCCCATATGTATTATCAGGATAGTGTTCAAGAGCGTAGCTACCACCGTATCAGTCATATCAATGAAACGGAAACCCCGCGTAAATGGTTTGCTAAACGAGTCCAAAGATCTAGCAAAAAAATGGGGGTAACAACAGTTACAACCAGAGAAACTCAATTGTTTTTAAACTTAATAATAAAAAAGGAAGCCGGAAAACTAACTGCTTAATACAGTAAATATAAATATTAGTTGATCTGGATGAACAATTAATTGCTTCAAATACAAGTTTAAAATCTGAAATTTAGAAAATTAATTTCAACTCACGTATTTATAACTGATAAAATTCAATAGCCTTGCATTTAGTTTTACGGAGGTAATAATGGCATTTTTGCTATATATGACCCTTCCGGTTACAATCTATTATTAGATTTTTAGTCAACACCAAATCCTTTTTCTACACGATCTTGTTCTAAACATTTGTCAATTTGACCTGCAAATTATATTTAAAAATAACGTAGGTACTTTTTTTAAATTGACAGAAATGTTACCTAGCGCGTAACTCCAAAGTTGTTTTAAATTTCACTAAAGAAAATATGATCGTTAATGATTTTCAAAATAAGTAATACTTCCCTGCCTACGTTTTGACTATAGAGAACCTGCATAAAGACTAGTGGCGCCTCTTTTCGTAGTTTTTTAAGTTCATGTGTGAGCACATTCTGTTTGTAAACATAGATTTTGATGTAAACTCAACATGTTTTAATATTTTTGTATTAATTAGAACTTTATAATATTTATAAATACAAAAATAATTTTATTTAACCAATAAAAATAAATAACATAGTAAAAATTAAGTAAAAATGAATAATAAAGTTAACAAAAGATGAAGTAACACAGGTTGTTATGTCATATCATGCCACAATACTTCTCAAGGTATAAAATTTTATTCCTTTTTATCAAAACCACATTTTTTAGAACGTCGACTTAATAAAATTTATAAATCGTATAAGTAAGTTTGATATGTGTAAAAAATAAATGTTTATATTGTTACATTAACTTAATTATTTCTATAGTTCAGATAGTACAGCACAAAAGCTATCATCTAAATTTTCATTGATTGCTAGTTATAAAAAAAATCAGTAAATAATTTGTGTGGTATTCAGTTTACATCAAATATAAATGAAAATAAATGAAAATTTTTTGCACCGCAAATATATACCTGTTAAGTAAAATGATAACCATAATAATGATCATATAAATTTAAATTAAACATTTTTAAGCACATGGTGTATCTATTGTAAAATTAATAAGTTCTCTTATAATCAACTTACTACTTTGGTTGATTTAGTCAGTTTTAAAGATTTTAACATATCACTCAATGGGCCCAAAAAGATTTGAATCACATAATCCAAGGGTTCATATTGTTTATTGTGTACCTGTTTTGGAATTAATTAACCAACTTTAAACACAGCTGTCTTAAAATTTATAAAATTAATAACAGCAGCAATGTCAATATGTTAACAGTTTTTACCCAATTTAGCTGGTCAATTCGTCAATTAGTCGATTGACTACATTTTGATTGATGTCAACTTAAAATATTTTTATAACATTATTATTATAATTCAATTATCAAATATATAAATAATTACCATTATAAAACTTTAATAATCGGAAATTATCACGAATATTCTGGCTAGAAATGTCGGGCGTTTTTGATACCAGGTAAACCTGGGGGCTAAAATCAAAGGGAATGGTGTGGTTATATCAGGCGGTATAATTACCGTCACTAACGTATGCAGCAGTAGTCTGGTGGCCAAGGGTGGAAAGGGCCAGGGCTGTGAACCTGTTAAGAAGTCTGAAAAAAAAATCTTGAGGGTTGCAACGGCGGCAATGAGCACCGCCCCCACAGAGGGACTACCAATAGCCCTCAACGTACCACCTTTGGATCTTTTGATTAAAAATCGGGCCAGGAACACTGCATATAGACTAAAATGACAGGGTGGATGAAGAAACAACGGGATTGGTCACACTAAGATCGAGGCCCTTCGCAAACATCCCTTCACAATAAAATTGGACAGGATTCCGATTAAGACTTTGATAGGAAAGAACTATAAAACAAAAATACCAACCAGAGAAGACTGGTTGAAGAAAACACCATTGACCAGCCCGGGAGTGAAACGATGGTACCCTGATGGATCAGGGTACCAGAGACGCTACGGGGCAGGTGTGTTTGGAGCATCCTGCAACCACAGGGAAAGCATACCCCTGGGGAAATAAGCCTCGGGCTTTCAGGCTAAGGTCTATGCTATACTCAGGTGCGCTACGCACCTGACAAAAAACAGAGTGACCAACAGTGAGATTAATATTCTCACTGATAGTCACGCGGCCATTGAGGCCCTCGTGAGTAACACCACAACATCATCGGTGGTGTGGGACTGCATGCAAGCCCTCACTGAGTTAGCGACAGTAAACAAAGTCACTCTTACATGGGTTCCTCGGCATACAGGGATAAACGGCAACAAGGTAGCCGATGAACTGGTAAAAAGCGGGACCATGGTGGAACCAAGAAGCCAGTTGGTCGGATTGCCAATTGCTGAAGCAAAACATTTATTGAAATTAATCCTTGAACAAGAACATATTGCTCAGTGGAATGGAAATACTGGCTGCAAAACAACAAAACAGCAGATGTAAAGACCTCTCCAGAAGAGGGCTGACGCACTCTGGACGATGAACCGGAGTAGACTACGCAGCACGCTTGGCCTGCCCACAGGACACATCGCACTAAAGGCGCATCTCTTCAAACTTAAGCTGGCGGCCGAGAAAAACTGCCGACTATGCGGAGAGGAGGAGGAGAGCAGTATACACATTCTGTGTCATTGCCCGATGCTAGCGGGGTACAGGTATCAAACCTGGAGCCGTATGGTTATGGATCCAAGCGATCTAAAAAAGACAGTGCCAACAGAAATCCTGAGGTTTGCCAAAATCAGCGGACTAGAATTCTGATGCCCTGAAGACATATCGGTAGTCACAGAGGATCAAAAGATCTAGGTTACATAGGTACCGATACCAAAGGCCCAATCGCAAGATTGTAATGTAATGTACATCAATGGTAATATCAAAATGTTGTGTAATATTTGTTTAAGGAACAACTTTAGCTTTCATCAAACTAGGATGCTCTGACTTCCATTCTTCAACATTTTTCACGTGTTTTCTTGCATAAAATTTTTGTTTTTTTTAATCAGATGATAATCGTAAATAAAGAACATTGATATTTTGAAATCCACTTTTAATAATAATAATGTCTTGCATTTTTTTAATAAATCTTAAAATTAATAATTCTTATAATTTAATAAGTATTTTATATTTTCTAAATTTTATATAGCACTCGGTATAAAATCTAAATTCTCTCATACTCTTTATGCTACTCTTCGCCACCGTGAACGCTAGTGTCTAATTTTTGAGGTCGCGCAGGTTTTCTATAGACATTGATTTGTATTTCAATATACTTTATTTATTTGCTTTTACAAAGCAAACTGTTTTTAATATCATTTCGTGGTCGAAAAAAGATCGACCAAAAAATTTTTAATTTTTTTTTAGTATTTCAATGACATACTTTTAAAATTAATGAAACAAAAGGTTGACTCAAAAAATACCTTTAAATGGACCAATTAACAATCGTTAAAAACCAAGACAGGTGGATAGCTCTTTTCTTAGTTAAGCAAATATCAAAATTGTTTATTAAATAGTTAATTAAAAAATCAATCTTCGTATACAGCTTACTTACCTAAAATTCTTACAGATTATAGTTAAACAAAACAAAAATAAATAATATCAAAAACATTTGTAATAATCAAAATATGTGTTGCTTGGATGATCTTTTTTAAAAAATAATTGTACAAAAAATATTTACAAAAACATCTTATTTATTAGATAAAAATTCTATTAGTGAGTCCTGAGTATCTAGCGCTAGAAGTTATATCATTTCAGAGGGAATTTTAGGCTCAATAGTAAACCATAAAGGTTAGTTAAAGCATGGTTTAGGTTATTTTTAGATGAGTAGCACCTCATTCTCTGAACTCTAACTTGTGCACTAATTTTTATAGAGAACGGAACTAGATATACCTGCGACCATTGGCAAGTGGATGCAGGTACCTACTTGTACTTTCTTATTTTGGGAAACTTAGGAAACGTTCTGGAAAATGCTAATTTAACTTTAAAATTAAAATATATGAAACTAGCTCTGTTTCTTGTTTTAGAAAAGTTTCTACCACTGTGCGCATATATTCTTAATATTAAAAAATATTACGACTACATAATTATTTTAACTCTCGCCATAGATTTGTAACAATTTTAAACACTTCTTATGGCAGTTACTGTAACTTAAAGTTATTAACAACATTTTTTTTTGTTTAAAATAATTTTGAAAATTAATATTTTTTTATATACGAGCATGAGCCAATGCTTAATTATAAAGCTGGTATTTAATTTTCTAAAAATTTTAATTGCTTTCGAAAGTTTTATGCTTCTTAGGCTAACGATTTCTTTGGAAGATTTCAAATCAAAAAAGTGTTTTATAAAAACGTACAGTAATAATCGGTTAAAACTGAATACAAAAATTAAAGTACAGTAAAACCTCGATTTAATGGACTACTTGGGTGAAGGAGTTGTTCGTTAAAGCCAAAAGTCCGTTATATAAAAATAGGTTGAAAATAAATCAAAAATACGCTGCTCGTGTTTAGAAATAAATTAAATTTATATTTAATTGTCTTCGGACACTTGTCGTGAAGTGACGTTACTATTTAATAGCGACACGCTTGCTTTCGGTAATCCTACTAAAAAGGAATCAAGTACCTATAGGATCACCTTCATCTACTTCCAGCCATTGTAAGACATCTTCCTTGGCTACTTCTTCTCCGGCATTACTATGTATTGCCCTGCAGAAATCAGGAACTTCTAACCCTTTTAAATCTATATCTGCATCTTGGCCGTCATACAAATTCTTTCAACCATTTTATAATGTTTGCTCTTTTATTTTTTTCCACGCTGCAGTAAAATTAAAAATTGTTGATTTTAAATTGTAACATTTTAAGTCTTGCAAGGTGCGCTGTGTTCTTGTATCTTCTGCATTATCTTCATCTTGCAATTATATCCATTACTTTAGCTAAAAACTTTTTGCGATATATTAGCTTAGTTACTTAAATAATAATAATGGGTCACAGAGAACACTACAAATAGAATAAGTTACGCGCAGAGGAAAATGGAGAGGTCGATGTTAGGTATATCTAACGTGAGATAACCTAACCTAACCTAACCTAACCTAACCTAACCAGACGTCCCGTTTTGAACGGGACTATCCCTTTTTATAATTAAGAGTCTCGGTGTCTCCGAAATGAACTCTGGGACGCAAAATTGTCCCCTTTTTTGAAACCACGCGAAAATATGAGTAGTCGAAACGGCCAGACGCGAGCGGTGTGCGAGAGCGAGACCGCGTCGTCAGTCGACGCGACGATAGCCGAGAGTGGCCAAGACGTCATCGCTCGCGCTTTGTTGACTAATTAAGCCTGTACTGATTTGAGCAGTATTCGACTGTTCGTATAATTTTCTAAAGTACCATGTCCTTCTAGAACGTTGGTCACCCACAAGGCAATCCTTACTCTGAAACCCTCTATTAAAACAATTATCAAAAGTAGCGTTATCGAAATACGTAATAATATATAGGGTATCTTCTTCTTAAGTACCATGTCCTTCTAGAACATTGGTCACCAACAAGGCTATCCTTACTCTGTCGACGGCAAGTCTGAACAAAGAGCTTGAGTTGAGTTTATACCAGTCACGAAGATTCTTGAGCCATGATGCTTTTCTGCGGCCTGGCTTTCTTTAACCATAAATTTTTCCCTGCATAATGTTCTGCAATCATCGGTATTTTTCGCCTCTCATAACATGCCCGAAATATTGTAGTTTCCTTCCATTAATGGTGGTAAAAATTTCGGTGGATTTATTTAGACGTTGGAGTATTACCAAGTTGGATACTTTTTTCGTCCGTGAAACTTTTAATATTTTCCTGTAAGCCCACATCTCAAAAGGCTTTAAGTCGTCTTTCTTCGTACTTGTTTATAGTCCAGGCTTCCATACCGTACAGCAGGGTGGAGAAGACATAACATCTGAGAAGTCGGATTCTTAGAGTTAACTTTAGATTTCTACAGCACGAGACCCTACTCATATTTTTATGCTCATATTTTAAATGCTGCTCGAGCCTGCTCAATCCTTGATTTCACTTTAGTTTGACTATTAGTCTGTGCCAAGACGCATACAGAAGTAAAGGCTGTCCACCAACCAGATGGACCGACGACATCAAAAGGAGGAAGGCAGCACATGATCGGCAAAGATGTAATAAGCTACGGGAGACCTATGTCCAGCAGTGGATGCGATTGGTCGATTGATGATGATGATGACTAAAGTAATTCCCCAATCCATGGGTTGAATAAGCGATGTTGTATGTCACAAGTAAAGTTGCCATCTTCTAAACGTAGAATATTTTTAGAGGGATGAACAGAAGCGTTGTCTTTAATAAATAAACATTATACCTCTTCCGGCGGTATTTCCAGTTTCTTCTCTTGAAATTTTCTCACAGTAGGTACAAATTCCAGTTTTTGTAAATATCTGAGTTAAACCATGCCTTATTAGAGTTATAACATGAAACGGACAGATGATATACTATCGCTCCGACTAGATGCAGCCTACGTGTAGGACGGCATTATGTCTCAAATTGTGGTGCTAGACGTATGACGTGATTATCATGGCCGCCAACAATTGTTTACATACGGCGGCACTTGAATTATTTAAGCATGTATAATATTAACCAAAATATGGCTAAAGTCAACATTCATACCAATTCCTAAGAAACGCAGCGCTAAACAATGCTCAGAATATCGCTTAATAAGTCTCATGAGCCACCCCTTGAAAATCTTTCTAAGGGTTATACACCAACGTATTTATAAGCTATGTAAAGAGCACATTGGAAGAACGCAACTTGGCTTCAGGAATGCAATGGGTACAAGAGAAGCACTTTTCTGTGTACAAGTGCTATTTCAGAGATGTCGTAATATGAACTGCAATGTGTATGCATGCTTTTCTTCTTCTTCAAGTGCCGTCTTCGTTACGAAGGTTGGCAATCATTAATGCTATTCTTATTTTCGAAACTGCTGCTCTAAATAGATTGTTGTTATTGCAGTTAAAACAATCACGTAGATTCTTTATCCATGAATGTCTTCTTCTTCCTATTGAACGCTTTCCGGCTATTCTTTCTTGCATTATGTTTTGGAGTAGCTGGTATTTCTACCCTTTAATTATATGGCCCAAATATAATTATTTCCGCTTTTTAATGTTAAGGATTACTTCTTTGTGTTTCATTCGTCTCAACACTTCGATGTTCGTCACCCTTTCCATCCAAGAGATTCTCAATATTCTGCGGTATAGCCACATTTCAACTTTCTCAATGTCGCTCTTTTTCATTGTCCACGTCTCCATGCCGTTGTACAGTTTTGATAGTATTGATAGTATGCATGCTTTGTGGATTATCAAAAAGCATTTGACAAAGTCCAGCATGAAAAACTAGTAGAGATCCTTAGAAAAGTCGGATTAGATGACCGGGACTTAAAAATTATTGTAAACCTTTATTGGGGTCAAACAGCAAATATATGAATAGAAGCCGAAGACAGCGATGTAATCGAAATACAAAAAGAAGTACGACAAGGATGTGTCCTCTCACCCCTATTGTTAAACCTATACTCAGAAGAGATATTTAAAGAAGCATTGGATGACATAGAACTGGAAATATCTGTAAACGGCCAACGATTAAACAATATAAGATACGCAGACGAGACCGTAGTGTTTACTGACAATATTGAAAAGCATACAAGAACTCATGACAAAAGTCAAAGATACCGTGACACTTTACTTTCAGAAACCAGCAAATCGAAAGAGTTGCTTCATACACGTACCTAGGCACAACAATAAACGAAGATTGGGACCATTCTCGTAAAATTAAATGCCGGATTGAAAAATCTCGAGCGGCGTTTCTAAAAATGTCGAACCTTTTTAAAAGCCACGACCTTAATCTAACATCAAACGTAAAAATGCTTCGCTGTTACGTGTTCCCAGTGTTGCTTTATAAAGCAGAATCATAGACACTCACTCAATACCCCACAGGAAAGCTTGAGGCATTTGAGATGTTGCTATATCGGCGAATACGTAAAATACCTTTAACAGCCCACGTCACAAATGTTAGAGTGCTCCAAAAATAAATAAAGATATGAAGATCATAAAGAAGATAAAGACTAGGTAGCTTGATTACTTAGGTCACATAATGCGGGATGGGAAACGTTATGAGCTTCCACAGCTGGTTTTCCAAGGGAAAGTCCTAGGACGAAGGGGACCTGGTAGGAGAAGAATCTCTTGACTTAAGAATTTGAGAACCTAGTTTGGTACCACAACGACCGGCCTTTTTAGGGCAACTATTTCAAAGGTTCAAATTGCCATGATGATCGCAAATATAAGTTAACGGATGAACACTTCAAGAAGAAAGAAAATAACATTATAAGAACGGTTTTAATTTTTTTTAAATTTGACCAGATTTTTTGTCCGTTATATCCAAAGTCCGTTAAATAGAGGTCCTTTATATCGAGGTTTTCTTCTTCTTCTTATAGTGCCATGCAGATTCCCGCGTAGGCGTCCATCTTGTCTCTTATTATATGATTCTATTAATTGCATCATTTTGAAGTGCCTGTCCATTGTCGTATGTTTCGTAGCCAGGATAATTTTCTGCTACCTACTACTCATTTTTCTCCTTCTATTTTAACCTGGAGAATAAGACGTTGAAAATGATAACGTTCTCCACGTAGTATGTGTCCAATATAGCCAGTTTTTCTTCTTTTAATGTTTCCGAAAAGTTCACGGTCTACTAAACTAGCTCTTCTCAGTATGTCCTCGTTCGTCACATGGTCAACCCACGATACTCTCAGCATTCGTCGCAGAGTCCACATTTTGAAGGCCTCAAGTTTGTTATTAATTGCTGTTTTTAGCGTCCATTCCTCGACTCCGTACAAAAGAACGGACCAGACGTAGCACTTTACCATCGTATATCAGAGACTGAGATTTAAGTTTTTATCTGTCAAAATTTTTTTAAGTCTTAAGAACGTTGTTCTTGCTTGCTCGATTCTGCATTTTATTTCCTGATCTGGGTCCCATTTTTGGTTGATCATGCATCCCAAGTACTTAAATTGAGTGACTTGTTCAATGCTCTCTCCATTTATGAATATTGTGGTATTTGGAGTATCGCGTCTACTAATGGCTATACATTTGGTTTTACGGATGTTAATTTTCAGACCCAATCTTCGACTTTCTTCATTGACCTTATCTAGTAGAGTTTGTATTGTACAGGAATTTTTTTTTTTATTAAAATAGTCGCAAAAAGGGTAGACCTATCGTGTGGGCCGTCGATGGCCCGGCCCGCACTGCGACTATTAGAAAGGGAAGGGATTATAGAAAGAAAATAATTGTGGACACGCTTTTTAAAAAGTTGCAGGTCATAGTTCTCTGGAAAAACTGATTTTGGAAGCTAATTCCATTCCGTAGCAGCCCTGTAATAGAAGGATTCTTGATAAAGATTGGTCCTTGTAGTGTCAATCTTGAGAGTAAATGGGTAAGACTGATCAGCGTGCCGAGTTCTTCGGCCGAATGTGGCCAATGGTGGTACAAGAGTTTTTATTTCTCTGAAGCATCTGCCATGAAAATATCTGTAGAGCAATGACTGGTCTGCAACTCTTCTTCTATGTTCTAGAGGGTAAAGGGTATCTGTGAGAGTTGAGCTGTTTATCAAACGAATGGCTCTTTTCTGAATGGAATCTAGAAGACGAAGAGAATGCCTTGGTGCTGAACCCCAAATGTGCGAGCAATACTCCAGTAGAGGTCGGATTTGAGTCTTGTACGTCGTCAACAGTTGATCAGGAGTAAAAAACTTTCTAGCTTTCCACAGAAAACCTAGCCTCTGGCTTGCCGACTTTGCGATGTTAGCAACATGGTCATGCCAAGACATATTATTGGACACCGTGACTCCCAAAATCGAGATGGAGGGACTTGGTTCATGGGTATTTCCGGACATTGTGATGGGATGATTTGAGGAATGCACTTTCTTGGAAAACGTGGCACTTTGTGTTTTTTGGGCGTTGAACTGAACAAGATTGTTGGTTTCCCACTCGACGATTCCTTCAAGATCTCTATTGATGGAATCAACCTGTTCCTGCCTGAGTCTATTTGTATCATTCACCGAAAGTGATCGATAGGATGTGAAAGTTGAGACAGATGTGCTATCGTCTGCGAAACTGTAAATGGGGTTCGTGGTGGTTTTCAAGAGGTCGTTGATGTGTAAAATAAATAAGGTAGGGGACAGGATGGAACCCTGTGAGTCCCCGGCATTAGTTTTAAACGCATCAGAAGAAATACCGTCAACTGCCACATGTAAGGAGCGATCTTGCTTGAAGCTCAAGAGCCATTGGCGCAGTTTGGTTGGGAGACCGTAAGCAGATAATTTGCTTAACAATGCCTGGTGCCAAACGCGGTCAATGGCTTTAGATATATCCAAGGCTATTGCGCGAGATTCACCAAACTTTTCAATAGTGTTTGTCCATAGCTGAGTGACATAAGCCAGCAAATCTCCAGTAGACCGAAGTTGTCGAAATCCATATTGTCTGTCATGGATTATCTCAAATTTCTCCAGATATTTGATAAGTTCTGTGTTAATCGCTTTTTCCATAACTTTGGATATGACTGAGAGCAATGCAATAGTGCGATAATTTGCAGGAATAGTCTTCTTTCCTTTTTTCGGAATCGGTTGGACCTTAGCGTTTTTTCACATGGACGGAAATACTCCTTTGCTGTATGATAACTTGAAGAGTCTACAGAGAACTAGGGTGAGCTCTTGAGCACAGGTCTTCAGGACAAATTCCGTTTACTTTAATGCCTATGGAACTGTCGGAGATTGACTCAGTGAATGCTCTTTCCACATACAAGTTAAACAATATCGGAGACAAGATGCACCCTTGGCGAACGCCCTTTTTCATTTCAAAATCCTCAGTTGATTCTGCATTCTGAATTTGGATTTCCGCTCTTTGGTTCCAGTACAAATTACCTATAAGTCTGATATCCTTTCCATCCAGTCCCAATTTTCTAAGATTTGATTTGAGGAGATCGTGTTTTACATTGTCAAATGCTTTTTCGTAGTCAATAAAACACAAAAAGACGTCCTTTCTCTGATCCTGGCAATTCTGCACTAATGTTTGGAGACTGAATTGAGGTTTTACTGTAGTTTAAATAAAAAAAATGTTTGTATATCTTTCATACGAATTATGTGTCCAACCAATTATTGTCCAACCAATTTATTTTAAAAAAATCGTTAAAATTTACAGCCAAGATAATTCAAATTGCATGTAGCGTTTATAGTTTTACTGATGTTTTACAAGCTTTGCAAAATGCAGACAATAAAATTTAATGACTTTTATTTCAAAATAAAGCATTGAACAAAATAAGTTTTCCAAAGACTAAGAATGCATTAAGAAAGTTAAGTAACATAGGTTTAAAAAATTTGAGTAGTTTGAGTTGTTTTTCAGTGACCTAACGTATGTATAAATGTATACCAAGATTTTGCATTGAAATTTGTATATTCCGCAAAACTTTTTCCATATATACATTTATATACATACATTTCCATATATACAATAGTGCTGCACTATTTATTGTTATATTTGTTGTTTAAAAAAATACCGTTAAGTCACTGATGTTTTGCATGTTGGGTAACTAATGGGTGGGTTTTTGGGTAAGTACTTTCACTAAGTGACACGTACACTACACCAAGAACAAACACACTATTCATTGTATATATTAAATAATGTGGTATGGTACTTGAATATTTTTTTATTTCGAACAAATAAGATACTTTAGAAAAGCATAATAAATGAATTATATTAATTTTTGTTAAATTATTGCGTTCATTTGAATCCCATAATAAATTAAATGTTACAAATCATAGAATTTTAGTATTATATACATTATAGCAATGAAACTGTACTTAAATTAATATTTTTATAGTATAATTTTCACGCATAAAATGCCCGCGTACAAAATAATACTATAAATGGATATGAGTGTTGGATTATTAATACGTTAAAAATATAAGGGGCTTGAAATGGTAGATTTAAAAACTACAAATTTTGGTTAAAATGACCACTTTATGTCCTTAATTCCTAAAGTTGCAAGACATTAAGACCTTCCCTCCAGGCACAGACTAAACTTTTGGCCGATAAAGCCCGATCTGGCTACATTTTCACGTAATAAAAATATATGAGCTCTATCAGCTTATTTATAATAATTGGGTATATTCATTAATGTATGTACTCCTGCTAATTTATTTGTTGGCTAATTAATAATATTCTGCAGTCAAATGGCATGTATTGTATGTAAGTATCTCTCTACATTGAAAAGATTAACCACATCTTAAAGATAAATGATTAAATATTGAATGAATATTATTTGTTAAGTAAAGGACATTGGTCATGATCTTCTGGATAAAGTTTATCAATTTTGGAGAAGGATTAACTTTTATTGTCATCTGCTTAATAGAGATTGGTTATTTTTACAATTATTTTATCTCTATATTGTGAATTGTAAGAATTTAGTGAAGTTACAGTTATAGTGTGATCCGATTTTTCAATTAAAAAATATCTCTTACCTTTTGTTGCAGTGCTTTGTATTGTTTCTTGGTTAATATTCTTATTACTTGACTTATGTATTGCACTTAATTTAGACTAATTTAATATTTGTGCAGCAGACAAAAAGTTGCTGTCATCAAAAATCTACTTTTGCCAATACAAATGCTGTGACAATCTAACTTTTACTAGCCTATCTTCACCGCTTACTTTAATATCTTTTGGTATAATTCCAATTTATTTCTTTTTGGATCTTCTTCTGTACTCACCATTCTCGAGGCGTATTGCTCCTAAAATCCTTTTTATAATCTTGCGGTCTTTATGCTCCAATTTTCAGAATTGACCTTTTTTGATTATGTTATGGCACTCAGATGCGTAAAAAACTGGTGGTCGCAATACAGAGCTAGGATTTTTGCCAAAAGTTTACCCAAATTCATTTATTTACACCATATTTAATAATGATTATTTGATTAACTTTTTTACAATATCTTCCAAAATAATTAGATTACATAAAAAACTTAAAAATATTATTTGAACATTTAAAATATTTCAATAATAACAATTGTAAAATTTTAACCATATTCAAGTACTTGACGTAATTTTAATGTTATAGTAGAGTTTTGTTTAATACATAGATAGCAGCAAATAAAAATCATAGAATTATTTTAGAACCTATTAAATAGACTTTAAAAATTCAAATATTTTTTATATGTACTGTTTTGAAAAGATGCTTTAGAAATATTTTAAATTTTACTGGTTTTAAAAAAATATGTGGATATATTAAAAATTAATTAAAAAAACGTTTAATCATTGTCCCAAAGCTTTGTTAACAATATAACAATAATAATTTTAGAAATAATACACATTATAATTAGCTTTATATGTTTTCAATTAAGATATATGCAATTAAATTAATTTTATTTAATACAATTAAATATAATTTATTAATTTAAATAATAAAAGTTTCGTATAAAAAGTGTTAGGCTTATGACAATTTTTATAGTAATAATTAACAAAGAATTAGGTATATTAAAAGCATAATTTTTATTTCACGTTTTCTTTATTTTTTTAAATGTATACCTGAAAAATATAACGAGAGGGTAAGTTGTATTTTTCCAACTCCATATATCAATCGTTTTAATAAATTTAAATTTTAAATGTTTAATACAGACCTTTATTCTTTAAAAAAAGCTTAATAACAGTATTCAGTCACTTTAGGTTTGACCGAAAACAAACCTATCTTTTTAAATTTAAATGACACGCTAGTTTTGTCATGATAAACTGAGCTTACACGGACTGTTTTAACATCGACAGTGATGTTTAACTTATACATGGACAATTGTTTAAAGATTTAAAAAAGTATGGTTTAAAAATTATTGATTTTATCAACAAATGCCTCCTTTATGTCGATGACCAGGTCATATTAGCATCATCTGAGGAGGAGTTGCAGGCGATGGATAATATTATGCATGATGCCCCAAACATTAAAGCAATGAAAATAAATGTAAGCAAGAATAAAAGTAATGAAAGCATGACAAACTGCAAAATGCTGAATAAAGAAAAAAGAGTGGAAAAAGTGAATGATTTGTATACTTGGGTTTAAAGTTTATAACAGACGGAAAGAATTTATTTGGAATTTTTTAATCTAAAACGAAATGATATGGTGCATTATTTATTACTATTACATTATTTGGTGAAATATTTGACAAGAGAGTGTTTTTAAACCAATTTTTAAATAATTCACCGTTTATATTGTTATGGTTATCAACTTTACAATCTTCTAGCTTTTTACCAGAAAGTAGAAGTGTATTAGGAACCCAACTGACATTAGATTAAATTTCGAGATTTTCCAAAGTTGCTCCCTTTTTTTCTGGAAGGTATAACTTTATGCACGAGAGTAAACCTACTTTTATATGATGCCCCTGTTAAAGAAGCTGCTTCTTATACAGAAGTTGGATGCTGGCCACGTTTTAATGGTGTTGACAACGTTTAAATATATTTTTTTAGATTGATTTTTAAGCACTATCCTACGAAATTTTGATTTATCGGTAGACAATTTACCAAAAGTTGTGAGAAAATCATTTTAACGATTTTCCAATTTAAAAAAAAACAAACGTTTATAATAGGTTAATATAAAAAAAATAATTCTGAAACCAAACATAAACATAAAAATATAATGAACTATTAAAATTGTACGATAATACTACGAATTCAATCAAAACTTGGAATGTGACTGAATACAGTCGGTATGCTTTCTTTGGAGGACATCAGTTCACTATAAAACATTGAGTACTTTTAGTACTTCTGTACGGAGTGAAGCCCTGGACTATGAAGGCAAATATGATCAATAAAGTAGAGGCTTTCGAAATGTGGACTTACCGACGCCTATTAACATTACCTTGGACAGACAGGGTAACCAATAAAGAAATATTAAGAGTCTATACAAACCGAGAATTGTTAACAACTATTAAACGACGAAAAACGGCTTACTTTGGTCACATTTTAAGACACGACAGATTCCAGTTGCTGCAACTAATTTTGGAAGTGAAAAAAGACGGCAGAAGAGGAATTGGAAGAAAGCAGATGTCATGGGCAAGAAATATTAGACAGTGAACTGGATTAAGAACGATAGAAGAACTTGTCAGCGCAGCCAGAGACAGGGATCAATTCCAACATGTCGTCGCCAACATCCATTGAGTGGATAAGCAGCTTGATTGATTGATTGAAAACTTTTAAAATTTTGAATTTAAATTTATTAAAACATGGCGTTGGAACAATACAACTAAGATACCAGGTTTATTAAAATATATCATGTTTGTATCAGTAAATTTTGGTTTATTTTTGAACATCTTATTTTGGACTAAATATAGAGGCAATTCTTTTTAAAACCTTTAGGTGTATAAAATCATCGTCAATTTATTCATATCCTTATACAGTGCGTCTATAAGGTAACGCATAAATTCATTATTAGCTGAATAAACAGTAATATAAAAAATCCAAAATAGGTAGATGTTTATTTACTATTTTTAAAAAAAATAATATATCAATATCCTTAAAGTTATGACGTCAGTACCAGGTTTTTTCAATAAAACACACCCCTTTTTTTACTTTGCGGATTTTCCTTGCTGAGAAAATTCCAAAAATGTATCACAGCTTGAATGAAATTGTTACTCTTGACTAAACAGAAAAAGTTTACAAGTATTTCTTACCATTTTTTTTTAATTAGACGTAAAAACTGTCATAAATCTTCTTTTTTAACCTTTAAACGTCCACTGCTGAACATAGGCCTCCTCCATCTTTTTCCAGGTCGATCTGTTTTGAGCGGTGTGCATCAAGTTCTTCCCGGATAGCAGCTGTAGGTTATCCCGCCATCTCACCTGGGGTCTACCAACACTTCTTTTTCTCTCTCTGGCTCTCCACTGAATTATTTTCTTGGTCCATTTCATGTCATATCAGGCAACATGACCTGCCCATTACCACCTTAATCTTGCAATTCGTTCTATGACATTTAGTGCGTTTGCGAATTTTTGTTCTGCGTATTTTATCTCTCAGGCTGATACCCAGCATCGCTCGCTCCATTGCTCTCTGAAAGACTCTTAAACGGCTTATGCAGATGACCATGAGAGTGGTGGTCTCTAGGCCATAAGTTGCATCGGGGAGTATATACTTTTCTCATGCGGCAGATTGGGACATTTTAGTCTCTGAGAATATGGTTTAGTTTTTCAAAGGCAGCCGAAGTCAGGCCGATTCACCTTGTGACTTCCGCTGTCATAAATCCTAGTACAATTCCGTATTGTTAATCCAATGTATTTTTTCGTATTTAACAAATTGTTTGGTAAAATTACCTTTAACTAAAAGTAAGGGAATTGAAATTACATTAACAATTACATTAATAATGAAAATACATTAATTCCTTATTTGATTCAGCTTTTCACTGATATCCAAATTTCCAAAAGCAGAATATGATTTTAACAGGATGAGACACTGCCACATTTTGCTATAACTGTGCTCCAGAACAGAAAATTTCCATATCGATGGATCGGAAGAAGGAAACAGTGGAATGGCCCGCTAGATCATCCGATCTTACTCCATTAGACTTCTTTTTTTGGAGTTTTTTATAATATTAAATCTACACTAACAGGCCTGATAATATCTGTGACCCAAAAGCCCGAATAAGTCGGAAAATGCAGAACGTAACACCCGCTATGCTACAAAATGTTAAAGACGAATTTGTTACCAGGTTAAGTCACTGTTTGGTGGTCAATGGAGAACATTTTAAACATTTACTATAAATTTTCCTTGGTTTGTTTTTGTTAAATTGTACGTTTAGTCTTCATCAATTATTTTGTAAACATTAAATTGTCATAAACAACTTTTGTATTTTTGTCCACCCTGCACCAATTTGAATCAACTTTTGATACATTTTCGGAATCAGCTCAGCGAGTGAAATCCGCAAATTAAAAAAAAGGGGAGCTGTTTTATTTAAAAAAAACTAGTGCTGACGTCTTCGCAGGATGTTTATTTATCCTGTATAATAAATTATTCTCTTAAAATAGTAAATTAATATAAAAATAAAATATAAAAGTATAAATAAAAAATCGACCTGTTTTGGAATTTTTTCATATTACTGTTTTGCTAATAATGAATTTATGCGTTACTTTATAGACGCGTTGTTTATATGTTTAAATTGTAGGTACTTTTATGTTAATCAATAAAATTTTAATAATAATTCTACATTGCGCTTTCAGGAAAATTTCATAAACGTCGGATTTTTGAGACTCTTTCGTGCTGCACGATTAATAAAACTCTTACGCCAGGGGTACACAATCAGAATATTGCTTTGGACTTTCGTCCAAAGTTTCAAAGCACTTCCTTATGTTTGTGGACTCATTGCCATGCTCTTCTTCATTTACGCGATTATTGGAATGCAAGTAAGTATAACGTCATAACCCTTTCAATGTGTTTACCATTTTTAATACTTTTAAGTTTCTATATTAGAAACATTGCCACAGCCAATAAGTTTTATAAAAAAACAGCTTAGTGTCAAAAATGTTAAGGAGCTAAAAAAGTATTTTTTGAAGCCGAAACTTGGCGATTATATATAACAACAAATGCAGGGCCTGCATGCATTGTCCTTCAATATCCTAAGACATTACTTTTTTTTTTTTATGAAAATAGTCGCAAAAAGGGTAGACCTATCGTGTGGGTCGCGGTCGGCCCGCACTGCGACTATTAGAAGGGGAAGGGATTATAGAAAGGAAATGATTGTGGACACGCTTTTTAAAAAGTAGCAGGTCATAGTTCTCTGGAAAAACTGATTTTGGAAGCTTATTCCATTCCGTAGCAGCCCTGTAACAGAAGAATTCTTGATGAAGATTGGTCCTTGTAGTGTCAATCTTGAGAGTAAATGGGTGAGACTGATCAGCGTGCCGAGTTCTTCGGCCGAATGTGGCCAATGGTGGTACAAGAGTTTTTATTTCTCTGGAGCATCTGCCATGGAAATATCTGTAGAGCAATGACTGGTCTGCAACTCTTCTTCTATGTTCTAGAGGGTGAAGGGTATCTGTGAGAGTTGAGCTGTTTATCAAGCGATTGGCTCTCTTCTGAATGGAATCTAGAAGACGAAGAGAATGCCTTGGTGCTGAACCCCAAATGTGCGAGCAATACTCCAGTAGAGGTCGGATTTGAGCCTTGTACGTCGTCAACAGTTGATCAGGAGTAAAAAACTTTCTAGCTTTCCACAGAAAACCTAGCCTCTGGCTTGCCGACTTTGCGATGTTAGCAACATGGTCATGCCAAGACATATTATTGGACACCGTGACTCCCAAAATCGAGATGGAGGGACTTGGTTCAAGGGTATTTCCGGACATTGTGATGGGATGATTTGAGGAATTCACTTTCTTGGAAAACGTGGCACTTTGTGTTTTTTGGGCGTTGAACTGAACAAGATTGTTGGTTCCCCACTCGACGATTGCTTCAAGATTTCTATTGATGGAATCAACCTGTTTCGGCCTAAGTCTATTTATATCATTTACTGAAAGTGATCGATAGGATGTGAAAGTTGAGACAAGTGTGCTATCGTCTGCGAAACTGTAAATGGGGTTCGTGGTGGTTTTCAAGAGGTCGTTGATGTGTAAAAGAAATAAGGTGGGGGACAGGATGGAACCCTGGGGGACCCCGGCATTAGTTTTAAACGCATCAGAAGAAATACCGTCAACTGCCACATGTAAGGAGCGATCTTGCATGAAGCTCAAGAGCCATTGGCGCAGTTTGGTTGGGAGACCGTAATCAGATAATTTACTTAACAATGCCTGGTGCCAAACGCGGTCAAAGGCTTTAGATATATCCAAGGCTATTGCACGAGATTCACCAAACTTTTCAATAGTGTTTGTCCAGAGCTGAGTGACATAAGCCAGCAAATCTCCAGTAGACCGAAGTTGTCGAAATCCATATTGTCTGTCATGGATTATCTCAAATTTCTCCAGATATTTGATAAGTTCTGTGTTAATCGCTTTTTCCATAACTTTGGATATGACTAAGAGCAATGCAATAGGGCGATTTCCTTTTTTCGGAATCGGTTGGACCTTAGAGTTTTTCTACATGGACGGAAATACTTCTTTGCTGTATGATAACTTGAAGAGTCTACAGAGAATTGGGTTGAGCTCTTGAGCACAGGTCTTCAGGACAATTGTCGGAATTCCATCTGGTCCTACTGCCTTATTGGAGTCAAGATTTCGTAGGATTTTTCTGATAGTGCGATGGCGGATAGTGACCTCAGGCATTGATGCGTTTATTCTAGGTATCGTTGGGGGTTGTTTTCCATTGGTATCGAGGGTTGAGTTAGAGCTGAACATTTCGGCCAGCAGATCCGCTGTTTCTTTGGAAGATACGGCTGTCGTGCCGTCGGACCTCTCGAGTGGTGGTAAAGAAGAAGTTGTGAAATTCTTATTTATGGCTTTAGCCAAAGACCAGAAGGTCTTTGA
Organism: Agelastica alni; assembly: GCA_950111635.1. NCBI lineage: Eukaryota > Metazoa > Arthropoda > Insecta > Coleoptera > Chrysomelidae > Agelastica > Agelastica alni. The sequence goes on along the minus strand of OX467712.1, from coordinate 53,596,789 downwards.
TCCAGGAGGGGCATTGACAAGCTTGTTGCATATTCTCGTGTCGTAGAATTCTTTGGCAAGATCAATCGTTCTTTTGCAGGCGTTCCTCGCGTGGACAAAGGCTAATGTCAGAACATCAATACTTAGTTACTTTTAGAATATAGAGACTCCATCTTTAAACTATGTATTATGTATTATCTCCGTATATAGAATAAATCCATAAAATAGAGAAAGATAAATAGGTATTTGCTTTGTGAAATTGTCCTACAAATAATACCGAATTATATTAACATACCGTAGGTTTAAAAATATCCCTGATTAACCTACTAGTGCCACTTTTCTTTGACCAACATCAGAAATAAATCCAAGATGGTCTAGGAATGCCATGGTTGTCTGGAGCAGCTAGCAAGAGACAACAAAATCTGTTTTATTTGTTATTGCATAAATTGTACAAAATAAATAACCTAAAAGATGGCCAACAGATCTTACGGTCGAGAAGCCCAAGTACTTTTGGGCGGTAGACAAAAATCGCCAATGACCCCTTGTAAATTTTGGGTTAAATATTTGACCTGAAGAGGGTATATCCTAAAATTGCCACCACTCTTGTCTTCAAAATAAGTAGCTTTAATTAATACCGATTATTATTAGCCTAACCTAGCTTAACGTCCTGGCATAGCCTTCACAACCCCCCTCCTGATTCCCTTACAATCTACAAATCTACAATCTAACCTAACGTCCAAACCTAACACCAACAGTACCTAAAGAAGAACTTTGAAAATGCGGGGACTAAGTAACGTGTATGTATTTGAGATAGTTTTCCTTGTAGCTCTAGATAGGTGTCAAAATACAATGGTTATCCCTGCACATATTGTCCTATAAATAAAAAAACCATTAAAAGATCCATGAACGCCCGTGGCGATTCTCGACTATGGGTGTCCAGGTACCCACGTAAGCCGTGGCGATTTTGGGAAACACCGGTACTTTTGCGAGGCTCGACCCTATTTATCAGTTATAATAGTGCCACTCTCTGCGGCTCTTTTGCGAAAACTTATTTAATAAAATCTTCATGTGAGATGACCCTCCTTATCTCTACCTTCAGTACTTAAAACTTTTGGCCGATCATGTATCTTTTTTACTTTTTTACACCAAGGAACATTTTTGACCAAACTTAATACTGTTTTTTATGCATATTTTTTCTCCATATGTGGGGACTGGTTATTAATAGCGATTGACGGTGCGCCAAAATATAAATTAAAAAAGAAAAATTATGTATACCTACTTATTAGTTCCTTTATATTAGTTAATTTTTAATTCCAAATTTTATTATTTTGGTTGTGCTTTAAAAATTTGCACCTGTTATCATATAATTTTGAAAACTTTAGTATTGTAATGTTACGGTTTACCTACTAGATTCAAAATATATTTAATACGCTATGTAAAAATTCTGTATGGCCCTTAAAATTTTAAACACTTTTTACCATTTTTTTTTGTCAAACTTATTTATGTTTGTAGGTTTTTGGTAATATTGAAGTTTCGCCAGATACATCTATAGATAGACATAATAATTTCCGTAATTTTATTCAAGGATTAATGCTCTTATTCAGGTAATCTATTGTAAGCTTTATTTATTTTTTTTTAATGTTTAATTGCTATTTTCTTGCGCAGATGTGCCACAGGTGAAAACTGGCCAAGCATAATGCTATCATGTATAAAAGGTAGGCAGTGCGATCCGAATTCGGGAAAAGACCAATGTGGTCACAATATTGCTTATGCATATTTTGTGTCATTTATATTCTTCTGTTCATTCTTGGTGAGTACATTTTTTTATAATCAACACAAACATATAATATAATAAAATAGAAATATCGGTTAGTACCAAAGACTGAAATATCTACTAGTTTTGATAAGTGTGCTACAATATTTAAGCCTGAAGATTTCGCAATCCATTTGTGTGCAAAAGAACTCACTAATACCTAAAGCAAACAAAAACATTGGTATCATATCAGACAGCCAGGCTACTTTAAAAGCACTGAACTCCAACAAGATAATCTCTAAAATTGTATGGAATTGCATCTAATACCTTGAAGGAAACAACAGAGTGACTTTGCTGTAAATCTCTGGGCATCGGGGGTAGAAGACAACGAGTAAGCAGACATCCTCGCAAAAGAGGAAGCCGAATCTCCGTTCATAGTGCCAAAACCAGTATTTAGAGCAACCACAAGTGCTACCAAAACCATCATTTCGGACTGAGCAGAAGGAAATAGACTCACGCATAGGTCTAATAAACCAGGGTTGACACATTCGAAGGCACTTTTACTCAAATTTTTGAGTGAAACAACCAGCAACCAAGCAGATCCTGAAATCGAGAAGGAACGACCTGAAAATACGAACGAGACTGGTAACTGTAGTCTAAGATACTACTTTGGAAGGATAGATCTGAACCAACAAACGGACTGTCGGTTTTACTGCGTGAAAGACGAACACATACTGTTGCACATACTTCTGAACACATAATGTATTTATGCTTAGGAACAATAAGGTTAAACATATTTGGTTTCACCAAGTAAGAACCAACCGATTTCATGAAAATCTTACCCCATACCATCATGAACTTCGCGAGAAGAACTGGATTGTGCGGTGAACTGTAACCTCTAGGGGTGACCAACAATAGACCTATTAAAAGTCGCAATGGAGGGCGACCTTACGCCCCACTTACATGATACCTAACCTTATCTAACCTAGTATAATTTGTAAAGTATTATAAAATGAAAATTTGACTAATTTTTAAATTTTAATTTTTTAGATGTTAAACTTGTTCGTAGCCGTTATTATGGATAATTTTGATTACTTAACACGAGATCCTTCCATATTAGGTGCCCATCACTTGGATGAATTCGTTAGAATTTGGGCAGAGTACGATCCAAATGCTACGTAAGTTAAATATAATTTAATAAATAACACGAACTTTTTCAACAATGTTTTATTACCTTGTTATGAGCATCCAGAACGTGTCAAAAAAGGCACGACTGGCTGTGCATAAAGGAATGCTGGTCTCTAAACTTATGTATGGTAGTGAATGTTGGGTTTGGCAAAAGAAGCATAAAATAAGGATCAAAACTGGGAGATGAGTATGCCACGTCTTTTTCGTTATCTAAAGAGTACTCTGCCAGCGGTCTCTCTACTGGCAAATTATGCCCGAGCTCAGCCGTAGAGGGTAGAAGAAAAAAATATAAAAGTGAGCCGCGCCACCGACTTAGACGGTTCAAGCCGGAAACCCCTAGGTCTTATAGGCACTAGCAGAGCCACACGATAAACAACTGAGATTATGGTGAACTAAATAAATGAAATTATAGCTAAAATATATTGAATACTTTACTCACACAACAAATCGAAGTACACAGTTCAATAATAAAATTATAACACATATAGCCAAAAATTAACAGCTATGGTAAATTTTCTTGCTAAAACAAACCAAAAATTTAGAATTTACAAGTTTATAAAATAACCATAACAGAAGTAAGAGTAACAGACTTTTCCAAGTTACCAAAAAAAAGGTAAAACATATATAAATCTACTCATTAATAACACTAAACTAAACGTTTACATGGCTGCTAACTTACTCATGTTTTAACCATTTACATAAAGATTTCCACTGCCAAAACAATCGAGTCTTTTTAAAACTATTTTTACAATGGTTGTCCTTTAAAATATCAAAATTGTAGGATATTTACAAATAAGTAGGAAGAAAATATATTTTTACTTGGACATAAAGAATTATTGAGAAGGTTATTTTAATCCAAGTTTAGTTTTGGCATATTATCTAATGCAATAAATAGTTTCCAACAATGTACTATATTAATAAACTAAAACAAAACTTAATCGTGGTGTCAAAATGAGTCACGGCGTTATATATTTAAAAATAATTCACTGATAACTTTTGGGTTTACGAATTCACATGTACTATATTAATAAACCAAAACAAAACTTAATCGTGGTGTCAAAATAAGTCACGGCGTTATATATTTAAAAATAAATCACTTAACCTTTGGGTGTACGACTTCACTACTCCTGTGGCCTACTCCTGTGGCCTACTTCTGTGGCCGGTTTGAATTATGGAACTGCACCTGCTACTTAACAATGGCTTCCCTCCTTCAGATCCCGCATGCGGATATTAAAACTCGACACCAAAATCCAAAATATCAACAACAAAGGTAAGATAGAATGGTCAAGTTAAAAATTAAATGGTTTTTCCTCAAAATCAAATTAAGATGGCCCAAATACAGCCAGATATAAAAGAAAAAACCGTAGAGGTTCTGCTCACGTGTTAATATCAAATCGTTCCAAAAACTCTCACCCGACTTCGACGACTCTCACCCAACGACTGACACTCTTAGGCCGAAAATCAAGAAGTGACACGGAATAAACGTCAACCCACAATCTTCTCCAGTCCGTGCTCCATAATCGCCTCGTCCGTGCTGTTAGCCAGCCCCATCCATTAATAATCGAATCCTATCACTACTAGGTATGCAACACTATTTACAACGAATGATATACTTAAGTTACAACAAAATACGGTATGCAACCCTACTTACGAGTACCTAATGAATGCGAAACTCATCAGAGACACAATTAATAATGGAACTTGTAGAAGGAAAAAAAAATAGGCACGTGACAAGTAGTCTAAGAAAAGTAAAAGTCTAGTAAGAGAAATTCTAATAGATAAAGTGAGAAATAGTGTGAGATAAGGGAACGCTGAGGTGTAAAAGAAAATGTAGTAACAAAAAAAGATACAGATGATGTATATATATATATATATATATATATATAAATATATATATATATATATATATATATATATATATATATATATATATATATATATATATATATATATATATATATATATATAAATATATACAGATGCGGTATTTGCCCTGCAACAAATAACTGAAAAATCCATCGAGTATAACAAACCAGCCTTTATGTGTTTTATAGACCTAGAAAAGGCGTTTGACCGAAAACAACTAAAGGACGTGGTACAACTTTTATACAACAGGCAAATACAAATACAACATCATAATAACCATCGAAAATATTTACTAGAGAAACAAAATACAAGCCAAAATTAATGGCACAACTACCGAAAAAATTTCTGTAAACAGTTGTACTCGACATGGAGATTCCCTTAGCACCTTATTGTTCAACATCGTTGTGGACGAAATAATAAAAAGCACTCGTAACCTGAAAGGGTATAAAATGGAAAACAAAGACGTCAAAATCCTATGCTATGCCGATGATGCTGTTCTGATTGCAGAAAACGGAGATGACCTACAGAGATTAGTATTCAAATTCAGCACAATGGCAAAAAATCTAAGAATGAAGATATCTGCAGCAAAGACGAAATGCATGATCACCTCAAAAACACCAATCAGATGCAAACTGGTAGTGGATAATAACATTATACAACAGGAGATGAAATTTGGCATAGAAATATCAGGATACGGTGACTTCGAGGCGGAGGTAAGAAACCAAGCGGCAAAAACAGCTCGAACCTCAGCTTACCTGAACGATACAATCCTCCAAAACAAATATATCGGAATCGAGACCTAATCCCGAATCTACAAGGCGGTCATTCGACCTATATTAACATACACAGGGGAAACTAGACCAGATACATAGAACACAAAAAGAATTTTAGTGACCACCGAAATAAAAATAGTGCGCAGGATTGCTGGAAAAACTCTTTTTGACAGGGAGAGAAGCTAGGACATTAGAAGAACATGTAAAATAGACAATGAATAGACAATAGACAATAGACAATGAATGAATACTGGAAAGAAAAAGAGAGTGGAACGAACACATAGACCGGATGAATGACGATAGAATGGTCAAAATAACTAGAGACAAGTCACCCTTAGGGCGCTGAAGCGTTGAAAGACCACGCAAGAGATGGAGCGACATCCTTTCTAACAATTGAACTGCAGAGGATACGAAGAAAAACAAGCAAATTGCTTACATTAAAGATGGAAGTAAAAGAAAAGAAGATAAAGAAATGCTTAGATAATTTGGACACGTAGAGAGGATGGATGAAAGAAAATTGGCAAGCAGATTTATGAGGCGAGTGTGAATAGGCAGGTCTGTAGAGGTCAACCTAGGCGAACGTATCTCGATCAGATCGAAATTGTTTTAAAGAAAGGCCAGGTCAAGAGTGCTAGCAACCAACGAGCAAATATGAAAGCGTTGATGAAAGCAGAAGAAGCAAAAGATGTGTGTAAGAACCGTAGCAAGTGGAAGGAAGTGGTCTCTGCCTACCCCTACGGGAAAAATTGTGACTGTATGTATGTATAAAATGAATAAATAATCTTGTTAATTAAATAAAATAAAATAATAAAACGTGAAAACAATATTTATTGTGGAATCTTGACGATAAACATATTTTGGTGATATCGTAGTTCTTTGACGTGGTTACAATTCATATGCATGAAATACCATCAGAAGCAATATTATCGCGTATCGTTTGTAAGTTGCGTGTAGATCATTGCTCTGTTTTGAGGACCTCCAAACAAACTTATCGCATTTTTAATTGAAAGCGCTGCGAGACGTTAACAAATATGAAGGACTGTAAGTAATATCAAAGGCAACTTATATTTTAGTTTCATCTACAAGTTACTTTTCTTGTGATTTGTTGTGATTAAGTTGTAATGTTTGGAGATAGTACAAAAATGTGGATTGTTGAAAGTGTCGTGTTGTAAAATAAATCTGTAGCTAAATGCCCCATTTTTTTTAAGTATAATTAAAACGATACAAAGATAAGTAGGTTTTGATGGTGTAAAAACTTAATTACTTAATAATTTTCAAGCAATATTAATGGCCTGGTTATTCAGTCGATGGTATCGATAAAAAAACCCTATATGTTACTGGAAAAAAATTTAATTTGCTGGTAATAATTTAATATTATTTCATAAAACACCATTACAAGTTTTTAATCCTTAAGAAATACAAAAGCATTATACATTAAAAGTACACTTTATGTATTAATGTAGTTTCTTAGGAATGTCTGCAAGTTAAATAAGGCTAAAAATGAAAGATAGTTGTTGAGACCAGGTGCAGTTAGGAATGACCCTGTTGAACTTGACGGACTGTGATTTAATTTTATATTCTAAACATTCTTAATATTTTTTTAATTAAGTACCTGTATGTGCCGTCTGATGAAGATTTTGCAAGGCAATTGATTAAAAAAATCACTTTTAATTATTTTACAGACATGTTGCATGTTATCTGCGAAAATAAAAAATAATATAATTTAACACAGATACAAAACAAGCAATAATATTTTTGACCAATTTACATAATAAAATATTGTAAGTACAATGCTAAAAAAGAAAAAAAAATCTTTTTATTATTAAGTCTTTTGCCTATGCATTTCTTTGATTCATTTTCTCAAGTATGCCAATAACATAAGTGATAAGAACCATTGATGCATCTTTATTAAGAAAATCATGAAAATAAAAACTTCTGTTAATATTTTTTCTAGAGAAACTTTTGAAAATTCAGCAGTTAGTGTTACTAATTTAAGATATTTAAAAATCCTTGAACAATCCCAGTTCTGCAATTTGATAACAAGTCACAAATTTCGTACTATTGAAATGTGTGGTGAATATGAAAAAAAGGAAGAATGCAAGTTAAAGAAAATGTGCGTAGAGATTCAAAAAGAAGTGTTAGAAGAAGAAAGCCTGGCTGGATTGGCTTGCTACAAAACCGATCAAAGAACGTAAATCGATTGATTTAGCATGTAAACTCTTCTGAAAGTATGGTAAAAGAAAAGGAATCAGTTTTGAAGAGATGAAAGAATTACTTTAAAAATTTATTTGAGAAGGAGGATACACAAGCGCAGGCCCCATTCGGAGACATGAGTGGAAGTAAAATTAGTAAGACAGAGATTGTGAAAGCTTTGAACACTATGAAATTAAGTTAAACTGTAGAGTACGACAGTATTATGGTTAAATTGCTAAAGGCTGGACAGGAAGTGATAGCTAGTCTGCTGTACCGCCTTTTTTACCATTGTTGGAGGAGCGATAGTGTACCAGACGACTGGTACGAGGCCGTTATCGTTTCGCTTTACAAAGGACAAGGTTTGCAGCAGGACTGTTAAAACTACCGAGGCATTAGTTTACTCAGCATCGTTGGCAAACTGTATGCAAAAATATTAATTAAGAGTGACAAATAAAACTAAGATGATATGGGATGTGCAAGTAGGATTTAAAAAAAAAGGAGTTATATAGATTAGGTCTTTTCATTACGAGGCATGGTTGAAAAGTCAAAAGGTCTACTGCGCTTTCGTAGACTTGAAAAAGGCCTACAGAGTGGTGAGGAACGAATTGTGGTCGAAATTGTCTACGTTCGGGATAAGCGGTAGCTTGATATGAGCACTAAAATCACTTTACGAGGATTCCACTGCTTGTGTCAGGATAAACAGAGCTTATACGTACTGGTTTAACATCGAAAAAAATGATAGACTGGGATGTGTATCTTCGCCATGGCTGTTTAACTTATACATATAGACGATTGTTTAAAATATTTAACACAGAGTGTATATGGATTGAGAATGAATAATTTGAAGTGCCTTCTTTATCAGGTCTTATTAGTACCATATGAAGAGAAGTTGCCAGAACGTGTCAAAAAAGGCACGTCTAGCTGATTATATAGGAGTGCTAGTCCCTGCACTTATGTATGATAGTGAATGTTAGGTTTGCAAAAAAAGCATAAAAATAAGAACGCTGCAGAGATAAGTATTCTAAGAAGTATAGCTGGAGTGACGCGGTTGAATAAAATGAGAGATAGTGAGATAAAAAAACGCTGTGGTGTAAAAGAAGATGTGGTTACAAAGATAGTTAAAGGAATGTTAAGATGGCTAGGACACGTAGGATAAGAAAAGATTGACGTAACAGATTTATAAGACAAGCGTGAATGTGCAAGTCGGTAGAGGTCGACTTCGGCGAACATATATCGATCATATCGACATTGTTTTAAAAAAAGACCAGGTCAAGAGTACCAACAACCGGCAAGCTTGTATCAGAGCGCTAATGAAAGTAGAAGAAGCGGAATATGTGTGTAAGAACCGTAGCAAGAGGAAGAAAATGGTTTCTGCGGGAAAAAGGTGTGACCATATGTATGTAAATTAAAGGTCAATTAATATTTTTTTACTATACGTTTATACCTTTAACTACCTTTTAACGAATACGAGATATTTGGCAATTTATCAACAACAACTCTAATGCTGCAATTTTATAACACACTAATAAGCAAGCAACAGATCGTAGTATTCTTTGGCAAGTTATGATTACTTACAAGCTAGCTTTATAAATTATCCGTCAGGTGGTGTCCAGACTTTTACGAAAAGTTTTGCCAAACTAAGAATAATTATGCACTTTATCAACTTTGGAGCTGCGAGATTTTATATATATATATATATATATATATTGTAATTAAATTTTTTTTAGGGGAAAAATTCATTATACGGAAATGTACGATATGTTAAAAAATATGGATCCGCCATTAGGTTTCGGAAACAAGTGCCCTAATAGATTAGCATACAAAAAACTTATAAGAATGAACATGCCGGTAGACGATGATGGAAAAGTTAATTTTACCACTACGTTTTTTGCTCTTGTCAGAGAAAATCTTAATATTAAAATGAGAACGGGTAAGTTTATTTGTTAAATATTACAAAAATTATTTTTAATCAAAAACTGATTAACCGAATTAATTTAAAACATACAGAGGTAATTGTTAATTAATTTTAATTTAAATTGTTCGATCAATTTTTTTAAGCCAATCTGTATACCTGTATAAAAATGGATGTTGATTAATATGAGATTGCTAAACTTAACACCGTTTGACCTAACACCGCGAAACTTGACACATCTAAGTATTTATTTATGGTAAAATTTTTTGTGTAATTCATTTTAATTATGCTTACCACTAGATGAAGCTACAGAGCGTTAACATACCGTTCAACCGATCGATCGATTGCCTTGAAAATTGGTATACATTAGTCATTTCAAAAAGTCAGACAAATGCAATTTTTTAGCAATCAATAAAAACTTTGTTTATTCCCAATTATACGAATATTTAGGGACATTTTTTGGCTGATTATAGTATTTGTACTTAAAAGGGTTAAAATATAATCTTTATAATTTATGAATAATGTTAATAAAAAAATAGAAAAATTGTCTTTGCGAGAAACAGGGTTAGTGTTGGAAATCAGTATTTCCAACTGTACAATTCATCTTTGAGAAATTCCTTGGTTTTTAAAACTACTCAGTACGGCCATTACGCCGACAAAAAATTATCTAAAAACACGTGCATTTATTATCCCTCCAGAACATTCCGAAATCGTCGCGCGCAATTGTAGCAATCAACTATACGATCACGTCATGAAAACCGGTTAACACAAAGCCAAGTCTGACCGGGCTTCCGCTCTCTCAGCCTCTTTCCCATTTCGACTGTTAAGCAATACACAAGCCGGCCGAACCACACAATTCTCGCCGCTAAGAGCACGCTTTAAAACACCACGTGGTAAAATGCACATCAACATAATCAGATAAAATCAATGAAATTCAAAGCTAACAATCAGTGAAATTATTCTGAAGATATAGGAGGCTGGAAACTGTAAGCTCCATGTATAAAATTACGCAATATATTCTCAAAGACAAGTGTGTTGTTTTATTTACTGTGATAACAAAATTCACGGCGATAAAAGACAGTAAACGCTTCAGCCTCTAGTAGGTAAAAAACCAATCGAGCCCAGCTTGACTGAATTATCGAAAAAATCCAACATCTACGTTGCTGCATAATTCTCTCTTCTCACATCCTGTATACATGTCCTAGCCATCTTATCCTTTGACTTTTTATTTATCTTGCTATATCCTCTCCTTCTATAAGTGCATCAATTTCGTGATTCATTCCGTTTTCATGTATTGGGCCGTTAGTTTTGTAAACTAATGTTTTTAAATAGTCAAGTGGTGTTAGATCTGGAGATCTTGTCGGCCATTTTATAAAACTTTTTCTTCCCATCCAATGTTTTGGAAATCTTTCGTCTAGCCATTGCCTTACAGCTAGTGCGTAATGTGGTGTAGCTCTGTCTTGTTAAAGATATATATTCCGTTCATCTAGCACCATATTTCCCTGTTTATTAACTTGTCTTTCCAGTGACTAAGTAATAGGTGGATCAATTTAATTTTCTAATTACTGTAGGTACATTCTTCTGTTAGGTTTTGGTCAATAAAAAGTAGTCCAATTATCTCATTTCGTAGAATACCAGCTCATACATTGATCATCACTGGAAACTAAGTATTATCCTGTCAAAACACGTAAGGTTTTTTGTCATCCCAATACCTAAAGTGGTGCCACTTGGAAACATCAGATTAACATATTTAAACCTCCACCTTGATTTAAAATTCGACCTGTTTTTTGTTATTCTACATTACAATTACACAAAATTAAAAGTTATTTGGATTGTCTGGTTTTGAAATAAAAGCACATAGTTATAATAAATATTTAGTTAATTAATTAAAAGTAACAGATCTGTCATTACATGTGTTTAATATTTTTAACTTTTTAGGACCTTAACGAAAAGATGTTTTTCTTTAATTATAATACATCTGTACTAGGAATTTTATGACAAAAATAATTATTGTTATAATTAAATAAAAAAATTCTGCAAATAGTTTAGCTAAACAAGTTTTGTTTGTTAATAAGAAAATTAACTTTTGATATGAATACGATTAAATTAATTTTTATGTACAATCACCAGCTAAATACCCCCATTAAATTGATAAATTGCTCAAATTATTAGTGTACGTAAATTTATTTATGGTTTTTTTCAATGAATATGTCAGCTGATGAAATGGACCAGGCGGATGAGGAATTAAAAGAGACGATCAAAAACATTTGGCCCATTCAAGCCAAAAATATGGTTGAGCTGCTGGTACCTCCAAAGAACCAACTCAATGCGAACAAAATGAGCGTCGGAAAAATCTACGCCGGTTTGCTGATATTGGAAAGTTGGCGTAGCACTCGGTTCGGCCAAGTGGAACCGACTGGTATACCGGTAAGAAATGTTTATATCGTAACGATCATTTTCACTGCTCTCTCACCAGGACGTTCATTGTACCTTTCAATGTCTACACTTTTACTCGTTGTGACCTTTTGTCGGAAAAATGGTTGTTTGGTGTGTTTGTATTAGATGTTGTAAATATATTAACTAATTGTAGCAAACTGGATATCTATATTAGAAGAAAATTAAAATAGCTGGTATAATATATTTATTCAAAATATGGCAAGCTAATTTCATATTTGGTAATTCGAGTTACACAATCAATAGGTTTTTAACTTTATAAACGACTAAACAGTTAAAATTTATTAAAAACTCAAAAAAATTAATCCTTAACAATAATAGCAATAAAAGTAGCAGTTATGAACAAAAATAATCTTCGCAATAATATGAACTAAAATAGTGATTTTTTTAAATGTTAGGCATAACAAATAGACTTAAATTGCTATATTAGATCAGAATTAAATTGCTTTAAACTTTGAAAAACTTGCCAAACTTGAAAAAGTTTTTTTAAAATCATAGACCCATTATCAGAGGAGACGGAACTATTTCTGGTCGACTGTATTGTCTTTATGCGGCCGACTGAAATGTGCTGTGATGTTGCCTGCTCTCTAGTTATGGCAAGAGATTTGTAATTGTTATTGAATCGTCCATACTATTTTTTGATTATATTTGCAACAATATTGTGACCAATATTGTGACTCTTATTAATATTTCATGAATTATAACAACCTAAATAATACAACCCATTTTATGGAATGTTAAATCATTGAACTATTTAATTCCGTTAGATCATAGAAACGTGTTGCTCAATAAGCGACAACGCCGCACAGCTTGTCTGAATTGTTCCACGTGCAAAAATGTGTGTTTACTACGAAATCGGATATTACTAGTAGAACTGTTGCCGAAAGTGTTGCAAAGAGATTTTGGTGTATTATCGGTGATTTTCAGCATATTATTAGTAAAATTTAGTGGAAGAAATGATTCGTCATTGTCAAGTGTGTAAAATACCGGACTATTTAAGCCTATTTATTTTCACATGTAAGTTGGAACATCTCATTGTTTACTATATTTTTATCCAGTGGTGTAGCGATGGTGATTTCAATATCAAAATAAACAGGTATTTTTTTGAGGCGTAAAACACGTATCTGAAAACCAAACGATGCGGAAATCAATACCTTTCGAGATATTCTCAAAAAAGGTCATTATTTCCCTGTTATTCAGCAACACTTATTCAGTGGTAACATCCTTTTTTTGTTGTTATTTAAAGAACTATATATCTTCTTAATCCATTTTATAGTAGTATTTCATAAGAAATCTATACATCACCTCAAATTTAATCCAATAGAAAAATCAAGGAGTCACGGAACCCTGAGTATAATCTTTTCCTTTAGGTTACTTAGCTGTTAATAAATAGTTTGAACATTAAAATTAAAATTTAAAATACATTACATTTTATTTGTACAATAAATATTAATGATAATTATTTCAGTTTTTTTTTCATTTTAGACAATTAGATAAAGTTATTTAAAATTCTTTTTCAGTACTTTAATTTGATAAAATAATTTAGTTTAACGGGTATTAATAAAACTGTTGGCTACACAATTAGCAGCCCTTGAGTTGTAATAATTTAGTTTTATAAAAGTAACCTATAACATTACACACAATTGGCTTTAGAAAGGAAACTTTAACGTAACACAAAAAAATTATCGCCCAAAATTTGGGGAATTAGTAATTTTTTTAAAGTTACACAAAATTGGCACCCCTCTTTTGTAACTTTAGTTAGGGTAACACAATTTGGCGCCCAACTTTTGGGGTTTAGAAAAATATTTTTAGTAGGCTACAACACTTTATTTTATAAAAAACTAAGTATCACCTATTCATAAATATATTCTCATAAAAAACTTAATATTACCCGATAGATATTCTCTCATTTTGAACAAACTGCACACCACTGATTAAAAGCATGGCCATACGTCGACAATAATGTTACAGCGTTGCCAGCACGAGGACGGGACAAAGAGAATCGATTGGTATTCTTTATCACACTCATTGACACTCTCGTGTAATCATTGCGACAAAACAAACAGAATTTTATGAATGAAATGTTGTGTCTTCTCTGGATAATAGGTCTTAGGTTTTAAATACATATTTAAAACTATCTATGGTATTTAAGAATAATGATATACGATGACCACCATTATCTCATAAAAAATGTACAAATTATATTATTTTTAATATTTTTAGCTTATAACGCCCTATTTTATTCTGATGTGGACATTTTAATATTACCTATTCATAGGAACGGTGCCATTTTTTTAATGGTTCCAGAGTTTTTAAAACATTTTTAACCTCAGGATGCATAAAGTAAAATTTTGTCAGCTATACATAAGGTGAGGGGGAATCTTCTGGTGGAAAAAAGTAAAAATATAAACTAAAATAATTTTGTTTCAAATGTATTTAGAATCATAAAAAGTTTTTACAAATCATAGTAGGGGAGCCCAAAAGGGGATTTTGGAATTTACTCAAGCGCGGCAAATTAACATAAAGAAAGATACCTTGCACCCTGTTGGGTACCTCCACCACATGTAAGCCCTTACTATAGTGTAGTATTATATAGAAATACTCAAAACGCGTCATATTAAGGTAATGTGGGTTAATTACATGCTGAAAAGTGTGCATTTCAATAATCTGACAATTTGACCGCGACGTAAGGAAATGAAACTTGCAAAAAAATACGTCACCTTGACATTCTTGAGAAAGATCGAATTTTTAATGTAAATAATTCAAGACAAACAAAAAAATATGATCTGCCGATTTCTACAAGCTAAAATAGAAAAAATCGTCAGCATCTATTCTCCACTCCGCGCTTCTCTTTACCTTTGATTTTTTCTTTATCCCTTACTCTCGCATCACCCCACAATACTTTCTCGCAGTAAAGAGCTTGTGTAGCAGCAAAAAAATCATCAATATACTGTCTAAATATGGACACTTGTGCTCTTATACTACATTGAAAGAAGTAAATACGAGGGCGGTTTGATAAGTCAGTGACTTTTTGAATAAAACAAATTTTTTTCCGCAAATAAACATTTTATTTTTCTACATAATCACCTTTTAGCTCGATACATTTAGTCCAGCGTTTTTCTAATTTTTTTATTCCCTCCAAATAATAGGTTTTTTTAAAGCTCTCAAAATACGCGTTTGTTTCGGTAATGACTTCTTCATTCGACTCAAATCTCGTACCGCCCAGCCATTTCTTTAGGTTTGGAAACAGAAAATAGTCGCAGGGGGCTAAATCTGGAGAATATGCTGGATGGGGTAGCAGTTCGTATCCCAATTCGTGGATTTTGGCATCGTGACTAGACAAGTGTGCACACGTGCATTGTCTTGATGGAACAGCACTTTCTTCTTCGCCAAATGCGGCCGTTTTTGCTTTAAATCAACGTCGAATCTGTTCAAAAGTTTTAAATAATATTCGCCGGTGATCGTTTTACCTTTCTTGAGGTAATCGATGTGAATGACACCGCGTACATTCCAAAAAACTGTGGCCATGACCTTGTTGGCTGACAGACTCTGTTTCGCCTTCTTTGGTCCACGTTCACCTGGAGCAACCCACTGTTTCGATTGTTCCTTGGTCTCTGGCGTGTTGTGATGGATCCATGTTTTATCCACAGTAACAAAACGGCGCAAAAATCCGTCCGGATTACGGCTGAACATCGCTAAACACTCTTTTGAAGTGGTCACACGATTGTGCTTATGGTCGAGTGTGAGAAATCGCGGCACGTTTTTTCATGTCCAAATATTCGTGTAAAATATAATGTACCCGTTCAGTTAATAAACCTACAGCATGAGCCAACTCACGCACTTTCATTCTCCGATCATCCAATATCATTTCATGGATTTTATCGACGATTTCCGGCGTGATCACTTCTTTTGGGCGACCTGGACGTTCGGCGTCACTAGTGCTGGTACGACCACAACGGAACTCTGTAAACCACTTCTTAACCATTGAAATTGATGGTGCCGAGTCCCCGTAGTATTTATCAAGACTTTCCTTAGTTTCAGTGATGGATTTTTTACGTAAAAAGTAATGCTTAATCAGCACACGAAATTCACTTTTTTCCATTTTCGTAAAAATTTACGAGATTGTCTGCCTTGAACGGCTATCAAACACCAACTGCACGACGTAGCTTGCTCAAAATTAGAAAGTTGCCCACTGATAGATTATAGTTGACGGTAGCACTGTTGCATTTGGAGTAACTGCGCGGGAAATTCAAAAAGTCACTCACTGACTTATCAAACTGCCCTCGTATCACAAACTGGAGACAAATTTCGCCAATAGTATAAAATTAAGTTATGTTTACTTTGAATAAAAGTTTTGTTTTTCCATTTTTAATAAAGCAATAAATACTTTTTTCAACTAAACCAAGTTTGTTCAAATCCGTTTATGGAATCACCCCCCACCAACTTATATTAATAGATACCTCAAAAAGTGACAACAAAAATTACTAAAAGAAAGCTTAGCTTTAATAAACATATATTTTACAAGGTGTATTTTAGTGAAAAATCATTTTATAAGCCTTAGATGGCGGTTACGCCCCATGGTGGCCATCTTAAAAACCTGAAAATAATTTACAGGATTTTATTTTGGCCACTTAAGCAATAATAGTTTTTACCGTTTTTACGTCGAATAGTTTACGAGATTAATCGTCAGATTATGGATCAACACTACTAGAACATCAAGTTGCCTGTATAATAATCTGAGTATTTTAAAATGGCGATTTTGTTGTGCATTTCCAAAAAGCCACCACGAGCTTGCGTCGTGTCCGAATCGACAGTCTCTGGAATGGAAGCTTATTTCAGGTTCACTCAACATCCCCTCTGAATATCTGACGCGCTTGAATAATATTTTTTGTTTCCCGTTTTTAACCCTTCAGTAAAGCCACCATGCAAACCGGCAGATTAACATACCTCCAATATCAGAGACACGTGTGGGACATATACACTATCAATATCTAACGCGCTCGAGTATTTTCATATGACTATTTTTTTTTACATTTTTTGAAAATCTGTTGACGTTTCCCCCATCGGTAAAAAGATGTATACAATATAACATTTTTTATTCTACCATATAATTTTCAAAATCTGATAGGTCCCTACGACGCTCGAGTAAATCTACATTTAGCATCGTGGGCTACCCTGCTATTATGGAACAATTCTTCTTCTTCTTCTTCTTCCTTCTTTAATGTTAGCTATTTGCTTGTTTTTCTTCGTATCCTCTGCCGTTTAATTATTAGAAAGGTTGTCTCTCTATCTCTTGCGGGATCTTCCAGCGCTTCGGCGCCCTAAGGGCGACTTGTCTCTAGTTATTTTGACCATTCTGTCGTTATTCATCCGGTCTATGTGTTCGTTCCACTCTCTCTTTCTTTGCAGTATCCATTCATTTACATTGTCTATTTTACTTCTTGTTCTTCTAATGTCCTCGCTTCTCTTCCTGTCAAAAAGTGTTTTTTTTATGGAACAATGTTCTTTACAAATCTTTTTCTTACATTATTTATAACAAATCATTTTATACTTTCTACCTAATTTGGAAGGACATACATAACAACGTACTGACGTGTCAATTTTTAAAAAAACTAAAAATCACCACGAGGCTATCAACCAGGATAAACCAATCATACCTACAGTATTTTGGACTTATTTTAAGAAGAAAGAATGGGCTGGAAAAATTATTGTAGAGGGAGAAATCAATGGTAAACGACCAAGAGGAAGGTCTCCGACGCGCTGGGTGGACCAAACCAAACTCTCTCTGGAGAGTAAAAGGACAAGAGAGAGAGACATAACAACGCCGTTTTTTGCTGATGGCTCATTCATTTCGGTTTAGTTTCAACAAACATTTTCATGTTTTCCAATGTCTTTTTACGCATATATGGGTTTTCTGCTTTTCTTGACATATAGGGTGTTACAAATGCATTATAAAGTTGCTTCAAAAAAGTCCTCTTCGTTAACTTTTACCGCTTTTAAAATATATACATATACAAAAAATGCAGTTAAAGCTGCAATATCGAGTATGTTAGAAAATACTGCAAAGGATCACTGCTTTGTTTGTCTTTTATAATTACTCATCATTTGATCCGTGAGATAAACGTCTTCTTTAGTTTTATTGTGATATTTCATGATTTCCGGTTTTTTCTTTGCACCGTTTTTTTATTACAATGTAGTGGTGCATGGTATATAGAAGGTTAGCTACTTTTTGTTTGGAAACATAGCTTACTATTGTTTGGTTTTCGTGAAATTTGAAAAAACATGTACGGCTCAAATGTTATATGCTTTGAGTTCGGAATGAATTTCTCTCTTATTTTGACGAATTGTTTGTGATTTCTATTTTTATTAGATCCTCGATTAATTTTACCCCCGTAAATAAGTTATCACAAGTCAAATTGCGAGGTGTAGTTTTTATTTTATCAATAAGGTTGTGTACTACTGTTTTCTATAAATTTTGTTGTACTTCTTGACCAATTTGCTTGCCCATACAACCAAGCCATTAATAGCATAGCCAATCTCACTTTCTCACATCCAAAAGAACTTAATGCCATATTTTGCGGGCTCTCTTAGCATATACTGAATAAATCCACAGAGCACTCTAAATCCAAGCAACCGTTCATCAATTGTAACATTTTCTTTTGAAATCATAGTCTCTTGACCACGTGTAATAAATAGTTTCCAGTTTTATCTTAGACCTCAGACCTATTGTAAGATATGCATGTGAAACATGGACCATGACCGTAAATGATACTCTAATTTTAAGACGTTTTGAGCTGAAGATACTCCGAAAAATATACGGTTCCTACTGCGACCCAGAAAAAGGCCATTACAGAATAAGAACTAACGCTGAACTAGCCCAGTTGTACAATAGCCCGGACATCATACAAGAAATAAAAGCAAATAGACTGAGATGGGCTGGCCACATACAAAGGAGTCAGAAAACAAGACATATTAAATCTGTATGGAAGGAGGCCCCTCAAGGAAAGAGCCCGCTAGGAAGGACTAAATTGAGATGGCGAGATAAGGAAGGACCTCTCAACTCTGGGAATCGAAGTAGATAGATGGCAGAAAATTGCAGAAGACCGTAGCAGATGGAGGCAAGTAGTACAGGCAGCAAAAACTCACCCTTTGTTGTAAGGCTACGGAAGAAGAAAAAGAAGAAGAAGTTATATCTTATAGTCGCGAAATTATCAGTTTTTAGACGTGTAGTACGAGGTCCTTATCATCAAATCTAATAAATTTTTTTATATTTTTAAAACAGTTTAAAAATATTGTTGTTTTGTAGACATGGGATTCAAACAATTATCTAAAAATAGTTCTTGTACTGAACAATCACACTGCTTCTCAACCCCAGGCAGTATTAGTAGTTTAAAAAAGCACTTATTTTGACTACGTTGGTGCAAATAAAAATTTCTTTAGCAATTTTTTTATTTCTAAACGTATTCCAAGAGTCGAAAACTGGGAAAATCGTATTTATTTTATTTGGACCAGCAGTTCAACGTATAGTACTGTTGAAAAATGTTTTAGTCTGTGTAGGGGGTGCAGATTTCTATTCCTACTTACTCGTTCCCATCATATTTGTTTCATCATGAGTTTCCACGATATTTGGCCTTTAATCTTGCTCCCAAACTTCGTTTTCAGTATTGTTTTCGAATCGTATACGAACTAGGAATATCTGACTTAATCTCAGCATCCTATTGCATACCTTTTAAGTCCAATTTAAGAAAAAAATATAGCAAAATCCTTCTGCACACTAGTTCTCAAAAAAATTAGAAAATCTCACCGAAAAATTGCTTACCCATTTCAACCTAATCATACATACATACATAAAGTCACGCTACGGTTCTTACAAACAGCTTTTGCTTCCTTTACTTTCATCAGTGCTCTCATACATGCTCTTCGGTTGTTGGTACTCTTGACCTGGCCTTTCTTCAAAACAATGTTGATCTGATCGAGATATGTTCTCTGAGGTCGACCTTTACCGACTTGTCCATTCACACTCGCCTTATAAATTTGTTTCGTCAATCTTCCTTCATCCATCCTTTCTACGTGTCCAAACCATCTAAGCACTCCTTTATCTATCTTTGTGACCACATCTTCTTTTACACCACAGCGTTTTCTTATCTCACTATTCTTAACTTTATCCAACCGAGTCACTCCAGCTATACTTCTCAGACTACTCATCTCCGCAGCATTAATCCTATTTTCATGCCTCTTCTGCCAAACCCAACATTCACTACCATACATAAGTGTAGGAACCAACACACCTCTATGCACCGCCAGACGTACCTTTTTTGACACTTTCTGGCTATTCATAAAGCTATGCAATGCCCCATTAATTTGTTTTCCTGCCAACACCCTTCGCTCAATATCACTGTCATACTTTCCATCTCTAGTAAATTTTGAACCCAAGTACACAAATTCATTAACTTGTTCCACTCTTTCTCCCTCAATCGAAACCCCACAGTTTGTCATGCTTTCTTCTCTTTCAACAATTAAAATGCATGCACTGCTTTAGGTGACAGTTTATTCGCAGTGATCTAGTGTCATTAGACGCTCTAAATGTTTTTATGTCTCTATATGCACACAAAGTTACCTGATCTCAAAGATCAAACTATATTAAATTTATACCCTCGAGTCCTACAGACTTACCTTATGTATAGACGAGGTAGTGGCTAAAATAATGATACTGAATTTTTCGTGTGCTTCGGTACTAATTATACGTATACAATATCTACAGCATAGGGACCTAAGAAAAGTATTTCTAAATTTATAATATTAAAAAATAAAATTTCACGATTATACGACGCTTTAAAATATGATGCGAGTCCCGAAGACTTACCTTATGCATCAAAGGGTTTTACTTGTATACCAAATGACCGTTTATCAAGTTGTTAAACTTAACTTATATATTATTTTGGTTTTTTTGATCCGGTAAAGTAAAATTACACGGTTATTTAAGAATTTACAAATGCAAATTTCAGACGAAAAAATATTTATGTGTTTGTCTAAAATTACTTAAAAAGTTATTAAGCTATATAAGGACACAAATATATGTACAATATTAAATCAACTTTCACAGCTAAAAAAAATCACATCACATTCGGTTCAGCAATCCATCTGGTACCGTTGAGTGTACAAAAAAAAAATATTGTTATGGATTCTGGTCGATGAATACGCCCCTGTACCTGTTATTTTGCCGGCGTCGACGAGTTGATCGTAAAGTGATGTATGATTCCTTTCGGAGCTGCGATATCAAAGAGCGCGACATTTGTAGCCGTACTAAGTATTTTAAAATAACGAGCCCAAGACTAAATATCGTAACGATGTATAAAAATTTTTTAGTTTCAATCAAATCAAAATATCTCTGGTCCCACTGGTCCTATTGAGTTTTTTTTTAATTTATAATTGTAGGGTTTTTTATTGAGAAAACCTTTTTTATTGTAATGCATATACCTTAATAAAGTAGTTGAAGACCGTTGAGGACAGGGTCTTGGCTACATCCTCTAAAATTTCTAGCCATTCTGGAATGGCCATCAAAACCGCACCTGGCACTAGGACTATAAAGAGAGGATTCTCCATCTTATCTCGACACTAATTATGCCTTTGGCCATTTCTCATTATACCGTGTATCCGAGATTCGTAAATACATCGTCAAAATATATTTTCCTCCGCTGCTATCCATTAATGGATGTTTGCGATCACTTCTGACCATTTTTCCCTATCTCTGGTGGTGTGAATTAATTCGCCTGTGGTTCCTATTCCTGTCCAATGTTTGATATTTCGGAGCCATGACATCCTGTTTCTACCTACACCCCTTCTTCCCTCTATTTTTCCTTCTATTAATAGTAAATGTCCCAGGTACACTGTTTCCTGCGTTTTATTGTGCCAAACAATTCACGTTCTCTTCCTATCGTCCTCAAAATTTCCTCGTTGGTTTTCCTTGCTGTCCATGGGACTTTCAAGATTCTTCGATAGATCCACATTTCAAATGCTTCCAGCCTATTTATTGTGCTAACCTTCAATGTCCAGCCTTCCATACCATACAACAGTACGGACCATAAGTAACATTTTGTAAATCTTATTCTGAGATTGAGGTCAAAGTCAGAGTTCGTGAAGACGTTTTTGAATTTTAGGAATGAGCTCCTCGCTTTTTCTATCCGGCATTTGATTTCTAGTCTTCACATAACCAAGTCCCCAGATAGTTAAACTTTTTTACTCGTTCTATGTCTTCACTATCGTATGAGAGTTTCGCATTCTGGAACTCATCCAATTTGCGGGTGATTACTAGGAATTTTGTCTTTTTTATGTTGATGTTAATTCCCATAAGTCGGACGTGCATTCCAACTATGTCCAGGAGCCTTTGGAGGTCATTCATATTATCTGCTATCAGGACTGTATCATCTGCATACCGTATAGTGTTGATCCATGTGCCATTTACTTTTAATTAATAATGCCTAAACAATTTGCATTTATTCTTAAAAAAAAAAATTTCCCCAAAATTTAAGTTCTAATTATTATTTATCAGCTGTTTTAATTTTAAATGGCAATGTGACAATTGATTTTTAGTAGTACCTATAATTTTGAAATTAAACGAATATAAAACTTTACAAGAATGATGTTGATTTATTTTTCTTTTTTAACAATTAATTAATTCACATTGCTCGGACTTCTATATGGTAAAAAAATAATTGATGTTATTTAGTTTATGTTGTAGCTGTACACTTAATTAACACCTAAAAACTGTGAGATTGTGATGTAGTGGAACAAAAAATTAGTTACATGTTCATTCCACACGTTATTGAGTACCGGTAATGTGAGTTACACGACAATTAAAAAAAAATACCCCAAAAAGGTTTCTTGGATTGCAAAAGCGTCCCTTTCTATTATAGAGTGTGAACATACCTACGTAGTTTGATTTTTCTCGTAAACGAAATGCAATTTTTTACGGACAAACGTATATTATTCGAAAGTGTTTATTAAGGTGTGTGTCTACATGGTGTTTGTTGGTCAAATAATGCTGCTTGATATTTTATTTTTCTTTGTATTATCGAAAAAAAAAAAAAAATAAACCAAGCACCGCTGAAATTTAAAATTAAAATAGAACTTACCAAACTTGATTTGTTTAATTTTACATTGACTTGGCTCTTTTTTACGATTTTAAATCAGGCTAAAAATCAAGCACCAGCCTAATTGATTTATAGATAAAATTCCATTAAAACCTCAATTAATTTTATATACGCACCCATAATTCCTAAACTATATACTTTTTTAATTGTCTTTTATATTTTTGTAGGTTTAAGTATAAACATTATGTAAACACAACTCTTAAAACATCTTGAATAAAAAAATTTAAAATTACAAACTAACAATCATCAAAAAAAGAATAATAATTTATCATTTAAATCAATAAAACTTGGGTCAAAAAATTTATTAAAAAAAACATTTACGCTTCAAGTAAATCTGGTCATTGTTATCACGTTCAAATAAAGATATTTTTTGTTTGGAAGCCATTTTTTGAGTAAAGTTCTTCTAGGAACAATAATTAGTTTAAAACTTTGTATTTTTAACCTATTAACTATTACATTTCCTATACATTTTCTTGCCATAATACAGGGTGTGAAATAAAAAATCTTTCAAATCTATAACTCATTTCATGAACTTTATGAGCTTTAACGAACGTCACAACATTAAAAAATGCTAGAGCTATTTAAAGATGACGCTCTATTTTATTTATAATTTTTTTTGTCTCTTAAAATGTCGTCATTTTGACAAGATATTTAACTAATTTTGACCTTATTACACTAAAATAATGCTCTTATTAAAGGTCTCTATAACGAATCGTCTGAAATCGCTCAAGAATGCTTTCTTTCTCGAAGCAACTTCAGATCCCAAAATACAAAGCTAAGCAACGAAATTTCCGGGACCGGAAACGGTCCAAGAAATTTTTTGCCGGCTTATACTTTTATTACAACAATTAACATAAACGCTAATTGTCAAGGAAATGATTTTAGAGGCAATAAAATGGTAATCAAATATTCTTCGGAGTGTATAAGGCATTTCATCATATTGCTTGCAATGAAAGTCCTTCTATTTGTTGTTTTGAACTGCGTTCGCGTCTCTTTTCATTTAGAAAATATGAACAATGTATGTGCAGCATCGTCTACCTCTTGGCAATAGACACATTCTTCGGATTCTACTTTACCTAGCTCGAGGAGGTATTTCTTGAAACAGCCGTGGCCAGATAAGGCTTGGGTGAAATAGTAATCTACTACCCCGTATGGTCTGTCGAGACATCTTTTGCATGAGACTCCAGGTCCAGCGTTCTTACCTCCCTTGGTTCCGCTTGTCCTGCCATCGAGTCATGAGGTTTTTATTGCCTGTTGTGTTTGGCACTTCATTGTATTTTTCAAGTCTTTCTTGTATGTGAAACTTTATTGCAGAAATATCTGCTATTTTGTTTTACAAGAGGAAAATCTTTTATAGACACTTTGACTGCTCTGAAAAGAGCGCGTTTCCGCGCTAAATAGTGTGGAACTCATTTAACGCTCGTTCATCGTTACCCACTAAAAAACTCTTCAGTGTGATTTTTTGGGTTATTGTCTCTTGGTGGGAGACAATCTTACCCCTTGTTTGGTGTGAACATTAAAAGTGTTGTGTATGTATATGGTTTTCAATTCAGAGACTTGGGAGTTTTATTGGATGGATTTGATGACCTGGTATATAGTCGAAATTCGATTTTATAGGTGCATTTGGATGGGAATTTGTTTTTTCAAAAAAGATTTTATGGCGATTTTTTATCTATTCGGTGATCGTCTTGACTTTAGAGATCTTTATGTAAATCTGAACTTCGAATGTACCAGGAGGCGTTTGTTATACGTTTTAGAATTTTATTTTGGAATTTTTAAAGTTTCTGTCTTGTGGTTTTTGCTGTTTGGCAAAGGGAAATACAGCCATAAAGAAGTTGTGGACGTATAATTTGTTTGTAGGTAAGGACTTTATTTTTTAGATATAATTTGCTTCTGTAATACAGAAGATTTCGGAGTCTGCCAGTCGTTTTATTACAGCGGGTTATTTGCGTGTTTATATGAGAGTTTTCTGTCTAAATCTATACCTAAGTATTTGACTGTATTTGCATAAATAATATCTCTATTCGAGAAAAGAGAATAGCTTGTGTTTTTTCGGCGTTTAACTTGATTTTCCAAAGTTTCGTCCATTTTTCTATTTCGTTTATTTGCCTTTGCATATTTATAAGTAAAAATCTCAGATTTTTTTTATGTGTGCTAAAGGCCGCTGTGTCATCCGCGTACATAGCTAGCTCAGTTTTTGCTATTGTAAAGTGTAAAGATTATATAGGGTTGGCGATAACGATGAACCTTGCGGTACGCCGGCTTCTATAAATCTATCCGTAGACTGTTTTTCGTTTATTTTTACGTTAAATTTAAAAAAAAAAAATTTATCATTTGATATATCAGGAAATTCATCCTGTTTAGTTTGTATAAAAGAGCTTCATGCCAAATTTTATCATAGGCTTTTTGGATATCAAAAAGTATCATTAAGGTACTTTTATTCTTATTAAACCCTGTAGCTATATGTTCTACAATTCTTGTGAGTTGTGATTCTGTACTGTGATCTCTTCTGAAGCCGAATTGTTCATTCGGGATCACTTTATATTTTTCTATATATGTTAGAAGTCTTTTTAATATTATTTTTTCAAATATTTTGCCCAAGCATGGTATTAGGGAGATGGGCCGCCAGTTTTGTGAATTTTCTAAATTTTTGTTAGGCTTTGGTAAGACTATTATTGGTGCTTTTTTTCAGATGTTCGGAAAATAGCTTGAAAGCAGGCATTCATTGAAAATCATTGCTAATAGCTCAATTGTGTTATCCGGAAGATTTTTCAACGCTTTATTTGTGATTCTGTCCTCTCCAGCGGCTTTTTTAACTTTCAAGTTTTTAATAAGCGCTTTTATTTCGATGAAATTTGTAGTCGCTATTTCGTCTACTTGTTCTTGATTGTAGTTTATTATCGCATTTGCTCGTCTGTTTATATAATTTGCAAGGTTCAAATCGTAATATATATCGACGTTGGGTTTGTATTGTTGTTCGTAGGTATCGGCGAAAGCTTCCGCGTTTTCCCTATCTGTGTAAACTGGACCGTTTTCTGATAAAATAGGTGGAATTTTGGGTAAATGTGTCGAGAACATTTTTATAAGACTGTATTTTTGCCAGTTCTTCGTTATACTCTTTAAAATATGCAGTTATTTGTGCAAGTGAAACACTGTACTAAAAATATTATTCAAGGTTGTTTTCTATTATTGACTTCTGAAGACCCATTTTAGGTAATAAGATATTTAAACACAGAAAAATTACTTAATTATAATCTAATAGTTATTTTTTATTTTTATATATATATATATTCAACATAAAGAGACTTGTTTTTAGGAGTTACGGGTATTTTTTAAAAAAAAATCACCTCCAAGTACAGCACGTCACTAAAAAATAAACCATTCAATATGATTATTAAACAGGAAAAAAAATTTAATTAAATCTAATCAGATTAAAATTATTATTTTTACTTGATTTAACATGTCACTAATAACATAAAAATGTTCTATGGTAAGAAAAAACAAAGTTTTAATTTTTTTCGCATCAAAAAATGGCACTAAATTTTTTTTCATCGATATAATATTCAGGAAACCCGTTTGGCAAAATTCACTACTGCATATTTAGAACAAACAGCTAACGTTTTACACAGCAAATAAGTAGACGAAAAAAAACGGTGCATTATAACCTTATAAATTATTTTCAGGGATTTGGAAACAGTCCTTCAGCCAATACCGCGGTAGTATATCATTTTCGCATTTTTTCTACTCACTTGAATTTTTATTGCATTTCAATCGAGGAATACTCATTCATAGTACAGTCCTGCAAGTAGAACTAGATCGATTAGTCGATAGAGTTACCTTATCATACGACAGTACTATATACGTTGAACTATATTACACAGTTGATTTTTTTGAATTTGTTGAAAACGTGTTACGAACAAATATAAACACAACAGAATGCTAAATTAGTCTATAAAATGGCTATTTATGATTAACAGGTTTTTTCTTATAAATTGATATTTTTTTTCATCAATCAGGACAAGTTTAAATCTTAAAGTTATAGTACTTTATGAACAGCATTTTCATAAAAAAATCAATAACTCGAGAACGGTTATAGTGAGCTACATAGTACCTTTTATGAAATCGTATTATTTTTTCCTGAACTATTTAAAAGTTTAACGAAATACAGGGTGTTTCATTCAAAAAAACAAAGTCACACTTTTTTTAGCCACCCTGTAGACCCCAAAATAATTTTCTTTTGCAGCCTTAATCAATATAAATCTAATGAAATTAAGAAATTCTCGAAAGAATGTATGGTTTGGTTTACAGAGACCGTGTCGTATGGGGTGCCCCACCCTTTATAAATTACTATTTTTTATATTAAGGCAAATTTTTTTTATAATTTAAATAGAAATAGCAGAATGGTATTTTTAAAATGTTTTTTCAATTATATCGGAAAATTTTATGTTTTTTGGATTAATTTTTTTTTGATTTTTTACTTTTTTGTTGTCCTATAAATTTTAAATAAATAAAAATTTTTAAAATTATTTTAAATTGTTCTTTACAACTTTTATATTTTTCAACAAATTCAAAAACGTTATCTTAACTTTGGATCTAGTCCACAGTCTAGAAATAGATTATTTCTTAACTGCACTTGGTTTAATAATTTTTCAACTCTTCTAATGCTTAATTTTTTAACCCTTTTATATTTGTGCATGTGTAATAAATGTGCAGGTATTTAAAGTATCATATTTAATATAAGGTATTTGTAGCATGAAGCGGATGTAACTTTTTACTGATTTCTTTCAATATTTCTCGTTTTATTAAGCATGTGTTGCCATGATACCAAAATTAAATGTATATACATGTATTAAACTATATTTAAAACACCTACAAACTTTCCTAATAATTCTTTCCAGTTCCTGCCTATTGTATTATATCGTCGTTCTTATTGGATGAAAGGTATTTTTAATCGTACGTAAGTCCTTAATATATAAATTGGTATCGAAGAAAAGTGGAAAACTGAAACCACGAAGGAACATTATTTGGCACAACATTTATAAACTATTTAAAATGTGGGATTAATTATTTAAAAACATATGCTAGTAAGAGCAAGTTTTCTAAAAAATATGAATACTTTGAACTGATAATGTTATTCCATTATCGAACTTATGTTTATAACGGTATTTCTCAGTTACCTTAAATTTTACAATAGATTTTTGTGTCTTGCAGAATAGCGGGTCCCCTACAGCTTTTTTACAAATTTTAATTTTCCCACTTTTTGGTAGAAATAAACTAATTTAAGACAGTAATTTAATTCCGATTATGTTGGTTATAAATATTCCAATTAATCCTGTTTTTTTTTGGACGATTCGAAAATAATTATTTTAAATAAAACAAATTAAATTTACGCATGAAACGTTTTAGTTTATTCTTCTATAGGGTGTTTCAAAAAAAGGTGATACCGTCTCTAGGATAGGTAGAAATTTGAAAAATAATTGGGGTTTGCTTTGTAAAAGCGTTAAAGAAAAAAAAATTATACACATTTATTACGATTTTGCCGAAACTACTGGAAAGATTGTAATGAAATTTTATAAGAAAACGTTTTAGAACTTGATACATCCCATGAATTTGTTTTTATATCTGACTCTTATAGAGGGCGCTAGTTACACGGTTCGTACTTAGTAGTATTGAACATAACTTTTTTAAGGTAAGATTTATTTATCAAAATTTCAAATAAATCCAAACATGATTCAATTTTACACCAAAAAGTACTCCTGGTAAAACTCGCTACTGTATACCGGTTTCGAAATATTTTAATTTGAAAATTATGAAGCAATAACCAAATTTTTTTTCTTCAACGCCCTTTTTCTTGAATACGGATGGCGTTACGAAAATTTTTTACTGAGCAAACCCAATTATTTTTCAGTTTTCAGTTTTCTATCTATCCTAGAGACAGGGTCACCTTTTTTTAAACCACCCTGTTTTTGTGACACTGAAGACCAACTTGTGCTTCCATTAAATTTTGAATAACACCTGAGCATAAATTGATATTTTTTAAAATAAGCAAGAAGCAAGTTGGTTCATAATAATAAATTACAGGATATAAACGATTTAAATATAAAAGAATTTATTAAATATTTAGTGATTGATTTAATAATTTATTTTGTATTAATAATATTAGTAATACAAACATAAAAATAATCAAAAGATGTTCTATTTAAGTTAAAATTATTAAAATAACCAAATAAACAATAACAAAATTAACGCAACAACATATTTTTTTATAATTTTTTATGGACATTGGTTATGGTAAAAGTAAAGAAAAGCCCTAATGTTTTTTCCCTACAGGATTGAAATTAAAATTATTCTTAAGACTTTATAACAAAATTGTAAAATTGAATAAAAA
This sequence comes from Agelastica alni, assembly GCA_950111635.1. Taxonomy (NCBI): domain Eukaryota; kingdom Metazoa; phylum Arthropoda; class Insecta; order Coleoptera; family Chrysomelidae; genus Agelastica; species Agelastica alni. The sequence goes on along the minus strand of OX467712.1, from coordinate 53,567,133 downwards.
TAATTATAGTGTAAATAAGACACTAGTAGCGAAGCTAAAAGTGTAAGTGCAACACTAGTAGCTTTAGTTGCCTAATCTACTTCGGATCACAGCATTTATGCGTCTAGGCATGACTCTTATTAATTTTTTATAAAATCTTGAGAAATTTGATCACATACTGTGATAATTGCAATATCAAGTTTCCTCTGGTGCACGTATTTCATGTTTAACATTTTTCTTGATGCTCGATTAGATTTAGATCAAAGCTTTTTGTTGGCCACTAAAATACCTACCAACTTGTTTAAAATATCGAGTAACTCCCTAACTATGTAAGGTTAAGAAATGGATTCTAGAGCCAATAGATATTGTGCCAGTTAGTTAACGACTTCAAAATGCAGTTTGTGGTTATAAACAACCACCAAGTTTGCACAGAGAACGGACCTCAACTAGGAAGGGATGCTGTAGAGTGGTAAACTGATGGATCCAAGATAGATGAAAGGGTTGGAGTGGGCGTTATAGTGCCGAATTTTAGGCTCTCAAAACCGCTTGGTAACACCCCAATCATCTTTCGAGCAAAATTATATGCCATAGAGATATGTGCCCAGGAGTGCATCGAAAGAAACACCCGAAGGGCAGAAATCTATATTTTATCAAATAGCCAAGCAGCACTAAAGTCATACACTGAAGTCATTTACTTGTAAGTCTAAGCTAACTTGGGACTGTAAACAGTCCCTGAGACAACTGGCAGCAAACAATCAGGTTACTCTGATGTGGGTCACAAAAGAGTTAAAGGCAACGAAGAAGCAGATTGCCTTGCCAAAGAAGGGGCAAATACACAAGAACTCTTCTGTGGACTTTCCAAAGCCCACTTGAAAGAAGAGGTTTGATGCTGGAAAACAGATGAAATGAAATCTCACTGGCATAAAGTGCCAGGACACAGACAAGCGAAAAGGCTAGTAAGTCTTTCACCAAGGAAAGCTATATAGCTTTTGAGTTGGACAAGAAAGACTTGAAACTGGTGACGGGGCTCCTCACTTGACAATGCCCTTTGAGGTATCACCTTAAAAAGATGGGCAAAACAGAGAGTGATAGTTGCCGCTACTGCGAGAACTTCGCTGAAACTGCAGAATATTTGCTTTGCGAATGCCCAGCGTTTTTCTGCAAGAGGCTTTAGTTTTTGGAAGCGGCCTTCCATCGATGTCAGAAACTTAGCCCTTAAGAAACTGATAAACTTTGCACGAAGTCTCGGAATTCCGGGCCTCGAATAGATTAAGGGTTATGCACAAAAACTCTGATAGGTCGAGGTGCTTTAGAGGCTGCGTAGCCTTCACGACCCGCCCTACAATCTACAATCTACAATAGGTAGAGCGTTGTCTAACATAGACAAAAAATTGGGTTCCAAAAAAGGACTGAGAGGCATCACATGTTCTATTACAATATTATCAAGATACTAATTAGCATTCATGGATCTCGTACGGGCAAAAACTAATTCTGTACGAGCGTCAAAGCATATACCACCCCAGAACATAACAGCGCCACCGCCAAATAAAATCCTTGCAGAGATGCAAGGAGCAAACCTCTTTTCTGGTCTTTGCCAGACTCGTTCACGACCATCTGGATGTTAAAGGTTTAGTTTAGTTTAGTATTATCTGTGAATAAAATTTTTTTCCAGTGATCCATAGACCATTTTCATGATTTTTAGAACAACGTACACTGGCAACTAATTTTTGGGGTAAAATTTAAACAGTCAAATTTAAAAAATGTATTACTTTCAAAAAAGGAACAATTTATGAGCTTACAAATTTAAATAAAATTTTGTTACAAAATAAAATAAATTTTTGAGTGGTGTGCCCTCCTTGATTATAAATAACAACTCTACATCGACTTTGCATAGATAGAATCAAGTTATATTTACCTGAAAAACATCAAATAATTGTTGGTAGTTCTGAAAATTCCAGCCACCAACTCTTCTTTGTCCTGGCACTCCCTTTTAAAAAAATGCGTATATAATTTAAAGTTGTGGACATAATAATAATAAATAATTTTATGAAGTATGGTTTAATCGAAAATTAAGAAAAAGTTTTTTTATTATTTCTGAAAATTCAGTTTTAGTGCATGATGATTTCATAACCGAGTATCCCATTTATAAGCTAGAAAAAATTGGAAGTATTGGATCTAAGGTTATATTTAATTGAGTTGTTTATAGAACGCTTTTATTTCCTAGTGAGTTTTAATAGAAATCGAACAAATTATGTAAATTGTTTAAAACAAGGAAATTCTCTTCATAGTTTTAAAATGCTTTAAGTAAAAGTTATTTGTACAAAACAGAAAGCATCATTTTTCGACTGTCTGATGGACATGGCTGGTCATCTGGGTGGTGGAGGTAGCAGGGCTGGTTCTTTTAGCCTCGAGGTGGCCCCCCTTATGGGGGGACAAGATCATTCTGAAACTCATCTTAGCTTACCAGAGGATAGCTCGCTCATTACTTTAGCCAGAAGAAACACGAAAAGGAATAGATCGATACGGTTAGTTTGAAATATTTTTTATTAACTTTAACGATTACATTATCATTAATATGTTAATTATAGTTTCTATTTTATATTATTTAATAGCATTTAATTTATTAAATTTCTTTAAAAAATTTATCTTAAAATTAGCTGGATACATTATGCTCATACGTACTAACATACAATTAAAAAAGCAAACAAAATATTTAAGATTATTGTTAAAAATTTAAAGAAACTTTTATCTTTTAATATTACATATTACATCCATCGTTTTCTAAGCTAAGACTCTAAAAAATATGACCAATAAGTTGATCAATAAACAAAGCATAACAATAACCCATTGTATAGTAAGAGCCAAGCCCTTTTCTTTTTATCAGATACTTTCTGAGCTGCAATCAAGGAAATTCCTTTTTTTAATACTAACTTAACCAATAAGATTCACAAACAGCTCTAACTCTGTGTAACTTTACACCGTACTGCTTTGGACTGGTATAATTTTCAGTTAGAGCAGTCATTTATGTACGAAGCCTCTAGAGGGTGCAACTCACTTTTGGATTTTTTCTATTTCTCCGGACCCACAATTTTTAAGATACGCGTTAGAGCTAATGAAAAATCTTTGGTATGAAATGTGCAATACGCCAATGTCGCAAAAAAATTATACATTTAGAGCAGTGTCAGTGTTTAGAGTAGTGCCAAGAAAGTGATTCATAGTCAAGGTCACTTAATAAAAATCAAGAAAAAACAATGAAAACCATACATAAATATTCAACTTCCAAAGCAACAGTCGATAAATTTGAGGAAGAAATGATTAAAAAAAATATTATTCATATGCAGCTATTCATAAAAAAAGCCCTACAATTATAACACTATTTAAGATAGTTAATATTGTAGAGGGAATTAGGTTTACAGAAAAAATAACTTTCCTTAGACTGGTCAAAAAAATGGAATTAAGATGGAGACAAACTGAAGATATGCGAAAAGTTCCGATAAAAATACGACACTGAATCCAAAGGAACATAAATAAATAAAAAATATATAAAGAAGAGGGACACTTACCATTAAATATTGCGATGAAAGTTACATAATTTCACTTTTACTTCTACTTTCTTGGCGAATTAAATCATATGTTACTTTCACGTAGTACTCGCTGATTAGCAATAAATTGTTAATGGAATTATGAAATTTTTATATAAATATTTTAAATAAATTTTTTTTAAAATTGTACACTTTATTTTGTATGTTAAATGGTTCATCCTAAACATTTAATTGTTGTAATCCAGTCAAAATAGACATTTGACTTAGCCAAAATTCGCATATAGCTAAAAATTGGTAGAGACATTTAATACATCATTATAAATAAAATGCTAAAAATCCTTACTTCTGGAGAAAATTTTATTCAAGGTCAAACGTACAAAATTATGGTTTTTTCCATTTTTCTCGAAAACGATAAATTTTATTGTAAAGATAGGTTAAACAAAAGTTGTAGACCATACAATTTTCTACAAAAATGGTTAAGTCACTTTTTCTCTTACGACTTACCATTCGTGAGATATCGCGGTTTTAATAATTAGAAAATTCATATTTTACATAACATGCACACATTTCCTCACCACCCATGAGGTAATATACAACACGGTATAATAGATACCCTCCATCGATGATGTAGATAGTATTTGTGTTATCAATTTGGAAGTTCAAACATTCAAAGTAATTATTAAGAGCTGACTTCATAGTTTTACCCATTCCCACTGCATCAAAGAGTGATAATGGGTAAGGAGCTAATTCATATGCGAAGAATGTTTCAAGTTTATCTTCAAATGTCTTAGTAATGCTCATGCGTGGAAATAATAATGCAGGTTCTATAAGCACCTTTTCATCATGTACTTTTATGACGCCACTTGCACTCTAAAGAGGAAGTACTCTATCAGCGCGTTTTGATTTAATATTATTAAACGTTTGGCCAGTCATTTTGCTTATAGAAGCAAGTCCTATTGCACGAGCATTATTACAATTAATTTAATCATCGCCGACGACTCCACTGGCAATATCTTCTATATCTCTCTTTATACGAGAAAGCTTTGTAATAATATTTAGGCACTATTTAGCTTACAGGTTCTTATCCAAAGGTACCAGGACATGTCGGTGACCTTTTACGAAAAAGCCTTTGATAAAGTTAAGCACGAAAAACTGATCAACCTTCTTAGAGAAATAGGACTTGAACAACGAGACCTCAGAATAATAGCCAACCTTTACTGGGACCAAAGTGCTCACATAAGAATCATTCACACCGCGTCCGACGACATCAAATCCTGAGAGGCGTTCGTCAAGGATGCATTTTATCACCACTGTTATTTAATTTGTATTCCGACAGGTGTTGGATGAATGTGACGAGAGGATATCTGTCAATGGAATTAATATCAACAATCTGAGGTATGCGGATGACACGGTTCTTGTTGCCGACTCCCTGAAAGGACTGTAGAAACTGGTAAGCTGCGTGACGGCTACAAGTTCAGAGGCCGGACTCCTGAACGTAAGAAAGACAGTGGCTAGCAGTTAGCAAATCAAACAACGTGGACGGACACCTGGAAATTAACGGTCAACGAATTGAGCGAGTAGAAACTTTTAAATATCTTGGGTGTCAACTAAATGAGAAGTGGGACGGCATGCAGGAGATTCGTGCCAGAATAGAACAAGCTCGTACTTCGTTCCTGAAGATGCGTAAGGTACTTTTCAGCAGAAATTTAAGCTTGCCTCTGCGCGTCCGAATGCTTCGCTGTTACGTGTTCAGAATACTCTTTTATGGAATGGAAGCTTTGACTTTAACAGATGCGATGTGCAAAAAATTGGATGCCTTTATAATGTGGACGTACAGAAGGCTATTAAGAATCTCCTGGGTAGAAAGAGTGCGTAACACCAAGGTTCTTCAGGTACTTTAAGGTACTTTTTTTGCAGAAGTAGGATCAAAGAGGATTTTTAACATTTTATTTATAATGATATATTTAAAGTTTTTGCTAATTTTCAGCTCTATGCGAATTTTGGCTAAGTTATGACTTATTTTTGTCCATTTTGACTGGATTATTGCTGGCGATATCAAGTACATCATTATATATATAATATTTTTTTAATGACTTAAATGTTTTAAAATAGTATATATAGTTTGAACAAAAATTTTTATTTTAAAACTAATATTAATAAGTTTCTATAAAGTAACGCATAAACTCATGATAACTTAAATAAACAGTAACATAAAAAAATTCCGAAACATGTCAATTTTTGATATTAATTTACTATTTATGAATAGAATAATCTTTTACACAGGGTGAATAACCTTCGAGTGATGACGTAAGCATGAAACACTCTCTTTTTTATCAATTTGCAGATTTTTCATGCTAATTTTATTTCAAAAATGTATCACAAGTTGATTCAAATTGGTATCTACAGGTTGGAAAAAATGCAAAAGTTGTTAATGACAGTTAATGTTTTACAAAATAATTGATGAAGACTAAGTACATTTTAACAAAAACAAACCAAAAAAAATTTACAGTAAATGTTTAAATTGTTCTTCACTAAACAATGACTTAACCTGCTAATATTTTGTAGCAAAGCGTTCTGCATTTCCTGTCTGATTCGGGCTTTTAGATCACGGATATTGTCAGTTCTATTGGTGTAGACTTAAGATTTTAAATAACCCCACAAAAAGATGTCTACTGGGGTAAGATTGGGTGATCTACTGTTCTTCTTCTTACGATCCATCTATCTGGAAATGTTCTGTGTAGAAACTGGCTTCATGTACTCGCAGAATTCAAATCTACGATCACAGTCATCCACAACCAACTCATGGATGAGACGTACCTACTTTATAAGAATGGTATTTTGTTTTTTTAAAAATATTTGATACTGAAGATTTTCCAATATCCAAATCCCTAGATAACCCCGGCACTCTACAGTAACAATCGTCTACTGCTGACAAAATTACATGTTGTTGATTATTTGCATTAAGTCTAGGTCTACCTTGCTTTGGTACATTCCTTACGTGTCCTTATTCTCTGTATTTCCTATTTATTTTGCTTACCCTGTATTAAAAGATACGTTTACGATCTGGGTGCAATTCATTAAGTAATGTACATACCTCTTGTTGAGCCCGCATCCAATTGCCAACACCAATCATCATTACAATTTTAATTTTCTCATTTTAGTTAAAGGCATTTTAACCAAACAAATTTTTAAATACGATATGATAAATTAGATTAATACAGAACTATACTTCGATATTAACAGTTTTTAACGTTAAATTAAGAAAACAAATAGCAATTGGACCGTTATTGGGTTATCACCTGAAATAGTTCAGCTCTTTGTAGGTAGCAAATTGTCCGAAAATAAAAATTAATTAAAATAAATCGAAGTGATTATCTACTTAAGTTAGTGTCACCAAATGGAAATCTAACGTAAGTACTAACTTACTGTTGTTTTAATAATTAGAAGTCAAAAGACGAAACTTCCACAAAATAAAGAATTCTTATCTGCTATCAAAAGGATTACTTTTTATTTTGGACTCTGTCTCGGTAGACAGGGTCAGACCCACACATGATAGCGCAGCAGCATCAAATCGAAATAACAAATAATTAATACTATCAAAATTATCATAAATAATTCAAGCAGCACTTTACAGCAAGCAACTCAAAATTCGCAACCTGGAACATCATATTCAAGTGTATTAGGGAAAAACATACAACCAAAGTACCCACCAAAAGAACAAGCGATTACTTTTCTTTCGATTACTGGAATCAAATGTCAAGAATATTTATATCAAGTTGGTCTTCTTATTTCACCAAAAAATATATTATATGCTTCACTTATGACCAATGATAGAATTTGTATATATTTCTCTTTCAAACAAATAGTAGACAAATTTCTGAATTACCATGGAGGAAAAATAACTATTAACGGCCAACGTATCAAAGCTCGTAGGATAACAACTCCCTAATCCCAAATAAAATCATCCAAGCCGCTTTAGAAAACATGGGACTAAAAATAATGTCAAATATAACATTCCTTAGAATTGGGGTAACTGATGCTGCCTACAGCCATATACTAAGCTTCCGCCAGCAAATGTATACTCCTCCTTCAAATAATCTGACCGTACCAGACAGCCTCCTTATACAATCTGGCCACACTTCCTTTAATTGTTTCTCCTCCAACCAAATGAATAGTACTTTCAAAGTTTCACTACCTTCTCGATCTACAATAAATAGCATTCAAACTACTACCCCTAAAACCCAACAGCCCAATAGGTGGTAGATGGTTCACTCTCCATCGCCCGGTGAAACACCACCGCTCTGATTATAGGTGCCGTGAAATGACTAGTCATGTTTCGGCATTTGGTCAGATTTTCCGGTCGCTCGGGTGAAATGTGTTCTGGTTTATATTCGAATAAAAGCATGCGGGCATCAGTCAGGCCTCTCTGGGGCTGAGGGTACAGCATTGAAACAGTTCCGCAGGCTGGCCGCCAAGTAGTAAAGTGGCCCCAACCCATTGGTAACGCTCTGGGAGGCTGCCACATCAATTGGTGTATAATCCCGATACTCCTGTTCTGCCAGTTCGTGACTGGAGGAGATCCGAGCTCGTGTATTTGGGGGGCATTGCCGAGGCCACAGTCCATCGAGGTCAACTGACCGTCCTGGATGCAGAAATTTCTGTAGAAGCTAGTCCACATATCTGCTCCCCTTTTTATTTATTTATTTTTTTTTTCTTCCTCTTACTTCTGCCCTTTTTTTTTCTTTCTTCATATTTTTCTTTTAAATCAAACCATTAAACCAAATCATGAAAAGTCCAACAAAAATACATGTTCCAACTGCGGTTGCTAATAATTCCCCAAAAAGCAACTTTAGAATTGATTTCTGCAACATTCGAGGCCTGAACTCTAACATTAATTCAGTACACCACCACCTGCAAACTAACAGGCCTCATTTACTGGCTCTGACAGGGACAAAAATTGAACCCTCCTCCAACAATAAGCATCTTTTGTGTCCCGGGTTCGAACTCGAAGCAAGATTCAAATTTAAGACCGGCCTTTGTGTTTACACTCGCAGTGATATTTCCTGTTGTAGACAGGAGAACTTAGAACCAAAGGACGGCCTAGAGGTCATGTGGTTCAAGTTAACCTTACAAAAATCAACAAAATTTATCTGCTGCCTGTATCTTTCTCCTACGAAACCTCCTTACGTCAACCTTTTTCAACATCTTTCCGACACGCTGGAGCTGTTGCAAACTAACGACCCCAACACAGAGGTTATATTTTTGGGTGATTTCAATGTTCACAACGCAAACTGGTTGAGATCCAACCGCACCGACAACGCCGGTCTACAAGCTGAGAACTTTGCGATAAGCCACAACGTGACCCAGCTAGTTGAACAATCTAACCGCATACCCGATAACCCCAATCACCAAATCAACATTCTCGATCTCTTCTTCACGACACATCCCGACCAGTACCGAGTCTCTATAACCGCTCCGCTCGGTAAATCTGATCATAAACTCATCTCAGCCACGTCAAAACAAACAACCCCGCCCAAAATCACGCCTGGTACCTCTATTGTCTGGCATTATAGATCAGCCAAATGGAATGAACTGAGGGATTTTTACCCATCATTTCCATGGAAAGATGTCTGCTTTCGCTCACAAGACCCATCAACATGTGCAGAATCTGTAACCGAAATCATAAGGCTAGGTATGGACCTTTTGGTCTTTGGCTAAAGCCATGGATAATAATTTTACAACTTCTTCTTTACCACCACTCGAGAGGTCTGACGGCACGACAGCCGTATCTTCCAAAGAAAAAGCGGATCTGCTGGCCGAAATGTTCAGCTCTAACTCAACCCTCGATACCAATGGAAAACAACCCCCAACGATACCTAGAATAAACGCATCAATGCCGGAGGTCACTATCCGCCATCGCACTATCAGATAAATCCTACGAAATCTTGACTCTAATAAGGCAGGAAGACCAGATGGAATTCCGACAATTGTCCTGAAGACCGGTGCTCAAGAGCTCACCCCAGTTCTCTGTAGACTCTTCAAGTTATCATACAGCACAGGAGTATTTCCGTCCATGTGAAAAAACGTTAAAGTCCAACCGATTCCGAAAAAAGGAAAGAAGACTATTCCTGCAAATTATCGCCCTATTGCATTGCTCTCAGTCATATCCAAAGTTATGGAAAAAGCGATTAACACAGAACTTATCAAATATCTGGAGAAATTTGAGATAATCCATGACAGACAATATGGATTTCGACAACTTCGGTCTACTGGAGATTTGCTGGCTTATGTCACTCTGCTCTGGACAAACACTATTGAAAAGTTTGGTGAATTCCGTGCAATAGCCTTGGATATATCTAAAGCTTTTGACCGCGTTTGGCACCAGGCATTGGTAAGTAAATTATCTGCCTACGGTCTCCCAACCAAACTGCGCCAATAGCTCTTGAGCTTCATGCAAGATCGCTCCTTACATGTGGCAGTTGACGGTATTTCTTCTGATGCGTTTAAAACTAATGCCGGGGTCCCCCAGGGTTCCATCCTGTCCCCCAACTTATTTCTTTTACACATCAACGACCTCTTGAAAACCACCACGAACCCCATTTACAGTTTCGCAGACGATAACACACTTGTCTCAACTTTCACATCCTATCGATCACTTTCGGTGAATGATACAAATAGACTCAGTTGCAGACCAGTCATTGCTCTACAGATATTTCCATGGCAGATGCTCCGGAGAAATAAAACTCTTGTACCATCATTGGCCACATTCGGCCGAAGAACTCGGCACGCTGATCAGTCTCACCCATTTACTCTCAAGATTGACACTACAAGGACCAATATTCATCAAGAATCCTTTTTTTACAGGGCTGCTACGAAATGGAATAAGCTTCCAAAATCTGTTTTTCCAGAGAACTATGGCCTGCAACTTTTTAAAAAGCGTGTCCACAATCATTTCCTTTCTATAATCCCTTCCCCTTCTTATAGTCGCAGTGCGGGCCGTCCGCGGCCCACACGATAGGTCTACCCTTTTTGCGACTATTTTCATAAAAAAAAAAAAAATGCTGACAGAACTAGCAAATGCCATCACAAAAGTAGGACTACAAATAAACACACAAAAGGAAAAGGTAATGACCAACCTAGTTCTCGGAGAAACTTTCACATTGGGAAGTCACAACATCGACGAAATAAGAGAATACAGATATCTAGGCCATGACATAAAAATACACAGAGACAATCAAACGCAGGATTTACCAAGACGAGTGGGGCTTGGATGGGCAGCCTATGGTAAGCTGAACGGAGTATTCAAGAGTGATATCCCGATCTGTTTACTCAACGTAAAATGGAACGCTCTATGCTGGGAATAAAAATATCAGATCGTCTTTGGAACATAGATATCCGCAAAATAACGAAAGTGGAAGACATAATAACAAGAATTGCGAAACTGAAGTGGCAGTATGCAGGACATGCAGCTAGACGCAATGATGATAGGTGGACGAAGAGATTATTGGAGTGACGACCGCGAAATGACAAACGAAGTGTAGGAAGACCTTTCACAAGATGGCGAGATGACATAAAAAGAATTGAAAGTCAGTGGATGAGTGTGGCTCAAGATCGTAAACAATGGAAATGTAAAGGGGAGGCTTACGTCCAGCAGTGGACTACGATAGCTGGGTAAAGAAGAAAATGAAATCAGACAAACCTGGATGTATACATTGCAACTGCGAACTCTGTGAAACTTTTACTATTAGAATGTACATTATACACATTGCAAAGACAACAGTACAATTTTCCAGATAACATTCAAATCCTTTTAAGAAAAGATTGCAATGTGGATTATATCTATAATTATCTGTTAAATACCTTTTTGCTTAAAAAACTGTAAAACAATTAATTCATTAGTTATCAAAACCACCGCTAATAACCCCTATGGTTGATGCGGTAAATCATAACTTGTGACATATCATTACATTATTGGAGTCAGCTCAGCACAGGAAATCCGCAAATTGGAAAAAAGGGGGGTGTTTAATTTAAAAAACATGTTGCTGACGTCATTACTCAAAGGTTATTCACCCTGTATGATAGATTATTCTTTCAAAAAGTAGTAAATTAAAATCAAAAATTCACCTGTTACTGGATTTTTGTATATTCCTATTTATTTAGCTAATAATGAATTTATGCGTTACTTTATGAACGCACTGTATATTTTTCACTCGCGAAATATTTTAATTATCACAATCTAATGGTGACTTTTCTTTTGTTTCAGGAACAAAAAGGTGAAAAATATCCTCTGATTAGGTGGTATTATAAATGTGCTAGAATAGTTAGGTCAGGAAATATCTAGAATCTTACATAGTTGGGTTATAATTGTTTAAATATTCATTTCCAGATGCAGATTAAATATGATAAAAATAGTCTTAGAAAACGTCTTTAAGGTATAATAGTAGAATAGTCCTTCATAGATTATGTTACATGAACTATCTATTTATTTTACTTACATATAATCACATGGAAAAAATTGGTACTAACTTTTAACGAGAATTCTAAACAATATTTTTATCTTTTGGTACAAGTATTGTAATAAGATGGAAGCGTAGAGACCCGTTGATTGATAAACAGTGAGTAATTATAATTTTTATGTTTCACAAAATAATAATTTGAAACAATATAAATACAAGTTAAGAAATTATTATATTTTATTACATATATCGATTTGGCTTATTAGTGTATTATAGTGTTAGCAAAAATTCTTTTACTAATATTAAAAATTAATTTTGTCAGATGGAGTAATAGTAGGTACTTAATTTATTTATTATTTAAAAAAAAACAAAATGTTACACTATTTCTTTGACTTATTTGTAAAATAATATTTTTATATAGATGCTTTAGGCACCAAAACACATAAATTACACTTTCAATATTAAAAACTTTTTTTGCTTTTTAGCAGAAAAATTAATTCATAACTATTTAAGAACAACGTTACAAATATTAATATCATAATTTGGCTACAAATCAGTAAACTTTTATTCAGGAAATTTTTAAAAATTAATTGACCCATTGTAATTAAGTAGTTTATTTTATAACGTTTAATAAAATGTATGAGGTTTTTACAATTAGAATAAAATGGCATGTAATAAAAACATTGCATTAAGTAGGTAAGGGTGTAGCGAAATTTTAAAAGAATTTTTATTTCTATACAACTTATTTTAATTGAGCCTGTCGGCTGCTCTACACTTTCAGGAGGGTCGTGGGTAAGGAAAAATTGTTGAATTTCTTTATTTTAAGAGAATACACAAATGTTTATAAAAATTTGGGCGCCATGTATTTTATTCAACAGTAAAAACACAAGAGCTTTTTTTATCGGATAAATTTATTTTCGTAACGAAATAAATTTGCCAATCAGTAATTTTACGAGAGAAACTGACATAAAACAATCGCGAGACCGAAGGTCGAGTGATTTTGTCAAATGTAAGTTTTTCGAGCAACATTACTGATGGAAAATTTTTGAGTTAAAAAGAAATTTATCCTAAAAACAAAAGCTTGAGTGTTTTTTGGCCAAATAAATTAACGACCAAATATATGAATGAACAACAACAATAATTATCTTTATTGATACAATTAAATTATTTAAATGAACAGTTATTAAATACACAATTCTTATAAATTGTTTGATTTAGTGTACTAATTTCAAAATTTTCTTCTCTGGTATTCACACATGTAGAATATTCAATTTGATTTTTCTCACTCGAGGCTCGTAAGGAACTAATAAGATTTTCGTGATGTTCAGGATCAATTTGGAGATAGGGTTTAATAGAAGATGATGATGAGTGTCCCGTTATCTTCATAAATTGTTGGTCACTTACTCCTGCTTTGGCTAACTGGGAAACTGGTAATTTTTGAAAATATTGTATTGCATTCAAATCTTCCTGTTGAAGTTCCATCTTGATTTTTTTCTTCTTTAAAATGGTGAATTTTACAGTTTGCAGCTTCTCCTCCCTCCAAGCTAAAACTCCATAAATTATCTCCATATTGATGCTTTAGTATTTTTTGTGGATTGCGGGATTGCTTTTTCTATATTTTTTGTTATTTGTTGAATCGAAACTTCCCCAAAACGACTCATGTTGTAATAATTCAATATCAATTACAATTATCAAAAATACTTAAATAACTGACAGGGCAGACATTATAGTAACGTAAGCATACTAGATGTAGACGCTTAAGAGGAACAGGCATTTTTATCGGTGATAAAAAACGATGACCTTTTTTATCGCTGTCAAACTGACAAAACAGTCATCTTTAAATGACACATTTTATACAGTAGTTAATTTATCGGGATAAAATACAAAAACCTTGGATCTATACAAATATTTTAACTGTAAAACTATTTGTTACTAATTTCTAAGTATGATTCAATGAAATATTTACAAAATAAATGCACTTACAAACATATCCGAAACCGTTTATTATTTTAATTAAATTAAAGAAGTCAGTTTTCCAAAAACATACAAAAGTTATAAATGAGTTAGATTTAAAAAAAAACTACCAGATAAGTTATTTTAACATTAAATTTACAATAAAATAAAAGGTGATAAATTAAATTGGTGTAAAATTTTCCCTATACATTTCTTATTAAGTTGAATTAAGACAAAAATGTTAATCAAATTTTTTTGCATTATTAAACACATTTCTTAAAAGCATTGTCACGAGGGTGGTAGTTCTTTAAACAAAATAAAAAATAACAAAAAAAATACAACCCATAATAAAAAAAATTATTTTTAGGAAGGCAACATGCTTCAATTTGAAATAATAATAAAGCCCATATACATAGATTACACAATTCAAACAGTGTTAACACAGTATCTAAATTTTAATTACTTTATGAGTAACGTTTTCTGAATATTTAATGTGTAAAAATTTTACGAATTAATTTCAATTTGAGAGTCGTTGCATTGGATTATCACTGAAACTATCTACTTTCTGGATTTGTAATGTAGTATTTGATTCTTTTATGAATTTCTTTCACTAAATTAATATTTCATTACAATCGCGACGATGGAAAAAAGGTCAAACATGTAAATGCTCACTTTAAAACATAGTAATTGACTAGTATTGAATTCACGTTTTCTAACATAATTTTTTATTAGCTAACGTGAAATAATATTTTGCTGATTTTATTAATTTTCAATGCATTGATTATAACAAATAAAATGAAAATACCCATGGATGACGATTATCTATTCTCAACATAAAACCGCTCCATTTATAATGTTGAATAAAATTGAACAAAATTTTTTAATCTTATTAGAGGAAACAATAACCTAAATAAATTTTAACTTAAAGTAGTAAATGCTAAACAAAGTAAGCGGTATATTTGACATGGAATTCGGATCGAAAATTTACTTCAAAACATCAGAGCTAAGTATATGTAAAATGGCAACATCGTAAAATAGCAAGTCCTACAGGAGCGGACTTTAATATGTAAACTTTTTATTTCATCCTTATCAAATTTCTAAAAAACTAACAGTCCTGTTGCAAGGTTGCTGACGATTTATTTTATAAAAAACCCCTTATAAGTGTATACATACTTTATTATAGGTTTTAAATAAATAATTTATGGACGTTAACTTTAAAATAACTTTTAAATTTTTAAACTAAAACCGAAAAGATCGGCCTCTCTCTCTGGTTGGTTATATAGTTCTTGCACTTCCCTGTTAGTTCTAATTCAGTATTGTTGTGTGGCGTTGTCCTTGATTGGTCCATATATCCTTCTAAGAATTCTTCGTTCTGCGATTTTTAGTCGGTTCTCATTTTGTTTTGTCATCGTCCATGTTTCACAGGCATTTGTCATTATAGGTCTTATAATTGCATGATAAATTGTTACTTTCGTACGGCGGGTTACATTTTTTGATTTCATTATTTTTTGCAAAGATATTGATTAAAAGAGTAACGAATAAAACTGAGAAGATGATATGGGCTAGTGCAAGCAAGATTTAGAAGAGGAAGAAGATATATGGATCAGGTCTTTTCGTTACGAGGTATAGTCAAAAAATTCTTGGCTAGAAGTCAGAAGGTCTATTGTGCTTTTATTGACTTGTAAAAAGCCTATGACAGAGTGGTGAGGAGTAAATTGTGGTCGAAATTGTCAATGTATGGGGTGAGTGGTAGTTTAATACGGGCACTGAAATGACTTTACGAGGACTCCACTGCTTGTGTCAGGATAAACGGAGCTTGCACGGACTGGTTAAACATCGAAAAGGGTGTGAGACAGGGATGTGTGGCTTCGCCATGGCTGTTTGACTTATACAAAGACGATTGTTTAAAAGATTTGAAAGAGAGTGCGTATGAATTGAAAATGAATGATTTAATCGTCAAATGCCTTCTTTACGCCGATGATCAAGTCATATTAGCGTCATGCATAAATGTAAGCAAAACGAAAGTGATGGTTTTTGAAAGAGAAGAAAGCATGAAAAACTGTGGAGTTTTGATTGAGGGAGAAAGAGTGGAACAAGTAAATGAATTTGTGTACTTGGGTTCAAAGTTTACGAGAGATGGAAAGTATGACAGTGACATTGAGCAAAGGGTGTTGGCTGGAAGACAAATGATTGGGGCACGGCATAGCTTTATGAATTAGCCAAAAAGTGTCAAAAAAGGCACATCTGGCTGTGCATAGAGGTGTGTTGATTCCTACGCTTATGTATGGTAGTGAATGTTGGGTTTGGCAGAAGAAACATGAAAATAGGATTAATGCTGCGGAGATGAGTAGTCTGAGAAGTATAGCCGGAGTGACTCAGTTGGAAAGTGTGAGAAATATTGAGATAAGAGAACGCTTTGGTGTAAAAGAAGATGGGTTACAAAGATAGATAAAGGAATGCTTAGATGGTTTGGACACGTTGAAAGGATGGATGAAGGAAGATTGACGAAACAAATTTATAAAGCGAGTGTGAATGGACAAGTCGGTAGAGGTTGACCTCGGAGAACATATCTTGATCAGATTATCATTGCTTTGAGGAAAGGTCAGGTCAAGCATGTATGAGAGCACTGATGAAAGTAGAGAAAGCAAAATATGTGTGTAAGAACCGTAGCAAGTGGAAGGAAGTGGTCTTTGCCTACCCCCATGGGAAAAAGGCGTGACTTTATGTTTGTATTATTTTTTGTAGTGCAAAACAGTAGCGATTGGCTCCCTGAATTCTGTTGTTAATCTTTTGTGCTGTATTGTTATCTGAGGTGATTGTAGCTCCCAAATATTTTAACTCGTGTACCCTTTCAAAATTCTAGTGGTCACATTTCACATTTTGTCCTTTCCTGTCTCTTCGTTCTGTACTTGTTGTAGTCATGTATATTGTTTAATGAACTCTTCCTTAACGTTGATAGTTGTATTTCCTACTATATCTAAATCGTCAACGAAAGCTACTACAATGCGCGGACCCTGATTTCCAAATAGGAGCGTTTCTATGTTTGCCCTTCGTACGATGCCTTCCAAGGCGATGTTAAAGAGAAGTGGGGATAATGCATCTCCTTGTTTAAGACCACTGTTGATTGTAAAGAAGGTTGACAATTTTCCTTCAAGTCTTACTGCACTTGTATATCCCTCTACACAATTTTTATGAGACTGATCAACTTTTTCGGCACGCCCAGTTCTGCCATGGTATTCCACAAAATATCAGCTGCTTAAAGCAATTCATGTATCATTGTTCAAATTAACTAATTGTGGAAATATATGCAGACCGTAAAGCTAATTAGTTAATAAAAAGATAAGATCTGTAAAGAGTGTTTTTCGAACAATATTTTTATTTATCATAAGGTAGATATGTCATTTACGCTCTTCAAAAAGTGACTTAAAACTTGTCGTAATATCTAGAGTTTTCTTAATAAGGATTTTTTTAAACATAATGTAAGATACTACTGTATAAAACCCAACATTAATCAACATAATAATGTATTTTGTGGATTCAGACAGAGTCGATATGTTAAAATAGGCAATAACGGGACCATTCTTCACTTTGTCACTATTTCACTCCATATATTTAGAGTCATCGTCAGACATTGTATCACTGTCATTATCCGTACTTTCTCTATTTATAATAATTTTACTTAATATCGGTAAACATTTTTATTTTCAACCTTAATTACGTGTTCAATTGCATATTTCCAGCTTGTCACCTTAATTTTTTTCGCTTCTTCTCCGATTAATTGGAAAACAGTCGAAGAACGTTTCGGACCACGTTTCTTTTAACATATTTTTTTAATTGCTCCCGAATAACTTTATTGGATTCAATACACAAAAATAAGGAGGTAGTCAAAGCTCAGTAGGAATTCCCATTATTGAGAACACAACATATTCCTCGTGTTACTCTTTAATATTAACAACCTGTAGTTACTGATCTTTGGTCTCATTTTCTTTAAATAAAAATTCTTGGATTTGTGAATTGCGCCAAATAAAATTAGGAATTTTTTCAATTAACTTAAAGTGCAGAACAATTACGCTGTGTTTTGGCAATTTTGGGAGTTTTTTCGAACCAAGACTCAAAATTGCACTTGCCATGTCATCGTGGTAGTTTTAAGACTCCCGCAGTGTAAAATTATAATTTTTTTTCTCTATTGCAAGGTACAGTATTCAAACATTTTTTATAATTATTTGTACAGCTCTTTTTTACGGTGTCATGAGTATCGTACCATGTTTCGTCCAGATATACAATGTTTCTTTTCATTTTTCTGTATTCCGCTATTTTTCTTATATAATCGTTTCTCAAAGAAACTATTCTGCTACTTTCCATGAGGATCTGACGCTTATCTATGGTTTTATATATATATATATATATATATATATATATATATATATATATATATATATATATATATATATATATATATATATATATATATATATATATAAAATGATTGCCTTTAAGGAACGTTCGAAGTGTTGTTGCTGAACAAGAAACAATTTTTTTCCGAATTAATTCACGTCGAATACAAAGGTAGAAAACCAGCCAAAAGAGGAAATGGAAATCCGTCGTAGTGTAAGACAAGGATGCATCCTATCGCCAATACTATTTAACCTGTATAGCGAAGCCATTTTTAAAGAAACCTTGCAAGAAGAATCGGTAGGGATAGTTATTAACGGAGAGGTTATAAATAATATGCGATATGCTGATGACACGTCTTGTTAACGAGCAATCAAAGAGACATACAACATCTTTTAGAGAAATTAAATGATCAATGTAACGAGTACGGTCTAAAGATAAATCTTAAGAAAACCAAGTTAATGGTAGTTACAAAGTTCCCCCAAAATCACAACCATGTAAACGTGTCAGTAGCAGACATCTTAATAGAGAATGTGCAGTTATACAAATACCTGGGAGCCTGGATAGAACAATCAGGTGATCAAACAAGAGAAATAAGAACGAGAATAGAGATAGCCAGGTCAACATTTACGAAAATGAAAAAGTTGTTCACCAGTCGAGATATCAAGATTGGACTTAGGATGAGGATGCTGCGTTGTTACCTGTTTTCCGCGCTTTTGTATGGAGTGGAGGCATGGACTCTCAAAAAGAATCACACAGACAAACTACAAGCCTTCGAGATGTGGTGCTACCGTAGAATGTGGCGTATTCCCTGGACAACAAAGATCTCTAATGTGGAAGTCCTAAATCGGATAAATAAAGAATGTGAAGTCAATAACACCATAAAAAAGAGAAAGCTTCAATATCTAGATCATATACTAAAAGGACCCAAATACGTACTTATCCAGCTGATAGTTCAGGGAAAGATTGGTGGAAGGAGGAAAATTGGAAGACGCCGTGTGTCTTGGCTTAAAAACCTAAGGAACTGGTTGCAATGTTGAACTCTTCCGAGCTGCAGTCAATAAGGTCCGGATAGCTGTAATGATAGCAAACCTCCGATATGAGATGCACTATAAGAAGAAGAAGACTTCAAATGATTGAAAAAATATTTGCTGCATACATTTCATGCAGTGTTTTGGTGATGGGTTCAATTAAATGACTTTCTATTTTTCGAAACCTGTCATGTTTCATGTAAACAGTTTTGGAACTTTCGTTAAAAAAACCGTTTCTGTAATAGCCTCATATACATAAAGTTTAGAGCACAGTCCCTTATAAATATTTCTCACAATACGTTGGGCATCATTAGAAAGATATGCAACACACTCCTTTTTGAGTTCAGTATTACTATTGCACATTTTAAAAATACGTTTTATTAAAATTCTGGAAGAATAACAAACAACATCAATATGAATCTATATACCACACTCAATAAAAGTTTAAATATAACTGACAATGTTTTAAGTATAAAAATGAGGCATAAGAACATTAGATAAAATGGAATGAACAAACCATTTCATAGTAATTACATACATACATAAAGTCACGCCTCCTTCCCATGGGGGTAGGCAGAGACCACTTCCTTTCACTTGCTATGGTTATTACACACATCTTTTTCTTCCTCTACTTTCATCAGTGCTCTCATACAACCGAATTCCGTGTCGACTATAAGAAATTTTCTTTTAAATAAACTCGTTAACATTTTAACATTTTTATCAAAAATTTATTGTTTTAATCGAGTTCTAACAATTGTTACAAGATCTTCACAAAATCACTGTATGTCAAAACGCTACTTTCACTCAAGAAAATTTGCATTTGTTAGCACACGTCCTTCTACAAATTGCAAATTAAAAAATTAAAAAACGAATTTTAGATTGGAGTACTATTTTAGATTACAGTATAATACGTCTTTCCTCACTAATTTTTCACAGCGAGTCTCTATCTTCACTGTGTAACTAACTATATTTGTGTCTCTTTGCACGATGCAATTTTTTTCACAATTTTAGAGTAGACGTTAAAATTACCGATAACGTAAAAAAGGCATGAATTAACACTTTTACAATAAATTTTGTTTTTAAATAAAATGTATTGACATATAAGTTAGGCTCTTCTAGATTCAGAGTAGAGTAGGGTTTAATCGATAATGCAACTAAAAAGTTTATTTACATAAATTAAAAATTAGGCATATCCAAACCCAACAATTTATAATTTTATAAAGTTTATTTTAAATCCCTTTAAACGTTTATCAAAAATAATCCCCACATTTTTTTATGTTTTTAACACATTTTTTTTTTATTTTAACATTTTACATAATAATTTAAAAAAAAATAATTTAAATTTGGTGGTACTTCTACCGCCGTTGCTAATTGATGTTGATAATTTAGTATTTTTGCATTTTAATTACTTACTATTTTTTATATTATTGCATGATTTTTTGCATGTTTAGATTATTTTGATGCTGCATATACAGGACTTGTTCTATAAATGGGAACCTAAGTTTCGGTTGTTATTACTCTTTTTATGATAGTGCCATAGAAATAGGTTTAGTAGTTTTAGTTAGAATGTGAAATTTCTACAGGTGATGGAATTTCAGGATATTATTGGAGGGTCTCGTCGACCATCGTGCGATAGTGGAGGAGATCAAGCTTTGTTACGTCCTGGAAGTTTCATCAATCATCACAGAAGAAGTCCAAGTCATCGGTAAATAAAACATTTTTAACTTTAATAGCCCATTTTTTAACCGAGTGATGACATTTAAAGTCTATCAAAAATTTTATTTTTACCCTATTTACATGCTAATAGCCATCTTAAAACTATTAATTTAACCAAATATACGAATATATGGTATACAAATTTGTAATAAATATTTACAAACTAGTGGACCTGGCAGACATTGTCCTGCCCGGCCGTTGGGTTGTCTGCTTTAAAAATATCGCTATCAAATTCAGCGACCCCGAAAACTATGAATTCGACATTTATATGGACCCCCTCTTACCCCTTTCGTAGGGACTTATCGGGATAAAAACTATTCCATCTTTCAAATTGAAGCAATAAATACACATTTACAAAATTTAATTTTAATCTGACTATGAATTCTACACTTATATAGTTTTTATATTTTGTCCTCTTCCCACCATTTTCGTTAATCTTATCGCTATAAAACTTCACAGAAACCTATGCGGGGCTAATCTGAAGATTGTCTGAAAATGTCATTAAAATCGGTCGATGGGTATTTCAGTTTTTGCGAGACTAACGAACGGTGATTTATTTTTATAATATAGATATATTCTAGCTTTTTTTTAGGATTTTCCCCAATATTTTAACACAATAAATTTTATTTTAATCGCGAAACATGCCTATATAATTTTTTGCAAATCACTCGCAAAAAACTCCCTCTATGTAAGAAACGAAAAAAAATAGATTAGCCTAAAGTCCTTTAACTAACGCACGGCGATTCATTTTTGTATGTATAGATTCGACAACCAACTGACACTTTTTTGGATTTTTAAAATTTAAATACGTGTTAATCCGAATACATTACTTCTAAAATAGAACTGTTTTGTATTCCAACAAAACAGATATTTTGTTTGTAAAAAAGCACAATAATGACTTTTATGTAGCTTAATATCTCTTTCTAACGCACCTATAATTATTTGTCAATGGTGACAGATGACAGATCAAATTTACAACCTTTCGTATGGCAATGTATTTCTGATTCGACAACCAATTGACAGTATTTTGCATTTTTAAAATCTTAATACACTCGGTTGGATAAAGTTAAGAATAGTGAGATAAGAGAACGCTGTGGTGTAAAAGAAGATGTGGTTACAAAGATAGATAAAGGAATGCTTAAATGGTTTGGACACGTAGAAAGGATGGATGAAGGAAGATTGACGAAACAAATTTATAAAGCGAGTGTGAATGGACAAGTCGGTAGAGGTCGACCTCGGAGAACATATCTCGATCAGATCAACATTGTTTTGAAGAAAGGCCAGGTCAAGAGTACCAACAACCGAAGAGCATGTATGAGAGCACTGATGAAAGTAGAGGAAGCAAAAGATGTGTGTAAGAACCGTAGCAAGTGAAAGGAAGTGGTCTCTGCCTACCCTTATGGGAAAAAGGCGTGACTTTATGTATGTATGCACTAGCCAAAGAATTCTAGTAATTATATCTTAGCAGTAAGAGCCGAATTCAGTAGTTGGCAGTAAAAGTTCGATTTTAACAAATTAAACTAATTGAGCTTTATGGCGCGATCATAAATTTCTAAACTAGTTTTACTTTTTGACTGGTACTCGTATCTATTTTAATAAAAATTTACTATTTTTGATCTAGGCAAAATTCTCCATCATTTCAAAGAAGCCCATCGCCTCGTAGGAGATATCCTCATCATCTCCACCACGACATTGGATTTTCAGATACGGTTTCAAACGTAGTTGAAATTGTCAAACAAGAGCATCAAATGGCTTCACAGAGACATCGATTTCCAAGAGGTAAGGATATCAAAGTGCTTCTGAAGGTGGGTGGTACTCTCAGGCGAACCGTTGCGTGTGATATAATTGTTAATTTTACTTATTTTATTTATTTTTTTTTAGTCGCGTTCAAAATATTTTTTTGCAAGGAAACGTTAGAAATATTTTTATAAATTTACTTAGTTTGAAATAATTATTGATGTCGGTTCCATGATAAATGTTAAAAGTTCTCACCATGGTGTCAGCATTCAACTATGTAACATTTGGGGTTGAAGAAGAAAAAAAATATGTTGCAACATGATTAAAGTTTTGTCAAAGAAGTCAGTTTTGTTTAGAAACCAGCGAAAA
Organism: Agelastica alni; assembly: GCA_950111635.1. Lineage (NCBI taxonomy): Eukaryota > Metazoa > Arthropoda > Insecta > Coleoptera > Chrysomelidae > Agelastica > Agelastica alni. Next base: position 53,543,958 of record OX467712.1, on the reverse strand, counting down.
CATTTTGTTAGTTAAATACAAAGTTTTTTATTTAAAAAAAATATATTGTAGTAAATTTAATTTTTAAAACAACAATTTTTAAATAATTAATAAGCTGCAAATGATAAAGTAACTATTCATTTATTTTAAATACCTATTTTTATTTTGGTTTTTTTCGTTTGGGCCTTTAAAAGACCACTTAGTTCCCAACTCTTGCGAGCTTTTACCTTTCGCTTAGCAAAGTACTCTATTATCCTTTTACTGATAAATGGTATAGGCAACCCCCGGAAACAAACCTGTTACCGGTGTGGAAAAACAGGACATTTTATTAAAGATTGCAAAGTGAGAGCACCACCACGAGCAAACTCACCATCGAGAACACAATCACTTTCCCATTCACCTAGGAGGACAAGGTCATCTAGTGAGTCCTCAGAAAGATATTAGCAAAACTAGAATTAGCCAGCATATCAGAGCGCAAGCTGGCTAGCAATAACGAAGCCCCAGGGTCATCCATGTCAACAAGATAAGGAGAAAAATGGATAGTCTTACCATTAATGGAAAAGTGAACGGAGAAGACATTGTATGCACCATAGACACCGGTGCATCAGTTTCGACATTCTTAAGGCCAGAATGTGTAAAACCTTTCTCCTCCAACTTTCTTCTTTGAATTACTAGATAAAATAGTTTAATGCGAAGTTCGGGCGAAGAGCTGTACTAAAAATAGCGGGTGCATTTGGATTTGGTGAGCGCAATGAACGTGGGGATAGGTTAGTTGATCTGTGTAATGAACGGGGTCTAGTTATAAAGAATACTTTTTACATGTTTCCGCGTACCCTGGTGCGGACATTGGATCTGATCACAATCCCCTAATTGCCAACTTCAGTTTTCATTGCAAAAGAACAAGGAACAAGGAAAAGTTGATGAAGATCAGGCAGGATTTACGGCTGGAAGATCATGTATGGACCATATATATACAATTCAACAACTCATAGAGAAAAAAATGGCCAAGAACAGAGAGGTACATTTTGAGTAGTTAAACAACACCGGTTCAAGCGCAAAGGAGTGGGGGGAGGAGTGGGGGTAGGAGTGGGGGAAGTGACAGGTGAAGGAGTGGGGAAATGACATTGTTGACATATGACATTGTTGACATATGACATTGTTGACATATGACATTGTTGACATATGACATTGTTGACATATGACATTGTTGACATGTGACATTGTTGACATGTGACATTGTTGCCATTGTTTACATACGGCATTGTTGACATACGGCATGTTGCCATTGTTGACATATAACATCATTGTTTACATTGTCCCCATCGACTCGATTAAGAGGGTTACGTAAGCACGTTGAAAAGTGGTGTGACGTAAGCGTTGAAAAAAACTTGGCTTCTCGGAGGTTCGAACCTTAATCCTTTGCCTTACTAAACGGATAGCTATACCATGTAGCTACTACGCATATTAATTTTATCGTGCAAGATTGGATATACAAATATATATTTGTGACATCATTTTTGATAAAAATAACCTTGAACTGCGCTACCAGATAACTTTGTTATCGTATACTTAAATGAGGTGTAATATTGATTGCGACAGAGATAATAATTACACACGCACATAGTCCCAGTTTAAATGTGTGCGATATTGTTGTACATGTACAGGGTATGTCACAAATTAAGAAGTCAAAAGAACCTTAACGAATGTTGGCATGGGAAAAATTGTTTTTATGAAAATTCCCCATACGCTAATCTTAAGATACGCCGTTCTAAATATAAAGGGGTGCATTCACTGTTGCAAGAGATCTAATTCGAAAAATCAAAGCACTGAGTTATCGTATACTTAAATGAGGTGTAATATTGATTGCGACAGAGATAATAATTACGCACGCACATAGTCACAGTTTAAATGTGTAAGATATTGTTGTACAAGTACAGGGTATGTCACAAATTAAGAAGTCAAAAGAACTTTAACGAATGTTGGCATGGGAAAAATTGTTTTTATGAAAATTCCCAAACGCTAATCTTAAGATACGCCGTTCTAAATATAAAGGAGTTGGAAATTCCGATTAAATTAAATCAAATTTCAAAGTTCGAGAAACTAAACGAAATTTCAGTTAACATATATGCTTTAGAATTGATCGAAACAGAGAAGAGATCATTTTACATGGTTATACCTGCGTTTTTAACCAAAAATAAAATGAAACGTCACGTCAATTTGTTACTAATACAAGATCAGTATTTTCGGAAATTAAATGATTATAAAGCGCCACCTATCGACAATGAAAATGTTGAAATCAAATATGTTTGGATAAGTACGAGGTATGTCGTAAATTAGGAAGTCAAAAGGACCTTAACGAATGTTGGTATGCGACCCATCAAACGATTCAGCGCTGCTTAAAGTACGTCAAGTGTCACGAGAGTACGTTAAATGTCACGTGAGTACGTCAAGCGTCACGTAAAAAGTCACGTGTCACGTTATACGTAACGTGTCACATTAAAAACACACACACACACATGTTGAATATTTTTGTTCATGTACAGGGAATGTCACAAATCAAGAAGTCAAAAGGTCCTTAACGAATGTTGGCATGTGACCCATCAAACGATTCAACGTTACGCTCGTCACGTGTCACGTTATACGTAACGTGTCACATTAAAAACACACACACACACACACAAGTCGGTCGACCTCGGAGAACAGATCAGATCAACATTGTTTTGAGGAAAGGCCAGGTCAAGAGTACCAACAACCGACGAGCATGTATGAGAGCACTGATAAAAGTAGAGGAAGCAAAAGATGTGTGTAAGAACCGTAGCGAAAGTAAAAGGAAGTGGTCTCTGCCTACCCCTATGGAAAAAAGGTGTGACTTTATGTATGTAATAAAATCTCAAGAGTACCAACGACCAAGAACACTAATGCAAGTAGTTCATTGTATTTAAAACAATTTCCGGTAATAATGTATTATCGTACCGATCGTCGGTAAAACATCGAAACCATGACAATAAAAACCCCAATAATCTTTATTAAAAATCATGAATCAAACAAACAAAAATTAGCTTAAGTCCTCATGATGACATTTATTGCCTGGGATTATCGATACTCTTGCTTTGGGTCATTATAGTTTAAATAAATATTTTTTTTCACCCTAGCGCATATCTATAGTTAAAAAAATGAATAGTTTGTTCCTTATTCAGCATTTAGACGATGCATATCTCTAAAGGTAGTGTCAAGGCCGGGATGCGTACGCGCTCGCTGGCCGCTGCAAAAATAATATAGATAGGTATATATACAGGGGGGTGCATGAACTGGCAAAACTTTTGGAACTATTGGAAAAAATATCTTTTTAACAAAAAAAAAAAACCTTGGTTAAAAGAACTATTTAAGCTCTCTTTTTTCATGTATCACGCAATAAAGTGTCTTGCTGCGTCATCAAAAGATTCAGCATTACGCAAAGTGCGTCGACCGTCATGTGAGTACGCCAAGCGTCACGTTAAACGTCAGGTGAGTACGTCAAGCATCACCTTAAACGTCACGTGTGTATGTCAAACGTAAACGTCACGTGTCATATTAAAACACACACACACACACACATACCAGTTTGATTTAAACAATCTGCATGGTTGAAGCCCTATATCGAGCTGAACACTCGTTTAAGGACTACAGTCCATGCATCACCTTAAACGTCACGTGTGTATGTCAAACGTAAACGTCACGTGTCATATTAAAACACACACACACACATACCAGTTTGATTTAAACAATCTGCATGGTTAAAGCCCTATATCGAGCTGAACACTCGTTTAAGGACTACAGTTCATTTGCAAAGAAGCTCCCCTTTTTCATGTATTACGCAATAAAGTGTCTTGCAGCGTCATCAAAAGATTCAGCATTACGCAAAGTACGTCGACCGTCACGTGAGTACGCCAAGCGTCGCGAACAACGCGGTGTTCGGCAAAACAATGGAAAATAAACGCTTCCGCAGTTAGTAAGTTCATACGATTGTCGTTACAGGACAAAAAATTTAATTTCTAGAGCCAGATTTCACAATAGATCAATTTTTGATGATAATCTAATGTGCAAAGTACGTCGACCGTCACGTTAAACGTCACGTGAGTACGCCAAGCGTCACATTAAACGTCATGTAAGTACGTCAAGCGTCAACTTAAACGTCACGTGTGTACGTCAAACGTAAACACAGCGTCACGTTCAACGTCACGTGTTTATGTCAAACGTAAACGTCACGTTAAAAGTCACGTGTTACATTAAAAAACACACACATACCAGTTTGATTTAAACAATCTGCATGGTTGAAGCCCTATATGGAGCTAAACACTCGTTTAAGGACTACAGCTACCAGTTCATTTGCAAAGAAGCTCCCTTTTTTCATGTATTACGCAATAAAGTGTCTTGCAGCGTCATCAAAATATTCAGCATTACGCAAAGTACGTCGACCGTCACGTGAGTACGCCAAGCGTCACATTAAATGTCATGTAAGTACTTCAAGCGTCACCTTAAACGTCACGTGTGTACGTCAAACGTAAACACAGCGTCACGTTCAACGTCACGTGTTTATGTCAAACGTAAACGTCACGTTAAACGTCACGTGTTACATTAAAAAACACACACATACCAGTTTGATTTAAACAATCTGCATGGTTGAAGCCCTATATCGAGCTAAACACTCGTTTAAGGACTACAGCTACCAGTTCATTTGCAAGGAAGCTCCCTTTTTTCATGTATTACGCAATAAAGTGTCTTGAAGCGTCATCAAAAGATTCAGCATTACGCAAAGTACGTCGACCGTCACGTGAGTACGCCAAGCGTCACGTTAACCGTCATGTATGTACGTCAAGCGTCACCTTAAACGTCACGTGTGTACGTCAAACGTAAACACAGCGTCACGTTAAACGTCACGTGTGTATGTCAAACGTAAACGTCACGTTAAACGTCACGTGTCACATTAAAAAACACACACACCAGTTTGATTTAAACAATCTGCATGGTTGAAGCCCTATATCGTGCTGAACACTCGTTTAAGGACTACAGCTACCAGTTCATTTGCAAAGAGTCAGTTTAAACTCGCGAACAACGCGGTGTTCGACAAAAGAATAGAAAATAAACGCTTCCGCAGTTAGTAAGTTCATACGAGGGTCGTTACAGGACAAAAAGTTTAATTTCTAGCGGCAGATTTCACAATAGATCAATTTTTGAAAGCGAACGAGCAAGATATTTTAAAACATTTTAGTCATTTGAAAATTGCAGGACCTCGAAAATTTAAAGTTGGCGCCATTGTACGCCAAACACGTTTTTAAGAAAGGTTATACACCCAATTGGTCAACGGAATTATTTAAAATCACAAAATGTAAGATAACCAATCCTGCAACGTATCTTCTGGAAGATATGATGGAGGCACAAATCAAAGGAGCCTTCTACGCGGAAGAATTACAGAAAACTGCTAATCTTGATATCTACTTAGTAGAAAAGGAACTTGGACGCAAAGGAAATAAAATGTACGTCAAATGGTTAGGCATAAAAGGCAACAGTTGTTTAATTATGAACAAAAATCGACTTTTAAGTGGAGGGGAGGAAGGTTACAAATATGCGCGAGTTATATGCGTCATTTCCGCTGACTTCTATTAGAACCATTTTTGCGACGCAGCAGTTCTAGAAGCTTCCAGAAATTGCTTATCTAAAAAAAATGTCACGCTCGCATTTTCCTTTGTTTAACTTTATTATAAAATAAGCATTATGTATTAAAATTAATCAATTTTGACTTTATTTCTAAATTTTTTTTATAAACATCCTTGAAGATATAAAAAGAAAAAAGCCATACGGTTTAGTACCATTTGACTATTCACATTAAACGTTGATAGATTTTTGCGTGCAAGGGCTCCAAGAAGAAAAAAGTAAGTTTAAATTATTGTTGTGTGTGTTTTGTCTCACAAAATATTCTTATTTTTGATTTTAGATGAATTTGGAAAAATTAAACGAAGTTTCCTCCATTACAGCACGGAAACCTATAGTAAAGCTGCAGGAGCTACCAATAGGAGTTCCTCAAGCAATTTATGCTGCGAAAATAACCAAAACACCATATGGTACAAGCGTTCTTCTTGACTTGGGTGATAAAGTCACATTCCTACCCAACAGAGTGACTGCTACCTATGAGCCGTATATTAGCCATTTCGAGAAAGGGAAATACAGCTTAACATACCAAGGATCTTACGATTGTGGCCGCCCCCATTTGGCTGCAGCATTTGAAATTAAAGAAATTTAGTCCGATATTCCAACAAAAGAGAGCATGAAAAATAAAGTCGATAATGTTTTTGCAATGACTTGTGTAATATTGGCATCTATTTTTGTTTTAATTTTAAAATTTATTTTAAAAATTGTAAAACGAAAATTTAAATCTACATGTAATATAAAAGTTGATGATGAATACACATAGTGTTTTAATAAAACATCCAATTTTTCTTAAACATTTATTTAAAATAATTATAATGGTATTACAACATTAGAAAACCCCTGCCACGCCTCTGGACCATATTCGTGTACCGAACGAAATGTACAACGTCTCCGTCACTGGTTTTCTAATGTTGTAATACCATTATAATTATTTTAAATAAATGTTTAAGAAAAATTGGATGTTTTATTAAAACACTATGTGTATTCATCATCAACTTTTATATTACATGTAGATTTAAATTTTCGTTTTACAATTTTTAAAATAAATTTTAAAATTAAAACAAAAATAGATGCCAATATTACACAAGTCATTGCAAAAACATTATCGACTTTATTTTTCATGCTCTCTTTTGTTGGAATATCGGACTAAATTTCTTTAATTTCAAATGCTGCAGCCAAATGGGGGCGGCCACAATCGTAAGATCCTTGGTATGTTAAGCTGTATTTCCCTTTCTCGAAATGGCTAATATACGGCTCATAGGTAGCAGTCACTCTGTTGGGTAGGAATGTGACTTTATCACCCAAGTCAAGAAGAACGCTTGTACCATATGGTGTTTTGGTTATTTTCGCAGCATAAATTGCTTGAGGAACTCCTATTGGTAGCTCCTGCAGCTTTACTATAGGTTTCCGTGCTGTAATGGAGGAAACTTCGTTTAATTTTTCCAAATTCATCTAAAATCAAAAATAAGAATATTTTGTGAGACAAAACACACACAACAATAATTTAAACTTACTTTTTTCTTCTTGGAGCCCTTGCACGCAAAAATCTATCAACGTTTAATGTGAATAGTCAAATGGTACTAAACCGTATGGCTTTTTTCTTTTTATATCTTCAAGGATGTTTATAAAAAAAATTTAGAAATAAAGTCAAAATTGATTAATTTTAATACATAATGCTTATTTTATAATAAAGTTAAACAAAGGAAAATGCGAGCGTGACATTTTTTTTAGATAAGCAATTTCTGGAAGCTTCTAGAACTGCTGCGTCGCAAAAATGGTTCTAATAGAAGTCAGCGGAAATGACGCATATAACTCGCGCATATTTGTAACCTTCCTCCCCTCCACTTAAAAGTCGATTTTTGTTCATAATTAAACAACTGTTGCCTTTTATGCCTAACCATTTGACGTACATTTTATTTCCTTTGCGTCCAAGTTCCTTTTCTACTAAGTAGATATCAAGATTAGCAGTTTTCTGTAATTCTTCCGCGTAGAAGGCTCCTTTGATTTGTGCCTCCATCATATCTTCCAGAAGATACGTTGCAGGATTGGTTATCTTACATTTTGTGATTTTAAATAATTCCGTTGACCAATTGGGTGTATAACCTTTCTTAAAAACGTGTTTGGCGTACAATGGCGCCAACTTTAAATTTTCGAGGTCCTGCAATTTTCAAATGACTAAAATGTTTTAAAATATCTTGCTCGTTCGCTTTCAAAAATTGATCTATTGTGAAATCTGCCGCTAGAAATTAAACTTTTTGTCCTGTAACGACCCTCGTATGAACTTACTAACTGCGGAAGCGTTTATTTTCTATTCTTTTGTCGAACACCGCGTTGTTCGCGAGTTTAAACTGACTCTTTGCAAATGAACTGGTAGCTGTAGTCCTTAAACGAGTGTTCAGCACGATATAGGGCTTCAACCATGCAGATTGTTTAAATCAAACTGGTGTGTGTGTTTTTTAATGTGACACGTGACGTTTAACGTGACGTTTACGTTTGACATACACACGTGACGTTTAACGTGACGCTGTGTTTACGTTTGACGTACACACGTGACGTTTAAGGTGACGCTTGACGTACATACATGACGGTTAACGTGACGCTTGGCGTACTCACGTGACGGTCGACGTACTTTGCGTAATGCTGAATCTTTTGATGACGCTTCAAGACACTTTATTGCGTAATACATGAAAAAAGGGAGCTTCCTTGCAAATGAACTGGTAGCTGTAGTCCTTAAACGAGTGTTTAGCTCGATATAGGGCTTCAACCATGCAGATTGTTTAAATCAAACTGGTATGTGTGTGTTTTTTAATGTAACACGTGACGTTTAACGTGACGTTTACGTTTGACATAAACACGTGACGTTGAACGTGACGCTGTGTTTACGTTTGACGTACACACGTGACGTTTAAGGTGACGCTTGAAGTACTTACATGACATTTAATGTGACGCTTGGCGTACTCACGTGACGGTCGACGTACTTTGCGTAATGCTGAATATTTTGATGACGCTGCAAGACACTTTATTGCGTAATACATGAAAAAAGGGAGCTTCTTTGCAAATGAACTGGTAGCTGTAGTCCTTAAACGAGTGTTTAGCTCCATATAGGGCTTCAACCATGCAGATTGTTTAAATCAAACTGGTATGTGTGTGTTTTTTAATGTAACACGTGACTTTTAACGTGACGTTTACGTTTGACATAAACACGTGACGTTGAACGTGACGCTGTGTTTACGTTTGACGTACACACGTGACGTTTAAGTTGACGCTTGACGTACTTACATGACGTTTAATGTGACGCTTGGCGTACTCACGTGACGTTTAACGTGACGGTCGACGTACTTTGCACATTAGATTATCATCAAAAATTGATCTATTGTGAAATCTGGCTCTAGAAATTAAATTTTTTGTCCTGTAACGACAATCGTATGAACTTACTAACTGCGGAAGCGTTTATTTTCCATTGTTTTGCCGAACACCGCGTTGTTCGCGACGCTTGGCGTACTCACGTGACGGTCGACGTACTTTGCGTAATGCTGAATCTTTTGATGACGCTGCAAGACACTTTATTGCGTAATACATGAAAAAGGGGAGCTTCTTTGCAAATGAACTGTAGTCCTTAAACGAGTGTTCAGCTCGATATAGGGCTTTAACCATGCAGATTGTTTAAATCAAACTGGTATGTGTGTGTGTGTGTTTTAATATGACACGTGACGTTTACGTTTGACATACACACGTGACGTTTAAGGTGATGCATGGACTGTAGTCCTTAAACGAGTGTTCAGCTCGATATAGGGCTTCAACCATGCAGATTGTTTAAATCAAACTGGTATGTGTGTGTGTGTGTGTGTTTTAATATGACACGTGACGTTTACGTTTGACATACACACGTGACGTTTAAGGTGATGCTTGACGTACTCACCTGACGTTTAACGTGACGCTTGGCGTACTCACATGACGGTCGACGCACTTTGCGTAATGCTGAATCTTTTGATGACGCAGCAAGACACTTTATTGCGTGATACATGAAAAAAGAGAGCTTAAATAGTTCTTTTAACCAAGGTTTTTTTTTTTTGTTAAAAAGATATTTTTTCCAATAGTTCCAAAAGTTTTGCCAGTTCATGCACCCCCCTGTATATATACCTATCTATATTATTTTTGCAGCGGCCAGCGAGCGCGTACGCATCCCGGCCTTGACACTACCTTTAGAGATATGCATCGTCTAAATGCTGAATAAGGAACAAACTATTCATTTTTTTAACTATAGATATGCGCTAGGGTGAAAAAAAATATTTATTTAAACTATAATGACCCAAAGCAAGAGTATCGATAATCCCAGGCAATAAATGTCATCATGAGGACTTAAGCTAATTTTTGTTTGTTTGATTCATGATTTTTAATAAAGATTATTGGGGTTTTTATTGTCATGGTTTCGATGTTTTACCGACGATCGGTACGATAATACATTATTACCGGAAATTGTTTTAAATACAATGAACTACTTGCATTAGTGTTCTTGGTCGTTGGTACTCTTGAGATTTTATTACATACATAAAGTCACACCTTTTTTCCATAGGGGTAGGCAGAGACCACTTCCTTTTACTTTCGCTACGGTTCTTACACACATCTTTTGCTTCCTCTACTTTTATCAGTGCTCTCATACATGCTCGTCGGTTGTTGGTACTCTTGACCTGGCCTTTCCTCAAAACAATGTTGATCTGATCTGTTCTCCGAGGTCGACCGACTTGTGTGTGTGTGTGTGTGTTTTTAATGTGACACGTTACGTATAACGTGACACGTGACGAGCGTAACGTTGAATCGTTTGATGGGTCACATGCCAACATTCGTTAAGGACCTTTTGACTTCTTGATTTGTGACATTCCCTGTACATGAACAAAAATATTCAACATGTGTGTGTGTGTGTTTTTAATGTGACACGTTACGTATAACGTGACACGTGACTTTTTACGTGACGCTTGACGTACTCACGTGACATTTAACGTACTCTCGTGACACTTGACGTACTTTAAGCAGCGCTGAATCGTTTGATGGGTCGCATACCAACATTCGTTAAGGTCCTTTTGACTTCCTAATTTACGACATACCTCGTACTTATCCAAACATATTTGATTTCAACATTTTCATTGTCGATAGGTGGCGCTTTATAATCATTTAATTTCCGAAAATACTGATCTTGTATTAGTAACAAATTGACGTGACGTTTCATTTTATTTTTGGTTAAAAACGCAGGTATAACCATGTAAAATGATCTCTTCTCTGTTTCGATCAATTCTAAAGCATATATGTTAACTGAAATTTCGTTTAGTTTCTCGAACTTTGAAATTTGATTTAATTTAATCGGAATTTCCAACTCCTTTATATTTAGAACGGCGTATCTTAAGATTAGCGTTTGGGAATTTTCATAAAAACAATTTTTCCCATGCCAACATTCGTTAAAGTTCTTTTGACTTCTTAATTTGTGACATACCCTGTACTTGTACAACAATATCTTACACATTTAAACTGTGACTATGTGCGTGCGTAATTATTATCTCTGTCGCAATCAATATTACACCTCATTTAAGTATACGATAACTCAGTGCTTTGATTTTTCGAATTAGATCTCTTGCAACAGTGAATGCACCCCTTTATATTTAGAACGGCGTATCTTAAGATTAGCGTATGGGGAATTTTCATAAAAACAATTTTTCCCATGCCAACATTCGTTAAGGTTCTTTTGACTTCTTAATTTGTGACATACCCTGTACATGTACAACAATATCGCACACATTTAAACTGGGACTATGTGCGTGTGTAATTATTATCTCTGTCGCAATCAATATTACACCTCATTTAAGTATACGATAACAAAGTTATCTGGTAGCGCAGTTCAAGGTTATTTTTATCAAAAATGATGTCACAAATATATATTTGTATATCCAATCTTGCACGATAAAATTAATATGCGTAGTAGCTACATGGTATAGCTATCCGTTTAGTAAGGCAAAGGATTAAGGTTCGAACCTCCGAGAAGCCAAGTTTTTTTCAACGCTTACGTCACACCACTTTTCAACGTGCTTACGTAACCCTCTTAATCGAGTCGATGGGGACAATGTAAACAATGATGTTATATGTCAACAATGGCAACATGCCGTATGTCAACAATGCCGTATGTAAACAATGGCAACAATGTCACATGTCAACAATGTCACATGTCAACAATGTCATATGTCAACAATGTCATATGTCAACAATGTCATATGTCAACAATGTCATATGTCAACAATGTCATATGTCAACAATGTCATTTCCCCACTCCTTCACCTGTCACTTCCCCCACTCCTACCCCCACTCCTCCCCCCACTCCTTTGCGCTTGAACCGGTGTTGTTTAACTACTATTTTGCATTTGTGGATATCCGAAAGGCCTATGATTCTGTCCCTCGGTCTAAAATCTGGGAAGCTATGTTAGAAATGGGTATAACGCAGAGAATTATCAGAACAGTCCAAAATATGTACAAAAAAAATACCGTAAGGATTAAAGAGGAAAATAAACTATCAAATGCCTTCAAAACAACTAAGGGTCTCCTCCAAGGATGCTCAACATCACCCACACTATTCAAAATATTTCTACAACAGACACTAAGACCATGAAAGAGAAAATGTGCAGGAATGGGAATACCAATTAGAAATAATCATCTGTATACTCTAAGCTTTGCCGATGATCAAGTAATCATAACTCAAGATGAGTAGGATTTAATTTTTATGATCCGGAAACTAGAGAAGGAATATGGGAAAAATGGAGTGGAAATCAACCTCGAAAAGACCCAATATATGTCAACGGCACAAGACAGGATATATCACCTAGAAATAGATGATAACCGACAGATCTCAGGAACAGACAAATTTAAGTACCTAGGGTTTATAATATCAAAAAGTGGAACAACAGAGGAAGAAATAAAAAATAGACTAGGTCAAACTAGGGCATGTATTAATCAATTAAACCCAATATTATGGGACCGCCAGATAACCAAGACTAATAAAACGAGAATATTCAATTCAATAGTTCGCAGCATAATGACTTATGGAGCTGAAATATGGGTGATCAACAAAAAAAAAACAAAGGGAAGATTGTAGCGACAGAAATGGACTTTTGGAGAAGGAGTTGTGGAGTGAACAGATTAGATCGAATAAGAAATGAGGAGATCCGGAGAAGAATGGAGGTAAAAAAAGACATACTAGAACACATAGAGGAAAAGAAACTAACGTGGTACGGACATGTTAAAAGAACTCCGGAGGATCGCTGGATACACCGGGTAACTGAGTGGAGTCCATTAGGCAGACGAAAGAGAGGTCGACCAAGGCAATCATGGAGAGACGAAGTGGATGAGGCGATGAAATTAAGAAACCTGCAGGACGGAGACTGGCAGGACAAGGACAACTGGAGACAAGGGCTGAAAGCAGGAAGGCAGCGACAGCTGTAGATATCCTGGATTATATATATATATATATATATATATATATATATATATATATATATATATATATATATATATATATATATATAAGAACAAGAAAAGAATGTGGAAAACGGAAGCCAGATGTAAGCAAACTAAAAGAGAAATTATGAGGAACGAATTGGCTAGACTTTGCGATGAAAATAATTTAAACAAAAAAGAAGATCCAAACGACAATTTGCAGGACCTGAAAGCAAATTTGCAAGAGGCCACTCATAACGTCCTAACTAGTGTACCCAGAGTTAACCATAAGACCTGGATGACAAATGAAATATTAAATCTTATGGAGCAAAGACAACTGGTAAAACCTGATCCATTAAGATATCGACAACTTGGCAGATTCATTAAAGCTAAGATAAAAGTGGCCAAAACTGACTGGGTTAAAAGTGAATGTGAAGAGGCTAAAAACTTGCACAAACTACAGGACAGCTTTTATTTTTATAGAAAGTTAAAATTTTAGTTTTATAACAGGGTAAACTATAGGATACATGAAACATATATGCGACAAACCTTTTCCATGATAACAAAAAAGAAGACCCTAATTTTACCCTTGAGGAACTAAGAGGCTCAAGCATACTTGAATCTGGGATTGTTCGAGTTTTGGATACACTAAAAAACGGCAAAAGTCCATTCCACGACGATGTATATGCAGAGGTCTTCAAACAGGTAAATACAAAGCTCCTGACAAACCTGTTCAATAAAATTTATAACACAGGAAGAATTCATAAAGACTGGTTAAAATCAAAGTTTGTACCGATCCCAAAAAAGGCTAATCTCAAGAAATGTAAGATTACAGGGTCATTAGCCTCATGAGCCATGCACTAAAAGCATTTCTTTGAATAATACATTGTAGAATATCTAGGAAATGCGAAGAAATGAGTGGGGAAACCCAGTTAGGATTTATTAGGGGTTTGGGTACAAGAGAACCACTATTTTGTCTGAAACTGCTAATACAAAAATGCTATGACCAACGACAGAATGTTTACGCATGCTTTATAGATTACCGACGTGCCTTTGACAATGTAAAGCATGAGCTGTTAGTTGCAAGATTGGGAGAAATTGGCATTTTTTTTTACTGAAAATAGTCGCAAAAAAGGTAGACCTATCGTGTGGGCCGCGGACGGCCCGCACTGCGACTTTAAGAAGGGGGAGGGATAAGTGAATGTAGATAATTGTGGCATAGACGAAAAAGACATAAGATTTATTAAAAATCTCTATTGAAATCAGAAGGCAGAAGTCAGAATAAACAACAACAATCTTGCGACTGAACCATTTGGTTTCTTGAAGGGTAGGGATGTATTTTGTCGCCTCTACTTTTCAACATATACGTGGAAAAGATACTCCAGTTAGCATTGAAAGGTGAATCAAGGGGAATAAAAATCAACGGCAGGCCCCTAAATAATTTAAGATATGCCGACGATACAGTCGTCATAGCAAGTACGGTCAAAAATCTGATCGAAAAAATAAATGTCCATGGAAAATGATACGGGTTAAATATTAATATATCAAAAATAAAAGTCATGAGAATTGGTAGACAAACCGCGGTTCCCCGCATTTTGATTGACGGAGAGACGATCGAGGTTTCCAGGTTCAGGTATCTGGGTGTTATCATTAATAATAAGTGGGATTGCGATGAAGAAATCAAAACCAGAGTAGGCCAAAAAAACATTTTTAAAGCTAGGGAACATGTTGCTGTATAGAAAGTTGCCCTTGGATTTGCGACTTGAGTAGTTTAATGTTACGTATGGCCCATTCTACTATATGGCGCTGAAACGTGGTCTATTAAAGCAAGATCAATAAATCGCATAGAATCTTTGAAAATGTGGATCCTTCGTAGGCTGCTAAGAATATCGTGGACCGAACACACCTCAAATGAAGAAGTATTCAGAAGAGCAGGTACTAAAAGACAACTCGTGAATATCGTGAAACATAGGAAAATGTCCAATTTGGGTCATGTACTTCGTGGTGAACGGTATTCTATCCCGAAACTAATAATTTAAGGAAAAATTGAGGGACACCGTGGACCTGGTAGGAAGCAGCACTCCTGGTTGCGTAACATCAGAGACTGGAGTGGAATAGCAGATGCAGTATCATTGTTTCGTCAAGCTGAGTAAAACACCCTTATCCTGTTGAGATGAGGAGAGTGGTCAGGTGACTCCAATGTGCGCGAAGCATACCGGACTAGAAGAAGACGAAGAATAGAAGAGGCTAAAGTCACACTCACCCTTGGACGACTTAACATTGTGGATACACTATATGTCGCAGATATAGAAGATTTATTTATTTTCGGAATGAATTTGATTGGTAAGTATGGTTTTGCCTTTGACGGTGAAAAAAGGACCATGAGATTTGGAGAAGAAGAATTTATCTTAACGACCCCACCTAAACGAATGGAACCCGTAAAACTGCGTAAGGCGAGGTCTGTAAGAATTCCTGGACTATCCGAAAAATATTCTGTGAGCTTGGGTGCCGCGTTGGAGTAGTACAGCCATGCAGAGAATCCCCCAACCATTTACTGCTTTCACGAGACTTCGTTAAGACGAAACAGGCTATTTATTTAAGAGTTGTTAATGTGTACCCCGAAGGAGTAACACTTAAAGAAGGTGACATCTTTGGAGCCAGTGAACCTGTAAATTCGATAACGAGGTGTGATGTAAGTAATTATCAGGATACACAGCTTATTGGGAAGTCTAAAATCATTCTTAGGACATCTATCGTTGGATAAATATAACGTCTGCCCCGTGATTTGGTGTTCGAGTCACCCAGTGCCGAAGAGAAATAAGTTCAGGATTATGCAGATAAGTAACAGGATAGCCTGTTCAAAATTCGTAAAACTGTTAGGGAAAGATTTAGTTTGGCTAGTAATAAAATGAAGGCAAAACTACGACCTTATAGTAAATTCGAAGGGATTCGAGAAAGGAGAGCAAGTATGGATGTATAATCCACATCAAAAGAAAGGTGTGTCTCCCAAGTTAACACCATGTTCGGAAGAACCATATAAGGTAACAAAAAAGAATAATGTGGTTTATAAAATCCAAGGCAGCCCCAAAGCCAAGATAAAAGTCGTCCACCTAAAGAGGTTAAAGCCTTACCATGGCAAAGTTGTACGAGTATTTGATCGGGATGATCAAATTTTAAAAGAAGATGATGTTACGGATTGTGGTCTGCAAGTACGCTCCTGGAGCCGTTATCTCGCCTGAGAGCACGATGTGGTGTATCGTCTACGAAAGATATCGTATGAGCAATGAAAGCACGAAATATTACCGGATGATTTATAGCCGTGGACGGTAATTTGAGACCTGCAATGTTATTAGAAAATTTGTGATAATTTCCCAAAAAATCGTTTCCTTTCTTAAACGATCGTTTATATTTGTTTAAGAACTGCAGTATTGCGAAAAAGTTAAGTTTAAGTTGAAGTATAGTTTTGTGAACAAAGAGACTTGAAAAGTGAATTATGATTTATTAAATAAGAGTTTACTGTATTACATATAGAAAGATTAGAATAAATTGTTTAGTTTTGAGTATTGTAAATTAACGAACCCAAAACTAAATATCGTTACAATATGATCTTTGCTTTGTTAGATTTAGGTTCTGAAAGGATCGTTTGGATTTCCTCTATAGTTGGTAAAAGGAAGTCGGGGTTGGTATCGTTATTGGGTAAAAAATTTGGTTTTTCCATTGGCTCCCTGAGTTATAAAGTAACATAAATAGTCAGTCAGAATACAATCTTTGTTATTTAATTTTAGCAAGTACTGGTAGGTGAAGTGTCGGGCAGAGCAGGTGGTCATTTAAGACTTTTTAAATCGGTAGAAGTCAGTGGTGTTATTTATCTAGAAGTCTTTTTTCTGCTTGATCAATAATATCATTGTTGTGTTATTTCCAATAACCCTTAAGTCATTTTCCTGATAAAGCATGATTTTTTGTGCTTTATTATCATTCTACTTAACCCATGCTTGTCTTCTCTTTTTCACTACTTTGTTACATGCCGTTGTTCACTAAGGTTGCTTGTTCTGTTTTGTCGCTGAGATGGTTGCTTCTGCTGTGTTAATAAGTGCCTTTTGTAATTACGGCCAGTACTTTTTGGCCATATTGTCAGCTAGTATTTTGATGCAGTTATTACTGTCTTTAAGTTTAATTGAGTAAAATGTTAACTTAATTACAGTACTAATTAAGTGCTTTAAACAGAATGAAACTAATTTTTAGAACCGACAGGTAATGGTCTCAATAATTATTAATACTTCTTAGTACTTTAACATTTAGTACTTCTTTAACTTTTGATGTTAATAGCTACGTTATCCAATTAAAACTACCCAAAGGGTTGGAATTTTGTCTTACTAAATTGTAAAAATTTATTTTTTTTATTAAATTTATTAGCCACTGGTTGTTTGGTATTCTTCTTGTTCTTATTCTTCTTAAGCCTTAAGTGATCCAACTTTGGCCTTCCTCATTTCAATCCACTGTCGTCTATTTTGCGCTATTTGCTTCCGGTGAAGTTCGCCAATCTTTTTTATGTCATCTTCCCATCACATTTGTGGCCTTTCTTTATGTCTTCTACCTAGCCATGGTCTTTATTGCTATATTTCATTATTTTATCTTTTGTCTTTTAGACGGGCATTATGTCCTGCGAAACTCCATTTTAGTCGGGCGACATGTTCTCATTCGTCTTTCACTTTCGTTTTACTTCTATCCCTAAGTTTCATTTCCAACATTAAGTATAGGAAGGATACATTGATCGTAAACTCTTGTTTTCAGATATTGTTGTATTTTTCTACTTTTCAGTATCCAGTTTAGCTTTCCAAAACCTGCCCAAGCCAGCCTTATTCGTCTTGTAATTTCCGCAGTTTGATTTTCCTTGTTTACTTTCATTATTTGTCCTAGGTATATGTATTCGCTTACTGTTTCCAAATTTTTCTCATTGAGTGTTATCTGTCTGAAGTCCTGTGTATTCGTCATTATTTTTTCTCCGGATTCATCTTGAGATCTATTTCTTCCGAAGCTCTCAATAGTTGAGTAATCTTGGTCTGCAATTCTTCGAAACGTGTAGCGATAGTAATTATGTCGTCAACATACCGCAGATGGCTCAGTGTTCTTTCATTAATATTTATTTCTTTGTCAGTCCAGTCGATGTTCTTAAACACGCGAGTGTAAACTATTTTGGTGAGATAACGTCCCCTTGGCGAACTCCTCTGTTAATTGGTATAGGTTTAGTGCTGCCACCTATCTGTACTGTTATTGTTGCTTTTTTGTATCTATTGTGTATGATAATTCTATAACAAGAGTTTATTCTGCAGTTGTTCATAGCTCTCTCTATTGCCCAAAGTTCTATGGAATCGAAGGCTTTTTCATAATCGATAAAGCCAATATATAAGTCTAGGTAATATTTGTTTGCTTTCTCTATCAGCGTTCTTACGGTTAGAAGATGATCAGCTGTACTGTAGCCCTTCCGCAATCCTGATTGCTCTACTGGTTGGTAACTATCGAGCTTTGAAGTTAGTCTATTGGTTATTATCCTCATGAAGAGTTTGTAAGTTTGTGACAGCAAAGAGATAGGTCTATAATTTTTCAAATCTGCTCTATCTCCTTTTTTATAAAGAAGTACTGTCACACTTTCGTTCCACTCATCGGTGATTTCTCCTTTATAAAGACATTGTTTGAAAAGGTGTTTCAATGCTTCGATAGCAAAAACATAAGAATAATATCCAATCTCTGTTGGCACCAAACACCACGAGTCAAATTCGGAGAAGATCTGAGTGAGGAGATTAAGATATGTAGAGGTGTTAGACAGGGATGTGTATTGTCGCCTCTCTTGTTTTATGTATATAGTGAAGGCATCTTTAAAGGAGGAAACCGGTGGTATTGTCATAAACGGGGAAAGAATTAACAACTTGCGATACGCAGACGACACCATTATCGTCGCCGACAGTCTGGAAGATCTACAACATCTGGTTGAGTTAACAAGCATTTTTTGCAAGAAATATAACCTAGATATGAACCTAAAGAAAACCAAAGTCATGGCAACTTTAAAAAACCAAAGCACAAATAACAATAGTCCATCTATAAATATAAATAACGACAACCTGGAATGGGCATCCTCTTACAAATATCTTGGCACAAGGGTAACTGAAACAGCAGAACACACAAAATAAATCAAGTGTCGAATTGAAGTAGCTCTGCAGCCGAGATATAACATTGGAACAGAACCAGAATGCTAAAATACTAAATATTCTTCATTCTATCGTATGAAATGGAGGCTTGGACACTTAAATCAGAAAATATCAAGAACATAAAGGCATTTGAAATGTGGTGTTATAGGAGGATGCTGAGAATACCATGGGTTGACAAGGTTTCAAATGAGGAAGTACTATGCCGAATGAATAAATCCAAAGAAATTAGTAACACCATAAAAAGGAGAAAATTAGAATATCTAGGACATGTTCTGAAACGAGATAGATATAATATCCTTAAGCTAATTATTTAAGGCAAACTAAACGGCAATAGAACGATTGGCAGAAGAAGAATCTCTTGGCTGCGCAACTTGAGGGAGTGGTTTGGTTGCACGTCCGCAGAACTCTTCAGGTCCGAGTAGTGGTGACGATTTCTTATTTCCGATGGGAGCGGAATTTTAAGAAGAAGAAGGATTATTTCTTTTCCTTCTTTCAACATTTCGGCAAGGATTCCATCTGGGCCTGGAGACTTATTTTTTTATTGCGGTATTGCTTCTTTACTTTCATACCATTCTATGTTGGGAAGTATTTCTGAATTCACATTAGTAATCTTTCTTCTAAGATTTTCTTTTGTAATAATATCTGGGCCTTTGTTCAAAGAATACAGTTCTTGGTAAAATGTTTGTGTTATTTTAAGAATCTCATTCTTTTCTCTTACTTCTGTTCCACCTGTATCCTTCAACGATATTATTAATGTTCTTTTTAAATTTTGTCGTAAGCATTTCACGCCGCGGTTTTTCTCTATAATTTTTTCTACTTTGTTTGCGTTGTAATTTCTCAAATCTTCTTTTATTTTCTTCCTTATTCGTTTATTCAGCTCGCTGAATTCGTCGGTGTTTCGCTTTCCACTGCTTATTAACCTGCGCCTGTTTTTTATCAGTTTCTTAATTTCGTTACTTATTCTGTCTTCTTTAATTTTACTTTTTTTTGCAAATGTTATTCCTGATTGCAGAAGCTTTTGTTTTGTTTCTCCATTATTTTTGTTGATATCGGTGCATTCTTGTTGTAAGTGTTTTTCTCCAAATTCTTCTTTTAGGGCTTCTCTGTATTCTTAACCTTTTTGTCTAATTTTATCGTGGTCTGCATATTTAGATTTGTGTATAATTTAATTTCTGTTGATCTTTGTTTTCCTGACTATTATTTTTGCTCTTATAAGGCGATGATTGCTACCTGTTGTGAACCTATTTAGCTTGGTAACATCTATAAAAATATCTTTGTTCCCACATAGGAAGTAATCGATTTCGTTATTTGTCTTCACATCAAGGGATCTCCACGTCCATTTTCGGTTTGATTTTTTCTTGTAATATGTATTTATGGCACATAGATTTTATTGTTCTAAGTAGTTCTTTAGTATGTCTCCTATTTTAGTTTCTGTGTTTTCTACTTTTTGCCCGAGTTTCGCATTGAAATCTCCCATGATGACTGTGGATTTTACCTTATCTCTCTCTATTGCTTTTTTTAGCGTTTCACAAAATATTTTAACCTCTTTATTCCGATGGGTTGTGGGAGAGTAAACTTGTATTAGTTTGATTTTATTTTCTTTGGGCAATTTCATTGTACTATAGGTTTTTTCTTATTAGAAATCCTATTCCTCCGTAGGTTTCATTCTTGTTTCCTGTATAGTACATAGGTTTCCAGAGATCAGATCTAGGCATTGTTCGCCTCTTCTTTTGATTTCTGAAAGACCCACAATGTCCTATTTAATTTTGGTCAGTACAAATAGTTTTTTATCTTTTGTCATCGACTGAAAATATATATGGTTACTAGTAGTTTTTTATGTTTAGTTATGGCTATTTTAACGGGAGTAGTTGAGCTTGTGGCTCCCTCAGAATCCATGAGGCTGACCGGATTTCCGGCGTGGGACTATTCCTACCCACCTGGGGTACCAGAAGGTTCTTTACGGGTATACACAGTCATCTAACAAACTTGTGCAGGGGTGGTAACCCTTGGTTGTCCACTTCTAGGTCTTTCTATCATGTTTCCAGTTGCTCGATATCTACGGAGAAGCCGCTAAATGACACTTCTACTGACTTGGAAAACGTCCGCAACTTCTCTCTGAAGACAACCCGCCTCAATAACTTCATCCGCACTAAGTTTACGAGTAGGCATTATTTTAAAGAAAATTCTAAATTTTCTATCACAGTTGACTGAATAAAGTGGAAACAATAACTAATGTACATTTTTTGAAAATAAAAAAGAAAACAACTTGCCTCAAACTTAAGAACTTTTCATCTTGGAGAGAAAAAAACCAGTCACATATATTCAATATATTACAGACAAAACCTTGATAAATAAATTTTAACATATATTCAATACTTGTAAACTTCCCTAACTTCTGTAGAGCAGTTTATCCAAAACAAATTATTATTGCTAGCATTATTGCAAATGTTAAAATAGATTTTACCCGGCATAGATCACTCTATGTAGTGTTTTGGGAAATTTAATAAAAAAATGGAGTTTACCAAAAACTCTAAAAATTGATTTAGTTAAAACTTAGGTTTATGCAGTTTCCGGAAAAATATTTGTTTGTGGGGCGGCAATCATTGTTGTCATTAATGAAAATGTATTAAATGAACTGTTGGTAGAGGAGTTTTAAGGACACCCTGTATGTATTTTGGAAATCAAATACATTTAAATTAATAATTAGATATAAATTATATTACTTATCGGTTTGAAAATAAAGTTTTTAATTGCTGATTTAAAAAACACGCATGAAATGAAAATCGATAAAAAATTCGATGCTCGAAATGTTAAATAACAGATTTATTAAATTTAAAATTAATTACATAAGCATTGCGGTTTAACTCATGCATTCTTTTTTAAATTTGAAGCGAAAAATTCAAGTAGTGAATTTTTAAAGTAAAAAATGGTGCAGTATATCACAATTTTTTTAACTTTAAAGGGTCATGGTCAGCTTCGACTAGCCCAACACGGTCACCGTCTCCCACAGGTGGGAGACAAAACTCCAAGTTTGGAGGGTACAATTTTTCTAGAAAAATGGATTACGGAACTACCAGTTTGTGTCAAAGGTCTAGATCACCAAGTCCAACAAATTCATCGCTGCCGCATCATCAGGGTCCACCGTTTATTGGTGAGAATTTTAAATAAAACCAATGTAATGCAATATAAGCTGTGTTGTGGGTCTCTTTATCTTTCTTTCTTGCGACAGATGATATTAAAATCATAATGGTTTTATCGACATTTTTGTGATTTTCGTAATAATATTTCTGTATTTATTTTAATTAATTTGTGTTATGACAATCTAAAAATCTAACGGTTTCGGCTCGCCAGAGAAATATCCCTTTGAATTGCGATAGAAAAATATAAAATTATATATTTTGCTATTTATTATCTACATGCTTTGGTTGTATGACTTTTTCGTTTGCATGTTGGAAGAGGTCGGCAAACTAAAGATTGTAACACGTCGGTACGTGCTGAAAATTTCAGTTGAGAAATAATATTTTTTAAATGGATAGATAGTATTATATTCTAGCTGATCTGTTTTTTAAAATAAGTGTGCTGATATTATTATTAACGAGTCAGTAAAACTTGTTACACAAAATATAATATTTGCTACTTGTTTAAAAACAAGAATTATTGTAATGTACTTTAATAGTTAGTTTAAGGTGGTGTAATTAAGATGCAGAGTTCTTACTATTAATGGGCTCTAAAGAATTATATAAAAAATTAGATGTCACATTATCATACAGTGCTTTTATTTCAAAACCAGCCAGTCTAAATAATTTTTGATTTTGCGAAATTTAAGAAAAACAAAAAAAAGTCAAATTTAAATTAATTATTAATTAACCCCAATTAAAATAAATCAGCCTTATTGGAACCCTTATTAGACATTTTTAAGACAGAGAAACCCACTGGAAAGAAAGAATGGATTACTAGCGAAATTCTTAATCTCGTGGAAAAGAGAAGAAGCTATAAGGGAAAAAACGAACATCAATATAAAAAAACACAACAAATACTTCGCACAAAAATCAGAAAAGCAAAGAAAGATTATTATAAACAAAAATGTGAAGAAACTGAGGAGCTACAAGCCAAACACGACATCTTTAACATACACAAAAAGATCAAAGAACTTGCCGGCACCAGCAAACAAAAGCAACTTAATATTTTATATAACAACGGGAAAATAGTCACAAAAATAAAACAAAAGCTAGAAATATGGAAGAACTGCATTACACAGCTATTCAAAGATGAGAGACGGCACACGAATCTTGAAAATACAGAAGAGGAGTTGGGTCCGGACATAATTAAGGATGAAGTAACCTATGCAATGGGTATGCTTAAGAATGAAAAAGCTGCAGGTTCGGACCAACTGCCAGCGTAAATTCTTAAACTGATAGAGGCGGACCGGATTCATGTTTTGGTAGAAGTAATCAATACCATATATAGAACAGGAATAATACCAAATAAGTGGTTGCTATCAACTTTTATAATCCTTCCAAAAAAAAATGCCAGGCATTGCTCTGACTACCGCACAATAAGCCTGATGGTTCACACATTGAAAGTCCTGTTGAAGGTGGTTCATAATAAAATATTCAGGAAACTGGATGTAGATATCAGCGATACTTAATTTAGATTCCGTAAAGGCCTAGGAACAAGGCAAGCACTATTTGCACTAAATGTCCTATCACAAAGATATCTAGACATAAACCAAGACATATATGCCTACTTTATAGACTACAATAAAGCATTTGATAAAGTTAGACATGACCAACTCATAGAAATATTGGTCAATAAAAGGATAGATATCAGAGACATAAAAATAATCTCAAACCTATAGTATGGCCAAAAAGCAGCAGTACGAATAGAAGACATGACATCAGAGCAAATAGAAATACAAAGAGGTGTTCGTCAGGGGTGTATACTATCACTAATCCTCTTTAATCTGTACTCGGAGGACATAGTAAATAGGGTCCTTGATGATCAGGATATGGGCATTAAAATTAACGGCATGACAATAAATAATCTGAGGTACGCTGACGATAGAGTTATTTTAGCTGGAACACACGAAGACCTACAGACGTTAATTAACAGAATGGTCACAGTAAGCGAAGAATATGGACTAAAAATAACACTAAAAATAAGCAAAACAAAATATATTCTGATAACAAAAACAACTCAAGACAATCGTAAGATATATGTGAGGAACCAGCCTATTAAAAGAGTAAGACAATACAAATAACTAGGCACGATTATTAATGAGAACAATGACAGCTCCCAAGAAATACGAGTCAGAATAGAACAGGCGAGAAGCACCTTTACAAGAATGAAGAGGCTTTTTTGCTGCAGAGATTTAAACCTTGATTTAAAAATACGACTAATGAGATGCTATGTGCTGTCTATACTATACTATGGAATGGAGGCCTGGACACTGAAGGTAACCGACATGAGGAGACTGGAGGCATTTGAGATGTGGATATACCGGAGAATATTGAGGATCTCATGGGTTGAGAGAATAACCAACGTGGAAGTGATGAGACGTATGCTTAAGGAGAGAGAATTGATTCCGACAATGAAGAGAAAAAAACTGCTGTACACGAGATATGTCATGAGGGGAGAAAAATATCAAATGCTACAAATAATTATGCAGGGAAAAATCCAAGGCAAGAGATTTATAGGAAGAAGACGAAATTCATGGCTGAAGAACCTTAGGGATTGGTTTGGATGCAGTAATAATGAACTATTTAGAGCTGCGGTCTCAAAAATAAGAATTGCTATGATGATTGCCAACCTTCGAAGCGGAGACGGCACCTAGAGAAGAAAATAAAAACCCAAGAAAAATGCAAACCAGCCATAGACAATTGTGTTGCCACTGTTTTGCAGTATTTTGAAGACCATCCCAAAAACTCGACTCGGCAAGCCTGTCGTGAGTTGAATTTAAAATATAGTTCGGTACGAAAAATTTTGATAAGAAATTGTTATCACGATTATAAACTTTACAACTTAAAACACTTGTCAGATTAACATCAGCAAAGAATTAATTGTTTTGCCTAAGTGATGGTAAACTTACAAATCAATGCCAATCGTTTTTTTCTGTATTTGTTGTGGACGAAAGCCGTTTTGTTAGTAATAAAGAAAAGAAAAATGAACATTTGGGCCACTGAAAATTTACATTTGTCAGTCCAATTAAAAACCAAGGACACTTCGAAATCAACGTTTCGTGTGATATTATTAATGGGCATTTAATCGGTCCATATTTTTACGAAGGGATTTTACATAGTGAGCGATATTTGCAATTTATTCAAGAAGAACTTCCTGTGCTTCTTGAAAATGTGCTGTTACAGCTACGAGCAAACATGTGTTTTCAGCACGATGAAGCTTTACCGCATAAAGCAAGAATTGTCCAATAATATTTTAATGAGACGTACGGAGAAAATTGGATAGGTATATATGGACAGTGAGTGCCTAAATCACCGGACTTGACCACACTAGACTTCTATTTGTGGGGAACTTTGAAAAGTAAAGTTTACAGAACACCATTTGTTAACTTGGAACATTTAATAAAAAACATCAGGAATGCTTGCAATGAACTATCTTGAGAAATGTTACGTAAGGCTACAGTCGGAGAAGTAAGTAAGGTGGAGATTGAATAAGTGTTGAAGTTGGAGGTGGTTGCATTAAAAATTTGTTGTAGTGATTTAACATACTTTGTTTTTTTCTGTGGTATTAGTAGTAACATGTGTTTTGTAATGTTTTTTTTCAAAGAGTACTTGTTTAAATCGTGGTAATTACGAATTTTTGATAAACCTTTTTTTACAAATTTGCTTATAATTTTATAATGGAAAAAGATAGCAAATTTTTTTCTTTACAAAATTTGTTTAGAAAATGAGCTCTTTTTAAATATGTCAAAATATAGGTGTTCCTGAAAAAAAATGATGACGTCATTACTTCTGTTTTTAAATATGGAGAAATATGCATATTAGGGCTTAGAGTGGACCTTATTCAATCCCGTTTTTCAGATTTTTTTATCGTCTTTTTTTTCTTATAATATTTTTTTCTTTCTTCATAGCACGGTTCACATTCTTTTGCTTTTTCTTGTTTGTGTGCTAGTTCCAGGTTGTTCCTCTGTGGCTGGCGCTTCAGGCCTATATTTTGCTAGTAAAACTTTTAATTCGGCGGACAAATTTGATACAACTTTTTTTCTAGTTGTCCTGTCAACAAACCTAAGATTAATTTTTTTTTCTATACCCTCGCCAAAAAATATATTCGTTTCCATCCACAAATACGTTTTGAAAAAGTTATCATTATTAAAAGAAGAGATATTTGGCTTCTTTTTCTCCCTCTCTCCATTGCGCTACAGTCCTACTGGACCCAGGCCTCCCCTCCTTCTCCAATGGCTACTCTCTTCCAGTTTCTCACTCGTAGGAGTTCGGCTGCATCTTTCGCGACGTTTTTCTGTCCATCGACGTCGAGGTCTTCCCTTGGTCCTCATTCCTTCGAAATGTGCCTTATATATCATTTTTGGTGTCCTTTCATTTGGCATTCTAATTTTTTGTCCAGCCCACTTTAGCCTTAATATTTTGATGAATGTGACCACGTCTGGGGATTTATAAAGTTCTCTTTGTTCGTAGTTGTATCTTATTCTCCATCCTTCTTCTTCTTGCAACGGACGGAAGATTTTTCGGAATATTTTTTTCTCAAATCTTATCAGCCTTTCTTCGTTTCTCATTGTCAGTGTCTAGACTTGGCTTTCACATATCACTTCTGGTCTAATCATAGTTTGGTAGATCTTTATCTATTTGTCTTAGTGTAACTATATAATGAATCTTAGTACTAACATTTCTGAGTGTTACAATTTAAAGTTTGTCGAAGTGGACAAGATGGCATTTTTATATGTTTTAGCTTCTTCATTGTTGCTTAAGTTGTTTTCATTAAAAGTTTATTTAAACGATTATTTAAACTTAATTTTTTTTAAAGGTTAATTTGTTCTGTTAATAAAGCATTTTTTTGTATAATATTAATATAATAAATATATTATGGGAATTTATCAATATTAATGTTTTAATCAATCAAATTAAATTAATCTATTGCATGCATAGTTTTAATAAAGGTTTTACTTTTTTAATGACGATGAAAGATATTCGTAATTTAATGGGCTAATATGATTTTATTAATCTGTGTTCGATGTTTGCCACAAAATCGAATTTTCACTAATGCGTGAGAATTCGTGGATTCTTTATAGGTGTTTTGATGTGACGAAAGTACCAATGTAGATCTAGTTACAAAAAATTCTGATTGATACTTTACAGCTGGTGCTGTGGTAGGTATTCCGATGCAAAAGTCTGCGGCACATCAGGGTAACGTGCAGCATAGCCATCCAACATTGGGAGGACGCAAAGGTCAAGGGAGAAGATTACCTCCAACACCCTGCAAACCTTCCACTTTGCAGCTTCGACCAGGATCTATTAATTTCCCGAAACTTAATGCATCTCCCACACACGTAAGAAAGTATTAATATTGTAACTTTATTTATAAATTTTTTAGTTATCAATCAACCAGAAAAAATTTACTGTTTTCTAAAAACTCTCGTAAAAAGGTTATTTGGCAAAGATAAAATTTACCTTGTAATTATAATTTTATTGTAAATAACTTCGTATCCTTAAAAATGTTAAACCTAAAGATTGTTTCATATTTTAATAGCTTTTAATAATCGCTTGTTTTTCTTTCAGTGTATGTTTTAAAAAATAATAGATCCTTTTTTGTTAATATTGTATTTCAACAAAAATGTATTAAGGAACCAAGGTTTTAAATAATTGCAGGTAGAATGAAAGAAAGTTGTTAATAAAGCTTTTAAAATTATTTTTAAAATGCCTTTTATAAATGCTTTGATTGAAAATAACAAGAGGGATTTAGACAATAATTGTTTATAAACACATACCAATAATCTAGAGATAAAAATAATTGATATTTCAATACCATTAACCCACATTTTATGTCAGTACATTTTCTGACCTAATTTTAGCACAAAATTAACAAAACATATCTTTCCTATAACAAAATTTTCTCAGCCCACTGAGTAAAATTAAGTTTTAATTTTGGCTGGGGGCGGTCATTTTTAAGATTTATTATGAATTATATTTTATTCATGCATTTTTCACCTTTACTGTTTTCTACTCTCAATACGTAGTCTATTATTTGATAAAGAATAAAAATTATAATATTGTATTTTAATTTATTTTTTTCATCGAATCTATTGGTTCTAGGAGAAAAAACTTAAGGATTAAGAAATGTTTTTAAATAAACGGAATTTTATTGTACAAAATTAGATCTGGAAAAAAAGGGTTGATATTAAATAAGGTAAGGGATGCTAATTTCACCCCCTTATGATGTAACAAAAATGTAGAAAAAATACCGCTAGTTAGTCCTTTGCGAGTGCACGGAAATTACAAAATTTTAAGTTTCCAACTTTACTTAAATTTGAGAATAAAAATTAAAACTTAATTTTACTCACTACCCTTTAGGGGTGGTATCTCGGATGGTGGTGGGCTGAAAAAATTTTGTTACAGAAAAGATCCATTATTAATTAATTAATTAATTAATCCGGTTTATAGCGTCTTTCGCCTTCCGGTTCCCAGTTGCCAGCCTCTTCGGTCAGTCCAATCTCCTGGGGCTAGATTTCTTTCGGACATCGCTTTCTGAATGCCCCCTATCCATGTTGGTTTTGGTCTACCTCTTTTCCTTCGTTCTGTTGGGGTCCATTTAAGCACTAGTTTGGGTAGCCTTTCATCTGTCATACGTTCAACATGGCCGTACCATATAAGTTGTCTTCTTTGGATTTCATCTATTATAGTTGTGTCGGTCTTTACAATTTGTCGAATTCGGTCATTTATAACCCTATCGAGACGTGATATTCCAGCAGATCTTCGCCAGAAATCCATCTTTAGGGCTAGCAATCGGCGTTCTAATGTTTTATTAAGTTGCCACGTTTCACAGCCATATAGAGCAGTACTTTGAAAGATAGTATTATATATCATATGTTTTTTTCCCTAGATATATTTTTTGTCCACAACAGCGAGTTTAGGCATCCTATAACTTTCTTTCCTTTTAATATCCGTTGTTCTATTTCCTCCTCAGTACGACCTTTACATGTGATTTTTGTACCCAAATAGGTGTATTCCTTACATATTCCTATTTTTACATTGTCCAGATCCAGATCTGTTGTTTCTGCCCCAATACACAAATATTTCGTCTTGCTCATATTAACCGTTAATCCCCATTCTTCGTATTCTCTAAAAAGTCGTTTTCCCATAAACTCCAGGTCTTCTTTATCTTGGGCCGCGACGACCTGATCATCCGCGAAGTGCAGATTATACAGAGTAGTGTCATCATTTAACTGTATCCCCATTCCATGGCACGCTCGTCTCCACTTCTTTAACACTTCGTTTAAATATATTTTAAATAGTGTGACTCCTCCTTAACGGTTGGATCGATTTTAATAAAAAAATTTGTGTGATTGGATTTGAGAATGGTTTAGATTTACTCCCAATTTTTTTAGCACCCCTACAAAAGAGGTCGTAAGGGGATGGACCACAAAAAGTATAAAAAACAGTGAATATTAGTGTCGAATTCATTGTCTTCGGGGACGCTGAGTTTAAGAGTGATGTTCCCAATTTTCTTAGCACCTCTACGAAAGCGGTGGGAAGGGGATGGAATATAAAAACTATTAAAACGGTTAAATTTAGTTTTAAATTCATAGTAGTTTGGAAATGCTAAGTTTAATAGTGATATTCTCAATTATGTTAGCACCCATACTAAAAGAAGTGGGAAAGGGATAAAATATAAAAACTATTCAAAACGGCGGTATTAGTGCCGAATTCTTAGTTTTTGGAGTCGCTGAGTTTAATAGTGATATTCCTAATTTTGTTAACACTTCTACGAAAAGGGTGGGAAGTGGATAGAATATAGAACCAGTTAAAAACGACTGATATTAGTGTCGAATTTATAGCTTTTGGGGTCGCCGAGTTTAATATTGTCACTCCCAATTTTGTTAGCATTTCTACGAAAGTGGTGGGAAGGGGATGCAATATAAAAAACTAATGTTATAGTTGTTCTATATTTTATTATTTTTAAAACAGACATACAGGAAGCGCGAATTTTCCCCATAATCGTTTTTTTACAATTAACTGTAAGAAGGAACCAACCTACGGTAACGGCACCCAAGTTACAAATGCAGCTGTTGCAAACACATAAAACACAAGTTTCTTCCAGTACCATAGTATCATTTTTACGGAGCTCACATGAGATAGAAAAGACTGCTGAAATATTTGTGTTTAACGAGAGGCAATCGCGCTGTTCGTTTTGCTTGGGCTTAGAACAAATGTTATGGCAAAATGTCCAATAAAGTACTATTTGTTTTTTAGACAAATAATTATTCTAACTATAGACATGTAAGAGTGTACCAGGTAATGAAGGGCGATTACAAAAGGTGCATGAGGTTCATTCTTTTAGAGAAGGTACAGTAATGGTTTGGGAAGTAACGAGCATCATGGGTAGGACCAATTTTGTTTTGCTACAAAAATTTTTAAATGTCAATAGGTACATTGTTAAAATATTTTGATTTATTGTGCTTCCGTATGCCGCAGTCATTGAAGAAAATTTCGTACTGATGCATGATAATGATCGACCACGTGTTACGGGAACAGTGGCTTCTTCTTAAAGTGCATCTCCTATGGGAGGTTTGCTATCATCACAGCTATCCGGACCTTATTGACTGCAGCTTGGAAGAGTTCAACATTGCTTCAATTAAACCAGTCCCTTAGGTTTTTAAGCCAAAACACACAGCGTCTTCCAATATTCCTCATTCCACCAATCTTTCCCTGAACTTTCAGCTGGAGAGGTGCGTATTTGGGTCCTCTCAGTATATGACCTAGATATTAAAGCTTTCTCTTTTTTATGGTGTTAATGACTTCACATTCCTTATTCATCCGATTTAGGACTTCCATATTAGAGATCTTTTCTGTCCAGGGAATACGCCACATTCTACGGTAGCACCACATCTCGAAGGCTTGTAGTTTGTCTGTGTGATTCTTCTTAAGAGTCCATGCCTCCACTCCATACAAAAGCGCGGAAAACACGTAACAACGCAGCATCCTCATCCTAAGTCCAATCTTAATATCTCGACTGGTAAACAACTTTTTCATTTTCGTAAATGTTGACCTGGCTATCTCCATTCTTGTTCTTATTTCTCTTGTTTGGTCACCTGATTGTTTTATCCAGGCTCCCAGGTATTTGTATGACTGCACATTCTCTATTAGAATGTCTGCTACTGACACGTTTACATGGTTGTGATTTTGGGGGAACTTTGTAACTACCATTAACTTGGTTTTCTTAAGATTTATCTTTATACAGTGGTTGGCTTTCTTAATAATAATATCGAAGTTTTGCCCTGCCTAAGTCAAGAATTATTTGTAGCTTTGCAGAGAGCATGGATGACTATACCTCAGTAGAAATAGATTCTATACATGAAAATACATGGCTACGTTGGGTTATTTTCAAGTTTGTCTATATTTTTCTTAAACATATTTTTTTCTGAAACAAATTGACTGTGATTTGATTAAACTTAATCAAAATTAACTTGTTTTTATTTATTAACTAAAAAACATTAATTTAGTTAAAAATATCAATCTCAGAATAGAATATTCTTGGATTATTTTCAGGTGTGTATTACCTTATTTAAGACAATAAGAAATATTTAATAAAAAATAAAAATTGCTGCAAACAATTTTTTCCTTATATTATTATTATTCTTAATACATTATTCATATCATCTTTTCTAATACATAACATGCTAAATGATTTTTTTTCAGTTTTTTCTGGTTATCCAAAAATGTGTATATTATTTAATTAATTTGGAACATTTTTAGTTTTCTTTCGTATAGATAATGCATCTCGCGGCTTCAATTATTCCTGTCAAATAAGTAACTAGAAAAAAAGGTTTTTACAGTTTGTTTAAAAACACCAAAATGCGTTCTTATGTAACAAAAATTAATATCTAACTGTTTTTTTTTTAAAATTGTTATAATTTTATCGAGGGACAAAGATGTGAGAGCCGATAGTCAAATTAAAAAAAGACAGATCTACATCACAAAGAATGTTGCGCATTTTTTATTTCCTTTTTACTTTTACATACACTGAACAACTGTTTACTACATAAATGTTTTTTTGTTGTTGTTGCGTATGTACAGTGCGTCCATAAAGTAATGAATGCATTCATTAATAGCGAAATAAATAGTAATATAAAAAAATAAAGCAACAGGTCGTTTTTTGGTTTTAATTTACCATTTTTTAAAAGAATAATCTATCATGCAGCGTAAATATCCTTTAAGTGATGACGCCAGCACTAGTTTTTTAAATAAAACACTTTTTTTTTCAATTTGTGAATTTTCCGTATTAAGCTGATTTCAAAATGTATCACAGGTTAAATTGGTTCAGGGTGGTACAGGGTATGACAAATTAATATTTGCAAAATAACTGTTGCAGACTAAACGTACACTCTAACAAAAACAAACCAAGAAAAATTTAAAGTAAATTTTCAAATTTTTCTCCATTGACCACCAAACACTCTGACTTAACTTAATAAAATAATTTTGCATTTCCTGCCTGATTTGGGCTTTAAGGTAACGGTATTGTAAGGTCTGTTAGTGTAGACTTTAGATTTTAAATAACCCCATAAAAAAATCTAATGGGGTAAGATCGATGATCAAGCGGGCATTTACACTGTTTTTCTTATTCTGATCCATCGATCTGGAAATGTTTTGTCCTGGAGCACAGTTATAGCGAAATGTTGCGGTGCTCCATTCTATTAAATCCATATTCTGCGGTCCAAAGTATTGGCAAATTGAATGTCAGGGAAAAGCTGGGTTAAATCAGAAATTAATGTAGAAAATCCAGAAATTACTCCTGTTAAATATTTATCAAAAAAATATGTATAGACCAGGAGCAGCACTTCACGCTATAGAACAACTAGAAAAAAACAAGATGGACATTACAGCTATACAGCAAGTGAGGTGACCAGAATCAGGAAGCGTAAGAATTAGTAGATCCAGGATCTATTTCAGTGGCTGCCAACAAAACAGACATGAGTACGATTCGGGTTTCGTGGTGAGGGATCGTCTTGTGGATTCCCTCATAACATTTCAGCCAATAAGCGAACGCAGATGCTATATCCGATTTAATGGTAATTGGTACAAACATTCCGTTATTTCAGTGTACGCACCAACCGAAGAACATGATGAAGACGACAAGGAATAATTGCAAGCGTCCCAAAACAGGACCGACTATGTGGTAACTTCAATGCTAAGATCCGTAAGGAGGATTTCCTGAAACCACATGTTGGCAATTATAGCCTTCATAACATATCAAATGACAATGGTTGGAGACTAGGCGGCCTAGCAGCAACTAGTAATATGATGGTAAAGTCTACTATGTTTGATCATAAGAATGTACATAAACAAACATGGGTATCAAATGACGGAATCACATAAAAGCAGATTGACCACATTTTGATTAATGCTAAACACGGGAAAAATATCATGGACGTAAAAAGTCTAAAAGGAAC
The DNA here is from genome assembly GCA_950111635.1 of Agelastica alni. Taxonomy (NCBI): domain Eukaryota; kingdom Metazoa; phylum Arthropoda; class Insecta; order Coleoptera; family Chrysomelidae; genus Agelastica; species Agelastica alni. The sequence goes on along the minus strand of OX467712.1, from coordinate 53,509,983 downwards.
TGACTATTTTCTGGTGCGTGCTAAAGTCAATATCAAGGACAAGAAAAGAAAAGACCACTTTAACAATAAAATGGAACATTGAAAAACTACGCGAACCTACCCATAAATAGGCATACCAGGAACATATAAGAAATCGACTGGAAACAACGAAACACCGAGAACAATTATTAAGGATGCTGTGAAGAGCGCAGCAAATGCCAAGTTAGGAACAAAACCAAAGGTAAAATGGAAGAACAGTATAATCGTCCCTATACACAAAAAAGAAGATAAAAAAGTGCAGCAATTACAAGAAAATCTCCCTCATTAGTACTTCATTTAAAGTTCTAGCCAACATAGTAATGGAACGCGTTAGACCAATTACAGAAGAAAGTATTAAAGACGGCTTTCGAAGAAACAGATCAACACCATAAAACAATTGCTAGAAAAATTCTGGGAGTTTAACCGGGATGTCCACCATCTTTTCGTAGACTTCAGAAAAGAATATTGCGTTTTAAACTGTGGGATGCAATGGCGGAAATAGGAATAACTAAGAAACTTATAAATATAACCAGGATGTGTACAAACGGTTCCCGAAGTAGAATACGAATAGGTAATATACTTTCCGACCCTTTTGAGGTAAACAGTGTGTCACGTGCCTATTTTTTCCCATCTGCCGTTTCATTATTATGATAGTCTGGCGTTCGTAATTAGCTTTGCATACCGTATTTGGTTCGTTGTATATAATGTTGCCTATCTAGTAGTAATAGAATTCGATTATTAATAGCTGTGACATTGTTGCTAATCGATGGGGATTAAGTGTTATTAGACTTCGCCTTGATTATTGGCCTCGATTGTCGTGTGTTGTCAGATATATTATTGTTGGTTTGCTTTTCTGTGTGAATGGGCTGGCAACTAACACGGACGAACGCGATTATGAACTAGGAGCTTAGACTTGGAAAGGTTGGCTGACGCGTGTCCCGGGACATTCTCTGATATCCGGTCTGGGAGCGAGGAGTGGTTATCATTCGTTTGGTGTCAGTGGTGGAAGTCGGTTGAGAGTTTTTGGAACGATTTGATATTAACACGTGAGCGGAACTTCTACGGTTTTTTCTTTCATATCTGGCTGTATTTGGGGCCATCTTAATTGGATTAGGAAGATAAACCATTTAATTCTTAACTTGACCATTCTGTCGTGCCTATGTGGTGGATATTTTGGTTATTGGGGTCGAGTTAAGATCACCACGTGTGGGATTTGATGAAGTGAAGCCATCGTGAAGTACCATGTGCCGTTCAATCCACATCGACGATAAATTTCAGTGTTATAAAGACTTGCTTGGTGTTTTTAGCAGAAATTATTATGATAATACTACTTGGTGTTTCGGTTCTTGGATCATCGATGTTACCGTGACGTCTCAGTGAAGTTTTCAATTGGTTACATGGTATTGAATTTAATTTTATCAACTTATCAGTTAATATGTGCTTGATCTAAGTGTTTTCAATAATTTAAAAGTAACAAGTTATTTTCATTAAATTTGTACCTGCTCCCAGTGACGTCTCACTGAAGTTTTCAATAGTTTAAAAGTAACCAAATTATTTTTCGTTAAATTTGTACCGGCTCCAAGTTGAATCTGAATTTATATATTACTGAATATAATTTATGTGGTTATTGTGAGGGTTTTAAAATATTATTCTTGTTGCAAGTCCATTTATTTTGTATTCTTTTTTTTTGTGTTAATCTTTTGCTATCAGGAATTCTATATAAAACCAATTATTTTCGAAATTTTAAATATTGTGAACATTTTCTTTTTGTTGTTTTTTTTGTTTTTTTATTTTTATTCTCTTTTGTACCTCATTAGGTTTTTATTACTGTCTGGAAGATGGTTATAATTAATTTAAATATCATTTTTAAAAAAGTGTATTAAATTTGTTTAAACCACTACGAAAATACAGAATTTATTGTAAAAAATCAGAACATCATTTTTACTTAATTAATATATTGCAGTAATTGTAAATATAGTTTTATTTATCTAGTTCACCATAATTGTTTGTTGTTTATCGCGTGGCTCTGCTGGTGCCTACAAGACCTAGGGGTTTCCGGCTTGTACCGTCTAAGTCGGTGGCGCGGCTCACTTTTAGATTTTTTTCTTCTACCCTCTACGGCTGAGCTCGGGCATAATTTGCCAGTAGAGAGACCACTAGCAGAGTACTCTTTAGAGAACCAAAAAAAGAAGACGTGGCAAGTGGGCTTAAGCAGAAAGACGCGATGTCTCCAATTTTAATCAACGTTGCTCCTAAGAAAGTAATAAGAACCGCTAAAATAAGCTTTCACATTTTTAGTTAGGATGGCCCAAGATTATTGCTGGCTTTTGCCAATAATATGGACGTAGAGGGTAACACTGTACTGAATGTAAAAGACCTCTCTTCGAGAGTAGAAACGCAAGCTGAGCAAATAGGACTCAGAATAAACAAGAACAAAACCAAGTATATGCATACCAGCAGAACAAAACGTAGAGATAGAGTGGGCCAAAATGTCACTGGTGGGGAAAACCATTTCGAGAGGATCATAACTTTTAAGTATTTAGGAGCTACAATTGTTTAAAATAACAATCTGACAGAATAAATTAAGGTCCAAATTTAAAGTGGAAACAAATGTCCCTATGCACTAAAGTCAGTGCTAGCATCGAAAAACATCTCGCGAAGAACAAAAATCACAATCTATAAAACCGTTATACGACCTACTGTTATGTATGCTAGCGAAATCTGGACCTTGACCAAAGACAACGAACAGAAATTAAGATTTTTAAAAAAAAGTTTTTGGACCATTGCGAAGCCTTGTAATCCAACAGTACTGAGTAAGAACCAACCAAAAAATATCAGAATTATACAAAGATCCAGATATTGTGAAGGAGATAAAGGCAAGAAGGCTGCAATGTACAGGTCATGTGCAAAGACAGCCTGATACACAGATGGTGAAATTGGCTTGGGAAGGAGCGCTAGTAGGACGAAGACCTTTAGTGCGCACCTGAATGAGGAGGTGAGACAACATCAAAGCGGACCTAAGGACAATTGGGAATATGACACAGCATTGATGGAAGATCGGCAACAATGAAGGCGAATAGTGCAGTCGGCCAAGACCCACCCCGGGTTGTAGAGCCATGGAGTAGTAGTAGTAATTTTGCATTCATTTTGGATTTTTAATAGAACAAATATCGGGTGTTTTGCCGGTTAACATTCCCGTTAAAATATAACGTTGCAATATCCAAAAATAAAACGTTATCAATAAAATTGTTATTTAATTTATTATCGTTTTGATTCATCATTTATTCACAGAATTCAGTTTTGCGATCACAGTCATCTTCAGCCTATTTATAGATGAAACGTACTTTACAAAAATGCTATTTTGCTTTTTTTAAAATTTCATGAAATAATGTGCATACCTCTTGTTAAGTACGCATCCTATCGCCAAATCCAATCAATATTAAAATTTATATTTCTTTTACTTTTAGTTAAAGGCATTTTAATAAAACAGTTTGTTAAAAACGATATGATAAATTAGATTATATATATATATATATAATCCAGGATATCTACAGCTGTCGCTGCCTTCCTGCTTTCAGCCCTTGTCTCCAGTTGTCCTTGTCCTGCCAGTCTTCGTCCTGCAGGTTTCTTAATTCCATCGTCTCATCCACTTCGTCTCTCCATGATCGCCTTGGTCGACCTCTCTTTCGTCTGCTTAGTGGACTCCACTCAGTTACCCGGTTTATCCAGCGATCCTCCGGAGTTCTTCTAACATGTCCGTACCACGTTAGTTTCTTTTCCTCTATGTGTTCTAGTATGTCTTTTTTTACCTCCATTCTTCTCCTGATCTCCTCATTTCTTATTCGATCTAATCTGTTCACTCCACAACTCCTTCTCCAAAAGTCCATTTCTGTAGCTACAATCTTCCCTTTTTTTTTTTTGTTGATCACCCACATTTCAGCTCCATAAGTCATTATGCTGCGAACTATTGAATTGAATATTCTCGTTTTATTAGTCTTGGTTATGTGGCGGTCCCATAATATTGGGTTTAATTGATTAATACATGCCCTAGTTTGACCTAGTCTATTTTTTATTTCTTCCTCTGTTGTTCCACTTTTTGATATTATAAACCCTAGGTACTTAAATTTGTCTGTTCCTGAGATCTGTCGGTTATCATCTATTTCTAGGTGATATATCCTGTCTTGTGCCGTTGACATATATTGGGTCTTTTCGAGGTTATTTTCCACTCCATTTTTCCCATATTCCTCCTCTAGTTTCCGCATCATAAAACCTAAATCCTGCTCATCTTGAGCTATGATTACTTGATCATCGGCAAAGCTTAGAGTATACAGATGATCATTTCTAATTGGTATTCCCATTCCTGCACATTTTCTCTTTCATGGTCTTAGTGTCTGTTGTAGAAATATTTTGAATAGTGTGGGTGATGTTGAGCATCCTTGGAGGAGACCCTTAGTTGTTTTGAAGGCATTTGATAGTTTATTTCCCTCTTTAATCCTTACGGTATTTTTTTTGTACATATTTTGGACTGTTCTGATAATTCTCTGCGTTATACCCATTTCTAACATGGCTTCCCAGATTTTAGACTAAATTAGATTAACAATACGGAATTGTACTTGGATATTTATGACAGTTTTTAACGTTAAATAATAAACCAAATGGCAAGAAATCCGTTTAAACTGTTTGGTCGAGTGGCTAGAATTACCTATAAAAGTGGATAGATACAATGTTGCGTTTTTGTCCACCCTGTACTAATTTGAATCAACTTGTAATACATTTTTAGAATCATTTCAGGGATATCCGCAAATTTGAAAAAAAAAGTTTTTTATTTAAAAAAACGTAACTTAAATTAAAAGATATACCTGTTTCTGGATTTTTTTATATTACTGTTTATTTAGCTAATAATGAATTTATGCGGCACTTTATGGACGTACAGTATATCCCTTTCACATACTTTAGTTTAACTGAAATCGCCAAGTTCCAACCCTCACGTCTACCAGCGCCACCTTTAATTGGTTTTTATAGTTTACTACAGCGTTTCTCAAACTGTGGGGCGCGCCCCCTAAGGGGGGCGCGTTTACATGATTGGGGGGGGGGGGCGCAGTACAGATTAAAAATAAAATGGTAATGATAAAATGCTACAGATAGATTTTTAAAAAATCTTTATTGAAATTTTACTTACTTAATGATGACAAAGAAACATTCTAAGGACTAATGGCTAACATGAGCTTGTTTTAAGGCGCACAACTTCTCTAAATTTGGTTCTATGTTAGAGATGGCCACTCTGAGTTCATTTTTTACTTGAAGTTTATTTCTGTATTTAGATTTCACGACAGCAAGTGCAGAAAATCCAGTTTCACAAAGGTAGGACGTTGGCAACAGAATTCTAAGCGCTTTGGCTTTTATAACGGAGTAGTCGTTCGGAAGTTCAGTCCAGAAGTTTGTTAAAGATTTGTTAACAAAGTTTGATTTTTGTAAGGGATTTGTTGAAATATCTATCAGTTGTTCTTTTTCTTGCAGTGATAGTCCGACAGATCTATTTTCGAATGGATTTAAAACCCAGCTCCAGTCACAAAATCGCAAAATGTGGGAAACATTTCCAAACTGTTTTCTTTCAATTTGTTATGCCATAACTGCAATTTCTTACAAAAAGCATCAATCTTTTGACTTAAATCAAATATATTTACGTCTTTTCCTTGCAGCTGAAGATTAAGTATATTAAGTTTTTCAAAAATATCTACTAAATAAGAAAGCTTCAGTAAAAATAATTTGTCGAAAAAATCTGTTGAATGCTTGTGACCTTCCTCGCTTAAAAAAATCGCTATTTCCCTTCTTAATTCAAAGACACGCTTAACCGTCTTACCGCGTGACAACCATCTGGATGAGGAATAAAACAACAAAGATTGATGCTCAGCTCCCAAATCTTCACACATAACAGAGAACATCCTTGTTTTTAGTGGTCTGGTTTTTATAAAGTTAACAACTTCAATAACTACTGTCAAAATCATGTGTAGTCCAGGGCTTAGCGATTTTGATGCTAATGCTTCCCGATGTATCATGCAGTGCGTCCAGATAATTTCTGAGGATTTCTTTTTTACTAGCGCTTGTAAACTGTTGTATTTACCAGACATGGCTTGAGCTCCATCGGTGCAAATCGCAACACAATTTTTCCATTGCAAATTCATTTTAGTAATAGAATCATTTGTAATCTTGAACAACTCGGTGGCTGTAGTTCTTCCTTCAATCTGTTTACAAAACAATAAATCTTCACATATTTTAGAACATTGACAGAATCTAATGTAGCAAATCAAATGGGAATCATTACTAGAGTCAGTTGCTTCGTCAAGTTGTATAGCAAACAAGTTTCCAGTAAGCTCAGATTCAAGTTGCTGCTGCATATCAACTGATATATCGTTAATTCGTCGACAGATTGTATCATTTGACAGAGGAATATTGTTAAGTTGTGAAGTAAAATTTTCACCAAACATTATTTCTACAATGTCTTTGCAAAAAATAAGTTGCTCTGCAATAGTGTGCGGTTTTTTGCTTTTATCTACTTTGTATGCCACTTTATATGATGCCAAGAGAGCCTTCTCATTTACTGCCAGTACTCTATGGAAGCTGGATTTTTGTTTTTTAAACAATCTGAGTTTCTCCACAAAAAAATCTCGCGGTTTATTGACATATTCTCTGTGCAGCGTTTCTAGATGCCTCTGTAATTTATTTGGTTTTATGCTATCTGCAGCCAATACTTTTAAACAGATAACGCATTGTTGTTTTTCTTCGCCACCTACTTCAAGGCTAGTAAAGCCCAAATTTAGGTATGATGTGTCATATTTTCTTGTTTTAGATTTCGGACGATTTCCACCTGAACCTGTCGATGTACAAGCCCCGTCATCCTCAAGTTTTCGTTTTAAAAATTTATCTATACTACATCTACTTATACACTCGCACTTCACAATAATGCTTGCTTAGTGTTAAAACACCTTCACTGAGAGACTGAGAATACCGTATGTGCGCTTCTGTATTTATAGTCGCGTTCAGACAGTTCGAGAAAGATCAGGAAGCTTGAATACGTGGCACGAACGCCACGAACTTTCCGACAGCATCTTTGGCGCTCTCGACGAGACAATGCTGCCTATTTTAGTCGAAATTCCTAGGTCTACGGATTGGGGGGCGCAACATTTTTTAAATTAAAACAGGGGGCCGTGAATAACAAAAGTTTGAGAACCGCTGGTTTACTATAATATTAAATGTTAAAACTAATGTGTTGGGTTTATGTTTATTTAATAAAATTGTTATTTACAGCAACATTTTCAATCTCATTCGACGCACGTAACTCCACATAATCACCCGCACACTTTCCCACTTGACCGCGAACCTCTCGGGGAAATTTCTCCTTCGGATACTGCGAACATTACCAATGTAAACGTTAATGTGAACGTAAATCCTGGAATCAGGGATGCCAACCAGACCCCCCTGAGTTTTGAACAAGCAGTTGCGATGGGAAGGGGTGGGCGAGTATTACCTAGTCCATTACCAAATGGGTGAGTTCTTGTAAAAGTTATTTATTAAAAATAAGTTAGTTAATGTGGTATACGTAACAAAGTTAATGAAATTTTTAAATTGTGTGAAGTTTGCAATACAAAACTGATATATTGTCAAATCGACTTGATTTTTCTGTTAGTATAACTGAGTTAATTTATCCTGATAACTTTGCAGTTTTAAAGCACAGAGGTTGTGTGTGTTACTAAGCAACTGAGATTTATTTTGAAAGTATTTTACTTCGTAGAATTAAAATTCAAAATCGGAATTGGGTTATCACATTATGACTTTGAGGTTGTTAACTCAAAAAATTGGGCTTCTTCGTTACTTTTGACATTATATACAGAGTGCACGAAAAATTTTTGTTCTTTTTTCTAGCTGCATCATTTAATATTACTCTTCACTAACTTTTAAGTTATAAAATACAAGATGACCCAATATTCATTATTTTTATATCATTTTTGAATAAAGAAAATGGTGTGTTTTTTTAACAATATTTATTTGGACCTTTAGATTTTTTTACACTCTGTTGTGTAGATGATTTCCATGGTTTTTTTTGCAACAATTCTGGTGATAATTTCTAGATTTCTTGACGGATGTTCTCCTTAGGGGCTTTCAAAGTCTTCGTCTTATTTACATAAGTCCGTACCTAACTTAAAAAAAAACCACAGAAAGAAGTATGGGATGGTTAAATCTGGTGATAATATTAACACTAATATTAGGTCCTTTCATTACGAGGTATATTTGAAAAATTCTTGGCTAGTCAGAAGGTCTATTGCGCTTTTTTGACAGAGTGGTAAGGAGTGAATTGTGGTCGACATTGTATATGTATGGGGTGAACGGTAGTTTAATACGAGCATTGAAATCACTTTACAAGGATTCCACTGCTTGTGTCAGGATAAACGGAGCTTGTACGGAATGGTTTAACATTGAAAAGGGTGTGAGACAGGGTTGTGTGGCTGTTTAACTTATACATAGAAGATTGTTTAAAAGATTTGAAAAAGAGTGCGTATGGATTGAAAATGAATGATTTGATCGTCGAATGCCTTCTTCACGCCGATGATCAGGTCATATTAGCGTCATCTAAAAAGGGGTTGCAGGCGATAGTTATTGTTATGCATGATGCCCTGAAAATCAAAGGGATGAAAATAAATGTAAGCAAAACAAAAGTAATGGTTTTTAAAAGAGAAGAAAACATGACAAACTGTAAAGTTTTGATTAAGAGAGAAAGAGTGGAACAAGTAAATGAATTTGTGTAATTGGATTCAAAGTTTACAAGAGATGGAAAGTATGTTGGCAGAAAAAATAAATAAATGGGGCACTGCATAGCTTTGTAGCGGCCATACATACAGTTTATGCACAGAGGACGAAACGTGAATTTCCCATTGTTAAATTCCCTAAAATTCCAATGACTAATTTCACTAAAAACCTTTTTGATCTTAAGTCGTGTCCTTTTCAAGAAAGCACGTATATGTCCCTAATCTTTACGACCCTAAGTTCTGCTCCTTTGCAATAACGCACGTAGACGATCCTACTTTTTATGACCAGAATCTTTTTTTCCTCTTCAGTTACTAACGTACAATCACAGTAAGAAGGTTAATTAATCGGTATGATTCTAAAAAGGCCTTTCCGCCAAGTTATGTATCATCGACAGACTGTCATAAAACTGACCGACGTGGGGGAAAGTAGATAAAAAGAACAGAGAGAGGCACAAAAATTCATTCGTTTTCAGTCAGTCAGTCAGTTTCCGCCAGCCTCGCAACAAACTTTAAAAGTCTCTCAACAAAATCCAACAGTCTATCGGCGAACTTCAACACTGACGCACATTGCCTCTCTTGCCAAGTTTTTCTTTAATTTCGATAAATACACGTAGTTAACAGTAATTCTAATTGTACATCATTTTCCCAACACTCGTCACACAATATTCCCAAAGCTTTATGAACAGCCAGAAAGTACAAAAAAGGGAACGTTCTGGTTGTGCATAGAAGTGTGTTGGTTTCTACACTTTTGTATGGTAGTGAATGTTGGGTGTGGCAGAAAAAGCATAAAAAAAGGATTAATGCTGCAGACATGAGTAGTCTGAAAAGTATAGCCGGAGTGACTCGGTTGGATAAAGTAAAGAATAGTGAGATAAGAGAACGCTGTGGTGTAAAAGAAGATGTGGTTACAAAGATAGATAGAGGAATGCTTAGATGGTTTGGACACGTAAAAAGAATGGATTAAGGAAGATTCACGAATGGTAAGTATGAATGGACAAGTCGATAGAGGTCGACCTCGGCGAACATATCTCGATCAGATTAACATTGTTTTGAAGAAAGGCCAGATCAAGAGTACCAACAACCGACGAGCATGTATGAGACCACTGATGAAAGTAGAGAAAGCAAAAGATGTGTGTAAGAACCGTAGCAAGTATAATGAAGCGGACTTTAATAAATTTCTTTACTGACATGCGCATTGGGTATCTTATTAGCTGTCGCTGTGACACTTTTTTATCAATAAAAGAGAAGTTGGGTTGGTAGGTATTGAATTACACAAATTGATCACAAAATCGACATTCAGATTTTCAGATTTTACTATTACTTAAGGAAGTATTAAGTGCGCATAAATTCGTTCCAAACGATCCCAAATAACGTACTAAAGCTGCAGGTTAACAAACCTATTTTCCAGAATGTTGTTTAAGCCACGCCTAAAAGTCAGTGTCGTATTTGGTTTTTAAAGATGTTCTTGAGTATATTTTAGAATAACTAATAAATAATTAAACGGTTTAATGGTTAAGTTAATTACATTTTTAATTGCAAAATAAATTAATTATTATAACATTATTTCGATATGTTTTAGGTACAAACCCAAGCCAACTGGATCTGGACATTCCGAATCAGATGAAGATGACTGGTGCTAGCATTTGCTTAATACTCTTTGAGAGTATATATTATTCAGTGTTTTTATATAAAAGAGACTTTAACAAATTATTATTATTACCATTATTATAATATTAGAATTAATCTGTTTTTAAATTTCTGTGTACAGCTGGGTCACGTTAGATTATTGCAAGGAAATAAGAAATTTTTTATAGACAGAAGTTTTTTTTCTTCGCCCTTCCATTTCTTACGTTGTTTTATATGCATGCATATTGCAGAATAAGATACCATTTTTTACATTTAATTTTATTATATAAGAAATGTATTTAAAAAATTTCTAAAATAACAGCTTATGAAACTATTTTGCCTTCGGTTTTGCTGCCTTTGGCGCTGCAGGCGTTTCTTCATTTTGATACCAATCTTCACTGTAAATAAAAAATATATCAGTATTTATGTATGTATGTAAGGATGTTTGTTACTCTTTCACGAAAAAACTACTTAATGGATTTTAATGAAACTTTACAATAATGTAGCTTATATATCAGAATAACGCATAGGCTATAATTTATAAAAATTTTGTGTTAACCTACTACGATTATAAACGCAAAAGTTTGTGAGTATGTATGTATGGATGTTGGCAGCAATCAGAATCAAAAAATGACGTTACTTAAGATCAAATTAGCTACATAAATTTTTAACTGGCATAAGTCAATTTCAAATTTCCAATAAACTAAATTAAAATGACACATGTCAGTTTTAAGTTCCTTTGTCAGTGTCAAGTGTGTATTTTGTTAATTTGAAAAACAATACATTTTAGTTATTTACTATATAAATGGGATAAAGGCATCATTAATATTTAAGTGTGTAAGTTATAAACGAGTGGGTAGCACGAGTTATGTAAGCACACGAATGAGTATTAAATTTTGGTATTAAGATAGATGGATGAATTTCTTGGAGAAGAAAATGAGCTACACGAAGTACTAATCTTACGCAGATTAAGTCGCGGGTACCATCTAGAAAAATAATATAAGACTGATTTCGTTACTATTTTGTTAATTAAAATATTTAATATATATATATATATATATATATATATATATATATATATATATATATATATATCAGAGTCATTAGGCCTTCAATTACTTATGGATCAGTATTGCAAGCGTTAATGATTATTGTTATTTTAATTTATTATTGATATCAATCAAATTATCTTTTGTCGTATATATTTAACAATAAATTGTAAGTTAAGTAAAAACCTAATTTAATGTAAAAAATTCCTCACATTTTACGTGTTATTAATAGTTTGCAACGATCTCATACTATGTACTAAGTATAAATTAATATAATTATTAATAAGCAATAGAACCGTAACTTACCATCCGGGAACATTTTCTGGAGCATCACATCTTTGACTAACTTCGTTGTAAACTTCTCCTACTTGGCATCCTAAATCTCTAGGTTCAACACCATTCAAACACACATAGAATCTTTGGCAGTCTGTAGTATGTGGGTATTTGGGATGCACTACCAGATTACCGTTGGTATCTTTTTGACTTTCTTTTGGACACTCGAAACCATCCTTTAGAATGTCTGAAAATGTATTCAAGAAATATTAGTGGTAGCATGCACACTCCAACAAACAATTTATTAAATAGGCTGCATAAAATATTTCATGTTAAATAGTTATGATTTAAATTAAAAATCAAAATGTTTTAAACAACTACTTACTGCCCTGGTTGCTACATCCCTTTCTATCAATTGTTTCGGGCCAAACACAGAGTCCAGTAAATTCATCAAAATATAATCCAGATGTGCACGTCATTTCTGTAGCATCACCCTGTATGCAATTGTAAAATTTGTTACAAACTGCTGGGTCTTCGTGAGCAAAGAATCCGTTTAATCTTGGACAAACTCCTTTGGGCTGAGGAGGCTCTAAAAATTTGTGAAAGAAAAATTAAAACAACACAGTTTATAGGAGTTTTTCTCAATTGTCTTTGCATTTATTGGAATAGGAAAAGCATTCAGCAATTATAAAAATTTAAAATAAATATAAAATTACCAAGTCACTACAAATTTTTTTTGACAAAATCAGAAACGTTGCTAATTTGATTTTAATTAATAATTAACGGTACATAACATAACACAAAAATAGTGTTTTTAACTAACTTATAAAACCAATTGTAATTACCAAAAGAAAATCAAATTTATTAGGCCATAACACAAAACCATGTAAACGTGTCAGTAGCAGACATCTTAATAGAGAATGTGCAGTCATACAAATAGCTGAGAGCCTGGATAGAACAATCAGGTGACCGAAGAAGAGAAAGAAGAACGAGAATAGAGATAGCCAGGTCAACATTTACGAAAATGAACAAGTTGTTCACCAGTCGAGATATCAAGATTGGACTTAGGATGAAGATGCTGCGTTGTTACGTGTTTTTCGCGCTTTTGTATGAAGTGGAGACATGGACTTTCAATAAGAATCACACAGACAAACTACAAGCCTTCGAGATGTGGTGCTACCGTAGAATGTGGCGTATCCCGTGGACAGAAAAGATCTCTAATCTGGAAGTCCTAAATCGGATGAATAAGGAATGTGAAGTCATTAACACCATTAAAAAGAGAAAGCTTCAATATCTAGGTCATATTGAGAGGACCCAAATACGCACTTCTCCAGCTGATAATTCAGGAAAAGATTGGTGAAAGGAGGAATATTGGAAGACGATATGTTTCTTGGCTTAAACATCCAAGAGACTGGTTTAATTGTATCAATGTTGAACTCTTTCGAGCTGCAGTCAATAAAGTCCGGATAGCTGTGATGATAGCAAACCTCCGATAGGAGATGCACTATAAGAAGATAAGAACACAAAACTTAAGTGTTAAAACCAAGAAAAATTTAAAGCTAAATTGAAAGTTTAAACATAATTAGATAAGACAAATTTTAGTTTCAATTTACGTTATTTTATTATTTTTCTTGTAACCGATTTAAACAGACAAATTTAAATGTGTCGTAATAGTTAAGCAGATATTATTGAGTTACGTTTTCACGTAATAAGCTATAAGATATCGGAATGATAAGCAAGATTAATTAGCTCAATGAAATGAAGGAAACGAACGGGCATTCGCAGTCAAAAAAATTATTTAGATACTCCATTTTAAAACCCTGGAACTTTCTGCAGAATTTATAGAAGGATTTAAAATAATATAAACTCCTAGATAAAATAAACGCAACAATATTAAATTGTCCAAAAAATTAATTTATCTTTTTCTTATGTCCGTTTTTGAAGTTTATCGAGTATTTGAATGGTAGGATAAGGCTCATTTCACCAATATACGGGTTCATAAAAGAATTTTAATTAATACCAAGTGGTATTGATTTATTATTTAGCTTTCAATTTTAATGACAAATTTTTAGTAAAAGTTTCTCCTGCAGATAAAATTGTTTAGGAACACAATTATAAAATATATAGCTCATTTCATCAATATACGACGGTTTCGGATAAGTCACCAAGGCATCGACTTAACGTGCGCACTGTGTTGAGAGGTACATTTGTAAATTCCGCCAAGATTTAAAACCGAAATTTTTTTTTTTTATAATATGCTTTTGTTAAGAGGTTTTATTTTATTTTTTGCTTTATTGTGAACAGAAAACTTTAATGTATCTCTCGATGAGTTTTTTGGTTAGAAATAGGCACATATTTTTATGTTAAAAGAGAATGGAACAAAAATAAATTATCGGCACAAATTTAATAAATATGTTTAATCATGTAGTTTTTACGGTATTATCAAGCACCAGATTTATAGTCATCATAATCACAATCACTGTCGTCGCTATCCTCATTCGGATTGTAAATTTTCACATTTTGTTAAGTACACATTTTTTCCAAATTTTAAAAGTGGCAGTATTAAGTGCTCGTTGCCAGGTTTCCAAAACAGTCTTATTACTGTAACCATTAGATCCAATGTGATTGTCATAATAAGTTTTGCATATTCCCCAAAAGTACTCAATGGGATTAAATTGGCAATGATAAGTCCATAGAAGACGATGTCCATAACAGAGTATAATCTGATCCACTTATTAAAGTTTTTATCTTTCGTGCCTTTTAGCTATCGATAATAATTCCGGCTTGAAGCAATACTGTGAAAATAAAATATTTTCGTTCGTTAACCATTCTTTTATTTTTTGTACCGTCCAGGAGTTTGTTAGTTGCTTATTTAAAATTTCCGAATGGTACGGAGCATTATCTAATACATTGACAGATGGTTCATGTAACGATAGTAATAGTTTATCTTTTAACCATTTCACAAACGTCTCTGTATCCATATTGTCATGATTTTGATTTTGACGAAAATAAAAGATCAGCTTCATCAACAAAACCATGCTTTCCACCTGCATGCACAATAATGTGTCTTTTTTCTTCACCTTTGGTGTGTTTTATAGACTTTATGTTATCGTCCTGTCAAATTCTTTTTGTTTTACCTCGAGTAAAAATACAAGCTCCGTCCAGATAAACAAATAAAAAACATTCTTGTTAACAGTAAGTATAATTTCTTAAAAATTTCTTAAAAAATTTTTTTGTGCACGAGTCTAGCTTTTTACAGAAAGCCTTTCGGTTGACCTTATTTTTAAACGTAAACCCTATATTTTTCGAACTTCTCCGAAAACTCGTCCTGTAAATTTCAAATAAATCTTTTTCTTTTACTTTTCTTAATAATAAATCTAAAGAGACATGTTATTTTTTTTTCACGCATTTTGTACACAATGTCGCGAACTTTAAATTTGAAAGCTTCGGGAAAGTCAACAGTCTTTGAATGTCGGCGGGGTTTAAATTTTTTAACTTTTTGTTTAACATTTTTATCATTCACACTTTTTAAAACTAAGGTTAATTTTGTTTTACCAATACCCATTGCATTACATACACGCTTACGTATAGATAAAACTGGTAGCAACGGACGTCCATTGTCTTTTTCGCAGTAAAATAAGTGTGTACATTTAATATTAATGCATCTACATCTAAAACACGTCGTGGTCTATTAGGTATACTTACACTACTTGATAATACAATCGGTACTATATGATTTAAATGTCGGTACCTACTACAATAATAACCCAGGATTACCAATTTTTTTTTAGAAATCCAACAAAAATGAATCAATAGGCCAAATTAAAGCTTAATAGCTTAGTATATTAGTAAAATTAGTTTGGATTACTTACCTACCTCTCTTATTATGTACAATGAGTAAAGTCATTAAAAACAAATTTGGTAGCAAAATTAACTGTGCTAACAAATAAAAATATTGACCCTTAAGGGGATTTACATTCGTACTTGTTACAGTTAAATACTGGTTATCGAGTTTTTAACGATAATCCGAAACCACCGTATATTCGTGAAATATGCTATATGTATATATTGTCACGTTGAATGCAGTACTTGCAATAGATTTTCGTTAAAATTAAGCTTATAAATTGTTCCTTTTTTAAAAGTAATACATTTTTTGTGGCAGACTATTTATTAAGAAAATAAAAAAATGAGTCGAGCAAGGAATTTAACTAAACGAAAGGTAGTACGAGTCTCAGTTTTATTGAATAAGAGAAATTATCAAAATTATGTTGACAATTTGTAAGATGCATAAATGAGGTTAAAATTTATTCTTGAAGTCCAAGGCAAGTGCGAAACCGATGCACTAATGACTGAGATAAACTTTTCATAAGACAATACGCTTTAAGAAACCGGACTGTCACTAGCTTAGAAACGAACTCGAAGCTGTCGACAATGTCACAATTTCTTTAAAAACATTTAGAAGACGGTTAAATAAAGCTATATTAAATAATAGGAGACTAGCTACTGCATCATTGCTTTCTAGAGAGAAAAGAGTCACTAGGTTACGTTTTGCTTAAAATCGTTAAAATTGGTCTGTGGATAATTGGAAAAAAGTTTTAATCGCAGATGAAACTAGGGTTAGCCTTAAACATCCAGATGGTCGTGGATGAGTTTGGCGAATACCAGGAGAGAGGTTTACTCCCTGCAATATCTCCCATAAAAGTGCTGAGAATTTGTACATTGTTATTTGAATATTGTCGCGGTAAATAGACGAGAGATATCTCTTTCTCTTACGAGGACAGTTTGATAAGTCAGTGACTTTTTGAATTTCCCGCGCAGTTACTCCAAATGCAACAGTGCTGCCGTCAACTATAATCTATCAGTGGGCAACTTTCTAATTTTAAACAAGCTACGTCGTGCAGTTGGTGTTTGATAGCCGTTCAAAGCAGACAACCTCGTGAATTTTTACGAAAATGGAAAAAAGGGAATTTCGTGTGCTGATTAAGCATTACTTTTTACGTAAAAAATCCATCACTGAAACTAAGGAAAGACTTGATAAATACTACGGGGACTCGGCACCATCAATTTCAATGGTTAAGAAGTGGTTTACAGAGTTCCGTTGTGGTCGTACCAGCACTAGTGACGCCGAACGTCCAGGTCGCCCAAAAGAAGTGATCACGCCGGAAATCGTCGATAAAATCCATGACTTGGTCTTGGTCTTGCACCAATACACCTGGTCTTGGTCCTGGTATTGCGCTCCCAGACTTGGTCTTGGACTTGGTCTTGCAGCAAAAGTCTCGCAGGTCTCGCAATTACCTATTAGCCTATTTCTTTTTATTAAACGTTACTTAAGATTTTAGAACAACGAAATAGAGTAGGTACTTTTTGAGCGTGTAATAACATAGCCATAATAGGTTAGGTTAGGTTAGGTTTCATGTGAGTGGGGCGTGGTCGCCCCTCTACCGCGACCCTTAGTAGGTCTATTGTGGCTCAACCTTAGAGGCTACAGTTCACCGCACAATCCAGCCCTTCTCACGAAGTTCATGGTTGTATAGGGTGAGATTTTTTTAAAATCGTTAGGTTCTAGGTTGGTGAATTCAAATATGTTGAACCTTATTCTTCCCAGGCCGGGGCATGAACATAGTATATGTTCAGCATTTTCGTCTTCCACGCAGCAGAACCGACAGTCCGTTTGTTGGTTCAGATCTCTGATTTCTGATTTCTGAGGTGGTATCTTAGACGACAGTGTCCCGTAAGCAGTCCTGTTAGAATAAGCAGGTCATTTCTGCTCCATTCTAGGATCTGCTTAGTTGTGTTTCTCGAGGGTTGTAACGGTAAAAACGCCTTCGAGTGGATTAGCCCTGGTATGTCGGACCAGTACGTGAGTATTTTCCTCTCCGCCCAGTCCGAAATAATTGTTTTGGCGGCACTTTTGGTGACTCCAAAAACCGGTTCTGGTCCAGTGAACGCAGATTCGGCCCCCTGTTTTGCAAGGGCTTTTTCGTTTCCTTTCACCCCCTGGTGCCCAGGTACCCACAGTAGGGTCACCCTGTTCACACCAAGGTACTCTAAGGATTCGATGCAATTCCATATAAGTTTAGAATTTATCTTGTTGCAGCTCAGTGCTTTTAAAGCAGCCTGGCTATCTGATATTATATTTATGTTTTTGTTTGCTAGAGGTATGTTGGTCAACTCTTTTGCACACAATTCGATAGCGAATACTCTAGCCTGAAATTTTGTAGCATACCTGCCAAGACTGGCAGATATTTCAATCTTTGGTTTCCTGCTGAAAACACCGGCCCCAACTTCATCTGGGGTTTTCGAGCCATCTGTGTACATTACGTATTTAGTATCTGGGAAGAGGATAGCCATAGTAAAGACCAACCAAAACAAATAAATGTCTAAACATTTAATGAGAAATTCAAAAAATCAACTGACACCGGGTGGGGTATGAGAACCCACGACCTAAGCGATCCGTGCTGATGCTCTAACCAACTGAGCTCTCTAACGTGTCCCACGGAAGTCAGTCTTTTTTAATAAATGTTTACATTTAATAAGCTTCCATGTGTTAAAACATGGTTAAAACATATAAAAAACAAATTAATGACATTATCTTGACTGTATTTTAAAGAACATTATCTGTCTAAAAAGAGATTCGCTTAGAAAGTGTCACCTTTACCGCGCCGTCTTGGCACGTGCCATTAAAAGATGCCGCCGCAAATCAAAGAATGCCGCATGCGGCGTATAGACGCATGACATTGTAGCGTCCTGATTTTCGCTCTTATACCTATCTTATTATTATAAGTTACATTTTAAATTAGTTTGTAAGATTTTCTTTTCGGCTTCTAACGTTTGACATATTAAGAAAATAAACATTTTCTCGGAAACATACTACATATAATTTTAATACGCTTTATTCTATATACTTTATTTTTCATTTTTATTATTTTTATTTATTTTCATACTATATTTCATATATTATTTTTTATTTACTTATTCGGACTGCGTAAATTCCCCCTTTAACGAAAATGCACTGATAGTCATTTATATCTGTACTTTACGTCTTCCAATTTTCTGCCTATTTTCCTCTTCAAAATTTTATGTACTAGTACTTTTTTTATTTTGTTTTGTTTGTTTTTTATGTGTCAATTTCTTGTATTATAAATTAAGCCTGTTCGCTTTCTAAAACGACACTCAGTCCTAACTGCAAGACGCAAGAGTCTCGCAGGCTTAGTCTTGTTGTTGCTCAAACCTTGCACGGTCAGTCTTGGTCTTGGTCTTGCTAAAATTACGCGGTCTTGGTATTAGTCTTGACAAAATGCAAAAACAAGACCAAGACTGCAAGACCAACACCGATTTTGGGCAACACTATAGGTGATCTACATTACGCTTCGACTTCGAGATGCATCCACTTTGAGTGGCATTCGAACCGTGTGTGGGGCTCTCAGTGTAACCAATGGCCATAAAAAAATATTTTAATGAATTCATTATAGCAATTTGTTTATTTAAATATCTTGTTGCGTTAATTTTATCCAGGAGTTTACTTTGAGTTCCAATAAAGTTGTCGTTGAATTTGCTTACTTAAGAAGCTTCTGGTAATCTGATAGAAGACAAAGAATAATAAAATTTTGAAATAAATGAATTTAAATAATAATTTTTAATTTAAAATTCTTTTACGACTACGTAATGTACTGAATTTTAAAAAAAAACGTTTTTCTATCAACTGAACATTTCATTTAGTAAATAAAATAATTTTAACCAAAAAATTGGTAGATTTAATATTTGCAAAAAATCGGTGCATTTAAAAAACATACGTAATTGATCTCTGTCTCCACAATCCGCGTTGAAGGGTTGATCACATTTATTTCTTTTCCTAATTTCGGGATCGAATACTAAACCATCTGGACACAGTTTCGTTTTTGCATGACCGTCTATACATTCATAATATTTATCACATTGTAGGGGATCTGGATACTGACCATCTTTAGGCGGACATTGGAATTGTGCACCTGTAAAAAATTAATATCTATACAAACATTATAAACTTTTAAATATCAATAAATTTTAATGCTAGATATATTCCATGATGTATTCATTGGTAAATGTATTATTATTTTTCACAATAAAATGAGTATTTGTGTACATAATTGATAAGGTTTTTTTTGTAAAATTACATTTACAAAATAAAATAGTTGTTCTTTCATTATTATTAAATAATTCATAACATTTTAAATGCTGCGCTAATCTGGACTCCTTCCAGAAAAAGACTATTCGCCTCTTCAACAAACCAAGCCTGACAAAAAAACTTTCATTATTCAGTTGTAAAGTACCTACCAAAATAAGGTTAAGGTTAATTAGGTTAGTTTTCCAAAATAATTTTACTGCCACTACTAAAATAAAAAATATAAGTGTAATCATGAAAAAAAAATAGGCGTTTATTTAAGGTCATTATTAAATTTTTAAAGTATTATTACGAGGGCAGTTTGATAAGTCAGTGACTTTTTGAATAAAACAAATTTTTTTCCGCAAACTAATATTTTATTTTTCTATATAATCACCTTTTAGCTCGATACATTTAGTCCAGCGTTTTTCTAATTTTTTTATTCCCTCCAAATAATAGGTTTTTTCAAAGCTCTCAAAATACGCATTTGTTTCGGTAATGACTTCTCCATTCAACTCAAATCTCTTACCGCTCAGTCATTTCTTTAGGTTTGAAAACAGAAAGTAGTCGCAGAAGGCTAAATCTGGAGAATATCCTGGATGGGGTAGCAGTTCGTATCCCAATTTGTGGATTTGGCCATCGTGACTAGACAAGTGTGCACACGTGCATTGTCTTGATGGAACAGCACTTTCTTCTTCGCCAAATGCGGCCGTTTTTGCTTCAAATCAACGTCGAATCTGTTCAAAAGCTTTGAATAATAATCGCCGGTGATCTTTTTACCTTTCTTGAGGTAATCGATGTGAATGACACCGCGTACATCCCAAAAAATGTGGTCATGACCTTGTTGGCTGACAGACTCTGTTTCGCCTTCTTTGGTCCACGTTCACGCTGAGCAACCCACTGTTTCGATTGTTCCTTGGTCTCTGGAGTGTTGTGATGGATCCATGTTTCATCCACAGTAACAAAACGGCGTTAAAATTCGTCCGGATTACGGCTGAACATCGCTAAACACTCTTTTGACGTGGTCACACGATTGCGCTTATGGTCGAGTTCAAGCAATCGCGGCACCAATCTCACAGAGAGTTTTTTCATGTCCAAATATTCGTGTAAAATATGATGTACCCGTTCAGTTGAGATACCTACAGCATGAGCCAACTCACGAACTTTCATTCTCTGATCATCCAATATCATTTCATGGATTTTATCGACGATTTCCGGCGTGATCATTTCTTTTTGGCGACCTGGACGTTCGGCGTCACTAGTGCTAGTACGACTACAACGAAACTCTGTAAACCACTTCTTAACCATTGAAATTGATGGTGCCGAGTCCCCGTAGTTTTTATCAAGACTTTCCTTAGTTTCAGTGATGGATTTTTTACGTAAAAAGTAATGCTTAATCAGCACACGAAATTCACTTTTTTCCCTTTTCGTAAAAATTCACGAGGTTGTCTGATTTGAACGGCTATTAAACACCAACTACACGACGTAGCTAGCTCAAAATTAGAAAGTTGCCCACTGATAGATTATAGTTGACGGCAGCACTGTTGCATTTGGAGAAACTGCGCGGAAAATTCAAAAAGTCACTGACTTTTCAAACTGCCCTCGTATAAAAAGTTGTATTTGAAATACGAATTCGGCGAATCTACATTGGCAAACTAGGCTTGTTCTTTCGATTTTAAATAAGAAGCAAACCGATTCTGAAAATCATCAGCTAACCCGTCTTGTTTTTTTGATCGAACCAGTTTTAATCTTATTGCAAGATAATTATCTGGGGAATGATATACTAAAAATGTTGTCCCAATGTAAGATGCAATAAAATATTGTCTGGCGAAGTACCTCCAAACTGTTTTAAGAAAAAACTGTTCATCTTAAATAATTTTTACAGCGGTTTCTCAAAAATTATCCACGGTTTACATATTTTTAAATCTGTTTCTTTTAATAACCTTAAAAGGCAAACACCGTTAAAATTCGTGGTATAATTAACGAAAAACATTTAAGAATAAAATCCGTTCGGATTAAAATTTTTGATGACGATGTATGGTCATTCGTGCAGAGAAATTAGTTATGTATTCATTTTTACTAACTTCTACCGACGATATCTGTACTTTCTAACAAAGTATCTTGCATAACAGATATAGGTATGTCACAGATTTGTCGCCCCAGTGGATTGTTACATTGAAATTCATGTATAAAATTAAACACTTTGTTCGTCGAATCAATTATGACTCAGCAACATTCTTATTTTAATACAATTGAGCAATGTTCCATGAATGCATCCCGATCAAAAGATGCAGAATAAAAAATAGTTTGCAGTGAAAGGTGAACATAAAAATGTTAAGTTACTTTTGCCAACGCCAAATATTTATTAAACTACAAATTATTCTTGTGATTGTATAATATATAAATACTTAGAAAGTTCCTCATAATTTAGCAAAAAAATTTGTAAACGTTAATGACACCAAACCTTATCATTGCCCAACAGAAAACGTTACTGACGACCAAGACCTGGTATAAAAGTTTTTTCGTCCTACCCATATAGAAAGTACACACTTTCCTCCCTCACATCGGGGATGAAACTAATAAAAAATTTAAAAGCTTTAAACATAAATAATCAATCGTATTTTCATCCATAGCTGTTCGGGGAAAAAGAGAAAAAAGTTTAAAAAAATCTAAAGCCCGGTACTTTCAATTGCAAATAGCCAAATTTATTCTGCAGAGTAAATTTTACAGGATAAGTGGAAATGACGTCTTTTTACTTACGGATAGTGTTATTTCTCAAATAAATTACCATCATCCAGTGAATATTTTATTCGTCGGTTATATTTATGAATAAGGATTTATTTGTTAGATAAAGCAAACCTAACCCAAGCAAATGGCTGTTAGTCCAATATTTTAGGTTTAATAATTTGTTGTTGTTACGGAGGACTGGAGTATATTTTTGGCAGGTACGTTGACATAATGTCATTGGACGATATTAAAAATATAACTTGCATTTGCCCAATATAAAAATGTTTATAAACAAATACTTTATTTGATTGGATGTTAGAATTAATATATTTAAGGATTTAGAGCTACTGAATGATCCTGATATTGAGCTTATTGAAGATATATTTCCTCATCGAGGGTATGATTTAAGGCCAAGAACAGACAACTTCACCAACTGGAATGATTATGAATTCTACAATAGATTTATAATGTATAGATTTAATTATTGTTCATATCTTTCGGTTGGAAATTCTCACATATTGGAGTGTGCGATGCTACAATCATTGAGTTGTTATTAGTCGGATAACTTTACCTGAAAGTACCCCAATGAGTTATCCTTCAGAATGCAAATGCTCATATAATTATCTAATTGTTATTTGCCAGATAGTGGAAATTTAAATGAGAGTGAAAGTACCAGGCCTTAGAATAATAAATAAAAAGTTAACTATACAGAACAGCGTGTATTTATATTGCAAACATGGAAGAAAATGACCATAATTTCAAAAATATTTTTAATTTGTTTGATAAATATTTTTCAGTTAACCAATTTTTTAATCTCGTTAACGTGATCGCAAATTAAATTTAAGATTTAAAGAGAATAGGTCGGTAGCGGAGTTTCTTTATTCAGGTAGGCAAAAGTCTATTACTACAAAAGAGAATTTTAATGTGTAGTCTCGCAACGTTTTGTACAAAAAAGCGTCCAAGAAGTATGAAATATTAAAAACGAGTCTACAAAGGATTAAAAAAATCTGTAGTTGACGTCTACTTCACTTTAAGGTCTAAATGAAGAAGTGTAGAGGCCTATTAATTCTGCGAGTTATACACAATCCAACAGGAAGTCGATGCCAACTTTTACAAATCCATTCTATGGAGCGCCAATGCAACTTTTAAGGTGGATGCAGAGTGTACAGTCTCAGCTGCGTCTACTGAGATACTTTAAATCCCTATGTAGATGAAGAGAAGCGGTACCGTTAAAGGGCTTTTATAATCCTCCGATACCATACCCATAGATTTTGTACTCTAAGGTATACTAAATGGGTGAGGTACACCGCGTGGCAATTTCTTAAATTTGGACGAAACAGTGACTTCACACTACGTCACTGTTTGATATTGGTAACGTGCACGTTGTAAAACAAATGATATCTTTTATAAAGTTATGTGTGTTTGGTTAACAATTTTAATGTTCTGATTTTTTTTAGTTTAAAGTGAGTTATTTGACTATTATTTAGGTTTAGGTTTAGGTTATAGTGAGAATTATTCTGCCAAATTTCCTGATATTGAGTATTTAACGAGTTAACTGCCGTGGGTATTTTTGGAAAAGGTCTCTCAGGCCACACCAATTTTTATAATTTATTCTACAAAGAATGATGTATTTTGTACTATCATAAAGTAAAATTACATTTTGCTGTGATTTTACCCTCTTCCACCCCCGTGTGACTCAGCAATACACACGGTGTAGAGTTGTTATCACGTATTTTTGCGCCAGGTGTATTCCCTGAAAAACGCAGCTTTCAGGACTTAACTTGCATAAATTGAATAACATAGTATTGCGAATAAGTTTATCACTGTGCTCAGTCACCATTTAAATTAGGTAGAGGCATAATCGCGATTGTGAAAGTGTATAAAATGTCTTACGAACGTAAACAGGCCTATTTCGGAACTGGTAAACAGAAAAAGAAAATTTCCTATTTTTTCTGATGGCTGTGCCTCAAATAAAAAAAGAATACTGAAGATCGAACCCAATTGATGTTGAAAGTGAAGATGAGCTGGAGGAAGCAAACGAAAACGATACCGATAGTAAAGAAGAACAGTAATGGGGACTAACTGTTGGTAATTTTGCAGAATTTTCTTTTAAAAAAGATGTTGGAGTGACGGATGATGTTTAAATCAAAATAAACTTGCTTACGAAGTATAAATAAATTATTGACGAACAACTTCTTCGCGATGTCAAGCATTCACAGATGAGCCATTGCTTTGCTTAGAATATATTTTTTTCCACATTCAAGAAACAGAATACATTTTTTATTTGAATTTTGTATGTTTTGTATGTTACTATACCATAAGCCTTTTTATTTTTGTTCTCGACACATCAATCGAAATTTAAAAACCTGCAGTCCGAAAGATTTGCAACAAGATTTGTAAATTAGCGTTTAAAAGATACAATTTTTATTTTTGACAACTGACTTATGGCCCACCCAGCATTTTATAGATGGTTTCACAACTTTTAAATTTTGTTTAAAAAATTGTATTAATTATCATATTAATGAATTTTTTTGTTTTTATTAACATTTTTACCATATTCTTTCATTCTGCAAAAGTGTCTGTTAACAAAATATTTTATTACACCGTTTTAATTCCAGAAATGTCAAAAACTTGATATTTTATATTTATTTTACAATTTCAATTTTAAAAAATATTAGTCCACAAATGAAATTTCCATTAAAATATTATCTAAAAAGATTATTCAATGTCAAAGAATAAAAATTTCGCAGCGAAAACTAAACTACTGGTTAAGTAATCCATTACGCAACAATTTTATTTGCTTAAGCATGAGTGAAAGCATATAATTTCTTTTTAACAAGTTTGACCATATTAACAAATGTCTGGTCTTTTAACTTACGCATATTAAAGAACTTAGATGTCTTTATGCACTACTATAAAATGATTGAACTTTTATGCGAGACAACGAAAGGTTACGAAAAATTGTATAGTATAGTAAAGTTTCTAAAAACTGCCAGAGGAGTTAAACATTTTTACAAAATTTGTAGGCGACCCTACACTTGACATTTTTAAACTAATATCACTTTTACTTCTTATCGTAAAATTTTTGTTTTAACTGACACTAAAACGCCTTGGCCAACAAGCAACAAGTCTGAGAATGTGGTTTTACTACGAGGTACACATACAATTTTTTCTGAAATCTAAATTAAGGATTTTTTATAAATGAACAACAATTTTTGATTACCATATTATTGCCTATGAAATCGTTTCCTTGACAATCAAAGTTTGTTTAGGCCAGTAAAAATGTTACCTAACAACGGACTAACATACTAGATTAGCGTATTTTGGGATCTGAAGTTGCTTCGAGAAAGTAGGCATTCTTGAGCGATTTTAGAAAAATATTTCTTTTTTGTTGCTTGTTGAATTAAACAAGTAATGTCAAGTAAACTAATGCAATAAAAAACCAAAATGTTCCATTTAAAATTCTATACATAAATCCGTTTTACAAAATAAATTACCAAAAATTAGACTTAGTTTGTCTTTAACTAAAATTCTTTTTTATCCTGTTTGGTATTACTGTCCAGCATTTATTTATGGTGTTACCTATTTTCATTTAACTTTTAAAATACCATAGTAGCATACTTATGCTGTCTGCAATTTATGACAAATTGTTAGTTTTTTCATTAGTATGTTTCGTTCATGTCATTTTGGTCTTAGAATTTATTGTTTTAAATCTTAACAACTTTCGATTCAATTAGTGTGAAATTGATTTTAAGTTTTCTTTCACCTTAACTAAACATCGAAACAATCCCAAAAGAGATAGATCCAAACTCAGAAACGAAACTAATTTTTTTTTAAAATTTGCACCTTTTAGTTTTTGTGTCACAATTAGCTATTATTATTGTTTTACACCTATGAAGTCGAAAGTTTTTATTAATTTATTCTGTTAAAAGTTATGTAAACATTTTTCTTGAGTAATTTTAATCGCATCTCATGAAGATTTATTTTCGTCGAAAATCTATTCACATTCATTTGGTATTATCATATGTATTTATTTTGTAAACAACATTCATTCTAAAATAGAGAAATGTCTACGCATAATAGTTTATTAAGACTAGGAAAGTTTATAGAAAGCATTCATTTAATTTTTTAAATATGCAACTAGCTTATTTAAACATTTATCATTAAAATATTTTAATATATAATCATAGGTTATACATTTTTATTTTTTAAATTTGCCAATTAAAATTTGTTTAAGGTCAATAATTTTCCATCTACTATAATGTAGACACATAATTTCTATGTTCTTAGTTGTTGCACAATTAGACTGTACTTCCTGTTATTTATCCAGCAGAAATATATGTAAAACTATATGTTTTTAATTAAAAAACAATAAAGTGATGTATGTTGCTTGACTATACAAAATACATTTAAAAATGTAAAAAATAATAAGTAACAGGAGATCATTTAGTAAATACTGAAAGCATATTAATTCAAATACTTGAATAGGTTTTTAAACACGTTTTAGGTAGAAACATATTGAAATTCTTTTTTAATTCGTTATTTTTTTACTTCCAATAACAATTATATTTTTTTCGTGCAGTTCTTCGGGATATTTAAAAATTTTTTTATGTTATATTGCTATATGAAGTTATAATATCTGTATCTAATTTATTTAAAAAATAAATGAAAGAAAAATGTTAATTTTTATTTTAATTGTTTTGGGTTGATTGGCCTCGTGTTCCATAAAATCTTTGTTACTAAAACCGCCTTAGAAAACGTAGTGAATTAAATAAGATTCAAGAGCATATAACTATGATTAGTAAGTTTTAGTCTCACTGAGTCATACCCTATAATATTTATTTTTTAGAAATGCAATTTTCAATTTTAATTTTTTAAAAAATATTTTTTATAAAGTTTATCTAAAAATTTGTTTAAATAATAGAAAAAACTTCATCATTACACCATTAATAGCCTAAAACAGACTTAACGAGAATTTGTAGAAACTATATTAAAATAGTATCATGCTCGTTTGGGCATCTAACATTTTTGCCGTGAGTTGTATACTATTTTTTTTGCTACCCATACCGAAAGTCCCTGAAACAACTGGCAGCAAACAATCAGGTTACTCTGATGTGGGTTCCAGGTCACAAGGGAGTTAAAGGCAACAAAGAATCAGATTGCCTTGCCAAAGAAGGGGCAAATACAAAATTTTCTGACCCAGAACCCTTCTGTGGACTTTCCAAAGCCCACTTGAAAGAAGAGGTTCGACGCTGGGAAACAGATGAAATGAAATCTCAGTGGCATAAAGTGCCAGGACAAAGGCAAGCGAAAAGGCTAGTAAGTCTTTCGCCAAGGAAAACTAAACAGCTTCCCGAGTCGGACAAGAACCTGAAAAAGATGGGCAAAACGGAAAGTGATAGTTGCCGCTACTGCGAGAACTTCGCTGAAACTGCAGAACATTTGCTTTGCGAATGCACAGCGCTTTTCTGCAAGAGGCTCAAGTTTCTGGGAGGGGCCTTCCTTAAGCCCTTTGATATCAGAAACTTAGCCCCCAGGAAACTAATAAACTTTGTACGAATTTTCGAAATCCCGAGGCCTCGAATGATTAAGGGTTATGCACTAAAGATCTGATAGGTCGAAGTGCTTGAGAGGCAGCATGGCCTTCACGACCCACCCTACAATCTACAATCTACAAAGTAAAGATAAAAAATTAATATTAAAATTATTAAAATAGCGTATGATATCTCACTTGCTTCAGACCACCACCTGGTCACATTGCCAAGTGTACCGCGCTCCATTTTTAATCCATTAATATTTTTTTTTCCAATTATTATATCGTTTTATTTGTTACTAGCAACGACATTGCTGATTATTTGGGATGTAAGATTACGTTTAGCCGAATAAATTTACAAGCTCTGTAGACTGCCATCGTACCCAACCATGCAAAGTAGTCCACTCTGGTGAGTGCGCGCTATACTTTACTGTCCGCAAAAGTAACCTGGTCACAAAAGTCGTTCTTTTGGGACTGAAATGCGGCCGGAAAAACAGTACTTTAAAGGAGCAAGAAAAAATATTTACCATTGGCTTTACAACCTTTTTTAATAATTTTTTAATGAATCTATGTTATTACTAAAAAAAACTGTTTTGTAAATTAAATTTAAAAATAATTAAAAATTTACCCTATTAAAATACGATCGTAAATAATTTTTAGGCAAATTAATCTACTTACAGCTATAGCCTTACATTAAAGTCTTGATATTTTTACTTTTAGTTTTGGCTTTTAAATTATATTTTTGAAAATTTTATACAATATATTAATTGCATTAAAAGTCATTATAATTTTATTAAAATGGTCAAAGTTTTACAACTTTCATATAAATCATAATTCACATCATGCCACGCCTTGTTTAACAAAGGTCTTACCGTTTTTTTTACAGAAATCAACAAGGAAAACAACTTATAAATGTAAGGAAATGTCAAGACATCGCAGAGTATAAATGTTCATTATTTTAAAGCTAAATACTTGCTAAAAAAAGTAAAATGAAATAATAAGTATTGTAATAATAAAAACATTTTTATTTTATACTTTTATACGAGTATAGATTATTATATGTTTAAAGCAACTTTTGTTGTAAATAATTTAAGCGTATTTCTGTCACTACCTTAAGATCATTAAAATTAATGCCAATACTTTGCCGCTCCTAGTGTGACTATCCCAGTTTGATAGAACAACGTGCATCGGTTAATTTATTAATTTTCAAACTAACTGTGTTTTGCAATGCAAGCAAATAAAGAAAAGTCAAATATTTTTATTTTAACGTGACATAATATTTAATAAAAATCATTTTAATTTCACGCAATACTTTTTGGTTTATTAATTATTAAAGGAATATTTAGCACTAATTTTTTGAAATATATTTTATTTTTTAATCATTTTTTTTTATAACAAATAACGATTAGACAAATTTGAGTAAATTACTAAAATTATTTTTTATTTACAATATGTCGCATTACAATAGCGAAAATAATTTTAAATTCGATAGAAATTCAAGTTTCAAGTTGAGAAAGTCTAAAAGACTTATTCGCTTCATTATCTAAAAATGTATTTGGTATCGACTATTTTTTATTACTAACTCAAACAAAGTTTGCATACTTACTTGCAGCAGCTATACATACACATACAGAAACTAAAAATTTCATTTTAAAAGAATAAGTTACGTGGTAGAAGAGTTAACAAATACTAAAAGATCGAACAAGTCTGAAAGTTAACTAACTATTCAGATTCGAGGACGTAGAAAGTGCAAGTCCTCCGCCACGTTCGTCAATAAAAGAAGTAACTGTAATTATTTTATCGAAAGGAGCGACGAAGATGAAAAAACTTATTTTACACGCAGGGTTCTACTTGTATTTTAGCAAAAATTTACAATTTTTAAAATATCCAGAACTTTGTTACACACAATAACATTTATTTAAACATGGTTTTCATCCCAACCATTTTTTACGGATTAAAAATTTAAACAAGTTTAAGGGGATTTATTTTATAAAAGAAATGAAAAAATATTTTTAAAATTCTATCTATTCTACCTATTTGTAGCTGTTAAGGTAATGAAAAATCTTTTATAGATATTTATAATAAAAAGTTTTAATATATACCTAATTCGTCCCATATATCATAAAAAAATATGCAAAATTTTTTAATTATTCGTCTTTTATAAGTTCATGAAACCGGTAGATTTTAAATGGATGAACTTTGTTATTTTCCAAAAATATTCGTTTATAATTTAACGTTATTTACAAACACTTCAGTTAGTATTTCACTAGTGGCTTTTTTTATATATTTTATCACGTATTTTATTCATTTAACTTAATAAAAAATTTATAAATTTTATAATAATATATTCAGGATTCATTAGCGCGCAGGATTATATCCTTTTAACGTTGCTTCAATATTCGAGAAAAAAATTTAGTCCTGCGACCAAATTTTAGCCTTTTAGATTTGCTTTTTTTAACTTTACTATGGATGAAGGAAAATTGACGAAACAAATTTATAAGTTAAGTGTAAATAAACAAGTCGGTAGAGGTCGACGTCGGTGAACATATCTCGATCAGATTGAAATTGTTTTGCTAAAAGGGCATGTCAAGAGTACCAACAACTATGAAAGCGCTAATATAAGTAAAAAAAATCTAAAGATGTGTGTAAGAACCATAACAAGTAAAAAAAAGTATGTGTATGTAATATTGTAATTTTGTTCTTCTCTTCATATATGACCAAGATATTGCAACTTTTTTTTAAAGATATTGTTACGAATTGTAACCAACATCTTAAGAACCGGACATGTCCATTTCACCCGTTCGAGAAAGTTCTGATGTATTTGCCAAAATCGATCATTCTTGATTCGTGTGTTCTCTGGAAATTTGGAGAATGTTCCAAGACGATATATAAGAACGCCTCTCGGCCGCGGAAGTTAGTTGAAGATAGTTAGTTGAATAATAAAGAGCTAGTTGATGCATACTAGTGAGTTGAAAATAAAGAAAAGTAATTGTTAGTGTATAATAGATAGGCATTAATAAGTTAATTGTAATTTCTTCTTCTTCTTCTTCTTACGTTAGGACTACGTCCTGTGTTTGCCTCAAAGGTTGCCCAAAAACAATTGGGACGATGAAGACCAGTTATCATACCATCTTTTTGGTGGGCGTCCACTTGGGCGTGGTGTGTTGGGCCGCTTCTCTCTCACAGTTTTTGCCAGCCGGTCGTTTGGCATTCTGCTTACATGGTCTCTCCATTCTCTTCTTCGGTTTCTTGCCCATCTTACTATGTCTTGGACTTCACATATTTCCCTTATCTCTTCGCTTCTTTTATGGTCAAGTAAGGTATAACCAGTTATCGATCTAAGAATTCGCATTTCCGTTGATCTAAGAAGTCGCTTTGTAGTCGTGTTCTTCGCTCTGGTCTCTATCGCGTATGTCATAATCGGTCTTACACATGTCTTATATATTCTGACCTTACTTCTGGTACTCATGTGTTTATTTCTCCAGATTATGTCTCTCAAGAATCCTGAGATTAGAGATGCCTTTGTTGTTTGAGCTTTTACTTCCTCCTTAATATTTCTAGTGCTAGTTATATTAGCTCCTAAATATTTAAAGGACATCACTTGTTCTACACTCTGCTCATAGATTGCGAGTTTACATCTTCTCGGTTCTTTGGATATTGTTAGCGATTTGGTTTTCTTGACGGATATTTGCATATTGAATTCTTCAGCTGTTTTTTGGAACTTGAGTAAGAGTCTCTGTAGGTTGTCCTCGTCTTCCGATACGATTACAGCATCATCAGCGTAGCACATGATTTTTATTTTTTTATCTCCCATTCGATATCCTCTCCCAGTTACTTTGACTTCATTTATAATTTCATCCATGATGATATTAAATAGGATTGGGCTTAGGCTATCTCCTTGCCTGATTCCGGTTGTCATGGGTATT
This sequence comes from Agelastica alni, assembly GCA_950111635.1. NCBI lineage: Eukaryota > Metazoa > Arthropoda > Insecta > Coleoptera > Chrysomelidae > Agelastica > Agelastica alni. Next base: position 53,477,890 of record OX467712.1, on the reverse strand, counting down.
TTATTGCTTAGCTTATTTGCAGTTCTTACATATGTGTAGTTGTTCTTGTTCAATTCTTCGATGGTCTTTATTACATTCGGATGAATTCTTCTCTTTTGTAGTAGGGCCAAGACGTCTGTTAACCGTACCCTATCGAATGCCTGGGTTAGGTCAATGAAACATGTGAAGGCTACTTTATTGAACTTAATGGCTTTCTCAGTAATTTGAGGTATTATAAATATAGCATCTATAGTAGACCTGTTCTGTCTGAACCCTTGCTGCTCTTCACATATTCCGGTTAGAGATATTTCTTCTGCTAGAATTTTTGTAAACAGTTTTAGTACAGCACTCAATAAGCTAATACCTCGATAGTTTTTAGGGTCTGCTTTCTCTCCTTTTTTGAAAACTGGTATCAGTTTCTTCTTCTTCTTTCCATTCGGATGGAACAACCTTGACAGTAAGTATTTTATTGAAGAAAATCTGTAATTCGGCCAATAAGCTTTCACCTCCATATTTGATCATCTCATTCTTAATTTCGTCAATGCCCGAGGCTTTTCTGTTTTTTAGTTTTTGGACCATGTATCGTATTTTCTCCAAGGGAATAGTCTTTTCTTGTTGTTCGTTAACATTTCCAATGTCAGGCTGTATTTCCTGTGGTGGTAAGTTGTTTTCTGTCGGAGTGTAGAGTTTTCCAATATATTTTTCCCATTCTTCCGCCGCTATTTTTGTATTTTGTATACACTCATTTATTGGTTTTTTCCTATGTCTTAGCAGGTTCCATATCTTCTTTTGCCCTCCATACAGGTCATGCTCCATATCGTTAGAAAATGTTTCCCAATGTTTCCTTTTGATTTTCCGAATATTCTCGTTGATCCTGTTTCTTACGGCTTTATAGTCATTATACGTTATACCATTGGATCTGTATTGTAGGTACGATTTTCTTTTCTCTTCGGCCAGTATCTTAATTTCTGGCTTAAATCAGGGCTTTGAGTTTGGCTTTCCCCCTTTTTTAATGGTTCTTTTTCCGCATGCTTCTTCTACTGCTTCTAGTATGTTAGTTAATTGTAATTTGTGACTAATAAATAAAGACTCATTTTTAAGAGTGTACCTTTCCCCAAACCAAGAGCAGATGCTAGGGGTACCGAAGCGTACAGTAAGAGTGTCTGTAAAGGACTGGATTGGGGAAAAATACAAAAATTACTGGGAAATCATTCCAGGAAATAAACACTGGAAAGAATACATCAAAGGACCGTGCCACAAAAGGACGGCAAAACTGTTAGCGATGAACAGGAATCAGCTAAGAATCACTACGGGGCTCCTGACCGGTCATGCACTAGTAAAAGAGCACCTCAACAAAATGGGACTGTATAATGGAGACCTGACCTGCAGACTGTGCGGCAATGATCCAGAAACAGTAAAATACATACTGTGCTGTTGCGAGGTACTGTACTGCAAAAGACAGGCATCCGGTGACCTAGAACTATATTGTTCCCACCCAGTACAGAAATTGATTAAACTTGTACAAGGTACGAAAGTACTGGATTGGGTACAATGATATAAAACCACATAGGCAAGATACAATGTGTCACCGAAGGCAATAGCCAGGCGGACCTACATAGGGGTGGAGTTATTAGTAAGTAGACCCGATACATTCAGTACAGTCTCACAGTAGACCTCGAGTTTTTAGGCCCATAACTTTTTCATAAATTTTTTTCTCGACCTCTGCAACAACAAAAATAGTGTGTACCTTTATTAAACAACCCATAGTCAAAACAATATTTTTGCATCATTCTATTACTTCTTTGTTTATCATTTTTAAAAATTAACAGTAAAATTGCTACCAATTATTGATTTAGGGTATTTAAGGAAAAATATCAAGTCATCATTTTCGTTTTAAATCAGTGGAGAAAAAATTAAAAAAAAAATAAACTAAAGCTTCAACATGGAGCACATACTTCATGGAAATCACCAAATTAAACTTGTCTAGTTGCTAAAGTTGCTAATAGTATTAAAAATAAGTTAGTTATTGAAAAGAAGTAGCAGTAGCCAAAATAATATTTAAATAAAATAAATAAGTTACATTTTATTATTATGTAGATTGACGGCTTGTGTACGGAATTTTTTGCGAATAAATTAAAATAAACCACATGGAAATAAATTTTTGCTTAGAGTTATATCGCAGTTTTAAATTATCATCTCTGTCAGAACTTTATTCTTATTATTGTTCAATGAAAGATTATTTTTATTTAAGGAATATTTTGTTTCTTTACTCTAATTGGTTTTTATAATCAGTTCAGTTCAGTTTTTATGTTTAGTTCAACGCCCAAAAAAACACAAAGTGCCACGTTTTTCAAGAAAGTGAATTCCTCAAATCATCCCATCACATTGTCCGGAAATACCCTTGAACCAAGTCCCTCCATTTCGATTTTGGGAGTCACGGTGTCCAATAATATGTCTTGGCATGACCATGTTGCTAACATCGCAAAGTCGGCAAGCCAGAGGCTAGGTTTTCTGTGGAAAGCCAGAAAGTTTTTTACTCCTGATCAACTGTTGACGACGTACAAGGCTCAAATCCGACCTCTACTGGAGTATTGCTCGCACATTTGGGGTTCAGCACCAAGGCATTCTCTTCGTCTTCTAGATTCCATTCAGAAAAAAACCATTCGCTTGATAGACAGCTCAACTCTCACAGATACCCTTCACCCTCTAGAACATAAAAAAAGAGTTGCAGACCAGTCATTGCTCTACAGATATTTTCATGGCAGATGCTCCAGAGAAATAAAAACTCTTGTACCACCATTGGCCACATTTGGCCGAAGAACTAGGCACGCCGATCAGTCTCACCCATTTACTCTCAAGGTTGACACTACAAGGACCAATCTTCATTAAGAATCCTTCTTTTACAGGGCTGCTAGGGAATGGAATAAGCTTTCAAAATCAGTTTTTAAAGAGAACTATGACCTGCAACTTTTTAAAAAGCGTGTCCACAATCATTTCCTTTCTATAATCCCTTCCCCTTCTAATAGTCGCAGTGCGGGCCGTCCGCGGCCCACACGATAGGTCTACCCTTTTTGCGACTATTTTCATAAAAAAAAAAATATTCCAAAATAAAAACCAGATTTTTTATTAACTTGGAAAATCTCGCATATCACTTTTACCTATTATTAATAAACCTTAAAGATATTTTACCTTGTACTTGTTATAATAGAATGACAGTCCATTAAGGATAATCAAGGTTTAGGCTCACCGATCAATTAAAGTTATTACAAGTCTGTCATTTGTACACAATTTCTCGTATTTATTTTATCTGATGTTGACGCCGTGATGGCGTAGATTAGATGACTAATTTTAATTTAATTTAAAGAATTTTTATCTACCTTGCAGTTGTAGAGCAACAATCGCGGTTTAAAAAATAAAATTTCAGAGAACACAAAAACTACTTGCTTTTAAAATTTAATAATAGTGCGCTACTGAATCACAAGAAACGTTGAGGAATCTCATGGTCACACATTTATAAAGGTGTTCAGTGGCATTTTTAAAAATTTAAATATTCTCAAACTCAATCTTCGTGAAAAACCAGTATTAAACAAAAGTTATTATACAGAGAATTCGTACAAAATATATACAGGATGAATAAAAAAAATTTATATTCATTTGCTAAATTGGTGATGTTAAATATTTTAACAGTATTTTTTACAAAAATTGTAACATTAAAAAAGAGTTGATTAAAAGAAAATTAATGAATAAATTTAATCAGCTTTTCTGTTTATACTGAGTGGACCAAAAGTCTAGAAACGGCTAATTATCTCGTAAATTAGTTGTCCGAATTGTACAAAATTTGGAATAAGCATATTTTGGGATACGGAGATTTAAGATTTGATATTTGCAATGTTGTTAGATTTGCCGTTTCTTAATATTATTAGTCACTTTGGTTTTTTTGTATAAATCACCCTGTATATTCAGTCATTTTTGGAATTTCCTCTTCAATACGAGTTCAGCTAAGTACATACATTCATACATAAAGTCACGCCTTTTTTCCATAGGGGTAGGCAGAGACCACTTCCTTCTACTTCCGCTACGGTTCTTACACACATCTTTTGCTTCCTCTTCTTTCATCAGTGCTCTCATACATGCTCGTCGGTTGTTGGTACTCTTGACCTGGCCTTTCTTCAAAACAATGTTGATCTGATCGAGATATGTTCTCCGAGGTCGACCTCTACCGACCTCCGTCCATTCACACTCACTTTATAAATTTGTTTCGTCAATCTTCCTTCATCCATTCTTTCTACGTGTCCAAACCATCTAAGCATTCCTTTATCTATCTTTGTAACCACTTTACACCACAGCGTTCTCTTATCTCACTATTCTTTACTTTAACCAACCGAGTCACTCTGGCTATACTTCTCAGATTACTCATCCCCGCAGCATTAATCCTATTTTCATGCTTCTTCAGCCAAACCCAACATTCACTACCATGCATAAGTGTAGGAACCAACAAACCTCTATGCATTGCCAGACTTACCTTTTTTGACACTTTCTGGCTATTCATAAAGTAATACAGTGCCCCATTCATTTGTTTTCCTGCCAACACTCTTCGCTCAATGTCACTGTCGTACTTTCCATCTCTAGTAAACTTTGAACCCAAGTACACAAATTACTTGTAAAAATTATGATTTTATGTAGTCTAGAAGGTATTAGATAAATAAAAATATGTGGATTTGAAAAAAAATTAAATATTTAAATTTAGAATGCTGTGATTTTAACATTTGGTCATCATTTACATTATTAATTAAAACTGAAAGTAGTTTGATGTGTTTTAAAAAGTTCTGCAAGGTAAATTGCTTCTCTAAAATGGTTGTTAATAAAAAAGATCGAATTTCTATTAGGCCAAGCAATAGGGGTTTAATCGTGACAGTAATACTACCTGAAAACCGACTACTCGAGCGTTTCCGCGCGATCCGCCGTTTCGAACCGACTTTCCCAGAGTTTTTAATGCACTTTCCATTATTTAAATTAATAACAAGAATGTACGTTTTGTTGTACGGATCTTATATTTTTCAAAACCGTCTTAAAATTTAAAATCGGATTAAATATCGTTTAAAAAACTTTGAATTACAATTACACCCAAACTAATTGATTCACAGCGACAGTTTTTTGCACACGTGAAGTGCATAAGTATTTGAACATTTTTGCAAAGATTCGATTTTACAAAATAATAAACAACATGGATGTGAACTTTTAAAAAAACGTCGAATTTCTCGCTTTTCCGTAGTTTTCTCGGCTTCTAATTATCCTATCTAGTCGCTCGAAAACTTGTTTTGTTCGTAATTCAATTACCTACATTTTGTACCATTTCGATTACTTTATTATTTGTTGAGTTATTAACAAAAAACTAAAAAAGTGCATTTTTTTTTGTTTAAAATGTTTATAATAAATAGGGTGACCACATTTGAAAGCCGAAAACATGATACAATTAATGTCTCCACTTACCTGAACATAATGGCACAGTCAGTTTACAGGTGGAATTAATGTTAAAAAATCACTCATTTCATACCGTATTGCTTGGACTTTATTCTAATAAAAAGAGGGTACGGCGATAGAAATTTTTTTTACAGTGAAGCAGCCAACTTGTTCATCGATACTTTGCGAAACCGTTCTCCTATCGATAAGACGACGGTACAAAAAACTGCAAGGCACCTTGAGGAATTTGGAGAAGTAAAAGATAGATACCGATCAGGTAAACCAAAAACAGTTATGAATTACAACAGATGTAATCCTGAGTTTCGTTGAAGATCCACATACATCCTAACGCAGGGTTGCACAAGTACATGATGCAGGTCATTCTTTAATTCTCCGTGTAGCACAAAAATAGAGTTTACTGAGGTAATCTATCTATATAAAAATGGATGTATGTATGTATGTCCGGTATAAACTCCTAAACCGCCCAACGGATTCTTATGAAATTTTCAGGGTAAATATAGCTTAGGCCAGGGATGGTTCCTATGAACTTTGGTGCCGACCTGTTAAATAAAAAAAAATTTTACCGGTTTCATTTAGGACCAAATTAAAAAATCAAAAGGATAGAAATCAAGACTCTCGGTGGCCAAGCGAACTCACTTTCACGACCAATCCATTGATTAGGAAACTGTTCGTTTAAGTAATGACGACCTTGTAGAGAATAATGCGGTGGTGCCCCGTCGTGCAAAAACCACATGTTTTGTCTTAATGCGAGAGGGTATTTCTTCTATTTCGCCAAACCTTGCCCGCAGATTAGCTGAACGCTTGCTTAAAAGCATATTTATGAAACCGAGTCGAAAAGAGCACGCTCTCAACGAACATGCGTGAAACTTTGGTGCAAGATGCGTCTGCCCAAACATTTTCCAAACAACTTTTGGACATCGAAAACGGAAAAATTCCAATTGATCGCAAAACAAATTAAATTTCGTTTTCCCACATTTTTGTCAAATGCAGCCAAGGGACAAGGTCTTCTCAAATTTAACCAGAAACTAAAAAAATCCAGATTGGCTGTGCAAACGTGCAACATTAGCACCCAAGAATTTCCCGGCTATTGTTCTCAGTACTGACATTTCGGCGACTCGTAGCATCCTTTTGGACTTGTTGGTATCCTCTCTCGCTTCTATACCATATGTCATTATTGGCCTGACGCATGTCTTATATATTTTGCTTTTACTCTCCTTTCGCATAAAAGGATTAGCCCATACAGTTTCCCTTAGACATTCTGATATTATGGCTGATTTGTTAATTTGGTTATTCAGATCCTTTACCGGGTCGTGAGCGCTGGACATATCTATGCCGAGGTATCTAAATTGCATGACCTGCTTTACGGGTTTATTATCTATTACCAGCTTGCATCTCATTGGCTCCCTAGCGATGGTCATGGTTATCGTTTTACCTATGGATATATCCATATTGAGTTGCTGACTGATTAAGTAGAACTTAAATAACTATCTCTGTAAGTCATTTTCACTTTCTGCGAATATTGCAGCGTCGTCGGCGTAACAGACCATGCTGTCACTGTCTAATTCCTGTACATTTTTTTTTGCTCTCTGAAGCTATAAATTCGCGGACATCCGTTGATATAGCAAACTGTCATTATTTTTTCATGCAGAATTACCCATTAAAGTTTGTTGCACTTATTTACTAACACAATGTACATTTTTTTTTTGCTCTCTGAAGCTATAAATTCTCGGACATCCGTTGATATAGCAAACTGTCATTATTTTTTCATGCAGAATTACCCCCTAAAGTTTGTTGCACTTTTTACTAACACCCTGTACATTTTTTTTTGCTCTCTGAAGCTATAAATTCTTGGACATCCGTTGATATAGCAAACTGTCATTATTTTTTCATGCAGAATTACCCCCTAAAATTTGTTGCACTATTTTACTAACACACTGTACATTTTTTTTTTTGCTCTCTGAAGCTATAAATTCGCGGACATCCGTTGATATAGCAAACTGTCATTATTTTTTCATGCAGAATTACCCCTTAAAGTTTGTTGCACTCATTTACTAACACCTTGTACGTTTTTTTATGCTCTCTGAAGCTATAAATTCGCAGACATCCGTTAATATAGCAAACTGTCATTATTTTTTCATGCAGAATTACCCCCTAAAGTTTGTTGCACTTATTTACTAACACCCTGTACATTTTTTTTTGCTCTCTGAAGCTATAAATTTGCGGACATCCGTTGATATAGCAAACTGTCATTATTTTTTCATGCAAAATTACCCCCTAAAGTTTGTTGCACTTATTTACTAACACCCTGTACATTTTTTTTTTGCTCTCTGAAGCTATAAATTCTCGGACATCCGTTGATATAGCAAACTGTCATTATTTTTTCATGCAGAATTACCCCTTAAAGTTTGTTGCACTCATTTACTAACACCTTGTACGTTTTTTTATGCTCTCTGAAGCTATAAATTCGCAGACATCCGTTGATATAGCAAACTGTCATTATTTTTTCATGCAGAATTACCCCCTAAAGTTTGTTGCACTTATTTACTAACACCCTGTACATTTTTTTTGCTCCCTGAAGCTATAAATTCGCGGACATTCGTTGATATAGCAAACTGTCATTATTTTTTCATGCAGAATTACCCCCTAATGTTTGTTGCACTTATTTACTAACACCCTGTACATTTTTTTTTTGCTCTCTGAAGCTATAAATTCTCGGACATCCGTTGATATAGCAAACTGTCATTATTTTTTCATGCCGAATTACCTCCTAAAATTTGTTGCACTTTTTATTAACACCCTGTACATTTTGTTTTGCTCTCTGAAGCTATAAATTCTCGGACATCCGTTGATATAGCAAACTGTCATTATTTTTTCATGCAGAATTACCCCCTAAAGTTTGTTGCACTTATTTACTAACACCCTGTACATTTTTTTTTGCTCTCTGAAGCTATAAATTCGCGGACATTCGTTGATATAGCAAACTGTCATTATTTTTTCATGCAGAATTACCCCTTAAAGTTTGTTGCACTTATTTACTAACACCCTGTACGTTTTTTTTTGCTCTCTGAAGCTATAAATTCGCAGACATCCGTTGATATAGCAAACTGTCATTATTTTTTTATGCAGAATTACCCCCTAAAGTTTGTTGCACTTATTTACTAACACCCTGTACATTTTTTTTGCTCTCTGAAGCTATAAATTCGCGGACATCCGTTGATATAGCAATCTGTCATTATTTTTTTATGCAGAATTACCCCCTAAAGTTTGTTGCACTTATTTACTAACACCCTGTACATTTTTTTTTTTGCTCTCTGAAGCTATAAATTCGCTTTTTTTGTCGAAAACTTACAGGTGGAAAGTTTGCCAATTCTTTCAAATCAGTTGTCAAACAGATCTTTCCGGTTCCATTTTACTCTGTGGGTAGAGGTTAAAATATTTAGTTTTTCAGTTTTGCCAATTTTCACTAAAAATATTCGCGTTGAATAATTATTCTGGTAACTATGACAATTGTACAAGATAAAATACAAATATATGGAAAATTTCAGGCGGAGTAGTGATAATAGCTCACACAAAATTTGTCTTTCTTAGTATTTCACACGCTACAAACCTTAATCTACTAAGTCGGTACATTGATAGTGGTAAACTCCAAGAAAAATAATTTACCTGAAAACGTTTTCATTCATCAAGGCAATTCAACGCGCTTCCACAAATAGTTACCGCTAGGAGTGGATCATGCGAACTAGTATTGCAAACCACAAAATGGGGAGAGTGACACTACTGGTTATTTATAAACTGTGTCGTTACTACATCAAAAACCACCCACCCTCTAGACGGTTCACGTAGGTTACTTGACCTTGAACCGCTATTTTAGTACAAATACAAATCTTTTGGGGGCTCTGTAGTTAGCCTTTTTAAAAATGTCACGTGAAAAAATATGTTCTTTGGTGAAATCTCATAATACATTGTATTATAGCCATTGTAGCTTAGTCAACATTCATTCCTATATCCTCTGATTTATTAACAATTGTCTTGTCGATGTCTTCGTGTGCAGTTGGCTTTTAAGTGCTTATTGTAATTTAATTAAATTATAAATTTCCATTTACCACAATAAATGTTTCTCGTTGTAAAAGCCTCTGTGAAATAAGACATACTTTCCCTAATCCTAATAAGGATATAGATATATTTAGGAAATGGATGACGACTCCAATATTGACTACTTCTTTGTATCTATCTCTATATTGAGCTGCATGGAGAAGTTCCTCAGCAGTTAAACCCGTCCAGGATAGCTTTTTGCGGCCTATCCATTTTTTCTCCTCGATCTTGCCATTAAGAATAAGCCGAAGCAGACTATAACGTGGTCCACGCATCACATGCCCCAAGTATTCTAGTTTGCGGCGCTTGATGGTAGTTAAGAGCTCTCTATCGTGTCCTATTCTGATGAGTTCATTCTCGTTGGTATTTCGGCTTGTCCACGGAATTTTAAGCATCCTTCTGTACAGCCACATCTCGAATGCACCAATGCGGTCAATAATTTTTTGGTGAAGCGTCCATGTTTCGCAAGAGTACAACAGAATAGACCCTATATAACACTTGGTAAACCTTTCCCGCAGATGAATTTAAGTTGTTGGCACAGAGTAGCGGCTTGAGATTCAGAAATGCTCTTTTAGCTATTTCTATTCTAGCCTTAATTTCTTCGTCTGGATCCATCGACTGATTGATCCAGCTTCCAAGATATTTAACTCACAGATATGAATTTAACTGTCTCACTCGCACTCGCACGGAAACGTTTTTTGCTCTGGCAGATAGTTAGTGATGAAATTGGTACTGCCGTAACAGTGATCTTTATAGGGACCTCGATGTAGAAACTGTTGACCAGACCATAGCCAAATTCGCGAGTAGCCATGAACAATGGTTACTACAATATGGGAACGTTAACGTTATTCAGCTCCTCGACAATACCAATCTAGTGAGAAGACTCAACAGGATCAAACCGTTTGAGTTAGTGAAGTAGTTTAAGTGATTGTGTTAGTTAAAAGCAAAGTATTGTGTGAATCTCACAAAACATGTTAACGGTAGTGTTGCTAAAAATATTAAACACTAAGTTATACTAATGAGTAGGACCTTGGAATTTAAAAATTTCCACCTTGGTTAAGTAAGGTTTGAAAAAAATTGCTTATTGATCTTCATGATCAGATTGTAATCACAGAAAAATACCCTGATTGGGTGTTTTCTTGAAAAAAAAAATTATTAAATAAACTGTAATGTTTTGACGACCTCAATAACTTAGAGCAAGTATTGATATTTTAAAACATTGTGCAAACAATAGGTCCTGTGTGATAATTTGCTGTTATTACTTACACAAGATTACCAAATGTGTTAAAAAAAACTTTACTTATTATGTATTGTATTTAAATTTTTAAAAGCTCTACCTAAGATACAGTAACTTATCTGGATCATTAGCATTTAGCCTTCCTCTAGAAAGCAATAAAGTGACATTTGGGTTAAATCTAGCTTTACTTCTTCTTCTGCTGCATATCCACTAATGGATGTTTGCGATCACATTACGCCACATATCTCTGTCTTTTATGGTATTTATTAGATCTCCTGCATTCAATCCTGCCCATTGTTTGATATTGCGGAGCCATGAAATCTGGCCGACACCACGCTTACCTTCTATCTTTCCCTCTATTATTAACTGAAGTAATTGGTATCTTTCATTTCGTATGACATGTCCCAAATACGCTGTTTTTATGCGTTTGATTGTTATCAATAATTCGCGGTCTCTTTTTACCATTCTGAGGATCTCTTCGTTCGTCTTTTTTGCTGTCCACAGAATTTTAAGGATTCTCCTATATATCCACATCTCGAAGGATTCTAGTTTGTTCATGGTGCTCACTTTCAACGTCCACCCCTCCATACCATATAGAAGTACTGCCCATACATAGCATTTCATGAATCTAATTCTAAGGTCCAGATCAAAATCTGTTCTTGTAAGGATTTGTTTGAACTTCAGGAGTGCTGTGCGTGCTTGTTCTATTCGACATTTGATCTCGATATCAGATGACCATTCTTCTGACAACCATGTTCCTAGATACCTAAATTTTGCCACCCTTTTTATGGGCAAGTTGTTATGAGTTAACTGCACGTTATGGAATTCTTCAAGCTTGCGAGAAATAACTAGAAACTTTGTTTTCTTAGTATTAATTCTAAGACCCATATTATGGCTGTGTTCTTGGACAACGCTAAACAGATTTTGCAAATCACCTATATTATCTGCAATTAAGATTAGCTTTACTAACTATGTATAATCCCTAAATAAAAGCACAAACAAACTATATTAAGTAAAAAAATGAACCAAAAAACTCCTTAATTTAAACCCTCAGTAAGTTAAAAGTAAGTTTTCCTTGGTCTTTGGCTCATTGAGGTTCTACAGTATATCAGTAGTTTTTGTCGTTTTAAATAAAACAAACATATAAAATTGAAAATATATTTGGATAAACTGTACAGTTACAAAACAAATTTTTGAAAAGACAAGCCAAATTTTAGTTGGTTACATTTCATTAAAAGTTACAAAACTAGTCGACAAACTCGTCAAGACCAAAAATGTACGACACGATATAATTTGTAAGGATGATCGCGGGACATAGATTTTGTGGAAATTTGTAAAAAAAAAAAAAGCCTAAGGTTTAGTCAGAGGGATTATAAAACCTATTAAAGATATTGAATAATCATCAATACGATTAAAACGTTTCTATCAGTTGACAGTGACCAGCTGTCATTTTATAAAGTCACCCCAAGTAAAAAAATTGAGATCGTGCGTTGTCACAGGACAACACTAACCTCCCATGAATATCCCACTTCCCTACCTAGTTTTTTAGCATATTTGAAAAAAAAACCTATTCGAAAAAAGTATTTGGGAACTTAACTACAATTGTAACCTATTAGACTTTTAAAAAGCTTTAGTTTTCACAATAAACTTTTCTCTAAATGTCAATAATTTAAATTTCGTTCGAAATCTAAATCAAGCATAAAAAGGTAAGAACCCACGTACATTTTCAAATTTATATAATATATGCCACAACTCCAGGACAGGTTTCAAATAATGGTGCACTTAACATTGAAAAAAAAAATAATATTTTTTACATTGATATGTGAAAATTTAATCCAGTTTTCGGTGTCCCTCTGATGGACAAGATAATTGATACAGAAATTGAATTAAAGTACGAGTTGGTCGACCAGTCATACGTCCTTTTGTCAAATATGAATATGTTTTATGTTCACTATGAAATCCAACACCGGTGGTATCGAAATGAATCCAGTCAACACAGTCTACAAATTCATTTAAAAATGCTGCACCTATGCAATCCGATCCGTGTCCTATGCCTTTATTGTCAATATCGTGTGATGGAAAACGGTTTACTTTTTTAAAGAAATATTTCCATAGAGGTAACCTCCAACATCGATCACCCGTTATTACGCTTGCTTTACGAACTTGAGACCACATGGTTTGGGAATTTGTAAATACACCAGAAGCTGCTGATCCAAGTGCAGCTCTTACACCTGGAGTCAAGCTTGCCATGTCGATAATTAAACGGGGGTTGTATGCCCTCTGACCGTAAACTAAAGCATCTGCCATTACCAATCTTCCTTCGTTGTCAGTGTCTGTGATCATAATGGACTTATTGTTTAGACCCATTATAACATCACCACACTTCATGGCCATACCACTGGGCATGTTCTCACACAATGGAATGCAAGCTTCGAGATTTATAGGAAGGCTGAGAGCTGAAGCAGCACGAATAGCTGCTACAATTACAGCTGCCCCGGTCATATCAGCCCTGTACCGCTGCATACCTTCACAATGTTTTAGACATAGCCCGCCAGCATCAAATGTAATTCCTTTTCCCACAAGTAATATAGGTTTTTGATCTGCAGGTGCTCCGCAGTAAGAAATTTCAAGGAAAACGGGTGGTTCACAAGATCCTCTGGCAACGGCTAAAAATGCGTTGAGTTTTTTAGTTTCGACCCATTCTTTGTCGTGTACCATTACTTTAATACCACAAGGACATAACTCATTAACAGTTTCTTGTGCGAAATGAAGTGGAGTCATTTGATTGGCTGGTGTATCAGATAACCGTCTGGCCAAATTTTGTGATTCCGCTTTAAATAGACCACGTTGAAAAGCTTCAGAGTCACAATCGTCGAACAATTCTAGCGTAGGTATTATTTGCCAATATTGACGAGACTTATTTTCCTGATATCTCCATAAAGCTAAAGCAGTACCTTCGGCAGCTTGTTCAGGATGCCCCAAACCTTCAACGAGAATTCTTGTAACGCCATGATCCTTTAAGAGATGAGCGCCCATTCCTGCTGCTTCCCGGACAGCTTCCATGCCTTCATCAATTGCTTCCAGATCATTATAACCTAATTTTTCCTTGCCCAATCCTACTACTGCAACAGACCAAAATTCTTTATCGATATTGGTAAATACTTTAGCTTGTCCTTTTCCTATATCATTTCCAGCTCTAAAACAATCGTATTAATTAGCTTTTGTTATACTCATATACAGGGTGGGGCACCCCATACGACACAATCCCTGTAAACCAAACCATAAATTTTTTCGGGAATTTTTTTATTTCATTAGATGTATATTGATTAAGGCTACGCAAAAGGAAATTATTTTAGAGTCTACAGGGTGGCTCAAAAAAGTGTGACATATCAAAGTTGTGTCTTTTTAAATAAAACACCATGTATTTTTTTACACTTTTAAATAGTACAGAAAAAAATAATACGATGTCATAAAAGGTACTTTGTAGCTAACTATAACTGTTCTCGAGTTATTGATTTTTTTAAGAAAATGCTAGGTACAATTGAAAACTAAATAACATCGAAATGTATAGAAATCATCCCTTCGAATTCTAACCAAGCATAAAAGAGGTTTTGGGCTATTGATTTCGATAAAACATGTTTCTCAATATTATACAGAATGTTCAAAAATCATTGCCACTTTTTTATAATTTCGGACAAACATAACTTAGTTATTTCAAATGAAACACCCTGTATTTTTTTGGTTTGAATAATATAAAATTCAATTATCTTTCATTTCATATTGGGATTCCCTATACCTAACCTAAATAGTTTTTGAGATATTTTCTGTTTCAAATAGTAGTTCTTATTTCAATGCATTCTTTGCATCAAGATAGCTTTGAAACGACATCTATTTGATTTGCTCACAGAATTCTCTTTGACAGTTGTTATACTTCACTTTATCGAAAATTTTTACTTTTCATAATCTGACGGTAGTTCATTAAACAGACTATATAATTTTTTTTATTATTATGAAAAGTAAAAATTTTCGATAAAGTGAAGTATAACAACTGTCAAAGAGAATTCTGTGAGCAAATCAAATAGATGTCGTTTCAAAGCTATCTTAAGTCAAAGAATGCATTGAAATAAGAACCACTATTTGATAAAGCCAATATCTGAAAAACTATTTAGGTTAGGTATAGGGAACCCCAATATGAAATGAAAGATAATAGAATTTATTATTGTTCAGACCAAAAAAATACAGGGTGTTATATTTAAAATAACAAAGTTATCTTTGTCCAAAATTATAAAAAAGTGACAATGATTTTTGAACATTCTGTACAATATTAAGAAACGGGTTCTATCGAAATCAATAGCTCAAAACCTCTTTTATGCTTGGTCAGAATTCAAAGCGATGATTTTCATACATTTCGATGTTATGTAGTTTCCAATTGTACCTAGCATTTTCATAAAAAAATCAATAACTCCAGAACGGTTATAGTTAGCTACATAGTACCTTTTATGAAATCGTATTATTTTTTCCTAAACTATTTAAAAGTGTAACGAAATACAGGGTGTTTCGTTTAAAAAAATACAACTTTGATAAGTCACACTTTTTTGAGCCACCCTGTAGACTCCAAAATAATTTCCTTTTACAGCCTTAATCAATATACATCTAATGAAATAAAAAAATTCCCGAAAAAATTTATGGTTTGGTTTACAGAGACGGTGTCGTATGGGGTTCCCCACCCTGTATTATACAGAATATAAAGTCTATACGAATATTTATGTTTTAAAATAAAATAAACTTATTTATTTAAACTAATGCGTCAATTGATCTAATATTACAAAAAAATTCTAATTTTAATTCTCTATACTTTCACAAACTTATTGCAGCCGTAAGCATAAATTGATCGAGAAATTTGACATTTTATATAAAGCATGTTAGGTTGAAGAATTATGGAAGCCATTCAAGGAAGGAATCGTAAATGCTGACATTGAAGCGTGTGATGGATGTTAAAAAAAATTAAAAAATGTAAGTAAAAGAATACTTGTGAAGAGATTCAAAAAGCGGTATCAGAGAATAAGAAAGCCCGGTTGGATTTGTTGGCTACAAAAGACAATCAAAGAACACAAAAGGCAAAGATTGAGAATGTAAACAAGGTAAATGATTATAAAAGGGTAAAAGGTGTGGCAAAAGAGGTTGTGGCAAGAAAGAAAGATATTGATAAAGATTAATTTACATAATAAAAGGTTATCTGACGACTTCCGTAACAAGATTAAATTCTTCTGGAAGTCTATAAGAACAGGCAGAGGTAAAAATAACTTGCACCTGAAAAAAATTGGAAACCTAAATGGTAGTATGGTTAGAAAAGAAAAATGCTCTCTAAAGAGGTGTAGGGAAGGTGGAAGTTTAGTTGAAAAAGCGCAAGCCCAATTCGGGTTATAAGTAAAAGTTGCAATGAAAGTATGAAACAGATTGTGGAAGCGTTGAACAGTATAAAATTGGGGAAATCTGCAGGGTATGATAGGATAACGGCTTTTTATCCTTTGCTGGAAGAGCGGCAGCGTACCAGTAGAATTGTGCAAGGCAGTTATCGTTAAAGGAAACGGTTGGCATCAGGACTGCAAAAATAAGTCTACGTAACATCTTCAGCAAACTGTTTGCAAAGGTATTAAATAAAAGAGTGACGAATGAAACTAATGAAAAGATATGGGATGTAAAAGTAGGATTCAAAAGAGAAAGATGTATTGATTAGGTCTTTTACAAAGCAAAGCATAGTCAAAAAATTATTGGCTAAAAGTAAAAAAGTCTACTGCGCTTTTGTAGGCGATATTGTCAATAGATGGGGTGAGCGGTAGTATGATATGAGCACTGAACTCGCTTGTGTCAAAATAAACAGAGCTTACACAGACTGGTTTAACACCGAAAAAGGTAATAGACAGGAATGTGTGGCTTTGCCGTGGCTGTTTAACGTATACATAGACGTTTGATTAAAAGATTTGAAAGTGCATATGGATTGCGATTGAATGATTTGATTGTCAAATTCCTCCTTTACGCCAATGATCAGGTCATATTAGCATCATCTGAGGAGGAGTTGCAGGCGGTGGTTAATAATATGCATGATGCTCTTTAAATTAGAGTAATGAAAGTAAATATAAGCAATACAAAAGTTTATGAAAAAACATATCATGACAAACTGCGTGGTGATGATTGATGGAAAAAGAGTGGAACAAGTAAATAAGTTTGTATACTTGGTGTTAATAAAAATAAGATTAATGCTGCAAAAATAAGTAGTCTGAGAAGTATAACCAAAGTGACTTTAATGGATAAAGTAATGAAT
The DNA here is from genome assembly GCA_950111635.1 of Agelastica alni. NCBI lineage: Eukaryota > Metazoa > Arthropoda > Insecta > Coleoptera > Chrysomelidae > Agelastica > Agelastica alni. Next base: position 53,460,779 of record OX467712.1, on the reverse strand, counting down.
AGTGAGATAAGGGAACGCTGTGGTGTGAAGAAGATGTGGTTACAAAAATAGATAAAGGAATGCTTAGATGGTTTGTACACGTAGAGAAGATCATTGAAAGAAGATTGAAAAAACAGATTTATAAAGCGTATGTGAGTGGGCAAGTAGGTAGAGGTCGACCTATGCGAAAAAATCTCTATTAGATCAAAATTGTTCTAAAGAAGAATCGACGAGTATGTATGAAAGAGCTAAAGCGAAGCGCTGAAGCGAAATATGTGTGTAAGAAGAACCTTAGCAAGTGGTCTCTGCCTACCCCTACGGAAAAAAAGCGTAACTATATGTATGTATAAAACCACATGTAACTGATTTAAAGATAAGACAACGTGCACCACATCTACGTTTAAGTAAAGAGCAACGATTTTCCAGGCGACAAACACAATCAAAGCAAAGGTAGACACATTTAAAGAAAAATTATACCCAATAACAATATAAACTAGGCAGCAGGGTACAGTGAAGATGTTAAAGAACATGGGAATACCTGACATGAAACTCTTTACACACATATGCAACAGGGCCTGGCAATATGGAAAAATACCCAAGGATTAAAAAAGGAGCGAGAAAGGAGCAAAAACTATCGTGGAATAACTCTACTTAACGTATCATCGAAGGTTAATAAAAAAATCCCACAACAACGACTTACAAAAATAATAGAAGAGCAACTGAGAGAAACGCAAAGTGGGTTCAAAAAAGAAAAAAGTATTAACGATCACATTTTTACAATAAAACAAGTTATCGAAAAACTCAAGGAATTATATTCTGAATTATTTCAGGTTTTTATAGACCTCGAAAAAGCATTATCAACAGTACGAGGAATTCTGGAAAAAATGTTTAAAAGAATCACTAACAAGAGCTATATAATATAATGAGCCTACATAAAAAAAAATGGAATCTATATAAAGACTAACAACATAGAATTAAAAGAGTTCACAGTTGATGCTGGATTGAAACAAGGAGTAGTATTAAGCCCGCCACTATTCAACTTGGTAATGGACGATGTTACAAAGAAAACGAGAAATCAATCTTTACATAGGCCATAGAGAAATAATCCAAAAACCTAAACAGAGAAAACGAAAATAATGATCAGCAGTATAGAAAACAAAACAGTAGATATAAAAATAGAATAAATATAGAAAGAGTGAAAATTTCTAAATATCTAGTAGTGTACATAAATGGCAAAGGATCACAGAAAATAAAGGCCTCAACGCCTAAAAATAGTTTTATCGGGAGATAAGAAATACCAAGGAAGACAAAAATAAACGTATACAACTCAGTATTTGTATCAATACTAATTTATGGATCAGAGTGTTGGGTGCGAACATAAAAGCTAAAATCAAGAATACAAACCATAGACATGAAAAACCTGCGAAAAATTTTAGGAGTAACAAGGATAAACAGAATAATAGTTATTTATGTACCAAGGGTATAAATAGATGTTTATGCCCTGAGGGCGACGTTTTACAAACCCAAAGGCCTCTAGCCTGAGGGTTTGTAAGTCGCCCGAGAGTATACACATCTGTTTATGCCCGCGGTACATACATAACTTTATGTCATACTAGTTCGTTATTGCAATCCAATCTCAATACAAATCAGTATTTTAAAAAATCCGGTTTGAATTAATAACATTGCCATTTTATCATAGTAGACACCATCGTTGCTAGGTGAATGTTGACAAACGTAAATGTCATAAAATCACAATAATTTTTATGTGTCAAAGTTAGAAGTCAACATGTACGAAGATTTTGGAATTCCTGACGAAATTATTGAAAAAGCAAAGAAAGCAACTGAAAATCTGTTGCCAAAAAAGTCTAAAGAAGCTTACAACATGAAATACGAAAAATTATTAAATTGGATGCAAGAAAACTACGTAAAATATGATAATGAAACAGTGTTGCTTGGATACTTCGGCGATCTCGCTAAAATATTTTCTCCGATTTTCTTGTGGTCCAAATATTCCATGGTAAAGAAGACTTTAATAGTAAATAAAAATAATAACATTGCTAATTACTATAAGTTAATGGAATATTTGAAGCAAACTTCGAAAGGCTACAAACCAAAGAAGCCTAAAATTCTGTCTAGAGATGTTTTAAAATTTATTCATTAGGCACCGAACGAGACGTTTTTAATGAACAAAGTTGCATTAATATTTGGAATATTTGGTGGATGTCAACGGCAAGAACTTGTTAACATGTTAGTTACTCATGTAGAAGATAGAAAATCGGTTTTTGTAGTAAATGTACCAGAGACAAAGACCGATAAAAAACGCATTTTACCATTATAGATGAGGGTGAAATGAACAGTTAAGAGCTAATAAGAGATTATATATCACTACGGCCACGTGGTTGCTCAGAAAAAAGGCTTTTTCTGACCTATAGACAAGGTCGATGTACTGTACAGCCAGTAGGAAAAAAAACGTTTGGAAAAATCCAGTCCAATATAGCGGAATATCTGGGTTTGAGTGATCCTGAGAAATATACAGGTCATTGTAAGCGTCGAACGTCAGCAACTCTTCTTGTAGAGGCTGGAGCCAGTATGACCACGTTGAAGTGCCATGGTGGATGGAAGAGTATGTCGGTTGCTGAAGGATATTTAGAGGATAGTTTATCTTCAAAAAATGAAGTTTCAAGAATGCCGGCAGGTGTACCTTCCGGGTCTGGCGTTACGGTACAGAAATTTGAAACTCAAACTATGAAACATGAATCGTTTGCTGCAGGCAACTTAACTATCACCGGATCATTTCAGAACTGCCAATTTTATGTTAATTCGTCAAAATAATGTTCATCGAATATTTACATATATTACTATATTCCGTTTGTAATTTCATTAATAAAGGTTATTAAATAAGTTAACCAAAAAAGTATTTCTCTTTATGCTCGCGCGAGCCATAAAGTACGACATTAGATAGTTGGTAACTAAGTAATAAAAACACAATAATGAACTAGTATGACATAAAGTATTTTATAACGTTAGTAATAAGAGCTAACAACTCACCTTTTAATTAATTCGTATAATTTTCCGCCTAAATGATCATTAAATTTTGCTGCCGCGTTTGTTAATATAACTTCTTGGTTTTCACCTTCGTAGACGCCTAAAATTAACCCTTTCTGTAAAAAATAAATTAAAACATAATTAACAAACACTACCTTCCTCATTCAACCCAAAAAAAAAGATGTTTATAAATACAATTGTGTATTTAATTAATCACGATGAAAATCTCTTCTCCGGAAAATCTTCTGAAACCTTTTTTAAATTATTATTGGGAACTGACCAATGAGTAATGACACCTGGCGGTAACTAATAATAGGTTACAACGGCCGAGTTAGTATAATAATATGGTGTTAACATCGATATTTAATTTTATTAAAAAATAAAGATTAAAAGAAAAGCTAAAATATTTTCACCGCGTCAAAACCCGAAAAGTGGAGTCAGTTGTGCAGTAAAAGACTGTCAAAGTAAAGATTTAAATGTTATTTTTCTAAAGTCTGGTGGGCGTTCTGTTGTCATAAAAGATTTTTTTGGTTAAAAATTGATAAATTAAAAGCATGAAAACATTTATTAAAATGTCAACTTACATTTAAAAGGTGCAGAGGAAACTGTTGAATGTCAAGTTTTGTGAAAAATTAAAAAATAGTTAAACTTATTCGTACTTAAGTTAGGTAGTGGTAGATTTTTTTGGTAGTCCTCACACTTTTTCGTTACATTTTTTAATATCATAGACCTTCTCAGCTAAGACTCTTTTTTATTTTAATAGGTTCGCAACAGATTCTTCAGATATTCCAGGCTGAAATAGATCTAATTTAATTTGCCTAATTTTATCCTAGTATTCAAGGCATTGCCTACAAATGTCTGTTGACAAAGACAAGCGAAAAGGCTAGTTAGCCTTTCGCCAAGGAAAGCTAAACAGCTTCTTGACTTGAAACTGGTGACGGGACTCCTCATTAGACACTGCACTCTGAGATATCACCCGAGAAAAATGGGAAAAACGGAGAGTGATAGTTGCTGCTACTGCTACTTCGCTGAAACTGCAGAACATTTTCTTAGCGAATGCCCAGCAATTCTCTGCAAGAGGCTCAAGTTTCTGGAGAGGGGCCTTCTTAAAGCCCTCCAAAGTCAGGAACTAAGCTCCCATGAAATTGATAAACTTTGTACGAAGTCTCGAAATCCCGAGGCCCCGAATGATTAAGGGTTATGCACTAAAGATCTGATAGGTCGAGGTATATATATATATATATATATATATATATATATATATATATATATATATATATATATATTTATATATATATATATATATATACATATATACATATATTTATATATACACATGCTTGTGTATTTGTACATATTAGATTTGTCTAGTCAGGATAATATAGTCTTGAATAAGTGATCCTATCGATCACTTTCGGTGAATGATACAAATAGACTCAGGCAGGAACAGGTTGATTCCATCAATAGAGATCTTAAAGCAATCGTCGAGTGGGGAACCAACAATGTTGTTCAGTTCAACGCCCAAAAACACAAAGCGCCACGTTTTCTAAAAAAGTAAATTACTCAAATCAATCCATCACAATGTCCGAAAATACCCTTGAATCAAGTCCCTCCATCTCGATTTTGGGAGTCACGGTGTCCAATAATATGTCTTGGTATGATAATGTTGTTAACATCGCAAAGTCAACAAGTCAAAGGCTAGGTTTTCTGTGAAAAGCTAGAAAGTTTTTTACTCCTGATTAACTGTTGACGACGTACAAGGCTCAAATCCGACCTCTACTGTAGTATTGCTCGCACATTTGGGGTTCAGCATCAAAGCATTCTCTTCGTCTTCTAGATTCCATTCAGAAAAGGGCTATTCGGTTGATAAACAGCTCAACTCTCACAGATACCCTTTACCCTACAGAACATAGAAGAAGTGTTGCAGACCAGTCATTACTTTACAGATATTTCCATGGCAGATACTCCAAAGAAAAAAAAACTCTTGTACCACCATTGGCCACATTCGGCCGAAGAACTCGGCACGCTAATCAGTCTCATTCATTTACTCTTAAGATTGACATTACAAGGACCAATCTCCATCAAGAACCTTTTTTTTTACAGGGCTGCTATGGAATGGAACAAGCTTCCAAAATCAGTTTTTTCAGAGAAATGTGTTAATAATTTGCTGTACTTCTTATTTATTGGAATGTTTAATAAAAGCTTTTACCACTTAAAAATTTTAAATCACAATGAATTTTTAAGATTAAAGCGAATACCTATCAAATTTGGTCATTTATTATTCAAATTTTTAATGTTTTTCAGTCAAATGTTTGGTCCCTTGCAATTTTTAGATTTTCATTTATTTACAATATATTTAACAGTTTTAGAAGCTCCATTTGACAGATATAAAAGAAAATTGACACTACTGAAATATATCTTTAAATTTACAAAAATTTGCAAATTATAGGGTCTATTAAAATAATTGGATAACCATTTTATTAATAAAACAGCATAATTTTTTAGTGTTATCAAAAGAGCCTTACCTTTTCTTCCCCGCAATCATCGGAACAGAAGCTACGACGACAAACGCGACATATTTTAGATCGAAACTTGCTAAAATTTCTAATTAGTGCCAGAGAAAACATAATTTAAATTTTTTTTACCTAATGTCTATGATCATGTTTACGTGAAAATTTTGAGGAGAAAAACTAAAACATTAAGGTCTTGTTTGTTGGTTACCCATGACAACTACTTTCATTTTTCGAAAATAATTATTTAATATTAACAAAGGCGTCGAAAGAACTTTCTGTAGGAAAGGGCAAAAACTTCTTTTTTAGGATATAAAACGAAAATTCATTAACTTTGATAATAATGATAATTTTAATGACGAAATTTACTAAAAACCAATTTGAGATTTTTTTTATTACTACAACTTATTAATATTGCTGTCTATAATTTTGAACTTACCTATCGTCTTTAACCTTTTGTCGCTGTACACTTACGAGAAATAGACCAAGCAATATTTTTAAAATATTGCTCTGAAAATTACTAAATGGTAGTCGTCCACATTCTTTTATAATGACGTTAAAAAAAATGATTGTCCGATTTGGCAATTTTTTCACATAGAAATCAAGGTGGAATAGAGTTTGAAAATAGGATACTTGATAGAGCCTTTCGTGTACAAATAATAATTCTACATATGAGACGCTAAACCTTTTTTATTTTTTAATTTTTAAATTTATATTCCATTTGTTTACCCTCTTGCACCTTAATATTGCTTAACATTATTTGTTAAATCGTATGATCAACTATTTAGACACCGAAGGCACTTGTATTTACTTAGACATCACATTCGTAGAATACGGACTTAATGGAACTTAATAGTTAGTTTAACTTTTATTTTAAATTTACAGTAAACAATCTGACTCGAAGCTATCCAAATGACAGCAGATTATTTTCGATTGACAATGGCCTTATTTCAACCATTTTAGGGAAAAATCACGAAGTAGGCGACATCTATTATTGATCGTATGAACTTCTCGAGGTGTGCACAACAAACTAACCTCCATTTGTTTATATGGGTGAAAACTAAACTTTATATATTATTTCAAGCAATTTAAGCATTGAAAGTGTTATATTTTGTAAAGAATTGATGTTTACAGGCAAAATCCAAAAATGAAAAGGATTAAAAAAGGTGATATAAAGATAAAATCCGCGAAAATGCTGTGTTCCACAATGCTCCACTTATGACAAACCGATTATATCTTTGCATAAATTTCCTTCAAATCCTAAGGCAGCTCAGAAAAGTAAAATAATCTTAAAGATAGGAAAACCAATCTTAAAGTTTATGTTTGTTTGCAGCAAGAACTGCCTGAAAGATGATTTTTTTCAGTGGTTTGATATTGTTGTCCAATGATCTATCATTTTATTTGTGATTATTCATAGTGACTTTAACAACACAGCATAGAAAAATCAATCTTAAAGTTTATGTTTGTTTGCAGCAAGCACTGTGTGAAAGATGATTTTTTCAGTGGTAAGTTTGATATTGTTGTCCAATGATCATTCATTTTATTTGTGATTATTCATATTGACTTTACAAACACAGAGAAAGCGTTTAAAAAATGGATGGAACCTTTTAGTGTTGAAGTATCAACATTCCATAATTAAAAAAGATAGAAGTGACCGAAGTTAATTTTATTACAATAAATAATCCTTAATTGGTTGAACACGTTTACCCACATAATACAATATGTCAAAATTGATATTTCGTCTTTCATAGGCGTTGCAACAAGAATCCCGGGAAAACAAAACTGAAAAACTTTGAAAACAAACCAAAATTGATACCTAGACAAACGTGGTCTTTAATGGCATTTAGCAAGAATCCAGCGACAATAAAACTGAAACGTCGAAAACAATCCTTGCACCCCTTAAATAAAAACTTTGGTTTTACAAGTGATCAAATGACAGAATATTTTTTATTACTCCGATCCGACATTTTTTCATTGACAGCGCCATCTCGCGTTACGTTATTTTTCCCTATAAACCATTAATATTTTGTTCCGAAATTAACAAAAGTTATGCTACTGTCGGATACGAGAGTCATAACTCCCCGCCCCTAAAGTTATAAATAGTTGATATTGGTTCAACAACTAGAGTCTGGATATGCAGCTAAACCTTTGATTGGTTTTCAACAAGATGAAAACACACGTTATACAAACCAAAATTATTCTTTTTATTGAATATTTACTTAAGCACTTAAACGTTCCAAATCTACACGTTTTTTAATTTCGTAGGAGTAGTTCATCATTCAATAAAACTATGAAACAGAAATATTCTTATATGCAGTGCGAATGTGAGCAAAAAACACAGGCGGTCAAATCAAATGCTTGGTTTGGCGATTTAACCTTTTTTTGTGCTACAAACTTCAGTATTAATTGTTATTAATTTGTGAAGCAAAGTTATATCTTCTTAGAATGAAATTTTTTTTAAACTCAAATTTATTTCCGGCGATTATTTGGTTTGTCAAGATGATATTTTTTTTTTTTATGAAAATAGTCGCAAAAAGGGTAGACCTATCGTGTGGGCCGCGGACGGCCCGCACTGCGACTATTAGAAGGGGAAGGGATTATAGAAAGGAAATGATTGTGGACACGCTTTTTAAAAAGTTGCAGGTCATAGTTCTCTGGAAAAACTGATTTTGGAAGCTTATTCCATTCCGTAGCAGCCCTGTAAAAGAAGGATACTTGATGAAGATTTGTCCTTGTAGTGTCAACATTCACCTAGCAACGATGGTGTCTACTATGATAAAATGGCAATGGTATTAATTCAAACCGGATTTTTTAAAATAGTGATTTGTATTGAGAATGGATTGCAATAACGAATTAGTATGACATAAAGTTATGTATGTACCGCGGGCATAAACAGATGTGTATACCCTCGGGAGACTTACAAACCCTCAGGCCAGAGGCCCTCGGGTTTGTAAAACGTCGCACTCAGGGCATAAACATGTATTTATACCCTTGGTACATAATAGTAGATTATACCACGAGTCAATAATGATAGCTATTAATCTCGAGGAATTTTTACGAACCGAGCCGCGTTACCGGCGAGGGAGTAACATTCCGAGAGAATAATAACCATTATTGCGAGTAGTATACTCCACTTTATTTACGACAAATTTATTTATTTTAGATTTTTAATGAACAACTTTATTTGTCAACATTTAAATTAGTGATAGTACAATTAATAAACTGAATTGGTCTTGAATTATGATTAACTTTGGAAGAGTTTTCAACATGAATATTTGGAATTTCGGTTGCTGTAAAAGAAGAAGTTGCTTCATTACTATTTATCTGTTTGGCAATAGTATCTGCTGTAGTTGTTTTGTTTCTCATAGACTGATCAATGTATCCTTCAGCTACTTGGGTAGATTTCCAGCCCCCGTGACGCTTCAATCCAGTTATATCGCCTCCTCCATCAATGTACAGAGTGGCAGATGATCTGCGATAACAATGGCCGGTATAACTTTGAGGATTTGGCAAGTTTAAATATTTGGCAATTTGTCTACCAATGTCTGCAAATATGTTTTTTCCTATACGTTGTATTGTACATTTCGATTTTTGATAATTTAAAAAGAATAAATTGGTTTCTACATGTGACGGACGGAGATCGATGTACTTCTTTACAATATTGTAAAACGTACTGTTTATGGTGAATTTTCGTACAATTTTACTTTTAGTCTTGGGTATTTTTATCAATAACTCTGTTTGGAAATCCTTCACGTCTTCTATGTTCATTTCATAAAGCTCGTTTGAGCGGCATGCGCCCATAATTCCAATAACTAATATAACCTGAATCAAAAAAGAACATGAGTTTTTGAATAGATCAGATTAAATATGAACATTTACCTTATGCAAAAGAAAAATTTCATCAGGAGCTCTGTCAATAAATTTCCTAATTTCTTCCGGGGTCAAAGTGGAAGATTTCTTTGCTTGAAATCCTTCAGATTTTTTTTTAAAAACGCTCGTAGTTTCTTATATTTTTCCAGATCAACGTCATGGTTTATCTTCAACACAGATTTAATCATCGAATAGAATGACCATAATGAAGATGGCTTGTATTTTGCACCCAATTCAGCGAAATAGGCCAGCAGAACATTTTCGGAATAAGAGTTTGCCTTGTTTCGAAAACGCCATTCCTTGAACGATGCGTACGTTTTATTATAAATGGATTTCGATGTTTCTGGTATTAAGGTAGATGTTGTTGCTGCAGCTAATTGTACAATTTCTGGTGGTGTACAAGTGAAAGATTCTTCATTTTCATTCATTTCAATACAAATACACTAACACTTTTGAGTTTGGTTATATTGTTTCCATGGTATTATTTAATTCGAGAAATTTTGTGATAGGAGTACAAGAGGGAATAAAGACTATTAATCCCTCGCCATTATTCCCTAAGGGATTAATATATGGCATTATACTTCAAAAACCACAAGTATAATACTTATATTATGTATTAGTCGTAAATAAAAAACATTATCTATTTGATGCAGTAATCCAAAAATCATTTTAATCACCGCAATTCTTAGATAATGATTATCATTTATGAAAAAGATTTTTTTAAAGACTTGAATAATCCTTCTACATTGACTAGGTATCTAATATAAACTCTATAAAATAAAAACTTGAAGCTGCACAATGTTTTGGCGTGCGCCAGAAAGGATTTTCTAAAAAAACAAAACCTTTGGGTAAATCTAAAAAGAAAAAGAGATATGCAAAGGCTAGAAATAGTGAAAAAATGTCAGTTTGGCACATCGAAAAAATTAATTTTCTTCTGTTGGTAAGAGATCAAAATTGACGTCTAAAAAATATTCAAAAAACAAAATACTTTTTCTAAAGATATTTTATTTCATGATGTAAGCTTCTTTAGACTTTTTTGGCAACAGATTTTCAGTTGCTTTCTTTGCTTTTTCAATAATTTCGTCAGGAATTCCAAAATTTTCGTACATGTTAACTTCTAACTTTGATACATATAAAAATTATTGTGATTTTATGACATTTACGTTTGTCAACATTCACCTAGCAACGATGGTATCTACTATGATAAAATGGCAATGTTATTAATTAAACCGGATTTTTTAAAATACTGATTTGTATTGAGATTGGATTGCAATAACGAACTAGTATGACATAAAGTTATGTATGTACCGCGGCATAAACAGATGTGCCAGAGGCCCTCGGGTTTGTAAAACGTCGCCATCAGGGCATAAACATCTTTTTATACCCTTGGTACATAAATAAATAAATAACTATTACCTAGTATTTATCTTAAAACATAACAGTTTAATAAAAATACTATTTTATAAAAGGTAAATAAATAGAATTATATAAAACTAATTATTGTTTGCACTTTTTTTATTAAATTATAAATGGCAAATAATTCTCCCATTCCTGTTTGCTTCATCATTTTTATTTAAAAATAGATAAAAGCAAGCAATTTGTTGTTCTACATTAAAAGCAACATTTAAAGATAAATTATGGAGGACGGAGAATAGAATAACATTTTTTTATATAAAATAACTGCGAAGTATACAGTGAAGACTAAAAATATGTGCTCATAAAAGAGATAATTATGCATGTGCTACACTTAGGTTTTATGATGCGGAAACTAGAGGAGGAATATGAGAAAAATGGAGTGGAAATCAACGTCGAAAAGACCCAATATATGTCAACGGCACAAGACAGGATATATCACCTAGAAATAGATGATAACCGACAGATCTCAGGAACAGACAAATTTAAGTACCTAGGGTTTATAATATCAAAAAGTGGAACAACAGAGGAAGAAATAAAAAATAGACTAGGTCAAACGAGGGCATGTATTAATCAATTAAACCCAATATTATGGGACCGCCACATAACCAAGACTAATAAAACGAGAATATTCAATTCAATAGTTCGCAGCATAATGACTTATGGAGCTGAAATGTGGGTGATCAACAAAAAAAACAAAGGGAAGATTGTAGCCACAGAAATGGACTTTTGGAGAAGGAGTTGTGGAGTGAACAGATTAGATCGAATAAGAAATGAGGAGATCAGGAGAAGAATGGAGGTAAAAAAAGACATACTAGAACACATAGAGGAAAATAAACTAACGTGGTACGGACATGTTAGAAGAACTCCGGAGGATCGCTGGATACACCGGGTAACTGAGTAGAGTCCATTAGGCAGACGAAAGAGAGGTCGACCAAGGCGATCATGGAGAGACGAAGTGGATGAGGCGATGGAATTAAGAAACCTGCAGGACGGAGACTGGCAGGACAAGGACAACTGGAGACAAGGGCTGAAAGCAGGAAGGCAGCGACAGCTGTAGATATCCTGGATTATATATATATACACTGAACACTGCCAATTGATAATTGATAATTGATGATTATTGCGCATAAGCAGTCGAAAAGAAAAGAAAAAAGCTTAGGACCAGTATATCGGTTCCGAATCGATAACGAATCAAATTGATGTGAACCACGAACATGAAACTGTAACTAATAATTCAGATTTGTTGACCCGTGCACACATCTTTGTAGACAGCGCATGCTCTATATTCGGAATCGGACCCGGAATCGGACTACAAAGCCATTGTAGTAAAATCAACGAGAAAATGTATTATTTATCTTATTGAAAAAAAATAAAGTTTAAAAATGTTGGTTTTATACAGCTTGAAATAATAATAAGGGACATTTTTGTAACCAAAGCGAATAATTGACCCTTGAATAAATTTAAAAAACAAGAAGTCAAAAGTATTACGGTTATATTTTTTTCAGAAATAAATAATTTTGACTCGCACCCTGAACAATATTTGTAAAAAGTGGCACTTTGTTATTAAACGGGGTATATTATTTTTGCTATTTTTTTTATACTTAGTTATACATAATTTCCGTATAATTATATTAAAACATAAACCATTGCAAGTTTAGGGGAGATGAGTATAATTGACATTAAATTCTTCGTAGGAAAATATTTTTGCTCAACATCCTTAACATATTAAAAGTTTAAAAGGTGAAATTTACAATTTTTTTAAACAATCTAATTTTGAATCTTTTAAAATATATGAAACCTTGACACTAACACTTTATCCTGCATAAATTAATGAATTTTTATCAATAAAAAAACGTTATTTTTTATATTCTTTTAATTATGTGATAACATTAAATTTTTGAACAAAATATTTACATTTTCATTCTTTATTTTTACATCATTTACATATATTTTAAATCTAATTTAAATATTTAATATGGCCTATGATTGGGATAGGGATTGCTTTCATCCTTTATTTTAATCCCTCGAGATGTATGTTTATTTAATTGTGCATGGTTAGAATCCTTTTCAAAATCTTTATGGCCGTCATCGAACTTTTCATTCTCATCAGTAACTTTTTTTGTAAACCTGTTATCATTATGACCATGACTATGTTTCATTGTTTTTCCATAACCGCTATTATTTTTTGCTCGGCTGCTGTGAGCATCAGCATAAGCATTTTTGTGATCATCTTTGTAGGTATCGCCATATAATTTATGTTCCTTATGATATTCATCTTTATGAAACCTATTATTATACCCTTTGGTTTTGTGACCCTTCTTGTGACCTTTTTTCTCGCCGAATTTCGCCGACTTATGACCCTTTTTTCCTTTGTATTGCTTCTGAAGTTGAGTTATTTTATCGTAATTTTTGTTATCACCATCGGCAACATGCTTGTAATTATTTTGATTTGAACTTTCTGCTCTATTGTCATATATATGCTCTTCTTTCTCTTGAAGTGGCTTTAGTTTTTCTAATGGTGACAAAGGACTGACATTTGCTGAAACTTTATAATTGTTAGTTTAACGAAAATTGTACATAAATAAAAGAGTTAAATTTAGTTTAATTTGAACCAAAATTAATATTATTATTGTCTATTACACATATATTTAGATTTCAGTGCTCGTATTAAACTACCACTCACCCCATACATAGAAAATGTAGACCACAATTCACTCCTCACCACTCTGTCATAGGCTTTTTCCAAGAATTTTTCGACCATACCTCGTAATAAAAAGACCTGATCCATACATCTCGTTCCTCTTCTAAATCCTGCTTGCACATCCCATATCATCTTCTCAGTTTCATTCGTTACTCTTTTAATCAATATCTTTTCATACAGTTTGCCGACTATGCTGAGTAAACTAATACCTCGGTAGTTCTTACAGTCCTGCTGCAAACCTTTTCCCTTGTAAAGCGGCAAGATAACAGCCTTGCACCAGTCGTCTGGTACGTTACCACTTCTCCAGTCCAGTAGACTAGCTACCACGTGTTGTCCAGCCTTTAGCATTTCAACTGTTATCCTGTCGTACCCAACAGCTTTACCCAATTTCATACTGTTTTTTCGTACATTTCATACATTAAACAATGTCAGTGTAGTTTAGATCCGTATTCATAATCCGTACTTAAGGCGGAGACGTTGCTTCGAGTATAGATTTGCCTGCAAATTTGCATTACAGTCTGTACTCGAAGCATCGACTCCGCCTTGAGTACGAACTATTTTAAAGGACAGTTAATAACTTAGTCTTCTACTTAAATTAAATATACATTGACAACTGTAACAAATTTAATAAATAGTTTGTACTGCTACTGCCATTTTAAATATAAATTTGAAAATCTTAACGTGGCAAGTAAAGATAGAATTATTAGTAATTAAAAAGGAAAAACGTATTCTTAGTCTGGTCGATAGCAAAATCAAAATTTTACAGTCAAAAAGTGACTAATAAATTGGTATAAAATTATGTAATTATTTCAAGTTTAGGGACATAAGTTGCCAGGCCCGCGCCGTGTGGTGCCAGCTATTACATTGTTTTTTATTTGTTTATTTTATTATTTTTACTATTTGAGACGAGGGAACCGAATTTCTCAAAAATGATATATTTTTCAAATGAGAGTACGCAATAATAGCATTTATTCGATCGAATACGTAACATGATCACATGAATTGTGTAAACTCAAACAAATCTGATTTTATTCATGTTTGAGCTTGAAATTTGGCTTGCAACGAGCCAACGAGCGGACAAGCATTTTTTTTCCTGTCTGAGCTAGCAATGTACGAAACTTTATATACTAAGCGCTGCATCGGTCGCGATTTCATTTGTTGCCAGATGCCCGATCGATAATTAACTTGGTGAAGTGAAAAGGTGCATGGGGTTAAAGATATCTCTTTTTGAAACTTTAGCTTTTTGAAGTTTACAGACTTGTGTTTTGTGGGTTGAATTAAGGTGAGTTCATCCAAAAATTTATTTTAGATTTATTAAAACATTAAAAGTAGACTTGCAACGAATAGTATATTCGGCAGTATACCGAATACCGAATATTCGGCGAGGCCCCTGACCGAATAGCCGAATATTAGGCAAAAGTATTCGGCTGGATTTTAGCGCCAAAAACTTGTACAGACGTGATTGTTTCGCGCTCCTTTGTTTTGTTCTAATGTACTCATCGCCCGCGCGCCCTCTGTTGCTCTGCGCGGTATATTGCTAACGCACTGCATGTTTCGACAAGTTCATTTCGTGGATATCGTATTACGTTAAGTACAGTTTATTGTGCTCTCTTAGTTTTGATCTGTTTGTAAGTGTGATAGTGTGAAATTTAACAAATAAACAATTAAATAATTACGAACGTACTTTAATAATAAAAAAATCGATTATGGCCTTTAAAAAAAAATCGCCTATATGGGCATACTTCGAGGATGATGTAAATGACCCAAAAAGTGCCGTGTGTAAACTGTGCGAAATAAAAATTTCTCGTGGTGGCGTTGGAAGAAAGGCGACAACATCGGGAATGTTAAATCATTTAAAAAATAAACACAATGAAGAATATCATAAGTTGGTACCCACGTTCCCTAAGGGGCAAGAAACTAAAAATCAAGATACGAATGTAAGTAATAAACCTTCAACGTCAAAAAAACAATTAACTCTTGAAAAATGTGCAGAAATTAATAAACTATGGGATATTAATGACCCCAAGGCAAAAAAGTACCATGTGTTAATTGCTGAAATAATCGCACTTGATAATGAGGCAGTAAATATAGTAGAAAGGGCTGGTTTTAGAAGACTGATTAATAGCGCTTTGCCGCGGTACAATATACCAAGTCGTCCTTACTTTTCAGACAATGTGATTCCAGAAATTTATCGTAAAGTGGTTGAGAAAATTAAAAGTTTACTTTCAGAGACAGATTATATTTCCGTAACAACCGACATGTGGACGTGCTTGCATAATCATAACAGTTTTTTAAGTTTTACTGCACATTTTATTGACCGCCAATTCAACCTCAAACATGTAGTATTGAGCATCAAGCATTTTGAGGGACAACACACAGCAACGAATATAGCTATGAGTTTACAAGAAATTGCAAATTTGTGGGACATCCGTGAAAAAATTCATATTGTTATTCATGATAATGGACGAAACATAGTAAAAGCTGTTAGTGATGCAGAGTTGGCCTCAGCACGTTGTTTCATTCATACTATTCAATTGATTGTCAATGATTGTCTAAAGGTTCAGTTAGATGTGACTCAAATGATAGCTACAGGTAGAAAAATCGTAACTCATTTTAATCATTCTGGTACTGCACAAGAAAAACTGCATTCTGTCCAAAAAGATTTGGGTCTCCCTCAACATGAATTAGTCCAAGATGTTAGCACGCGTTGGAACTCTACATATTATATGCTCGAAAGGCTAATGCAACAAAAACGAGCCATTTCTGTCTATCTGACGGACTGTCATATTGCCAATTTGACTGCTGCACAATGGGAGCTTTTGGAGCATCTTTTAAAATTATTGCAACCATTTGAGGAAATAACAAAACTTACAAGTTCCGGCTACGCTTGCATTTCTGAAATTATTCCGTATGTTGCTACCTTAATGCGATATTACAATAAAATGAGCACGTCAAAAGAGCTAACATCCAAATTAACCCAGGTAATACTCGTCATACAACAAGGGTTACAAGAACGATTTGAAGACATTACAACGAGTAAAAATCATTTGGTTGCTACCTTTCTCGATCCAAGATTTAAAATGAATGTTTTCACCAATCAACTGCAAAAAGAAAAAGTGAAGCAGTATGTATTAATCGATAGCATAAAAATGAGCTGTGAAGAAACAAGCGACGATAGCGCGAGTTCGTCCCCTACTTTGGCCAAGAGGATGAGAACTGAAGAGCAAAGTCTAAATCAGACTATTCACTCAACTTTTATGGATTGCTTCGAAGAGCTGATAGCAGAAAAAACCACAGCTTCTGGAAACACATCAACAGAAAAAAATGCAGTTTCAACAGAAATGGATCTTTTCTTAAATATTAGTAATATATCACGTCATGACAACCCGTATACATGGTGGCAAGCAAGGAAATTTGAATTTCCGTGTTTGATTAAGATTGCAGCAAAATATTTGTCGGCGCCAGGAAGTAGTGTTTATTCAGAGCGCCTTTTCTCTGAAGTTGGGATGGTCTACGAGAAAAAAAGAAGTAAACTACTTCCTAAAAATGCAGAAAAGTTAGTCTTTCTGCACCATAACCTTCCCCTTCTAAATTTTGATTATGAAAATAATTCAAATGCATAGAAAAATTCTTAACTTGTTTAATACAGAAAATGATTAAATTATGTACCTGTTTTATGTACCAATGACTACTTAATAAATGATTATAAAAGAAATGAGAACCTTACCCTTCTAAATTTTGATTACCACAATAATTCAAATACATAGAATCCTCCATTTTTCCAATTCAGAAGATGATCATGTACCTGTGTTATGCACCAATGACTACTTAAATGATTATAACAGAAATGAAAATATGAATATATACGTAATCAATCGATTTTAATTTTTCATTTTACCAATTATTTCTCTATGACAAAATATATTATTTAAGTATTCGGTATTCGGCCGAATAATATGTAGATATTCGGTATTCGGCCGAATATAATAAAAGCAGCCGAATAGGCCGAATACCGAATAGTAACCGAATATTCGTTGCAAGTCTAATTAAAAGCCAAAATCTTGCATCTCCAAAATCATTTTATATTTGATTATATAAACATCATTGTTAATGAAAGTAAATTCAAACAGAATAAGTGATAAGCGCTAATATTACTATTTATAAAAATTTATAAATTTTGAATTAGGTAATGTTAAGAAAATACTTTTGAGTTTGAGTTTGAGACGTCGAAACATTTCCATTTTTCATAAATAATTTGTCAATTTGTTTACTTACGTATTAATTTCTTTACAGTAAACAGAAGAAATTGTCGGGATACCAAAATTTGCTAAATAAAAGAAAAAGAGAGGAAGAAATGGAAAACCATGTCAAAATTACGCTTTTTTTTTTAAAACCCGAGTCTACTTTGCCAAATATTAGTAACAACAATAATACAGCTGAACCCAAATATTCTGAACCTAAACTTGAAACAAGTATCAGCAGCAGACAAGAAATTGATCTAGAAAGCAATCCATCAACATCTTTAAGTTCCGCTGATAATGAGAAATCAACACCTTCAAAAATTACCAGAACGGAAAATATGAGTCAACTTTCGAAAGATGTAGCACTATGGCCAAAGAAATTACGTCCTAATAAAATTCCAGAATTTGTAGAGCGTGGCGCTGCTCATTATCAAAACAAAAAGGATATTTATCCGAGAGATAGTTCGGAGTAAGTTTTCCAATAGTTACTTCTTTAGAATTTTACCGCACAAAAAAAAACGTTTTGCTGTATTCCGAAACAAAAAACTCACTTTACTGCTTCTGTTGTAAAATTTATAATTATGTTATGTACCCCAATGAGAAAATATTTGTATGTAAAATATTGTAAAATATAAAATTGAAATTAAATTTATATTAATTTTTATATTTAATTTTTTAAAAGTGGATAATAATACCTAACTTAACCCGTATCTGTATTCACATATGAACGTAATACAAATTTGGGACGCCAAAAGTTTTAGGCGCGGGCCTGAAGTTGCCAATGAATGAGGTAAATTGGTTGGAAATACGCACCTTCCTCGAGCGGATCGATGAACAACTGATCAGCTATAATCGACAAAGGTCGATTTAAAACGTTGTCCGAATACAAAGGACTAGCCGAACTACATTTTATTAAAACCACAATAGCTAAAAAGATCATACGAACGATCATTTTTGTACTAAACTACAAACGACGTCGTCAACTCTTTTATAATATTTGTTTTTATTTACTTTCTATCGGAAATATAATTTCAAATTAGTTTAAACATTTTTTGCTTGATTGCTTTCAATTGCTTTAGTTTAAATCGTTTCGGTTTTATATATAAGTACTAATAATTCGATTATATCTTACTCTGTTAAACCAGCTTTATTACATAACCCACTATTGTAGAAATGTTGTTCGGATTAAAACATTAATAAATTTACCACAGACCAAATCTCTGTGTGGCTACAACTACGTACAATTATTATTATTTTTTAATTCATTTTATGTGCGGCATTAAAGTATTCTTTAAAGTGTTCTTTAAAATACAGTCAAGATAATGCCATTAATTTGTTTTTTATATGTTTTAACCATGTTTTAGCACATGGAAGCTTATTTAATGTAAACATTTATTAAAAACAGACTGACTTCCGTGGGACACGTTAGAGAGCTCAGTTGGTTAGAGCATCAGCACGGATCGCTTAGGTCGTGGGTTCTCAAACCCCACCCGATGACAGTTGATTTTTCGAATTTCTCATTAAATGTTTAGACATTTATTTGTTTTGGTTGGTCTTTACTATGGCTATCCTCTTCCCAAAGACTGAATACGTAATGTACACAGATGGCTCGAAAACCCCAGATGGAGTTGGGGCCGGTGTATTCAGCAGGAAACCAAAGATTGAAATATCTACCAGTCTTGGCAGGTATGCTACAATCTTTCAGGCTGAAGTGCCGCCAAAACAATTATTTCGGACTGGGCGGAGAGGAAAATACTCACGTACTGGTCCGACATACCAGGGCTAACCCACTCGAAGGCGTTTTTACCGTTACAACCCTCGAGAAACACAACCAAGCAGATCCTAGAATGGAGCAGAAATGACCTGCGTATTCTAACAGGACTGCTTACGGGACACTGTCGTCTGAGATACCACCTCAGAAAGATAGATCTGAACCAACAAACGGACTGTCGGTTCTGCTGCGTGGAAGACGAAACTGCTGAACATATACTATGTTCATGCCCCGGCCTGGGAAGAATAAGGTTTAACATATTTGGTTACACTAACCTAGAACCTACCGATTTTAAAAAAATCTCACCCTATACAACCATGAACTACGTAAGAAGGGCTGGATTGTGCGGTGAACTGTAGCCTCTAGGGGTGAGCCACAATAGACCTACTAAGGGTCGCGGTGGAGGGGCGACCACGCCCCACTCACATAAAACCTTACCTAACCTAAAGTATTTCTATTGATATTTATATTACAACTAGCGGTTCCGGCAGACGTTGCCCGAACGTTGGCTTGCCTGCTATGGGAATATCACTATTAAACTCAGCGACCCCGAAACTTTGAATTCGACACTAATATCGGCGTTTTTAATAGTTTTATTATTCCATCCCCTTCTCACCACTTTCGTAGGAGCGCTAACAAAATTGGGAACGTCATTGTTAAACTCAGTGACCCCAAAAACTAAAAATTTGTCACTAATATTGGCCATATTTGATAGGGATTTATCGAGATAAAAACTATTCTGTCTCTCAAGTTGGAGCAATCAATACACATTTACAAAGTTGTATTAAAATTGGTCCAACGGTTTAGAAACGCATAAAGGACAAACAAACAAAGTTCGTATCTTTTTCCACAGCAATATTTTATTGAGAAATATTTTATCCTATCGTCATATTTTGGTCCAAATCACCCGCCCTTAACTTATTCCCCAATAGTTATAAATCACCCTGTATAGAAGAGAGAAGACTAGTTGTTTTTCCCGAAGTTTCTGAAAGGTTTCCAAGTCCCGGTGGAAAAGTCTAGAATGATGGTGTCGGCGTCGGACATAATTGACATTATAAAAATCAACAACCTTAAAGGCTATGAATTCGACACTAATATCGTCAGTTCTTACGTTACACTTACATTACCGATTTGTCAATATTTTGAGTTTGCTTCTGCTCCATCCATATTAACAGTTTTTCGTAAGCTTTGTAATATAAATGCCTGAATTTCAACGGAATTAAATTCAACTCGGCTTCAGCAGCTTATTTTTCAAAAATTTTTAATACTTTTTAATACAACTCTGATATTTAATAATTTAATGAAGTGTTAAATAACCTATTGTTACAAATTTTAGTTCTATCTTGGGTTCTGCGATTAAAACTCTCGATCCGATAACAAAACAATGTTTATTTCAATACAATAAATTCTATTTTCATCAAGCACTTAGATATTCACTTAGCTATACAACTTTTACAACTCTATATAACTATATACATTCATTAATTCATAAACACATAAGCCGATACTGATGTTATGATCGTTTCCCCTTTTATATATCTCTTCTTCTTCTTCTTTGGGTGCCCTGTCCTCCTCGGACGTTGGCAATCATCAGCGCTATCTGAACCTTGTCTACAGCTCGGCGGAACAATATGGTAGTGCTCACTCCATACCATTGTCTTAAGTTTTTTAGCCAGGATATCTTTCCTCTACGGGCCTCTACGTCCTGAGATCTTCCCTTCTATAATAAGCTTTAAAAGTCGATACTTGTCATTTCTTAAGATGTGACCAAAATACTCCAGTTTGCGCTTTTTTAGTGTAAACAGAACTTCCAGCTGCTTGTCGAGGCGTTGAAGTACCTCGGTGTTACGTACTCTTTCTACCCAGGAGATTCTTAATAGCCTTCTGTACCTTTACATTTCAAAGGCCTCCAATTTTTTGCACATCGCATCTGTCAAAGTCAAAGCTTCCATTCCATAAAACAGTATGCTGAACACGTAACAGCGAAGCACTCGGACGCGCAGAGGCAAGCTTAAATTTCTGCTGCAAAGTATTTTACGTATCTTCAGGAACGAAGCACGAGCTTGTTCTATTCTGGCACGAATCTCCTGCATGCCGTCCCACTTCTCATTTAGTTGACACCCAAGATATTTAAAAGTTTCTACTCGCTCAATTCGTTGACCGTTAATTGTCAGGTGTCCGTCCAAATTGTTTGATTTGCTAACTACTAGCCACTTTGTCTTTCTCACGTTCAGGCTAAGTCCGGCCTCTAAGCTTGCAGCCGTCACGCGGCTTACCAGTTCCTGCAGTCCTTTCAGTGAGTCGGCAACAAGAACCGTGTCATCCGCATACCTCAGATTGTTGATATTAATCCCATTGACAGATATCCCCTCGTCACATTCATCCAACGCCTCTTGAAATATCCTGTCGGATTACAAATTGAATAACAGTGGTGATAAAATGCATCCTTGACGAACGCCTCTCAGGATTTTGATCTCGTCGGACGCGGTGTTATCGATTCTTATTTGAGCACTTTGGTTTCAGTAAAGGTTGGCTATTATTCTAAGGTCTCGTTGTTTCAGTTCTATTTCTCTAAGAATGTTGATCAGTTTTTCGTGCTTAACTTTATCAAAGGCTTTTTCGTAATCGATGAAACATGCGTAAACCGTCTCCGGCACCTTTGGATAAGAACCTGTATGCTAAATAGTGCCTCCCTTGTTCCAAAGCCATTGCGAAAACCAAACTGAGAGTCCCCCATCATTATCTTGCACTTCGCATATATTCTTTTGTGTATTATTTTCAAGAAGAGTTTAAGCACATGGCTCATCAGGCTAATAAGACGATAATCACCGCAGTTCTTGGCCTTCGCGTTTTTGGGGAGCGGGGCAAAAGTAGATTTTAACCAATCAGAAGGTATACTGCCGTTTCGGTAAATAAGATTGAATAGCTTTACCAGCGTGTTCAGTGATTCTTCGTTTTGCAGTATTTTTAGAACTTCTATATAGACGTCATCAGGACCACTAGCTTTCCCATTTTTTGAAATTGACAGCGCATATTGAACTTCTGCCTTCGTTATGTCCAAGCCTTGGCCTTGATTAAAGAATTCTTTTTGAAGTTCTGGCCGGGTATCGTGAAATAGGTGCTCGATGTAGTCGCACCATTCCGTCAGTTTTTCTGAAGTTCCAGTATCAGCCTGCCCTGTGCGTTTTGTAAAGTCGTCGCGTTTCTATTTCTGCAGATACCTGCTGCCTCTTTTATCTTCTTGTACATGTGTAAGGTATCGTGTTTTGCTTCCATTGCTTCTATTTCTTGGCATTGCTTGGAAAACCATTTCTCTTTTGCTTCTCTTATCTTGTTTTTGATTATGCGGTTTTGCGCCCGGTATTCGTTGTTCTTGCCCTTGAGTGTCCGACTTTTTTCCATAAGATCAAGGATTTCCTCCGACATCCATGGTTTCTTCTTGTGGTTTTGTTGAGGTTTAAGTATTTTGGTGGTACTTTCTATGATGGTATTATTTATATTGGACCATAATTCATCAGTCTTAGCTGCCTCCGTTATGGGTATCGCATCAAGTCTGGAATTCAGTTCATGTGTCAGTTTACTCATTATATTTATGTCCTTTAGCCTTGACACATCTGGCTTATTATGTCTGGGTCTTTGCAAACATCTTTTAAGTGTTAGTCTTGCTGCTGCTGGATTGAGTTTATGTCTGCACCTGGATATGTTTTGCAGACTTTATGCAGTTTCTGTATCGCTTTTTAATAAGTATGAAGTCTATTTGATTACGAATAATTCTTTCAGGGATATTGGCGCTAGATGTCCACGTATAGAGCCTTCTGGTTGGAAGTTTGAAAAATGTTTTTGACACAATGAAATCTTGTTCCTGGCAGAACTGAACTAGCCAGTCTCCTCTATCGTTTGCTGTTCCCAATCCATATCTATCGATAATATCCTCTCGTGGTGTACTTCCTACTTTGGCATTAAAATCGCCCATGATAAAAGTCACCTCTGATTTTTTCGCCAGCTTCAGGGTATCTGTAATTTGTTCGTAGAAGTCTTTTATTTCCTCATCGGGGTGATCACATGTTGGTGCGTAAACCTGGATGATGTTGATGTCAAATGGCTGCGAGTGTAGTTTTATAAAAAGCACCCTGTCCGATACCGGAACAAACGACATTACTGGTTTCCTTTATCATTATAATACCCACGCCATTGTAGTGTTGGTTGTTATCGCTACCCGAGTAGAATACTTGATGTTCATTTATTTCACTTTGTCCCGAATTGTTTCATCTCATTTCGCTAATTCCTAGTATCTCTATGTTAAGTCGTTTCATCTCCTTGATAACATTGTGTACTTTACACGCCTGATACATGCTTTTAACGTTCCACTTAGCAATCTTCCTCATGACTGGCCCGGTGATTCTTAGCACCCTCTGGTCATGTAAGACCTGCCAGGGACTGAGGGCCTTGGCACTTTCTTTTCCAGTCATGCTGATGATTATCCTGGGGAATTTAATGAGGTGGTTTCCCGTTGCCTTCCTCATCGCAGCCTTACATTCGATTTGATCATAATATGAAATGGTCGCTTGTAAGTATCTGGTAACGAACCTTTAAGGACGCAAATCTTCAGTAGCTTCGCTCCAGTAATGAAGCAGCTGCTGCCCTGCTTTATGCTAGTTTTGGTCAGCCCCGGGTATTTCATTTCCCCGGTACCACCCATATCTGGGAGGCGTTTTCCTATCCGCCACCTGGAGAGGATCCCGAAGGAGGGCTAGCAACCCCACACGGGGTTATCACAATTCTAGATCATTCCGCCTGTTTCTCCAAAGTTCGACGTGATTTCGAGATGGCTGCTCGACCTTGTCGGACCCCTTCGGCGGCCAACAAAGTTAGCGGTCTAATACAGACCCTCGACGCGGTCGATTTCTCGGTTGCTGACAGGACCGGGTTTGTAACACTATTATCTTAATAAACTGCACCAACATAATTGTAATGAGCCTTATATTATGATGCTACTATAAGCAATAAGCCCCTTTTATAATACCTATATCTACAGGGTGTATTATTAATAATAAAACATAATTAAACTGGAGAATCTTGGATTCAAAATTATAAGATTAAACCCATTTCACCTAGATGAAATGTGTCTTATGTCCGAGTTACAGGGTGTTTAATTTAATAATTTAAAAATGATTTGCCCCCTTCTATAATGCCTATACCTACAGGGTGTATTAATAATAATAAAAAATAATTAAACTGGAGAATCTTGGATTCAAAATTATAAGATTTAAGCCATTTCACCTATAAAAATAGATGAAATGAGTCTTATGTCTGAGTTACAGGGTGTTCTATTTAATAATTTAAAAATGATTTGTCCCCATTACTTTTAAACTGTTTGACTAATTTTTATCATATTTGGCAGAAAATGTAAACACTGCAAACCTTCCTTAACTACATTACTACCTTATTAAATGTCTTTATGCTTTTTTTCTAAGATATAACGATTCAAAAAGTTGTAATCGTCATAATATGTAGAAATAATCTGGTCAATTTAGACATCCGAGGGTACAAAAATTTGCACCCAGCTCAAAGTTGGTAGAATTGTTCAAAACACCATCATAAATAAAATCCAAAAAATTCTCATCGATCCGATACCTGGAAAAATTTTTGTTCTGGTTCAAAGATCACAAAAAATAGTTTTTCGCGATTTTCAGCAAAACGGTAAGTTTTATCGTAAAATTGGTTTTTAAAAAAATTATAGACCAGATAATTATCTATAAAAAATGTCAAAATATTTTTTTTCCTAAGAGACACCGTTTCTGAGACATAACGATTCAAAAAGTTGGAAAAGTTGTTATCGTCATAATATGTATTATCCAGTCAATTTAGATATCCGAGAGTACAAAAATTCACACCTAGATTAAAAATTGTAAAATTGTTTTAAACCCCATTATAAATAAAATCTAAAAAATCCTCATCGATCCAATACCTGGAAAAAAATTTATTCTGGTTCAAAGGTCACAAAAACGGGTTTTTCGTGATTTGCGGCAAAACGGTACGTTTTTTCATAAAATTAGTTAAAACAAAAATTGTAATTTTTTTTTCCTTAGAGCCACCGTTTCTGATATATAACGATTAAAAAAATTGAAAGATTTGTAATCGTCATATTATGTATAACCTGGTCAATTTAGACATCTGTGAGTACAAAAATTCTCACCTAGGTTAAAAATGGTAAAATTGTTCAAAATTTCGGCAAAACGATACGTTTTATCATGAAATTATGTGGGACAAAAATTGTAGATCAGTTAATTTTCTATAAAAAATGTTAAAAAACTCTTTTTCCTAGTTGCAAAAGAGCGGGATGAGAAAAAGGGCGGGGATCAACCCCTTTCCAGAGTTCTCACCAGCAAGCGAATACGCTCGGATGGTAGCACTCCAGGGCATCAAGATGTGC
The DNA here is from genome assembly GCA_950111635.1 of Agelastica alni. Classification (NCBI taxonomy): domain Eukaryota; kingdom Metazoa; phylum Arthropoda; class Insecta; order Coleoptera; family Chrysomelidae; genus Agelastica; species Agelastica alni. The sequence goes on along the minus strand of OX467712.1, from coordinate 53,434,813 downwards.
ATAATCCACCTAGAACACCTAAATGCTCAGCTGTCAAACAAACAGCTACGGCTGCTACATCAATCCACCATGGACACTGTAGACAAACTACCGGACGATGGTCCACAAGTGCAGTTCCAGAGCTGCACCATTTGATCTGGAATTCTCCTTAAAACCTCAAAAACAACCCATTTGCTCAAGCACCCGATTTATCTTAAATCACACCAGACCAGATACCTCATCGCCTATTACTGAGTGGTAAATCGTCAACTAGAGTGGGAAAAACCAAACTTCAACGCGACATTAACAATTAACATAGACTGGCTCACTCAAATGATGAATAGCTAGTGCAAATTCCAAAAATTTGGAGGAAGGGAAAGGTAGTTGTACTCCTGAAATCAGGGGAAATAACCGATAGATCTTGGGAATTTAAGACACGTCTCCTTGCTGTGTCACCTTTTTAAGGTTCTTAAAAGAATGGTACTTGTCCGAATATCTGACATTATCGAGGAGAAGATCATACCAGAACAGGCAAGTTTCAGACCGGGTGAATCGTGCTGCGGGCAAACCCTTAATCTCACTCAATATATCGAAGATGGTTTTGAGCGGAAACAGATAACGGGAGTCGTTTTCGTAGATCTATTCGCTGCCTACGATACCTTGAACCATCAGAGGCTGATATCAAAGTTCTATGACATCACCAATGATTTTCGGCTGACCAAGTTGGTAGAACTCTTTCTGCAAAACTGACAAATGAAGAGACAAAGAGTTTCATATACGCCGATGATACGGCTATCAGCTCAAGGTAAAAATTTTAACAACATAGAGGATAAACTAACCCGTGCTCTGCAGGACCTAGCAGCCTACTACAAAAATAACCACCTCAAATCTAATTTCACTAAAACACAGGGTGACATGGCAGGGCCAAGAGTTGGAGCATAACGTTACACCGAAATCCCTAGGCATACGCCTGAACCGAACTCTGAGTTTTCGAAAACACTGTCAGGAGGTCAAAGGGAAAGTATGCGCAAGAAACAATATTATCCAAAAAAATAACAAACACAAAATGGGGAGCACAACCTCACACACTCGGGACCTCGGCTCTTGCTTTATTTTTCTCTCTGCCGCGGAATATGCTGCGCCGATGTGGTTAAATTCTGCTTACACTAAGCACGATGGCGTAGCACTGAACGAGACGGTACGCATAGTGTCTGGCTGTTTGAAACCGACCCCGGTGAAGGAAATATACCCAATAGTTAGTATTGTCCCACCTACAATCAGGAGGTGTGTTGCCGCAGGGGATAAGCGTAAAAAACAAGAAATTGACCAGAGACATCCCCTATATGGGCATCAAATGCAACCGCTTAGACTTTAAACTCGGAAGAGCTTAATGCGGTCAAAAACACCACTGGAGATCACGCCTGAAGCACACCGAACAAACCTATGGCCAGTGGCTGCTACCCGCACTCGGATCGAGGCAAGTAAAGAGCTGGTCCCTGGACACCATTTACCTTTCCCGATGTAGAGGACTCTGAACAGCTTAAGGACGGGAGTCACATGATGTAACAGCAACCTAAAAAAGTGGGGCTATAAAGAAGATGACAACTGTGAATACCGCGCAACCAAAGACCATGAACATCTGGCCGTGTGCCCAAACATGAGTGAGACTTGCACAGAGGAGGACCTTATACTCGCAAATGACAAAGCCACATACAGGGTGATTGATTAGTGTGATAAAGCTCAGTAGCTCTGTTATCATAAGAGAAACCAAAAAAAAATGTATATAAAAATTGTAGGCAACTTTAAGCTTCACATTTCAAATTTAGTTACAATGTTACAGGGTGTTCCATAACGCGGTGCCAGATCAATGTTTTTTAAATAAAATACCCTGTATTTTACCTTAAAATTAAAATCCGCTTTACCTCCCCATTACAACAATATAAGGTTATAGTAAGTTATACAGGGTATTTAAAAAGTTATAACCAATTCTATGTGGAAATTACAACAATCTCAACGGCCTGTATAATTAAAAATGAGAATAAGAATAAAAATCTATTTAAGCCAAAGTTTTTTAATGATTGTCAAAGTTTATATACACGAACGAATTTGCGAATACACCTATCCCCCGATTTACACGGTACTTGTTTTACACGTTTTCGCTTTTACACGGTTTTCCAAATAAGTTTATTTTTGTTTTTATCGCACTCTACTAAATGCAACTGTGTTTGAACACGTGCGCCGTGTACACATCTCACGGGGAATCCCGAGCTTATGTGCTGACTTGCTGCACATGCACACTGTGTCTGTATTTCTTCGCATAAAATTAAAGTTTTATCTACGGAAAATTGTATTCGAGTGAAAGTTTCACAGTTTCAGAAAGATTTAATTTTCCATATTCGTAAATTACAAGTGAGTGCATAATTTAGATTATTATAAATTAACATAAATTAAAAAAAATTATAGGCTTATAATGTCGAAATAAGTTAAAAGAAAAGTTATTATTTTAATATTAATTAATATTATTTTAACCTGTCAATGCATTTTATTTTTATTTCTGTGTACACCTAAAAATATTGAAAAAAATCACAACTGTTAAATAGCAAAATTATGCATTTTCTGCAAGCTTTTCGATTTACACGGTTTTGACTAAAAAAATTTTAATTTTCGATTAACACGTTTTTCTCAGGAACGTATTTACCGTGTAAATCGGGGAATAGGTGTATTTATTAAATCGAATACAATGTAAGTCGAAACTTGAGAACATTAATTTCTTAGTAATTTCAAATGGATTACCCTGTATTTTATATCACTATCAAAGACTACTGTTACCATACTTCTTTTTTTAGTAACCATTCCCTATACTTAAAGTTATTGGTTTTTGAGATATTTCCATTTTTCTATGAAGTATTAATTAGGTAACTAAACGTATCAATTGTTAGTTGGCCATGATTGATTTATCAGAAAGTGACAATTGACCATAACTGGTTGTTAACTTATTGGTGTATTACACTCTAAACTAGCAAATATGAATTTTACTCGTGACGAAATGGTAAATATAATCCGATTCACCATAATGCATTAATTCGAGATATATGTATATGTGTATTGTTTGTTATATACTTTTATTTTTGTGTTTATACTGCATGTATACCATACGAAAATAAATAAATATTAGCTCGAGAACTTGATGATCAGTGTCCTGGAAGATGGATTGGAAGAGGTGAACCAGTACGGTGCCACCCAAGTTACCAGTAAAATGGACTCTTTTTTTTAGGGTTATGTTAAGAACGAGGTGTATAAAACACCTACAACAAGGTGTGAAATGAAATAGAGAATACGAAATGCATTTCGAAATGTTACTGTACAAATGTTTCGGAATGTAAGTAACTCTTTTAATGACTGCTTTCAGACATGCATAGATATTTTGGGTGGTCATTTTAAACATATTAATAATCAAGACCTGCTTTATTTTAGTAATAGTGTTGTTTTTTAATTTTACGTGTATTGTTTCTTATTTCTCCACAAGTGTAAGTTTATTTAAACCTTATTTCTAATCATTTTTTTTCTACACTCGTAATTAAACTACTATGCTACTAAACAGTAATTATTAATATTTTTTTGATAAGTCAATCATGGCCAACTAACAATTATTGATACGTTTAGAAACCTAATTAATACTTTGGATAGAAAAATGGAAATATCTCAAAAAATAATAACTTCAGGTATGGGGAATGGAAGATAAAAAAAGAAGTATGGTAACATTCTAAAGTGATGTAAAATACAGGGTGATCCATTTGAAATTACTGTGAATATCCACATCTATTTCGAAAAAATTCGGCAGGCGATTGCACATTTTTTTTTTTTCGTGTGGGCCGCGACTATTAGAAGGGGAAGAAATTATAGAAAGGAAATTATTGTGGACACGCTTTTTAAAAAGTTGCAGGTCATAGTTCTCTGAAAAAACTGATTTTGGAAGCTTATTCCATTCCGTAGTAGCCCTGTAAAAGAAGAATTCTTGATGAAGATTGGTCCTTGTAGTGTCAAGCTTGAGAGTAAATGTGTGAGACTGATCAGCGTGCAGAGTTCTTCGGCCGAATGTAGCCAATGGTGGTACAAGAGTTTTTATTTCTCTGGAGCATCTGCCATGGAAATATCTGTAGAGCAATGACTGGTCTGCAACTCTTCTTCTATGTTCTAGGCAGGGATGGCCAAGAGGTCGACCGCGGTCTACCGCGAAGGCGATTTAGGTAGCCCGCGAGAATCAAATGAACTGAACAGAAAAATATTAAAAAATATGTAATATTACGTATTTTAGAATCTATTCGCCCCAAGAACACTGACTATAGCTACATGTGTTTCGGTTCCGGTCGGTCGGTCGGTCCTTTCTTTTCCTTTCGCATTGTTTCCTCTTTTTATGACCTAGCCCACGAAGGATCGGTCAGGTCAGTTTTATTACTTACTCTTTGGGCCAGGCAAGGCAATAGTACTGACTAGTTTCGACTGGAGTGCGAACGTATTTACAATTAATTTGTTGCGTCGCGATTATTAAAAGTTAACGTAGGGGCCTTGTGACTTAGTGATTTTTACCTATTTTATCAGAATGGCAACCTAATCGATACTGAATGTGTTGTGGTCGAAGAAGAAGTAATTAAAATGAGAAATGACATTTTTTTGAAAGCTAGAGCATCTGGTAGTAGAGATTTTTGGAAAGTGATTTGCAAAGAAAAGTTTCCATGCCTAAGAAAGGTAGCTTTATACTTGACTTCATTTTTTGGTTCTACCTATCTTTGCGAATCAACTTTTTCAACTATGAATTCAATAAAAACCAAACATCGTTCCCGCTTAACAGACGCTCACTTAACTTCCTGTTTGCGCATCGCAGTTTCTTCGTACACTCCCCAATATGATAAACTTGTGGAGAATATGCAGTGCCAAACGTCCACCCAAAAGCATAAAACGAAATGAAAGATGCGAATTTTATATGTATTTTTGTAGGTATTCGGTTTGTCTCTTGTTTATTTCTATGTATTGTCTGTTTTTGTGTGTACATACACTGTATGTAAATGTGGAATAAATGTATTTGTAATATTTGATAAATAAGTAAATACTTACAAATTTTTCATAAACAATATTTCTCTCTTCTAAACTCTACCTTGCAGTCGACCGCTAGAAATATTTTCGAACACAAGTAGACCTTACAGGTCAAAAGTTTGGCCACCCCTGTTCTAGAGGGTGAAGGGTATCTGTAAGAGTTGAGCTGTTTATCAAGCGAATGGCTCTTTTCTGAATGGAATCTAGAAGACGAAGAGAATGCCTTGGTGCTGAACCCCAAATGTGCGAGCAATACTCCAGTAGAGGTCGGATTTGAGCCTTGTACGTCGTCAACAGTTGATCAGGAGTAAAAAACTTTCTGGCTTTCCACAGAAAGCCTAGCCTCTGGCTTGTCGACTTTGCGATGTTAGCAACATGGTCATTTCAAGACATATTATTGGACTCCCAAAATCGAGATGGAGGGACTTGGTTCAAGGGTATTTCCGGACATTGTGATGGGATGATTTGAGGAATTCACTTTCTTGGAAAACGTGGCATTTTGTGTTTTTTGGGAGTTGAACTGAATAAGATTGTTGGTTCCCCACTAGACGATTACTTTAAGATCTCTATTGGTGTAATCAACCTGTTCCTGCCTAAGTCTATTTGTATCATTTATCGAAAGTGATCGATAGGATGTGAAAGTTGAGACAAGTGTGCTATCGTCTGCGAAACTGTTAATGGGGTTCGTGGTGGTTTTCAAGAGGTCGTTGATGTGTAAAAGAAATTAGGTGGGGGACAGGATGGAACCCTGGGGGACCACGGCATTGGTTTTAAACGCATCAGAAGAAATACCGTCAACTGCCACATGTAAGGAGCGATCTTGCATGGAGCTCAAGAGCCATTGGCGCAGTTTGGTTGGGAGAACGTAGGCAGATAATTTACTTAACAATGTCTGGTGCCAAACGCGGTCAAAGGCTTTAGATATATCCAAGGCTATTGCTCGGGATTCACCAAACTTTTCAATATTGTTTGTCAAGAGCTGAGTGACATAAGCCAGCAAATCTTCAGTAGACCGAAGTTGTCGAAATCCATATTGTCTTTCATGGATTATCTCAAATTTATCCAGATATTTGATGAGTTCTATGTTAATCGCTTTTTTTCATAAATTTGTATATGACTCGGAGCAATGCAATAGGGCGATAATTCGCAGGAAGTTTATCTTTTTGTATGAAACATTGAAGATGCGTGCTATTTGTCGTATGTTTAGGTTAAGTATTATGTAAGTGGGGCTTGGTAAGGTCGCTTTTCCACTACTACCCTTAATGGATCCATTGTGACTCACCCCTGGAGGTTACAGTTCACCGGACAATCTAGTTCTTCTCGCGAAGTTCATGGTTGTATAAGGTTAGATTTTCTTGAAATCGGTAGTTGGAAAGACTTAATATGTTAAACCTTATTTTTCCCAAGCAAAGGCATGAATATAGTATGTGTTTAGTAGTTTCATCTTTTACGCAGCAAAATCGATAGTCCGTGTTTTGGTTCAGACCTATCCTTTCGAGGTGGTATCTTAGACGACAATATCCTGTAAGCAGTCCAGTCAGAATTCGCAAGTCGTTCCTATTACATTCCAGGATCTGCTTGGTTGTGTTTCTCGAGGGTTTAAATAAAAACAACTTTAAATGTATTAACCCTGGTATATTAGACTAGTGCATAAATCTTGATCTCCGAAATAATGGTTTTGGCAGCACTTTTGGTGACTCCAAATACCGGTTTTGGTCCTATGAGCGCAGATTCGGCTCCCTATATTGCAAGGATTTCAGTTTTCTTGTTGCCTTTCACCCCTTGGTGCCCAGGTACCAACAACAAAGACACTCTATTGTTCGCACCAAGGCAATCCACGGATTCGATGTAATTCCATACAAGTTTAGAATTTATCTTGTTGAAGCTCAGTGCTTTTAAAGCAGCCTGGCTGTCTGATATTATACCAATGTTTTTGTACACTACAGGCCTGTTAGTCAACTCTCTTGCACACAATTTAATAGCGAAGTCTTTAGCCTGAAAGATTGTTGCATACCTACCAAGAGAAGTAGATATTTCAGTCTTTGGTTTTCTGCTAAAAACACCAGCCCCAACTCCATCTGTGATTTTTAAGCCACCTGTGTACATAACATATTTAGTCCCTAAACCTCACCCATTTATTTCTTATCGGAAAGAGGACTTTTACAGACTTTTCTATGTGTATATTTGTCTCAACATATCAAAAACCATCCCAAAGATTTGTTCAAAATGATTCCTGAGTTACTTTCATTTCATTTGCCGTTTCAGAGACAGCAATCTGTGGAAAACTATCCTGTCCTCCCTCTTGAAGAGAATATCTAAAATAAGGAGATTCAGGAGTAGATGGGTTGTCGGTCACTACCTAAGTTAAGGACCTCCTCGAGATTTCTACCTTCGAAAATGGCCCGTACAACGCCGTTTTCCAGAGTCCGTAAGATTGTAGTCTTATGGCTGTATGTACCGCATGGGGTCCTGCTTATAGATCTGGGGGCTTAATGTTGAGAATGGCCCCCATCGCTGGCGTGGGGGTAGTTTTAATTGCCCCCATAATGCCTAACAACGCTAATCGATAGACCTTATCTAGGTCATTGACGTGAATTTGTCTTTTGAGGCAAATAACTAATGCGTAGGTGGTTTGTGGTACCAAGATGACTGTGTAAATCTATCTTACCACGACGGGTTTCAGGCCCCACGTTTTACCAAATATTCTCCTGTAAGCCTAGAAAGTTGCTAGAAAGTTGCTTTTCGGACCTAAGTACTTATGTGGCTTCTCCAGTTAACTTTCTTGTCCAGTGTGACACTGAGATAGCGCACTTTACTAAAAAAACTTAAATTTTTCTTAAAAATTTAGGAAGCTTGCAATATAAACTTCCTTTTTTTTATGAAAAGTACCATCTCAGTCTTACTGGGGTTCACCCTTAAAAACCTTGATTTGCACCATTCTTCAATGAAATTAAAAAACTTCTGAATCTTTTTTCTCACATCTTCTGGGTCCTGCCATTTGACCAGAAGTGCCACGTCATTCGCGAAGCCGACGGCGAACACTCCCAGATTATCTAGCTTCTCCAGAAAAATTTTAATAACCATGATCCACATAAGAGGGGAGAATATTGATAAAAAAAATTTTTTTGCATGGTGTGTATTTCTATCTTTCTCACACCACTAATTTGTATTCAGTTCTTTTTTTTTAATTATTCTCTATTGAATTCATTTAGTACATTATTAAAAACAACGTGTAGTATTTGAAAATAAATTTATTAATTTAACGTATATTAAGAATACTTATAATTAGAATAATCTTTAACCTTATTCCTCATCATCGGCATTACTATAACTGTCTGATTCTTCATCGCCATCATCCGCACTGGAAGTATAATAGGATTTTTCACCATCGTTGGAACTGTCTTCGTCACTTTCTGCTTCATTATAATCTACAAGAAAATAGGCACTCAAGAAACTTTATTTAATTAACTATGCTCAATAATATTTAATAATACATAATGATAACAACGGTATGAATTTAATCATAAAATTTTAAAAGTTCTGACTAAATTAAATCACACTAACAGTATTTTACAAATTATATTGGACATTTTTCGTAAATATGTTTTGGTTGTTTTAGTAAAAAAATGAATTAATACCGAATAAGTTTTAAATACTTATTTATTTACTTGAATAGGGACTGGCTTCTGCTTCATCTTCATCCTCAGCTTCTAAATTAGATTCGTTGTCGGCAGCATAATTTTCTGATCCGCTATCTCCTTCGTAGTCAGCGTAGTAATTATTACCGCTAAAAATATTTATTATTATTGCTTATGATGATAGCTAGCAACAAATTTCCATACTTTTTTATTTAAATACACTTGTTACTTGATATTTTTTTTATATTTTACAGTGGAACCGGTCGTTAAAAGTCCAAAAGAGAGGCATTTGTTTTGGGATAGTATAACAGATATTTTGAATAAGTGTAACTAGAATGAAATAATAGTACCTAATGCTAGGCGATTTAAATAGTTATGTAAAAGTGAAGCGTGATGGATATGATAATGTTCTGGAAAATGACAGAGTAAATGAAAGCGGAGAAAGTGTAGTTAAAGTAAGTTTGGTGTGGAAACTTGTGGTAACAAACACAATGTTTAACCATTAAAAGAACCACTTGCACACATCACAAGAATGATTTGTTTCGTAATTGTGGATGAAACATTGAAAAAGAAATTAATGGACAATTGGGCATTCCGTGGTACCGGCATTGATAAAGACCACTTCATGGTAAAGAGCCGAGTAAGCGATGGTGGCATTGTATGTACGAACTATTTAGTGTACTAGAGCCTATAAAATTAATAATTTGCAAGAAGAAGGTGTAAAAGAGGAGTTTGTAAGTAAATTGATCGATAAATTTGACAGTTTAGCTGACGCATGTGAGATTAAAGAATTATGGAAGCCATTGGGAAAAGATCTTGGATGTTGCTATTGAGGTGTGTGGTGTGTGTAAAAGATTGATGTATGTAAAAAACTATGTGTGTAAAGGTTTAAAAAGCAGTCTCAGAAAAGAAGAAAGCCTGGTTGGATTGGTTAGCTTTAAAAGATAATCAAATAACTCAAAAGGCAACGATTGAGGATATAAACAAGGCAAGGAGTGAGTATAAAAGGTTGAAAGGTGTGGCAAAAGAGGTTGTGGTAAGAAAGAAGGGGAATGATAAAGATAAATTTGATAGAAGGTTATCTGACGGTTTCCGGAACAACATTAAATTCTTTTAAAACTCCATAAAAACAGGAAAAGAAAAAGGTTTATTAATCACTTAAATATCATGGCTTAAATGAACTTTATGGGAATCACCAAAAAAAAAAGCAATTTTAGTCGATGCGTCTTGTAAAGCTAAAGCGCATAACACCACTCCCAGGTTGCAGAAATGCCCCGTTTAAAAGTTAGGCCACTTTTAATTTTCAACTGTCCAATTTTTGGAGTCACATTTTCTCGTCCGAAACATTTGGGCATAGTTTGTACGATGGTGTTATTACAAGCAACATGATCAACCGAGTCGATTGGCACCACTCCCAAGTTCAGAAAACGGCCTTTTCAAAAGTTACAACTTTTTAATTTTTTCTTTTTAGAGGCGTTTGCTCCACATTAATGGCGACTGACAATACTACAACTAGTGTCATTCGACGCAGTATGACTAACCGAATAGAATAAACTCTACGAATGTTGAGTTAAGGGCCGGTTCAGCCACTAGTGTCATTCAACGCAACCAATCTTTTAATTTTTAGAAAAACAATATTTCACCCCTCTTAACCTTCGATTTTTATATAATTATATACAACAATCTTAATAAATGAAAGGGGTGGGGCCCCTCTTTTGCTCATCTTAACAATCTTAATCAAATTTAACGATTGTTGTCTCTGATTACATAAAAATTGATAGTTATGAGGGCCCGGCCGGCCCCCGTTCCCTTCCGAGGGCCGTTTGCTGAACTTGGGAGTGGTGCCAATCGACTCGGTTGATCATGCTGCTTGTAATAACACCATCGTACAAACTATGCCCAAATGTTTCGGACGAAAAAATGTTCCTCCAAAAATTGGAAAGTTGAAAATTAAAAGGGGCCTAACTTTTAAACGGGGCATTTCTGCAACCTGAGAGGGGTGTCGTGCGCCTTAGATTTACAAGACGCATCGACTGAAATTTTGGGTAAGTCCCATTAAGTAAAGTTATACCAAATATCATATATTCAAATTCTCCGTGCATTATTTCAAGTTAAACTACGCACTACTATAGCATCCTCACTCAGTAGAAGGACAAAGTATTTTTTCATTCGAGAAGTACGAAATGAATCGCACGCAAATCCGCAATAATCGCTTCCGCTAACCGCTATCGCCGACCCCAATTTAATTCAATATTATATTGCTAGCACCGCCAATTAACGCCGCTTCAACAAAACAGGAATAAATTATGATCGACCTTTTCTATGTTAGGGCTGAGCGGTAGTTTAATGCGAGCGTTGAAATTACTTTACAAGAATTCCATTGTTGTTTCAGGAGTGGATATGTTGTCGGTTTCAGGATAAATGGAGCTTACACGAACTGGTTTAACATTGAAAAAGGTGTTAGGGATGTGTGGCTTCTTCTTAGCTCTTTAACGTATTCAATAATGGTTGTTTAAAATATTTCAAAAAAAAAAAGTATGGATTAAAAATGAATGAATAAATCATCAATCTTCTTTACGCCAATCATCAAGTCATATTAGCGTGATCTGAAGAGGAGTTGCAGGCTATGGTTAATGTTATGCATTATGCCCTGAAAATCAAGGGGATAAAAATAAATATAAGCAAAACGAAATTAATGGTTTTTAAAAATAAAGAAAGCATGACAAACTACGAGGTGCTGATTAAAGAAGAAAGAGTGGAACAAGTAAAAGGGTTAATTTACTTGGGTTCAAAGTTTTCGAGTGGCGGAAAGTATGACTGTGATATTAAGCAAATGGTGTTGGCGGAAACAAATGAATAGGGTCCTGCATAACTTTATGAGCAGCCAGAACGTGTCAAAAAAGGCACGACTGGATGTGCTACACTTATGTATGGTAGTGAATGTTGAGTTGGCAGAAGAAATATAAAAGTAAGATCAATGCTGCGAAGATGAGTGGTCTGAAAAGTATGGCCAGAGTGACTGAAAAAAAAAAGAATGGTAAGATAAGGGACCACTGTGGTGTAAAAAAAGATGTGGTAACAAAAATAGATAAAGAAATGCTTAAATGGTTTGGACACGTAAAAAGGATGGACGAAGAAAGATTAACGAAAAAAATTTATGAGGCGAGTGTGAGTAAACAAGTTGGTAGAGGTCGACCTCGGCAAACGTATCTTAATCGGATCAAAATTGTTTTGGATAAATGAACGAGTATTTATGAAAGCGCTGATTTAAGTAGAAAAATTGAAAGACTTGTGTAAGAACAAAAGAAAAGAAGTGGTATCTGCCTACCCTTACGGAATAAGGCGTATATATATATATATATATATATATAAATAGATTGTTTTATTGTTTTAATAAAATAAATATCACGCAAACTTTGTATTCTATTACTAATGTAATTATTACAAAACAATAAATGTTATTGCATAAAATATAATAATTCCAATATTAAAGTATTATCTAAGAATTTAACAAAATTATAGGAATATTGGACAATTATCATGAAGAAACTAATAATTATCTTTTATGGAATAAATCAGAATGTGGTTTTTAACCAACTTATAGTCAAACATATTTCAAAGGTGGGATAGTGAAAATATTCTCAACTAGACTTTGTTTTCCTATGTTTGCAGTATACTTAACTACTTTTTTTTATACCTAAATATGGGAAAACGATTAGTTATTAAATAAACACAGATGCTAAGAGTACTAACCACCGACGAGCAAAAATGAGAGCACTAATGAAAGTGGAAGAAGCGACAGATGTGTGTAAGAACAGTAGCAAATGAAGTGGTCTTTGCCTACCCCTACGGTAAAAAGGCGTGACTATATGTATGCATGTATGTACTCGTAGATGTTAAAGGCAAAATTACCTAAAAAGTTTAATTTCTAATAATGATAGTTATCATTATTACTATTATTACTCATGTAGCGATTGGAGATATTGTTGTTTGTAACTTAGCAATCTATTTAAATGTTAAAAAAAACAGCAAAAAAAATTACATAAAATTTCTATTACAAAAAAATTAGTTCTTGTTTAAATATTACTGTCTTTACTAAAGCTAAACTTTACGAAAATAATAATGTCTGTCTACCCTAAAATGTCTGTCTAACCTAAATGATGTCATTTATAGGTCGTTTTAACATCAGTCATAAAATAAGAATACAACTGTTTAAACGAAACACTAAAACTGTAAATTTTTAAATTGTTGTCCCTGTTATTTCAGGTAACATTCGGCTTGAGGCAAAAAAGTTTGTCTGACTTTACATTTCTTAATACGTCAGCAGTAGCACATTTTCATTTTTAATTCTATTTTCTCTCTTAATCTACAAGAGCCGTTTTGAACATTCTTTCCTTCAATTAATCCAAAAAAAAATAATCCAAAGGTGCATGATCGGGAAATCTTGCGGACCACTTTACTGATCCATACGGGCCGATCCACCGATTAGGAAATATTTTGTTTAAATGACCCTTACAAAATTGTGTGCGAGTGCTCCATAGTTTTGAAAGTACACGCATACTTAGTGATAGATATTTTAATAATCTAGGCAAAGCGTCTTGCAGCAAAAAACTTTTTCTGTTTTCAGTGCGGATTATTTTAAGACAGTAATGTAAGTTAGGCTTATATTATACCTGATTTCAAGCCCTACCGTTTTATTTGACCTCTTTCAATATTATTATTTTATAACCAACGTTAAATAAAGTATTTTCATATTTTTTTTTAATTTGATTTATTTACTGAAATAAAATCACGATGCAAAATGTAATGCACCATTAAAAAAAATTGCGCGCAGAATTCAAATGTTGAATTAAATATACAGTTTTTCATTTAAATTTCAAAAGTTTGGTTCGTTTCCGGTCAAACCGGAAAGTGAATGAACAATGTTATTATGCTTCTTCTAGAGTACAGACCTGTAAAAATATATTTCTTACCCATCAATGTCTTCTATTACTTTATAAGATTGTTTGGTTTCGTCTGCATCATCTAAAAATAAAAGTTATGTGTAGGAATTAGATAAAAAAAAATAAAAGAAAACGTTTTTTACTGAGAATTATACGTACAAATAATTAAGCATGACAAATTTGCCACATAGGCACGACAGAATGGTCAAGTTAAGAATTAAATGGTTTATCTTCCTAATCCAATAAAGATGGCCCCAAATTCAGCCAGATATGGAAGAAGAAACCGTAGAAGTTCCGCTCCCGTGTTAATATTCAACCGTTCCAAAAACTCTCAACCGACTTTCACCACTGCCACCAAACGAAAGATCAACCTTCCTCGCTCCCAGACCGGACATCAAGAAAATGACCCGGGACACGCGTCAGCCAACCTTTCCATGTATAAGTCCCTAGTTCATAAACGCGCTCGTTCGCATCAGTTGCCAGCCCATGCAAACCAACAATAATATATCTAACAACACACTACAATCGAGGCCAATAATCAAGGCGAAGTCCAATAAGAGAGACAAAAAAGTCACAGCTATTAATAATCGAATGCTATCACTACTATAGGCAACACTATATACAACGAACCCAAATGCAGACTATTATAATAATGAAACGGCAGATGGGAGAAGAAAAAAATAATAGGCACGTGACAACATCCCCTCTCCAAAGAAAGGAGGAAATCTTTCTAAAGATTTACGACGATGACGCAAACAAAAAAAAAACAAGAAGTGAACGAAAGAAAAAAAAAATATCCTAAACGAACCAAGTGTGTTATTCCACATCTGAAGATGGAGACTCATAGAACGGTTTCAGATCTTGCACATGCCAAACACCTTTAGAATTACCTGAATCGTCTTGGAGTTCATATGACCAAGAACCACACCTACGTTTGATAATGAAAGGACCTACATATACCGGAGCTAATTTAGCACTATAATAATTTAGAGCATCCGATAAAGACTTATTCCTTCGACGTAAATTATAGCGATCAGCATTATTCTTTTGTGTAGTCTTGATGCGCCCCTGTATTTGACGATATAATTTAGCATATCCTTCACAACGATTTTTAAAAAAATCTACAGGAATTGACTTGGAAGGAACTTTAGTTTGATGGTCAGTACCATAAAGGTTATGCTTCTAACAAATGTTATTTTAAGTTTATTTAACCATAACTATGAATTTAAATAAAATTAATATTTTTTTGTTCACACTATATATGTGTAGATCTGAAGATGGCTTTAAATGCAGAAACTAGTTACTACATACATACATATAGTCACGCCCTTTTCATGTAGGGGTAGGCACAGACCACTTCCTTCCACTTGCTACGGTTCTTGCACACATCTTTTGCTTCCTTTACTTCCTCTAAGCATTCCTTTATCTATCTTTGTAACCACATTTTCTTTTACACCATAGCGTTCTCTTATCTCACTATTTTTTACTTTATCCAACCGAGTCACTCAGGCTATACTTTTCAAACTACTCATATCCGCAGCAATAATCCTATTTTCATGCTTCTTCTGCCAAACCCAACATTCACTACCATACATAAGTGTAGGAACCAACACACCTCTATGCACAGCCAGACGGGAATTTTTGACACTTTCTAGCTGTTCATAATGCTATACAGTGCCCCATTCATTTGTTTTCCTGCCAACACCCTTCGCTTAATGTCACTGTCATATTTTCCATGTCTCGTAAACATTGAACCCAAGTACACAAATTCATTTACTTGTTCCACTTTTTCTCCCTCAATCTAAACTTCACAATTTTTCATGCTTTCATTTTTTTTAAAAACCATTACTTTCGTTTTGCTTGCATTTATTATCTCTTTTTTATCTCTTCAGATGACGCTAATATGACTTGATTATCGGCGTAAAGAAGGAATTTGACGATCAAATCATTTATTTTCAATCCATACGTACTCTTTTTAAAATCTTTTAAACAATCGTCTTTGTATAAGTTAAAAAGCCATGGCGAAGCCACACATCCCTGTCCCACACCTTTTTCGATGTTAAACCAGTCCGTGCAAGCTTCGTTTATCCTAACACAAGCAAGTTATTTCAGTGCTCTTATTAAACTACCGCTCACCCCATACATAGACAATGTCGACCACAATTCACTTCTCACCACTTTGTCTTAGGCCTTTTCCAAGTCTA
The DNA here is from genome assembly GCA_950111635.1 of Agelastica alni. Taxonomy (NCBI): domain Eukaryota; kingdom Metazoa; phylum Arthropoda; class Insecta; order Coleoptera; family Chrysomelidae; genus Agelastica; species Agelastica alni. Next base: position 53,418,958 of record OX467712.1, on the reverse strand, counting down.
TAAAAGCGCAATATATCTTCTGACTTCTAGCCAAGAATTTTTCAACTATACCTCGTAATGAAAAGACCTGATTCATACATCTCCTTCCTCTTCAAATCCTGCTTGCACATCCCATATCATCTTCTCAGTTTCATTCGTTACTCTTTTAATCAATATCTTTGCATACAGTTTGCCGACTACGCTGAGTAAACTAATACCTCGGTAGTTCTTACAGTCCTGCTGCGAACCTTTTTGCTTGTAAAGTGGCACGATAACAGCCTTGCACCAGTCGTCTGGTACGCTACCACTCCTCCAACAAAGGTTCAAAAGGCGGTAGTTACTATTAACAGCAATAACATATTAACAGTTAGGTACCTATATTAAATAATAATTCTTAATTGTTTAAGTATTATTGCTTTTTGTTTAATAGATGTACCTAAAGAATTTGGATTATATTTTTTTATACAATAAATTGCAAATATAAAGTCAGTTTCTGCTTTTTATGCATAAATAACTTTGATTTCATAACTTTCATAAATCAATGGACAGTTTTTATCGATATAATGACGGCATTAAGAGATATTAAAGTTCAAAGGTTATAACAATCGGTTTTTATAAATATCTTATTTCTGGGAATTAAAGGTTAATTAATGTTATTATAAAAGATATAGATCTCAGTATTTTTCACAAAAAAAGTTTTTTACATCTTTCAAGAATAACAATAAAGTGTTGTTTTAAAATATTGTCAGCAAAATAATATAATTTTTATTTTCACATTACTTCAATGTATTAGTAAGCACAATTTGTATTGTAAAAGCAAATAATATAAACTTTAATATAGCTTCATAAAAAAATGACAGTAATGCTGCCAAATTTAATATTAAAATTATCTATCCAACATCGAAGTATTAATATTTAAACACGAAACATATTTCATTATTTTATTTAATTTGTAAATTCTTAAATGTAAAAATCGTCTGCAAATTGGGGTATTTAATCAAAGTTGATGTAAATTAGTCCATTTACGAATGAAATTGAAATATCTTTTTCGACTTTTTTTTTTATATACAAAATTGACAATATTTTTGATGATAAAATTTTTATTTAAAGTCATTCCGAAATTGTCTCAAGTAAAGTTTAGTCTTTGGTAAGTTAACCAAAACATGATAGTTGTTTTTGTTAATAAAATAGGTTTTATTGGATAAGTAGAATAAATTTAAAATAAAAAATGTGTACTAACCTGCTTGCTGTTTATTGTTTGTCTCTTTATTGCCAGCATCCGTATCTACTTCTGCTTTATTTAATTTTCCGTATTCGGAATGTACTTCAAATCCATATTTGTCAGCATCTTTTTTGTGAAAACTGTCAAAATGTTTATAACCATCGTCTCCCTTATCGTTGGATTTTTTTAAAAATCCATGAACATTCCCATCAGCTCCTGGTTCATCTCCGTATGAATGAAAATAAGCTTCTTTAACTCCTAGAAAAATGAAATAGAATTTTTTTAAAATTATATCATAACTCGGAAATTGTACATTCATTCCGCAACCCGTACCCGTTGGAGTTTGATAATCTGCTTACAGGGTAAAATGCTTTGCTAGCCAAAGGCACTATTTCCAGAACTTACGTCCCAAAGAAACGCCTAGCGAGTACATCGCAAAAAAATATGATGTGGGTTGCTATTTCTTCGTGCTTCTTACTGTTCCTACAGATGGGGCTCTCATTCTCATACTCATACTGTGCAGGTGTTTTCTGGTTAAAAAGTGTCCCAGCACCATTAAACCTACACTTACGCACTGGCTGCCTACTCTCTGCAATATACCACCAGCCCATCTCCGCCGTGTAAACGCTCTCTGTGGAGAATATAAGAAAATCCAAGACAACCCTCAGCTCCATATCACGAAGACATCGACCAACTAGATAAGAGGTTACGTTCTAGGAAACCTTCAGTTCAAACTGCTGCAGCTCTTACCGCAAAATATTTCACTCTGGAACACGAATGGGCACAAGAATGGCGAAATAAAGTATCTTCTGACACCTACAACAACATACGCACAAACAAAACAGTTCCTGGCTCTGCTCTACCAAGAAAAACATGGTGCAGATTCTTTCTATAAAAGAAGGAAACTTGAAATTGGGGAACGACAGACCATCCATTACCTAGCATATAGCTGCGTCAGGAGATAGAGCCACAGCACGACTACAGACTTCTTGGGGGCCACCCCATCGGCTATTACGTGTATTGAAAATTAAGATTTAAAAATTTAATCGTCATTTTTTAGTCTTAAGCTCTTTTATCATGTGTTGCCACATGCTAAATTAAAAAAAATGGTGTACCGTTAGGAGTCCTGCTGAGCATTTTAGATCTTTTGTCACGCAGGGTTGTCATTGGCTTGCTTTGTCTGGACACTGTCATCTTTCTCACGGAAATTATAAGTGTATGGATAAAAGAAATAATTTATATTCTCAGATTATTCTTTGACTTAAAATTTATTAAAAAAATTTCAAAATATTTTAAGGTTTGTCACTTTTTTTAAAAACAAATTACATTTACCGAATAGATAATAATATAATTGTAGTGTTTTCAAATTACACGCACAATATTGTTTTTACTCTCAACTTATTTTATCTTTTTTTATTATTATCAAGACACAGAATGGTAGTCGCTAGGCATTAAGTTGTTATTTTTATTTTCGTTACTTTTTTTTAATATTTGTCAATAACTAAAGAAAAATAGATGTTTATGCCCTGAGGGCGACGTTTTACAAACCCGAGGGCCTCTGGCCCGAGGGTTAGTAAGTCGCCCGAGAGTATACACATCTGTTTATGCCCGCGGTACATACATAACTTTATGTCATACTAGTTCGTTATTGCAATCCATTCTCAATACAAATCAGTATTTTAAAAAATCCGGTTTGAATTAATAACATTGCCATTTTATCATAGTAGACACCATCGTTGCTAGGTGAATGTTGACAAACGTAAATGTCATAAAATCACAATAATCTTTATATGTGTCAAAGTAAGAAGTCAACATTTTGGAATTTCTGACAAAATTATTGAAAAAGCAAAGAAAGCAACGGAAAATTTGTTGCCAAAAAAGTCTAAAGAAGCTTACAACATGGAATACGAAAAATTATTAAATTGAATGCAAGAAAACTACGTAAAAGATGTTAATGAAACAGTGTTGCTTGGATACTTCGGCTATCTCGCTAATACATTTTCTCCGAGTTCCTTGTGGTCCAAATATTCCATGGTAAAGAAGACTTTAATAGTAAATAAAAATATTAACATTGCTAATTACTATAAGTTAATGGAATATTTGAAGCAAACTTCGAAAGGCTACAAACCAAAGAAGTCTAAAATTCTGTCTAGAGAAGATGTTTTAAAATTTATTCATAAGGCACCGAACGAGACGTTTTTAATGAACAAAGTTGCATTAATATTTGGAATATTTGGTGGATGTCGACGGCAAGAACTTGTGAACATGTTAGTTACTCATCTAGAAGATAAAAAATCGGTTTTTGTGGTAAACGTACCAGAGACAAAGACCGAAAAAAAACGCATTTTTACCATTATAGATAAGGGTAAAATGAACAGTTTAATGCTAATAAGATATATGTCACTACGGCCACGTGGTTGCTCAGAAAAAAGGCTTTTTCTGACCTATAGACAAGGTCGATGTACTGTACAGCCAGTAGGAAAAAACACCTTTGGAAAAATCCCGTCCATTATAGCGGAATATCTGGGTTTGAGTGATCCTGAGAAATATACAGGTCATTGTAAGCGTCGAACGTCAGCAACTCTTCTTGTAGAGGCTGGAGCCAGTATGACCACGTTGAAGTGCCATGGTGGATGGAAGAGTATGTCGGTTGCTGAAGGATATTTAGAGGATAGTTTATCTTTAAAAAATGAAGTTTCAAGAATGCTGGCAGGTGTACCTTCCGGGTTTTGGCGTTTCGGTACAGAAATTTGAAACTCAAACTATGAAACATGAATCGTTTGCTGCAGGCAACTTAACTATCACCGGATCATTTCAGAACTGCCAATTTTATTTTAATTTGTCAAAATAATGTTCATCGAATATTTACATATATTACTATATTCCGTTTGTAATTACATTAATAAAGGTTATTAAATAAGTTAAACAAAAAAGTATTTCTTTTTATGCCCACGCGGGCCATAAACTGAACTTTATGCCCGCGCGGGCTATAAAGTAAACTTTATGCCCGCACGGGCATAAAGTACGACATTAGATAGTTGGTAACTAAGTAATAAAAACACAATAATGAACTAGTATGACAAAAAAAATTAGAACAATTTCCTAAATTCAATTTATTTTAATAAATCACATCCATAAATATGTGCTGCTGATAATAGTAAAGATCGACATAATAATTTAATAAAAAAAATCGGTTTTATAATATAGTTGCCATAAATAACTTTAATAAGAATATTTTTATTTAATTTATATATTAAGTACCCATGGGCTATTTCATGAGTTTATTCCTCTAAACGATTATACATTCAAGAGAGCATCGACATACCTTAGAAATAACAAAAATATAAACCCGGCGTTGAGTACAAAATGCATAATCAATGAGAGACATCCAAATCGTCGCCGTATTGGCTGTAGCATAGTAATAATTAATAATGGTATATTACGTAACAATTAGTTAAGTAGTTAATAATGTTTTTCTAGTACCTTTTTTTTAATTTGAAAAAAAATTAGTTTGAAATAATAATTCTATCTAAATAAACAATGTTTTGTAACAAAATAATCTATAGATTCTTTTAAACGTTTTACTGTTATTAAAATTTAAATATTATTTTCTATTATTTTATCGCAAAGAAAAAATTTTTTTACGGTTAAATATTTTATACTTGTTTCTAGTTTCCTGTTTATATTTACACATAGATTGTTGCTTTCTTAGTACGTTAAAAAAATTTGTTTATTTATTGGGTATATCACTATATAAAAAAAAACTTGTAAACTGATTTAACAAAAGATACTGATAAAAAAAATTGACTGAGTGCCCTATAAATACAAATTTAAGCAATATTTTTGTATTTGCTTAAAGATTAGATAAATAATAAAAATATGTTTTTGTCTTAACAATAACAAAACTTTCAACAAAACAGATATAATTAAATTAAAAATATTTCCATCTAGAAAATATTGACAATTTATTTTTAAAATAGTGTAAACCGATTTATCATTTTAACTATTTTATCTAAATACATCAATATATCTTAAATGTGAGTAATTATGTTACAGCTAATTCCTGAAGTATTTGATATCTTGATGTTTTATTAACATTGTATTAGGCTTCTTGAAAAGTTTAGAGTAAACCGGGTTAATTAACTGCACACATAGAAATATCTAAAGTAGATTAATTTATATTTAAATATTAAGTTGATTTATTATAGTTCAGTTCATAAATCTATCACCAAAAGAAAAAAAACTGCCCATATCATTATTAGAGATGGCTTTACCTACTAAAATTTCCAAAACTAACGTTTAGAATCTACCATCTACCTTGGATTTAGTTTTCACAAACGAGGAACAACTACTAACTGAACCTTAACTTGAATCCCCCATAGGGATCTCAGACCATGTAACCATTACGGGAAATATTCAATTCAACTTACCTTTGTCTAACTCAAACACAAACTTAATTGCACTGGAGATCACGGATTTTGATAGCATGAAAGATAAATTATTTCTACTGGATTGGAAGCAAGTATTAGGTTTAGATGATGATCCAATAAAAATGTGGGAAAACTTTTATAACATCGTAATGGAACATAAGCACCTATACACCGAAATTCATCGAAACTTTGGATAAACAGCGAGTTACTATCACTTATAAAATACAAAAGAAACTATGGCATAAATATAAACTCTCCAGTCTCTCCTTTGGTTATAACTATCTTAAAAAACGGCAACAAACTCGATCCAAATAACTATCGACCCATTAGTCTCACATCAGTTGTTTGTAAATTAATGGAGTCCATTATTGCTGAAGCAGTTCTGACGTTCTTCACCAAAAACAAAGTTATTCCAATTTAGCAACATGGTTTCGTATTAAACCAGTTTTAAGTGAAGTTCCCCAGTGCTCCGTTTTAGGGCCTCTGCTTTTTGTGTCTTACACAAGTGACTTGCAATATCACATTAAGAGCAACATAGCATTTTACGCAGAGGACACCAAGATCTACTTAGATCCTACCTCAAACTCGTGTTATCTCTAGCACGATCTTAATTCTATTGCCAAATGGTCTGCTGACTGAATGCTTCCCCTAAATATAAAAAAGTGTATAGTTATGCATATTGGTAAGAACAACCCGAGACTAAATTACAACATTAATAATTCCAGTGTTAAGTCTGTACATTCTTATAATAATTTGGGCGTTATTATAAATTCTAATTTAACTTGGACGGAACGCGTAGGCTGAGTCTGAAATTGAAAATGAGGCTTCTATATATTCATATCCTTGTAAAATTGAAAAATAAATCCCTAAAATTACTGTAAAAATTAATTCTTTTAGTCTTTGGTTAAAATTATTTTCTGTTAATCTATGATTCTAACATTTGTAAACGCGCAAACACCAAACGGTCTTTTCAAATGGTTTCCTTTCAGTCGCTCATCAAACTCTATGGATCACACATAAGACCTATCATGGAATATTGTGGACCTGTTTGGAATCCGGATCTTGTCAGTGATAAAACACTTTTAGAAAATGTACAACGTCGGGTGACTAAAATTACATTTGTGCGTGCAAGGCCATCTTATTCCAAAAGGCTGAACATAGCCAATATTAACACTTTTGATCAACGTCCCATTCGAGGAGACCTTATTTCAACATTTAGTATTGTAAAATATAATTACGGAAATCTGGGAGACTTGTACGTGCTTAATAATGATGACCGACTGAGAAGTCACCGTTACAAATTAAAAATGGGAACATTCAAAAGCAGTTCTAGAAAAACATTTTTAAGTAATTAAATATTTCACACAGGGAACAGCCTATCACCAGGTATAGTAAATGCTGAGAGTGTTAACATTTTTTAACATTTTTTAAGATACTTTAATCTAATTCATGTTTTTGTATCTGGACTCATAGGTCTTACTAGACCTCAGTTCCTATTGGATTTATAATAATAATAATAATGGTTACATACATAAATAGGAAATTTAGAAATAGATGTACCTACTTATTTTTTTGTACGTTAAAATAAGTATCTACTAAGTTAGGTTAGGTTAGGTTAGGTATCATGTGAGTGGGGCGTGGTCGCCGCTCCACCGCGTTCATTAGTAGGTTTATTGTGGCTCACCCCTAGAGGCTACAGTTCAACAAATATGTTGAACCTTATTCTTCCCAGGCCGGGGCATGAACATAGTATATGTTCAGCAGTTTCGTCTTCCACGCAGCAAAACCGACAGTCCGTTTGTTGGTTTGGACCTATCTTTCTGAGGTGGTATCTTAGAGGAAAGTGTCCTGTAAGCAGTCCCGTTAGAATACGCAGGTCATTTCTGCTCCATTCTCGGATCTGCTTAGTTGTGTTTCTCGAGGGTTTAGGTAGAAACGCCTTCAAGTGAGTTAACCTTCGTATATCGGACCAGTACGTGAGTATTTTTCTATACGCCCAGTCCGAAATAATTATTTTGGCGGCACTTGTGGTGACTTCAAAAACCAGTTCTGGTCCAGTGAACGCAGATTCAACCCCCTGTTTTTCAAGGTTATCCTCCACCCCCTGGTGGTACTCTATGGATTCGATGCAATTCCATACAAGTTTAGAATTTATCTTGTTGGATCTCAGTGCTTTTAAAGCAGCCTGGCTGTCTGATATTATACTTATGTTTTTGTTTGCTAACGGTCTGTTGGTCAACTCTCTTGCACACAATTCGATAGCGAAGACTTTAGCCTGAAAGATTGTAGCATACCTGCCAAGACTGGTAGATATTTCAATCTTTGGTTTCCTGCTGAAACACCGGCCCCAACTCCATCAGGGGTTTTTGAGCCGTCTTCAGTCTCTGGGAAAAGGATTTCTCCGCTCGCCCATTCGTCTCTCTTCGGAAAGAGGACTTTGAACGACTTTTCTACGTGTATTTTTGTGGCTAGCAAGTCAGAAACCATCCCGAGAATTGGGTGGTTTTTTGTTTTACTCAGTATTCCGGGGTGATCTCCGATTTGCTCTCCATTGATTTGCCTTGCCAAACACAGGAATTTGTAGGAGACTATGCTGGCCTCCCTCTCTAAAAGAATATCTAGGGGAGGAAGATGTAGGAGGTGTTTCATCGCTGGCGTTGGTGTGCTGGACATAGCACCAGTTATGGCCAGGCATGCCAGCCGCTAAAGACCAGCAAGCTTTGCTCTAACTGTCTGTTGTAACCCATTGGTTTACCAGACTACTGAGCCATACGTGACCAAAGATATTATCATTGTTTGATAAATCCAGTAAATCTGCTTGGGGTTAATTTCCCAAGATTTTCTACATACTCTTCTGAGATTCCAGAGAAAAAACCTAGCTTTGATTATTGTTTTTTCCAAGTGGGCGTTCCAGGTGAGTCTTTTATCCAGAACCTACTTAGTTAAAAAAGGATTAAACTTTATTTACATAAAAATTTGGTTTTATTTATTTTTATAAACGTGATACTAGTATAGAATAAAAACCAACCAAGAACTCAAAGAACTCTACACTGATACCAACATAATAAACGACATAAAGGCCAGGAGACTACAGTGGGCAGGACACGTTAAAAGAATGCCGGATGATAGAATAGTAAAACTGGTGTGGGAGGAGGTCCCGGGGGGAAAACGCCCATTAGGTCGACCCCACCTCAGGTGAAGAGATAATATTGCAAAGGACCTAAAAGCCATGAATATCGAAGATGGACCCGATCGGATGCTAGATAGAAAAAGATGGAGACGTGTGGTTGAGTCGGCAAAATCCCACCCAGGGTTGTGAAGCCACTGATGATGATGATGATACTAGTATTATTATTTTATGTTACATGAAGTTAATATGGTATTTCCCAACGTTAGTCAAAAACTTTTTTTCATTAGATATTTGAGTTTTGATTGAATTCGTAAAATTATCTACAATTTTGATGGTTTATTAAATTTTAATGTGTTTATGTTTAATTGTCTGAACTTTGGTTTCAGTAGTTTTTTTTTTAAATTTATCTGTTATAAATTCATTAGTGTATTTTTGAAAGTTTGTTTTTTTTTTACTATCATGGGCCACTATGGGAAAATCCGTTGAAATGATTTGCTGATTAAAAAATAAAGTAATTAAAATTCCCATTTCAACACTACAAAGATACTAAAAATTGGTTTTAAATACAAGATTATTATTAATCGCACTTACATAATGATGTTCGTCAGCTATATGCTTACCAAGCTATGATTTATTTGTATAAAAATAAAACACTAATAGAGGAACTGAAACATAACTACTCAACAAGGATTAAGCTGAGGGGATATGCACAGGTTCCTCTCATTAGAAAAATAGTCTGCCAACGTAGTCATACTTTTATAATACGCAAACATACAATTTTTTGCCTGAAATGTATAAAACGTATTAACTTACTATCAATTCGATTACCTTGATTAAAAATATAATTAAAAAATTCTTTTTGGACCATGAAAGGAAACCAATACATGAGTAATTTGTGTTTAAAAACTAATTATCTTTATTAATTACCCTCAGTAAACATCATTTTATTCAACACTCTCGTTTTATATCTTTTATAACATATTTTGATTTGCAGAGTTGTGAACACCAGGTGTTTTTTTTTTTTTATGAAAATAGTCGCAAAAAGGGTAGACCTATCGTGTGGGCCGCGGACGGCCCGCACTGCGACTATTAGAAGGGGAAGAGATTATAGAAAGGAAATGATTGTGGACACACTTTTTAAAAAGTTGCAGGTCATAGTTCTCTGAAAAAACTGATTTTGGAAGCTTATTCCATTCCGTAGTAGCCCTGTAAAAGAAGAATTCTTGATGAAGATTGGTCCTTGTAGTGTCAAGCTTGAGAGTAAATGTGTGAGACTGATCAGCGTGCCGAGTTCTTCGACCGAATGTAGCCAATGGTGGTACAAGAGTTTTTATTTCTCTGGAGCATCTGCCATGGAAATATCTGTAGAGCAATGAATCTAGAAGACGATGAGAATGCCATGGTGCTGAACCCCAAATGTGCGAGCAATACTCCAGTAGAGGTCGGATTTGAGCCTTGTACGTCGTCAACAGTTGATCAGGAGTAAAAAACTTTCTGCTTTCCACAGAAAACCTAGCCTCTGGCTTGCCGACTTTGCGATGTTAGCAACATGGTCATGCCAAGACATATTATTGGACACCGTGACTCCCAAAATCGAGATGAAGGGACTTGGTTCAAGGCTATCAGTGTCCTGGAAAAGGTAGACCAGTACGGTGCCACCCAAGTTACCAGTAAAATGGACTCTTTTTTTTAGGGTTATGTTAAGAACGAGGTGTATAAAACACCTTCAACAAGGTGTGAAATGAAATAGAGAATACGAAATGCATTTCGAAATGTTACTGTACAAATGTTTTGGAATGTAAGTAACTCTTTTAATGACTGCTTTCAGACATGCATAGATATTTTGGGTGGTCATTTTAAACATTTTAATAATCAAGACCTGCTTTATTTTAGTAATAGTGTTGTTTTTTAATTTTACGTGTATTGTTTCTTATTTCTCCACAAGTGTAAGTTTATTTAAACCTTATTTCTAATCATTTTTTTTTCTACACTCGTAATTAAACTACCATGCTACTAAACAGTAATTATTAATATTTTTTTGATAAGTCAATCATGGCCAACTAACAATTATTGATACGTTTAGAAACCTAATTAATACTTTGGATAGAAAAATGGAAATATCTCAAAAAATAATAACTTTAGGTATGGGGAATGGAAGATAAAAAAAGAAGTATGGTAACATCCTACAGTGATGTAAAATACAGGGTGATCCATTTGAAATTACTGACAAAATAATGTACTCAAGTTTCCACTTACACTGTATTCGATTTAATAAATATAATAAAGTTCGTTTGTGTTAATAACCTTTGACAACCTTTGGTTTTAAAGTATTATTATTCTTTTTTTATTTATACAGGCCGTTGAACTTGTTAAAATTTTCACATAGAATTGGTTATAACTTTTTAAATACCCTGTATAGCATACTAAAACCTTATATTGTTGTAATGGGAAGGTAAAGCATATTTTAATTTTAAGGTAAAATATAGGGTAATTCATTTAAAAAAACATGTATCTGGCACCGAGTTATGGAATACCCTGTAATATTGTAACTAAATTTGAAATGTGAAGCTTAAAGTTGCCCACAATTTTTTTTGGTATCTCTTATGATGACAGAGCTACTGAGCTTTATAACACTAATCAATTTCACTGTATGTAGCTGATTTTTGGAAACTGAAAATTTGATTTGATATGGTGATCCGGCCACGGACATATAGTTGATTTTTGTATTTGTTTATTAAATAATCGATTTATGAGATCCCTGGTAATACAAAAAAGAGGTTAGAGGCTCAAATTATTCTAGCGTTTGATGATATTTGTGAATATCCACATCTATTTCGAAAAAATTCGGCAGGCGATTGCACATTTTCTTTTTCGTGTGGGCCGCGGACGGCCCGCACTGCGACTATTAGAAGGGGAAGAGATTATAGAAAGGAAATGATTGTGGACACGCTTTTTAAAAAGTTGCAGGTCATAGTTCTCTGAAAAAACTGATTTTGGAAGCTTATTCCATTCCGTAGTAGCCCTGTAAAAGAAGAATTCTTGATGAAGATTGGTCCTTGTAGTGTCAAGCTTGAGAGTAAATGTTTGAGACTGATCAGCGTGCCGAGTTCTTCGGCCGAATGTAGCCAATGGTGGTACAAGAGTTTTTATTTCTCTGGAGCATCTGCCATGGAAATATCTGTAGAGCAATGACTGGTCCTCAACTCTTCTTCTATGTTCTAGAGCAGGGATGGCCAAGAGGTCGACCGCGGTCTACCGGTCGACCGCGAAGGCGATTTAGGTAGCCCGCGAGAATCAAATGAACTGAACAGAAAAATATTAAAAAATATGTAATATTACGTATTTTAGAATCTATTCGCCCCAAGAACACTGACTATAGCTACATGTGTTTCGGTTCCGGTCGGTCGGTCGGTCCTTTCTTTTCCTTTCGCATTGTTTCCTCTTTTTATGACCTCGCCCACGAAGGATCCGCCAGGTCAGTTTTATTACTTACTCTTTGGGCCAGGCAAGGCAATAGTACTGACTAGTTTCGACTGGAGTGCGAACGTATTTACAATTAATTTGTTGCGTCGCGATTATTAAAAGTTAACGTAGGGGCCTTGTGACTTAGTGTTTTTTACCTATTTTATCAGAATGGCAACCTAATCGATACTGAATGTGTTGTGGTCGAAGAAGAAGTAATTAAAATGAGAAATGACATTTTTTTGAAAGCTAGAGCATCTGGTAGTAGAGATTTTTGGAAAGTGATTTGCAAAGAAAAGTTTCCATGCCTAAGAAAGGTAGCTTTATACTTGACTTCATTTTTTGGTTCTACCTATCTTTGCGAATCAACTTTTTCAACTATGAATTCAATAAAAACCAAACATCGTTCCCGCTTAACAGACGCTCACTTAACTTCCTGTTTGCGCATCGCAGTTTCTTCGTACACTCCCCAATATGATAAACTTGTGGAGAATATGCAGTGCCAAACGTCCACCCAAAAGCATAAAACGAAATGAAAGATGCGAGTTTCATATGTCTTTTTGTAGGTATTCGGTTTGTCTCTTGTTTATTTATATGTATTGTCTGGTTTTGTGTGTACATACACTGTATGTAAATGTGGAATAAATGTATTTGTAATATTTGATAAATAAGTAAATACTTACAAATTTTTCATAAACAATATTTCTCTCTTCTAAACTCTACCTTGCAGTCGACCGCTAGAAATATTTTCGAACACAAGTAGACCTTACAGGTCAAAAGTTTGGCCACCCCTGTTCTAGAGGGTGAATGGTATCTGTAAGAGTTGAGCTGTTTATCAAGCGAATGGTTTTTTTCTGAATGGAATCTAGAAGACGAAGAGAATGCCTTGGTGCTGAACCCCAAATATGCAAGCAATACTCCAGTAGAGGTCGGATTTGAGCCTTGTACGTCGTCAACAGTTGATCAGGAGTAAAAAACTTTCTGGCTTTCCACAGAAAGCCCAACCTCTGGCTTGCCGACTTTGCGATGTTAGCAACATGGTCATTTCAAGACATATTATTGGACTCCCAAAATCGAGATGGAGGGACTTGGTTCAAGGGTATTTCCTAACATTGTGATGGGATGATTTGAGGAATTCACTTTCTTGGAAAAATTGGCACTTTGTGTTTTTTGGGCGTTGAACTGAACAAGATTGTTGGTTCACACTAAATTCAATTAAATTATTAATGTGTCTATTTTTATTACTAAGTTCTGATTTTAAATTTTTGTAACCCATGCCCAACCAGTTCTGGTCCTAATGGGCTATACTTTAGTTTATTCAAAACAATATTGTTATTTATAATTAATATGTTTATCACACACAAGCTGTGACAATAGCTTCAGTGATTATTTATGTTTGTTTCTAAAGTGGTTTGTACATACTGTTAATGTTTGTAAATCATTATTGATGAATAAACATTATTATTATTATTATTATTATTATTATTATTATAATGGAGAGCAAAAAATTATAAAAAGAGGCTTCTTGAAGTTTTGGAAACTAAGAAATTCGAAAAACAATATATACTAGACAAAATTGCTAAAAATTACGGTCATACGTATGCTCCCATACTTTTGTATTCTTAACACCATAAAAATTATTTGGGGCCAAATATAACAACGGATAAGACGAAAAAATCCATTTCCAAAATTACACCAAAAAGTGATTAGCTTAATTAGAAATGAATTTGAATATGTTAAAAAGGTAAAAGTAGAAACTTATTTTATAAAAAATATGCAACCCAGTACCAAAAAATAATTTTATTATCAATGTTGGATGTAACAGTGAAGATAGTAATGATGCAAATATGAACTGCGTTTTTCTAATTTAACAGTTTAGACTTATTTAATGTTTTGAATAATATTACATTTACCTCATAGCAATGATTAGTGACAAATTTATAGGTTATTTTACTGAGAATATTTTAATGATAATTCTTATTTACCATATGTCCCAAAATTCCTAGATATTTGAAAAAAGTTTAAAGTTTAACAAAATTTTAGTTATACAAAAAAGTAAAACTTTTAATTTGCCGTGTATAACAAATTTGGTGAATTTAATATTTATTTTATTTAATAAATTTGCGAAGAAATAATATTTAAATTTCGTTACTGTCAGCTAAACATTCCAATATGAAATTCTTTTGTTATATTTCCGAACAATATTTTTACATCCATAAATTTTATTTATTATATTTAAATTATTAAAATAAAAGGTAAAAGTGAAAAAATATGCGGACGCCCCTGACTCTAAAAAATTAATTCATAACGTTTTTGTGATACTGGCATTCGGCAATCCTTATCATTTGGTTTGGTGATAGATTAATGAACTACACTTAAAGTACATTGTATTTTTAACTTACATTGTATGTCATGTATTTTCTGATGTTTTTACTTAAACATTGTAGATTGTAGATTGTAGGGGGGATCGTGAAGGCTTTGCAGCCTCTCAAGCACCTCGACCTTTTAGATCTTTTGTGCATAACCCTTAAACTGTAAGAGGACCGGGAATGACTTCGTACAAAGTTTATCAGTTTCCTGGGAGCTAAGTTCCTGACCTCCCTTCCAGAAACTTAAGCCTCCTGCAGAAAAGCACTACGCATTCGCAAAACAAATGTTCTGCAGTTTCAGTGAAGTTCTTGCAGTAGCGGCAACTATCACTCTCTGTTTTGCCCATGTTTTTCGGGTGATACTTACATGAACATAAAAAAAAGCTCAGCAAAACATTTAAAAAAACATGTTTTTTTATTGCTTTATATTTAAGCGATTCCAAACGCTTGTTTAACTGTAATGAGAAACACTTATTGTGGCAAAATTTCCAATGAAGTCTATTTGTTTTTTAAATGAGAGAGACTTAAAAGGTTTGAGAGTATGAAGAGTACTGGGAAATAAATCACAATTGCAGAATGTACAGGAGGTTCATTCTTTTAGAGGCGACACAACGGACTCAGTTTCAATGTAGGACAGATCTTATTTTAATTCAAATATTTTTTATGCCCAATAGGTAGGGGAGATTGGTGTTAATTGTACCAGGTGTCTATTGTAACAGCGTACTTACAAACTTAACAGTTTAACTGTTAAAGTTATTACTAGTGCCATCTAGAAATACTATACAATACGTAATAGAGAGCTAGTGTTTTGTTTCAACTACATTGTCAATATGGTGAGAAAGTGCTGGGTAATTTAATAAATACATAGTTATCTTATTAAATATTAGAATGTAAGAATATTTAGACACGCTGTAACGTGCCTATTTTTCCCTTCTACAGTTCCATTATAATTGTGTCTCTGATAGTTTTGTATTCCTCAGGTACTCGTAAATAGTGTCGCGTGCCGTATTTTGTAGTAACTTAAATATGTCATTCATTGTAAATAGTGTTGCATACCTTATTGTGATAGGATTCGATTGTTAATGGCTGTGGCATTTTTGTTGATCGCTGGAGATTGAGTGGGGTGTTTTCGTTATTAGATTTTGCTTTGGTTTTTGGCCTCGATTGTTGTGTGTTGTCGGTTATATTATTGTTTGGTTTGCAGTTCTGTGTGGATGGGGCTAGCTATCAACACGGACGAGCGCGATTCTTGGTGTGGAGCATGGACTTACGAATATTGTTGGTTGACGTCGGTTCCGTGTCATTTTTCTTGATATCCGGCTTGGGAAGTAGTCAGTCGTGTGGTGACAGTCTTGGGAGTGGTGTGGTGAGAGTTTTAGAGGCGGTGTGATATTAACAAGTGTGCGGAGCCTCTACGGTTTTCTTTTCATATCTGGCTGTATTTGGGCCATCTTGATTGGATTTTGAAGAAAAACCATTTAATTTTTACCTTGACCATTCTATCTTACCTTCGTTGTGATATTTTGGATTTCGGTGTCGAGTTTAAATAACCGCATGCGGGATTTATTTGAGGGAAGCCATTGTTAATTAGCAGGTGCCGTTCCATAACCAAACCGGCCACAGGAGTAGTGCATTCGTATACCCAAAGGTTACAAGTGATTTATTTTTAAATATTTAACGACGTGGCTTATTTTTGACACCACGATTAAGTTTTGTTTTAATTTATTAATATAATACATTATTAAAAACTATTTATTGCATTAGATAATATGCCAAAACTGAGTACTTTGATTTATTGTTGGCTGTTGATTTTGACTATATTTGTTATAATGTTATTATTGAACTGAGTACTTTGATTTATTGTTGGCTGTTGATTTTGACTATATTTGTTATAAGTTTATTATTGAACTGAGTACTTTGATTTATTGTTAGCTGTTGATTTTGACTATATTTGTTATAATTTTGTTATTGAGCTGTGTACTTTAATTTATTGTAGGAGTAAAGTATCCAATATATTTTAGCTATAATTTCATTTATTTGGTTCACCATAATCTCAGTTGTTTATCGTGTGGCTCTGCTAGTGCCTATAAGACCTAGTGGTTTCCGGCTTGAACCGTCTAGTCGGTGGCGCGGCTCACTTTTATATATATTTTTTCTCCTACCCTCTACGGCTGAGCTCGGGCATAATTTGCCAGTAGAGAGACCGCTGGCAGAGTACTCTATAGAGAACGAATAAGACGTGGCAACGCAGTAGCGTGTCAAGCCAAGTTCAAGACCTATAGACCAAAACTCTAACCCAGATGACCTCTAGAAAGTTCAAATTTGACATACAGTTAGGTAGTTGGGTAAATACAAAGTAATAAATCAGAAAGATCATTATTCTTAAAGTGCCTATTCGGTCCGAATGTTGGCAATCATTCTGGCTATCATTATCTTGTTTGCTGCGGCATGGTAGTAGAGAACCACATTCTCAGGTTCTTCAGCCACGAGATACGTCTTCTTCCCGGTCCTCTCTTTTCCAATATCTTGCCTTGGAGATTCCGTTTTAGAATTCCGTATCGACGTTCATTACGCATAATGTGATTATTTTAGTTTTCTGGTCTTTAAAATATCCATGACTCCTAACTTCTTGTTCATTTTTGTTAGCACTGATTGGTTGGTCACATGGTCTGTTCATGGAATCTTCAGAATTTTGCAGTACAGCCACATTTCAAAGGATTGTAGTTTTTTTGTGGTAGCCTTCGTCAACGTCCATGTTTCTACTTCATACAGCAACACAGAGAAGACGTAGTATCAAAGAAGCCTTATTTTGGTGTTCTTTTGTAAATTTTTGTTTTTGAAGAGTGATGCCATTTTTGGAAATATTGTTCTCGCTTTCTCTATACGGCAGCGAATTTCTTGTGAGTGATCCCACTGCTTATTTATCATGGTCCCTAGGTATTCATATTGTTGCGTTCTTTTGATATTTTCAAAATTAACTGTCAGTTGTACATTATTGATAGAGGATTTGCTAATGACCATATAAATAGTTTTATTGATGTTAAGATCAAGCCCATATTGGTGGTTAGTTTCAGTTATTCACGTCATAAGATATTGAAGGTCTTCTAGATTATCTGCGAGAACTACAGTGTCGTCGGCATATCTTATGTTATTCATTCTCTCCCCATTAACGAGTATCCCTGCTTTGATCTCCTCCATTGCTTCTTTGAAGATTTGTTCGGAGTATATATTAAACAGTAGGGGGGAAAGAATACACCTTTGTCTAACACCCCGTTGTATTGATATGGTATCTGTACGTTCTCCTTCCACCCTAGCAAGTGCCGTTTGTTGTGAAACAGTGTTTCCCTTTTAAAATTTTGATCAAGAAGGGATAATTTATTTTCAAATTAAATGACGTCTTCTAACCTCGAAAAAACTGTATTCCCTTTGCCCTGTAGTTTATGATTAAGTTGGTTTAGATGAGACGTAATGTCTACCATGAAATAAAATTTTTGTATCCACTGATCGTCTGTTA
Organism: Agelastica alni; assembly: GCA_950111635.1. Classification (NCBI taxonomy): domain Eukaryota; kingdom Metazoa; phylum Arthropoda; class Insecta; order Coleoptera; family Chrysomelidae; genus Agelastica; species Agelastica alni. The sequence goes on along the minus strand of OX467712.1, from coordinate 53,400,852 downwards.
GTTCTGTACCACAGCCTTAATTAAGAGCCTTAAGGGGCCAAAGAGCCGCACTTTGCCGACCACTGGTTTAGGCAATAGTTTAAATTAAAAGTTAATAATATTTTTCGTCGAAATTTTGAACCGTTTAAGAACGGGTGTAGTATTAAGTCAAGACAGTTTCACTTTATCTAATCAACTCCTTAAATTAACCGCTAAAAATCCAAACGACCGGCTTAAAGAAATTATATCTTAATTTAGACTGCTGTCCGATGATACAGTTTGTTTAATCCTCACTAAAAATATGTGTTACTAGTATAATACTGCAATGTTGGCTAGTATGGAGCAACCAGAAATTAAATTTAATTCTGTCTGTCCACGGTATTTAAAAAAACGTGCAAATGAAGTACTCAAAAAGAACGATGATGATGATAGAAAATGTCACCACTATAAAAGTAGGTGCACGTGTAATGTTGCAAAGAAACATAGATGTCAGTAAAGGACTGGTAAACGAATCCATTTGAAAAATAGGACTTCGACAACAGCTATAGCGCACGTAAATTACAATACCATTCAAGCATAATTTAATTTACGAACTAGACCAAGTTTCAGATATTAAATAATGTATATGTTCACAGGGAACAATTCCCTATTTGCTTAGCTTATGCTATTACTATTCACAAATCACTAGTCTGACTTGGCTAGTTCAAATACGAATTAAATTATAGCATTCGCAAGTTCTAAAGCTGTAAGTTCTTATTTTATTCTTCCGAAAATTTGACTTGCTGGTAGAAACTAGCCATCGAACAAAGTGCTCTTGCATGACCGATTTAGTAAGTACTAATTTAATAGGTACTGTATCACAGCTACATTATTAGTAAAAGATAAAACAATATAATAAATAGGAAAAAAAATTCTATTTCTTGAAGTGCCTCCTCCATTCAATGAAGATCGGCAACAATTCTGGCAAATTCGTCTCTGTCCTGGGCTCTTCTTAGCAAGGAGTTCGAGTCTAAACCTGTCCAATCCCTTATGTTTTTTAGTCACGTTTTCCCTTAATCTTCTCCTCCATAATTAGTTACAGGAATCTGTATTTGTCCTGTCTCATGACATGGCCAAGAAAAACAGTCTGTCGCTTTTTTATGGTCTCGAGGATTGTTCGGTCCTTGTTCATCCTATGTAAGACCTCTTGATTGGTGTTATGATCGGTCCATGGAATACGCAGCATTTTGCGGTACACCCACATCTCAAATGCTTCCAGCTTGTTAATGCTACTGACTTTTAGCGTCCAGGCCTTGACTCCATATAGTAATGTGGAATACACATAACATCTAACGAAGTTAAATCTTATGTTTAAATTGAGTGTTCTGTCAGTTAATAGATTCCGAATTTTAATAAAATTAGCTCTCGCTTACTCTATGCGGAATCTTATTTCTATCTCGGGATCCAGGTCGTCGCGGATCCAACTTTCCAGATACTTAAATTTTGTGACCTGCTTTATTGGTGATCCGTATATATTTATGTTGAAATGGTTGTTCGGGTTGCGACTTATTTGCATGATCTTCGTTTTTGAGATATTAATCTTCAGTCCCATTTCGTCCCCGGAAACCGATATGCTGTCGAATAGGCGTTTCAGCCCTTCAGAACTGTCTGCTATTATCATCGGCATATCTTAGATTGTTTATGAGTTTCCCATTAATTTCAGACCGTCCTCCGCCTCGTCCAGAGCGTTTTGGAAAATGATTTCTGAATACATATTAAGGAGCATGGGACTAAGTACACACCCTTGTCTGACTCCACACCTTATAGGTACGGTGCCTATTTCGGTGTTTTCCAGTTTAACAGATGCTACTTGCTGTTCATAGAGATTGTGTACGATTTTTAAATCCTGGGCATCGACACCTTTTCTTTCCAGCAGTTCTAATAGTGTGGTGTGATCTATACAGTCAAAGGCCCTTGTGTAATCTATGAAGCACAGATACACTTTCTTTCGCTGGTCTCTGCATTTTTGTAGCAGGACAGACAGTGCGAACAAACAAAAAAAAAACAAAAAAAGATTAATGGATTAAAAATGGAGCGATCTACACTTGGCGAATGGCCAGGTGGTGGACTGAAGCAAGTGAGATATACGCTATTTTAATAATTTGAATATTAATTATTTAATTTCCTTGCAGAAGAAAATTCAAAACAATCAAAGAAATAGAAAGAGAGTAAATAATTTTGTCTGTATATTTACCGTACAGGTAATAAATTTCATATCTAACATTCAACACATTTCTTATTTCAGCAAGTAAGTTTACATTATTTTTTCGTTTTATTTAATACAAAACATTAAAAACAATTTTGATCTCTGCACATAGCCATTATCAAAATTATTACTTACTTTTAAAAGCATTTTAATTCTTTTTCAAGTGGACAACCACTGACAAGTTGTTGAGAAATAAGTAAAAGCCTTCGGAAATTTCTAATAAGCACTTTTAAGTAAGCTAGAATCTAAAATAAGGTTTAAAAAGAAAAACGTGTCATGGCCAAAAGATTATTTATCAAATGCCATCTGGACTAATAATTCTGGATAAATAATTCACACCATAATTCAGATTATTCAGTTTTGTCATACAGGTACAAAGTAACATTAACTTACGGATTTTAATATTTGAGAAAATTTGACTTTACAGAATCCGAGATAATGATATACAAAGTTAGCATTTTTGCGCTTGATTCCCATTTTTTTTTATGCAGAGGTGGAGAAAATCCTTTATAAAGAGGTTATAGGTCTAAAAGCTCAAGGTCTACTGTGAGACGCCACTGACTGTGTCAGGTCTACTCACCAAAAACTCCACTCCTATCAAGGTCCGTCTAGCTATTGCCTCCGGTGACACTTAGGCCTGTTGGCCCATTGTATCTTGCCTATGTGTTTTTGTATTATTGTACAATGGAAACCAGACCCGCAGAGTTAGTTCCCATTTAAAACATGAAGATCTCGTCCGTCTGACTACGAGGGCGGTTTGATAAGTCAGTGACTTTTGAATGAAACAAATTTTTTTCCGCACATAAACATTTTATTTTTCTACATAATCACCTTTTAGCTCGATACATTTAGTCCAGCGTTTTTCTAATTTTTTTATTCCCTCCAAATAATAGGTTTTTTTAAAGCTCTCAAAATACGCGTTTGTTTCGGTAATGACTTCTTCATTCGACTCAAATCTCTTACCGCCCAGCCATTTCTTTAGGTTTGAAAACAGAAAATAGTCGCAGGGGGCTAAATCTTAAGAATATGCTGGATGGGGTAGCAGTTTGTATCCCAATTCGTGGATTTTGGCCATCGTGATTAGACAAGTGTGCACACGTGCATTGTCTTGATGGAACAGCACTTTCTTCTTCTAAGCCAAATGCGGCCATTTTTGCTTCAAATCAACGTCGAATATGTTTAAAAGCTTTGAATAATATTCGCCGGTGATCGTTTTATCTTTCTTGAGGTAAGCGATGTGAATAACACCGCGTACATCCCAAAAAACTCTGGCCATGACCTTGTTGGCTGACAGACTCTGTTTAGCCTTCTTTGGTCCACGTTCACCCCGATCAACCCACTGTTTCGATTGTTCCTTGGTCTCTGGCGTGTTGTGATTGATCCATGTTTCATCCACAGTAACAAAACGGCGCAAAAATTCGTCCGGATTACGGCTGAACATCGCTAAACACTCTTTTGAAGTGGTCACACGATTGCGCTTATGGTCGAGTGTGAGCAATCGCGGCACCCATCTCGCAGAGAGTTTTTTCATGTCCAAATATTCGTGTAAAATATGATGTACCCGTTCAGTTGAGATACCTACAGCATAAGCCAACTCACGCACTTTTATTCTCCGATCATCCAATATCATTTCATGGATTTTATCGACGATTTCCGGCGTGATCACTTCTTTTGGGTGACCTGGACGTTCGGAGTCACTAGTGCTGGTACGACCACAACGGAACTCTGTAAACCACTTCTTAACCATTGAAATTGATGGTGCCGAGTCCCCGTAGTATTTATCAAGTCTTTCCTTAGTTTCAGTGATGGATTTTTTACGTAAAAAGTAATGTTTAATCAGCACACGAAATTCACTTTTTTCCATTTTCGTAAAAATTCACGAGGTTGTCTGCTTTGAACGGCTATCAAACACCAACTGCACGACGTAGCTTGCTTAAAATTAGAAAGTTGCCCACTGATAGATTATAGTTGACGGCAGCACTGTTGCATTTGGAGTAACTGCGCGGGAAATTCAAAAAGTCACTGACTTATCAAACTGCCCTCGTATTTTTAAAGTTATTTAAAATACCACGTCCAATGTATTTTAAATAAAAGAGAGCAGTAGACGGTATAAAAAATAATGTTGATAGTTGACCAATTAATATGTGAATTATGATAATTTAAAAGTAATACTTGTTTAAAGCTTTAGGAACAATATAAGGAACTAGGAACGCAAGAATAAAAACAGCTCGAATCTTTATTAGTAATGTTTTTACGATTGAAAGAAAGTGAGTAACACTATATTTCACTATATGTCACTTTATTTCTAAGCGAACCGTCACTACAAAATGTTTTAAAGTCGAAACTTGGTAAACAAACTACTTTAATTTCAGTATTGCCTAACGCACCTTGCAAATAAAGAATGACTTAATAGAAGAGTTAAAAAGGACAGCAATTAAATTTCGAGTTTAACATCCAAGACATCCTTAACAAACAATAACAAATAAATCTAGTACTCGAATGTTTTTTTTTTCAAAAGTAGAAATACAAAACCTATTTTTTGAAAATAAAATATAAATAAAATTCCAACCAGCTTTACAAATCAGCGAGTACAATAGCTAAAAAACGTCACTTAAATTTTCTTCAAATGCCCTCCAATTTTTTTTTAAAATACCGGTAGCAGGTATGTTTAATTAAATTAAAATATTACTGACATACCTGGAGTTAAAAGTTCGTGTATACTTTGTGGTCTAACTGCTCTCGTTTCTCGAATAGTACTTTCAACCAACGCAGTGTCATCGCTTTGTTCCTGCATCAGATCATCAAACGGAAGACTATTTGAATAACTCAACGAACCTACTACGAACAACACATGTACAAATATCCACATTTTTTTGTATTTGTTTTGGTAAAATGAACAAAGATACAAAAACTGCAGTTTCAAACCCGAGATCCGTTAATCTAATTTCAATTTTCAGATTTGCGATTTATTTATAAACCCATGGTTTGTTTCGTTAGTAAAAATATTGTATCAGATGTGGTTTACTTTTACATAATCTCTATTAAAGTTTTGGACTGGTTTGCGGTTTAATGCAATGTAACACAAACTAATTTATTTTCTATGGCGTAGTAAATCAATATTCGTTTCAATTTTTTTTAAAAATATAGAACGAGGAGCAAAAAACTCAAAAAGGCGTAAGATAATAATAATTATTAGGTAGTAAAATATTTTTATTAGAATGATAAAACAAGTTACTTGCCCTACCTACATACATACATACATAAAGTCACGCCTTTTTCCCATAGGGGTAGGCAGAGAACACTTTCTTCCACTTGCTATGGTTCTTACACACATCTATTGCTTCCTCTACCTTCATCAGTGCTCTCATACATGCTCGTCGGTTGTTGGTACTCTTGACCTGGCCTTTCTTCAAAACAATGTTGATCTGATCAAGATATGTTCTCCGAGGTCGACCTCTACCGACTTCTCCATTTACACTGGCCTTATAAATTTGTCGAGTCACTCCGGCTATACTTCTCAGACTAGTCATCTCCGCAGCATTAATCCTACTTTCATGCTTCTTCTGCCTTTTTTGACACTTTCTGACTATTCATAAAGCTATGCAGTGCCCTTTTCATTTGTTTTCCTGCCAACACCCTTCGCTTAATGTCACTATCATACTTTCCATCTCTAGTAAACTTTAAACCCAAGTACTCAAATTCATTTACTTGTTTCACTCTTTCTCCCTCAATCGAAACTCCACAGTTCGTCATGCTTTCTTCTCTTTCAAAAACCATTACTTTCGTTTTTTTTACATTTATTTTTATCCGTTTGATTTTCAGGGCATTACGCATAACATTAACTATCTCCTGCTACTCCTCTTCAGATAACGCTAATATGACTTGATCATCGGCGTAAAGAAGGCATTTGACGATTAAATCATTCATTTTTAATCCATACGCACTCTCAGATATTTTAAACAATTGTCTTTGTATAAGTTAAACAGCCATGGAGAAGCCACACATCCCTGTCTCACACCTTTTTAGATGTTAAACCAGTCCGTGCAAGCTTTGTTTATCCTGACACAAGCAGTGGAATCCTCGTAAAGTGATTTAAGTGCTCGTATTAAACTACCACTCACCCCATACATAGACAATATAGACCAAAATTCACTCCTTACCACTCTGTCATAGGCATTTTCCAAGTCTATAAAAGCGCAATAGACCCTCTGACTTCTGGCCAAGAATTTTTTGACTATACCTCGTAATGAAAAGACCTGATCCATACATCTCATTCCTCTTCTAAATCCTGCTTGCACATCCCATATCATCTTCTCAGTTTCATTCGTTACTCTTTTAATCAATATATTTGCATACAGTTTGCCGACTATGCTGAATAAACTAATACCTCGGTTGTTCTTACAGTCCAGCTACGAACCTTTTCCCCTGTAAAGAGGCACGGTAACGGCCTATCTATCGTCAAATAAATTAGTTTTGCCTTTTTCTTAAGCATATTTTTAATTAAAATTGTAGTAAAAACAAAGTAGGTTTTTACTAGAAAAGTATTAATCTGATCGTAACGATCTTAATCCAAACATAAATAAATTATAGCAAAAAAAACTAAAAAACATGCTTTTAGAGTTTATCAAAATAAAAAGTAAAAAATAATTCTTACCTAAGAATAAAATTACTGACGAGAAAATTATGGTCACTGTTCTAAAAGCGTTTCGAGATGAAACTGCTCGATATTAATCGTTTTAATTTTTCACTAGTTTTTTACCGAAACGTAGAGTTAGTTTAAATTAAAAATTAAAGCACCCCACGCTTTTAAAACAGTGACATAAATTTTTTCGTCAGTAATTTTATTCTGTTAGGAATTATTTTTTAATTTTTAGTTTCATTAACTCTAAAAAGGTGTTTTTTAGTTTTTTTAAACTATAATTTATTTTTCGCTTTTAAGTTCGTGAAACTAATGTATGCGTGTTAAAAATACACCTGTTATACTGAATACATTGTTAATATAATTAAACAAATTTTATTTAAAGAAATTTTGGTTTTATTATTAGTGTTTTTTAAAAATTAACACTATACTTTTATGCAACACAAAATACAAACTACCATTTGTATTTTTGCAAATTGATAGTAGTACCATCTACTAGATAATAGGCAAACTACTTATTTTGGAAAGTAAAAAATTGTCGCGTATTTTTGTTTCGTTAAATAAAATATTTTCTGCATTTCCTTGACATTCGAACTGCGTGCATGCGTAGTTCAGGCACTAGTTCTATCTCTTTTACTCTCATGCAAAGGATCCCTAAAGATATTTATGAATCCTGGCGAAACTAATCTGGATAATCGTATATTTTAATCGAACTATTGCATTGTCGTCGGTCTTTGACAAGTATGCGAAATTTAAATTAAATCTGATGGCTTTAAGTAGGGCAATAGCGAGGCCAAAGAGTCAGTTACAAACATACAAACAAACATACAGGTAAAACTAATATAAGCATGTTAAAAAATGCATTTAATTAACAAAAATGTGATTCTTAATATTATTTAATTTTTTAAATTAATGTAACCCACTTTTTGTCAAAAACTACAAAAATCAGGCGATTTTCATTTGATCTAACAGTCGGCGGCATTTGGTGCTTTGAGCAAGCACATTGTCACCTTTAAAGCGTTGTAAGAAATATCTGGTCACGTGGGAATAGAAGAAAACGAAGAAGCTGATTAAATGGCAAGAAAGATTATCTTGATGGGTAGCCTCTTCTGGGGCTGCCACCTGGGGTGGTCGGTCTGGGACTTCGTAAAGGAGAATTAGAAATGCAATCACTGGCGGATCATAGCGGAGATGCGGCAATCAAGGATCTTTACTAAGGAGGCCATTTACCAAGATCAGCAAAAAAATCCACTTATTGATTATGAATCTATGTTGGACAATGACAAGTTTATTGTTGCCGACTTAATCGACACCGTCATATTATGGGCTTGAAACCGAGCCCTAAATTTAAAGAATATTATGAGGAAAAAACCCTCTCTTAAGTACTTTTCGAGTGTTCAAGATACTCAGCAAAGAGATTCTCATACCAGAAAGCTAATGGCTAACCCTGTTAAGAGAACTCTGGCCTATAAGGCACCAGTATCATAATAGAGTTAGCAGATTTTAAAGAAAGCACAAAGATTCTGCTGGCAGATTAACTGCAAAACGTACTGAAGCTTCCCCTTTTAAGAATAAAAAATCATACTTTTTGTATATATAAATGTAAAATATTAGGATTAGAATTTTAGTTACAATAAAGCACTACAAAAGAATTAAGCTGTTTAGCAAGTACACATTTCGAATATAAAAATATACCCATACATTTAAGTAAAAAAAATATGATTCCACATATTATTTTATAATTTTTAGCTCCGAATTTACCCACTTTTTATATTTTAATTTAAAATTGCATTTTAGTTTATTTAGCTTACGTCTGAATTGGTTTGATTGATTTAAATTTATTAAATTATTATTTACGTTACAATTTTAAAATTTATTGTTAGTGCATCAAGAAAAATAATTAATAAAATTAATTTTGCAATCCCCTAGGTTCATCCTTGAGTCAAAACGTCTTTTAAAATATTTTTGGGAAATAACCTCAACTAAGATTTTTTTAATGAAATCTAACCAATCTTTTACTTTACTCTGGTCAGTAATTAAGTATTTCCTTAAATAAAAGTCTTAAGGAGGTATAACTTACTATAAAAAAAATTTAGGTAAGGTTATATTTCAGCTGCAAAAATAATTTTTAAATAAAATGGATTCAACAGTACATACATATTACATATTACTTTAGTTTAAAGTATAACCAAATTCACACACAGAAACTTCTTTAGCTACATACAAAAATATGTTATATCTATGTTATACTCTGATTAGTGAGAGAGTTTGAAATGTACATATGGATGAATTCCATAATTGTCTCATGCCAATCATTGCCAAAACGTTTTAATATATTTGAAGAGATAACCCTTTTTTTTTATAACACAGGACACAACCGTTTAACTCTTAACTAGAACTCTTTTTTTAGTAGCCATTTAAACGTTTGACGTGCAAAAAAGTATGTGGGGCAAAAATTCTATTTCTTATGTGATGCATTTTTTTTCTTGTTACCTAAATTTATTTTACTACAACTAATAATGATAATACATACATACATATAGTCACGACTTTTTCCCGTGGGAATAGGCAGAGACCACTTCCTTCCACGCTACGGTTCTTACAAACATATTTTGCTTTCTCTACTTTCATCAGTGCTCTCATACATGTTCGTCGGTTGTTGGTACGCTTGATCTGGCCTTTCTTCAAAAAAATATTGATCTGATCGAGATATGTTCGCCGAGGTTGATCTTTACCGACTTGTCCATTCATATTCGCATTATAAATTTGTTTCGTCAATCTTCCTTCATCCATCCTTTCTACGTGTCCAAACCATTTATCCCTTTATCTATCTTTGTAACCACATCTTCTTTTACACCCTAGCATTCCCTTATCTAAATATTCTTCACTTTATCCAACCGAGTCACTCCGGCTAAACTTCTCAGACTACTCATCTTCGCAGCATGAATCCTATTTTCATGCTTCTTCTGCCAAACCCAACATTTACTACCATACATAAGTGTGAGAACCAACACTCCTCTATGCACAGCTAGACGTGCCTTTTTTGACACTTTCTGGCTGTTCATAAAGCTATGCAGTGCCCCATTCATTTGTTTAAAATAGTTGGTAAAACCCCAGATTAATCGAAATGAAATTTTCAATAACAAGTTTTGAAATTAAATATTTCTTAAAATATTATGCGGAAACTCCCGCTACTACAATAATAAGTATCTTAGATTTTCCATAGTGATATTTTATGTGTGACCTTGTTTAAAATATTTAATTGTCTGTACTGTGTACATACAAATTCTTGGAACGTGTTTGTTTTATTAATCTGATTGGGAATCACGCCGTTTTTAAATTTCTAGCTAATTTTGAACCATATATTACACGAGTTGATATTATATTTACATTATTATATTTACCCATCAATAATTTAAATATTAATAAGAAAAACAAACTCGAGTACTTTTTAAAACTTTAGATTTATAAATTGCCCGACTACTACTTTTAATTTTCTTGAAAATTATACTGGTTGCCACGTCTTATTCGTTCTCTATCGAGTACTCTGCCAGTGGTCTCTCTACTGGCAAATTATGCCCGAGCTCAGAAGTAGAGGGTAGAAGAAAAAAAATATATAAAAGTGAGCTGCGCCACCGACTTAGACGGTTCAAGCCAAACCACTAGGTCTTATAGGCACTAGCAGAGCCACACGATAAACAACTGAGATTATGGTGAACTAAATAAATAAAATTATAGCTAAAATATATTAGATACTTTACTCCTACAATAAATCAAAGTACACAGTTCAATAATAAAATTATAACAAATATAGTCAAAATTAACAGCCAACAATAAATCAAAGTAAACAGTTTAATAATAAACTTATAACAGATATAGTCAAAATCAACAGCTAACAATAAATCAAAAATCCTAAGTTTACGATTCCATAAAATAACCAAAACAAAAGTGAGAGTAACAAACTTTACCAAGTTACCAAAAAAAAACGTATACAAGTCAACTTTTTAATAATACTTAATCAAACGTTCACATAAGGCTGCTAATTTACTCATGTTTTTACCATTTACATAAAGATTTACACTGTTAAAACAATCGAGCTTATTTAAAAATATTTCTTTTTACAATGGCTGTCCTTCAAAATATCAATATTGTAGGATATTAACAAATAAGTATGAAGAAAACATTTTTACTTGGACACAAAGAACTATTGAGAAGATTACTTTAATCAAAGTTCAGCCTTGGCATATTATCCAATGCAATAAATAGTTTTCAACAATGTACCATATTAATAAATTAAAACAAAACTTAATCGTGGTGTCAAAAACAAATCACGTCATTTAAATATTCTAAAATAAATCACTTGTAACCTTTGGGTATACGAATTCACTACTCCTGTGGCCGGTTTGGTTATGGAACGGCACCTGCTAATTAACAATGGCTTCCCTCAATCAAATCCCGCATGCGGTTATTTTAACTCGACACCAAAATCCAAAATATCAACAACAAAGGTAAGATAGAATGGTCAAGTTAAAAATTAAATGGCTTTACTTCAAAATCCAATTAAGATGGCCCAAATACAGCCAGATATGAAAGTAAAACCGTAGAGGTTCTGCACACTTGCCAATATCACACCGTCCCAAAAATTCTCACCACACCACTCCCAAGACTGCCAGCAAACGACTGACACTACTTCCACAAGCCGGATATCAAGAAAATGACACGGAACCGACGTCAATCAACAATATTCGCAAGTCCATGCTCCACACCAAGAATCGCGCTCGTCCGTGTTGATAGCCAGCCCCATCCACACAGAAATGCAAACCAAACAATAATATAACCGACAACACACAACAATCGAGGACAAAAACCAAAGCAAAATCTAATAACGAAAACCCCCACTCAATCTCCAGCGATTAACAGAAATGCCACAGCCATTAACAATCGAATCCTATCACAACAAGGTATGCAACACTATTTACAACGAATGATATATTTAAGTTACAACAAAATACGGTACACGACACTATTTACGAGTACCTGAGGAATACAAAACTATCAGAGACCCAATTATAATGGAACTGTAGAAGGGAAAAAAAGGCACGTTACATGGTATCCGGTATAAGAGAGAAACGATTTGACGAGGAAGAAAAAAATTTACGGCATAAATGAATTCTTTATAGAGCTGCAAACTTGTTTATAAGATTACTAGTTTTGTACCAATTTTTTGCAATTTTATGATTCTTCTTACCCGGTGAGGTAAGGACATATCTAGAACACGAGATTTGCATCGGAAGAGACAATCAAACCACCGAACTTCTACTTCGTATAGGGCTGACTTGGGCGGCTTTCGGCAAGTTGAGCTATGTTTTCAAATCTACCTTCCCAATATGCCTGAAGAAAAAAACCTTTAACCAATGTGTGTTACCGGTGTTGACCTACGGCGCAGAAACGCTAACCTTGACAAGGAGACCGGTGCAAAAGATCCGAGTGACTCAAAGGGCGATGGAACGTGTGATGTTGGGGGTTTCTTTGAGAGACAAGATCCCAAACCGCGAAATAAGACTAAGGTCAAGAGTAGCTGATGCTGTTGAGAGAATAGCCACACTGAAATGAAATTGGACGACCAAGAGACGAAGCATATCGAAACAAGGGCCGCCCACCAACACGATGGACTGAAGACGTAAAGCGCTGCCAAACAAATTGGATGCAAGCGGCACATTACCGATGCGAACGGAAAGTTATGAGGGAGATCTATGTTCAGCAGTGGACACGAGAAGATTGAATGATAATGATGATGATTCTTCTTCTTATGGGTGCCGTCTCTACACGGAGGTTGACTATCATTATGTCTATTTTTACTTTTGACGCTGTGACTCTGAAAAGCTGAAGCTGAAGATATACGTCTTCTTCCCACCGATCTTTTTCCTACAATCTTTCCCTCCATTATCAGTCGTAGTATACTGTATCACTCTCCCTGCAAAATGTTAACTGAGATATTTTAGTTTTCTGGCTTTTTATGAAATTGTTACAATGAAAGATCATTGGCGAGTCTGAAATTCGTATGCACTACATTTGAATTAACATATTCTCTTAAACAAAATTTTTTATTTATCTTAATTATTTCGATTTCAAATTCAATTTCAGTTTATTTAAAAAGCACACAAAGGTTGTTTACGTCTACATTAATATAAATAGATATTGGTATTTTACTTTTATCACTACTATCTTCACTTGCTTTGTTAATATCTGAAGATGGTTTCTTTGAAAGGAAACCCCCGATCTTTTTGCATGAAACATTCATTTATTCATTTATTTGTTAATTTTCTTCGTTTGAGAAAAAATATTCCTTTTTTGCACACTTTTCTTATTGGTTCTTATGGTAACATATTTTTGAAGAAGAATTCAATACCGGATTGGATGCCAGGTTTAAAAGTAGAAAACAGCGAAAGCTTTTCTAATAAATTGACGTATTATATTATTTTGTGGTAAAATCACAGTCTTTTTACAATGTTTTAAATAACTATGAAATATCAACAACTTTTTTTTCTTCCGAGGTTGGTATTAACGTTAGTTGTCCCATGTACTGCTGCCAACAAGGACTAATATGCCCCCCTTATATAAATGGACCATAACAGCGGAAGGCTTGTACCTTTGAAAATGTCAACCATAGGGTAGTTGCTTAACATTACAGGTTCCAATTCTGGTTCCCCAAGGGGCCTTTGTTTCCAAAACTAAAGTTAGGAATAGTTAGGTTGTCTACGCACCTAAGGGTATCTACACACCTAAGCCGCCGGCCCGGCGGGATAACCCGTATCGTGCCGCTGTCCTTTTTATATTTCTCAATCATAATTCTAGACCATTTCTCGAAAGCGATAGAACCATCTGGAAGCGCAGCCGGCAAAGGCTTATTAATATGTACCCTTGTTGTGGACTATGCTCGGATTTCGATAAATAAACAGGGCCGGATTGTAACACTATTATAATCCAATAACCCTTACTAGCCTGTCTTCTCTTTGTTACCATGTACATCCATGTCTGCTTCTTAGTCTAACGTCGAGAACGACGTGTAGTGATCACAAGTTAATGTCAGTAGTTATTTCTCAGAACTCTTCTCAAAATCTCTCGCCATCTCTTACGGTCAGCAGCTGTTCTAATGGCTTCTACTAGTGGACGCTCGGTTACTTTTGATACAATGTCTGTCCATCTGGATGAGGAGCGTCCGCGTTTCCCTTGCCGAAGGGTTTGCCCTGGAAAATCAGTCTTTCCATGTTGTCATGACGAGTTATATGTCCGAAGAAGTTTAGTATTCGCGCTGATGTCAAGCTACTGAGACGGTTTGATGGTCCAATCTCGTTCAGCATTGACACATTGGTGTCCATGGTATTTTTAGCATTCTTCGCCGTACTTTAGTTCAAAGGCGTCGACTCATTTCAAAGGCGTCGACCCGACGCCTGCCGTTGGCCTTTATAACCCATGTCTCGAAAGCGTACCAGATAATGGAGAACACTAGGGCATGGACAAGTGATTTTTTGGTATTGATGGATATATGTCGATCTTTTCATATTTTATGTAATTGGCTTATTGCTGTTCGGCCAAATTAAATTCGACGGCGGATTTCGCAGCTGTGGATGAGGGCACCCAGATAAATAAATTGATCAACCACTTCAAAGTTGGCAATGTGATGTGGTCTGTTTGCTGTCTCATCCGATCTATCAACTATCAATACTTTAGATTTGGCATAGTTGATTTTTAGACCATACTCTTTTGATGTTCTCTTAAGTCGTTATATCAATTCAGTAAGTTCTCCTGCTAAGCTAGCGATCAGAAGAGTGTCGTCAGCATATTTAAGATTTGAAATTGTTTTTCCAATTATGGCAAAGCTTCCTTCCCACTCATCAAGTATCTCTCCCATCAAACATTTCGCATATATATTAAACAAGAAAGGTGATAAAATATTCCCTTGCCTAACTCCATTTTTGATATCTGCTGTTGTGAAAATACGACTGTCAATTTTGACGACTGCTCTACTTTGTTCATATAACTTTTTTATGAGATTTACCAGGTGAGTAGGTACTCTCACAACACACCCATGTACACCTACATTAAGCAGAGCTTGTTGAGTTTTCCTTGTTCTACCAGTTTCATGTGGCAGTTTAATAGTTGTTTAGAATTAATTTAGATTTTAGTGATTTTTAGTGCTATTAGCACCGCCGGTTGGCTGATATAATGTGATTTCGGTATGGAACACTGTCGTAAAGCGGCCAAGGTTTTTTTTTATACAAGACGTATCAGTTTAGGTAAGTGTTTATTTTTTTTTTATCTTATTACCACAGTTTTAGTATGACTACATTGAACAGTTTTTGGAATTCAAAGGAAGTTTTCGTTTTATCTGCTAGCATTTGTAAGATGAATTTATTGTTCAGAAGCTTAAAGACTTCGGTATAATTTCTTTCAAACCCAGTATAACTTCCATGTTCGCTTGTTTTCAACCGGTATGCCCTCAGTCTAGCGTAAGCGTAAATAAAGGACATCTAGGAGGACTTTTAGCGCTTCTGTTCAAAGTCCTCTTATATATCACATATACCAATAGACTGGTTAAATGCCGAAAAGGGGACGGACTACTCCAGGAAAAATGTACAAATGGTCCAATGGGGTGCTGTGTTGCACTATACCATCCTGCTCCTGGCAAGCCTTAAACTGCACAAATTACTTAATACCGGGGGTCATAAAACAGTCGCAAAAAGACTTGAACAGAATCGGTGGTTACGTGCATTAAAGGCGATAGAAAATATGAGTTAAAAGGATTAGGTTAAGTTATATCCAAAAACACAAGCCTTAGCAAACAAAATAATATTTAATACGCTTTATGGTTTAGTTTATTCCTGGCTACGATTAAGCACAACACCTAAGAAATTTACACTCTCTTTGCTTTTTATCGATTTTCTATCAACTGTTAAGTAAAGATTATTACCAGGATTCTTGTTTTGGTAAGATTTGAATGCGATAGGTCTTAGCAGTGTTTAGTGCTAGCCCATTTTTATTACAATAGTCACTGATTTCATTTGATGGCTTATTACCATTATTTAGTAGTTGATCGTTGTTTGTTTTAGACATTAAAATATTCGTATCATCTGCATAGAGAATGATTTGATCTGCCGCAATACAGTTGTTCTTTATGTCACTCGTGAAGAAAGGCACTAAGATGAAGCCTTGAGGTACACCTTTTCAATACCTTTTTTTTTGTCTTGAATTTTATGGAGTCTAACACTACAGTTTATTTTTAATTGTCTAAGTAAATATCACATATTAAAATATTAGAAGGATTTCAATCCAAAGTCCTCAGAATCATAACAAATGTTCCTTGGTACATTATAAACCAAACTTTATCAAGAGATCTCCAAATACCCTTTGTAAGAGTTGAAATCACCAACTTTGTAAAAAAATATGCCACCAGCATCGAGCATCACCCAAATGATCTTGCCAAGAACTTAATGAAAACTACAGACGTTAGAAGAAGACTAAATATAACAACTCCACACGACTAGTTAAATAGAATTCTCCATCCTGGCAGCCACAACTTGTCTGAGTTAGTATTAGCATTGTATAGTTAGATGAGTGCTACTGAACAACTTTCCTCCACGTCAAAAATAATATATTCACAAAATTTACTTATTATAACTTGCTAACTTGCTTTACAAATTGTAAATAATATTGGGAAAACAAAATTTATACGCAACTGGAAAAAATCAGAAACCAATATGGTAGTATGGTAAAAAGGGAGAAATGCGTTTTAAAGAGATGAAAGAAATACTTCGAAAGTTTATTTAAGAAAGAAGATACACAAGTACAGGCCCCATTTTAAGACATGAGTAAAAGTTGTTATAAAAGTGAAATTAGTACAACAGAAATTGTGAAAGTGTTGAACAATATAAAATTGGGTAAAGCTGCTGGGTACGACAGGATAACAGTTGAAATGCTGAAGGCTGGACAAAGCGTGGTAACTAGTCTGCAATACCACCTTTTTAAACTTCGTTGGAGGAATAGTAGCGTACCAGACGACTAGTGCAAGGCTGTTATCGTGCCACTTTACAAGGAAAAAGGCTCGCATCAGGACTGTAAAAATTACCGAGGTATTAGTTTACTCAGCATAGTCGGCATACTGTATGCAAAGATATTGATTAAAAGAGTGACGAATGAAACTGAGTAGATGATATGGGATGTGCAAGCAGAATTTAGAAAAGGAAGAAGATGTATGGGTCAGGTCTTTTCATTACGAGGTGTAGTCGAAAAATTATTGGCTAGTAGTCAGAAGGTCTATAGCGCTTTTATAGACTTGGAAAATGCATATGACAGAGTGGTGAGGAGTAAATTGTGGTCGACATTGTCTATGTATGGGGTAAGCGGTAGTTTAATATGAGCACTGAAATCACTTAACAAGTATTCCACTGCTTGTGTCAGGATAAATGGAGCTTACACGGACTGGTTTTCAGTTCATCCACCACCCTCTCCCCCTTATTTAAGATTTAAATTCAGAATACTAAAATGAATAAAAGTACATGTTCATCAATTGTTGGTCACTAGAAAAACGAATGTGAGGTTTTTCTGTTTTTTAATTTAAATGCTTTATTTGTATAATCGTTATATGAGATTTTTTTAGGTAAGATTTAGTTTTTTTATTTAAACTTGTATTGTAACGTTCATCATCGGAAATTTAAAAACTGAAAATAAATATTTTTCTTTAATTTTGCCAACAAATAAAAATAATTGAACGCCTATGGTAGTCGTTGCATTAGTAATTGTTAAATAAGAATGTTCTATTACCGATTTTATTCGAAATGGTTTTTCACGAAAGAGTAGACTAGATGTTTCTAATAATTGCTTGCAAAATATTTCAACCTTTATATTTTTTTTAATCTAAAAAATAGCGAGGCTAATTTAAAAATTAAATATTCATGTAATATAAAGCTTGCGAATATAAACGTTTAACAAGATTAACATTCTCTTCAATTTTTGGTAATGGTGTATTTTATATTAATTCAACGAAATAACGTCCAAGGAAAATATTAATATAAAAAAAATTGTTACCTTTATAATTATTAATTATTTAGGAGTTTAAAGGAAAACATTAAAAATTTAACATTTTCATAAAATTGGTCTATTTCAAGGCAGATTTATAAAAATAGTTATTTTTGTATCTAGAATGCGAAATAATACTTTTTTTACGTTTAAGAATGGGAGTTAATTTGCCGAGTTCCAGCGAGGCAAAATAACTATTCGATAACGCAAAAGCATTTCGCATTCGAGATTAGGGTTCCTTTCCGGAAATTCTCGAGCCGAGAATTCCCGGGAAATCGTTGGGCTTTGTTCCCGAAATCAAGCTCGAGAAAAGTCGAGAACTCGAGAAATCATGTACCTGTATAGAAATTAAATCGCCGTTTGTTGTGTTTTCAATTTCAGGAAATAAAGTTAATAAAATAAGAAACCGGCTGTCCGATAAATTAAATGCTTTAGTTTTTCTAAAGGCATATTTCATCAGACAGAGTAAGCTGACCTGATTGTTATGTATCTGTCTGTATGTTCAGCTCCTCAGCGTGATCTTGCAAATTTTTCATTTGTTTTTTTTTCTAATCAACATGCCATAAATGGTGCTATGATTGTAATTTGATTATAATTTACATTTATTTTCTACCTGAAACGATTTCTTTCATGTTATTTTTTTTTCTTTTATAGAAACTATTTTTGTTTACAAGTTTTAAGTTGACTTTTTGTTTAGTTTAATAGAAACAACTTTTGTTTATAAGTTCTAAATAACAGCCAAAAATGGTGCTGTCATTATAATTATGATTTTGAATATTATTTCTGTATTTTTGTTAAAAAAGTTAATAAGAATAATGTTTTTGAATATAATTAATAAAAGTTTTATAATTAATTTGATACTTTTATTTGAGAGAAAAACCACTAAATTTGTTGACGTTATTGGAACCAAATAATATGAGAAAACGTACGTAAATGTAAATTTCTCGACAACCCGAGAAGCCTCGAGAAATTAGCCTCGAGAATTCTCGAGACCCGAGAAATTGAAAAGCTCGAGAAATCATGAACCCTATTCGAGATGCAAACAATATTTTTTCGAATTGAATTGTGCCCCTGGCACGAGTTGAGCTCGAAATCGTCGATGAGTTTTTTGGTTGTAGATTGTAGGGATGGGTCGTGAAGGCCATGCTGCCTTTCAAGCACTTCGACCTATCAGATCTTTTGTGCATAACCCTTAATCTATTCACGGCCCGGGATTCCGATACTTCGAGTAAAGTTTATCAGTTTCCTGGGGGCTAAGTTTCTTTAATCGAAGGGCTTTGGGAAGGCCCGTCCCAGAAACTTGAGCCTCTTGCAGAAAAGCGCTGTGCATTCGCAAAGCAAATGTTCTGCAGTTTCAGCGAAGTTCTCGCAGTAGCGGCAACTATCACTTTCTGTTTTGCCCATCTTTTTCAGGTGGTACCTTAGAGGGCAGTGTCCAGTGAAGAGTCCCGTCACCAGTTATAAGTCTTTCTTGTCCAACTCGAAAAGCTGTTTAGCTTTCCTTGGCGAAAGACTTACTAGCCTTTTCGCTTGCCTTTGTCCTGGCACTTTATGCCAGTGAGATTTCATTTCATCTTTTTCCCAGCGTCGAACCTCTTCTTTCAAATGGGCTTTGGAAAGTCCACAGAAGGGTTCTGGACCGGAAAATTTTGTATTTGCCCCTTCTTTGGCAAGGCAATCTGCTTCTTCGTTGCCTTTAACTCCCTTGTGACCTGGAACCCACATCAGAGTAACCTGATTGTTTGCTGCCAGTTGTCTCAGGGGCTGTTTACAGTCCCAAGTCAGCTTAGACTCACAAGTGTATGACTTTAGAGCTTTTAGTGCTGCTTGGCTATCTGATAAAATATAGATTTCTGCCCTTCGGATGTTTCTTTCGATGCACTCCTGGGCACATGTCTCCATGGCATGTAATTCTGCTTGAAAGATGGTTGGGGTGTTACCAAGTGGTTTTAAGAGCCCACTCCAACCCTTTCATCCATCTTGGATCCATCAGTGTACCACACTAAAGCATACCTTCCTAGTTGAGGTCCGTTCTCTGTGCAAATTTGGTAGTTGTTTATAACCACTTCAAACTGCAGTTCGAAGTCGTACCTAACTGGCATGATATCTGTCGGCTTAGACATGGGTTCTAGGGAAATATTTTCCAAAATCTTCTAATGTCCATTCCGATTTCTTGCTCTAAGATTTGTTGTCTGGCTCAGTCCGAAGGCACTGATTGCTGCTTCTTTCATTACACATTAGTGCAATGGTGAAAGGTTAAGCATTACCTCTACGGCTACAGTAGGGCACGTGAATGTTATTCCTGTGATTCCCAGACAAGCTAGCCGCTGCACTTTCTGCAGCTTGACTTGAGCCGAAATTTGTTGCATTTTTGGCCACCATATCAATGAATCATAGGTGACCATTGGCTTAATGATCTTTGGTATGACCAGTAGATCATTTTTGGTTTCAGATCACATGTCTTGCCAAAGACTCTGTGGCATGTCCAGCTTGCCGCTATAGCTCTGGAAAGAATGTTGTTGTGTTGGCTGTTCCATGTCAGTTTTTGGTTGATTATTACGCCCAAATATTTAACTTCTTTGGAAAAAGTAAGCTGAGTTCCATTCAGAGTTGGGGCTTTAAGTTCGTACTTTCGCCTCCTAGTGTATGGAACCAGTACTGATTTGCTAGGATTGACGTTAAGTCCTTCCTTTGCGCACCAGCTTCTGATTGTGTTTAGGGCTACTTGCATGCGATTGGAAATTACTTCATCATGTTTGCCCCTAATGGAGAAGACTAGGTCATCGGCATAACCTTGAGTCGTAAAACCAGAGTCGTGTAGCTTAACTATTAGGTTGTATACAACCAGCGACCACGGCAAAGGCGATAGAACTCCCCCTTGGGGACAACCTTTTTCTACTGCCATCTTGACTGTCTCTCCCCCAAGAGTCGCCACAATAATTCTGCTTTTCAGCATAGATTGTATCCATCTGATCAGTGAGGCGTTTATATTTCTTTCCTCCAGTGATCAAGTTATGGAGGCATGCAAGGTGTTGTCAAAAGCACCCTCTATGTCGATGAAGGCACAAAGAGCCATTTCTTTTTCCGCGTATGTCTTTTCAATGCTTTCAACTAGGCACTGTAGAGCATTTATCGTGGATTTACCTGCTTGATGAGCAAACTGTTTCTTGTGGAGCGGTCTCAACTCAAGGAGTTCGCTTCTGATGTAACAGTCTATTATTTTCTCCATTGCTTTTAGGAGAAAGAAGGTAAGACTGAGGGGTGGTAAGACTTTGGTTCGTCCATTGGACGTCTTCCAGTTTTTGGTATAAACGCCACCACAGCTTCTTTCTAAGCTTGCGGTATATAACCGAAGATAAAGCTGGCTTGAATAACCTTTTCAAAGAAGGCTCTAGTATTTCAAGGCCATGTTGAAGTAAGGCGGGAAATATTTTGTCCTTTTCCGGCGACTTAAATGGTTTAAAGTTTTTGATAGCCCATTTGATTCTTTGTGTAATGAAGATTTTCCCAGCCAGGCTTCTGCTGGATCTGTTGGGGTTGTGAAAAACTCCTTCCAGATGAGCACATTGCTGTTCGTTCTCCACAACCCGTTTGGAGCCAGGAAAGTGTCTCTGTAGGAGAACACTTAAGCTTTCCTTAGGGTTATTAGTGTATCCCCCGTTCGGCTTTTTAATCAGACCGATGCCGTTGGAGTGTTCTTTTGAGAGTACTTTTTGAAGACGTTGTGCTGGAGCCAGTTCGCTGATCCACTCGCACATTTGCCTCCATGTTCTTCTTTTCGATTTTCTGAGTGTTTTATTGTACTCAGAAAGAGTTGTTTTGTAGTCTTCCCAGTGTCCCAAACTCTTAGCTCTATTGAAAAGTCTTCTGACTTTTTTTTGAGTTTTTCCAGTTCCTTATTCCACCAGCATTTTGAAGTTGTCTGGAGGCTGTGTCGAGTTCTTCCATTGATTCGATGGGTATGTGCAGGTCCTTCGCCTGCCTTCTGAGATGCTCTTTGTAAGCCTCCCAGCTGGTTAACTTTGGTACCCTGTATCCCTCGAAATGTGTTTCCGACGTCTTCAAGTCGAACCTTATGTGTTGATGATCTGACATTGAAGAATCATCAGAGACATGCCAGTTATGGATATGGTTTGTTATAAATGGATTCGCGAGAGTCAAATCAAGAACCTCTTTCCTGATTGCATTTATAAAGGTGGGTTTATTTCCTCTGTTAATAATGTCGATGTTGTTAGCTGACAAATATTCCAGAAGATACTCACCCCGTACGATTGTGTCTGTGCTTTCCCATATCAAGTGGTGGGCGTTTGCATCGCAGCACAGAATGAAATGCCTGTTACCTTTTTTGCACCATCTGATGAGGCTTTGAACTTCCTCTGGCGGAGGGTGCATTATGGAGTCCCCTGAGAAGTAGGCCAAGGCAAAAACCACCTGCCTCTTACCTGCTGCACTTGCTTGCTGCAGTTGGCACTTCCACTATGGCGGTTGCCAAATGTCCAGTGATGAACTCTGGAACAGGAAAAAATTTAATATTAGGTGCGAGCAATACGGCTGCTCGTGGTTTTTCGTGAGAAGTACAGTAAAGTAACTTACACGATCTAATGTTGAGTCCTTTTACCTGTCCTCTATTTATCCAGGGCTCTTGGAGTAGCCCTATCTGGATGTTGTCTTCAATAAGAAATGGTTAGAAATATATTTAATTAGGTTAAAAGGGAATCCAACAAAAATAAATTATCGGTACAAATTTATTAATTATGTTTAATCTGGTAGTACTAACGGTATAAATAGTTTAAAAAAGCTGTACACCTGGAAACACAGAGATAAAATTCAAACCTTGGTTATCTAACAATACCGTCAGACTACTTGAAACACGAACAAACTTAAAAACCTTACCAACAACAACAACATCTGATAAAGAGCTAAAATTAAAAAACATCAATAAAGAAATAAAAAATAGCTGTGGACAGGGTAAAAACACACACATTTACGAAATCTGCACGGAAATAGAAAGACACTCGGCAACCAACAAATCTAAGAAATCTTAATATATAAAATTCTCGTGTCACAGTTTTCGTTGCCATACTCCTCCGAAACGGCTTGACCGATTTTGATGAAATTTTTTGTGCTTATCCGGTATCTATGAGAATCGGCCAACATCTATTTTTCATCCCCCTAAATGTTAGGGGTAGTCCACCCCTAAATTTTTTTTTTATTTTTTAGACAAAATTTTTAATTTCTATTTTTTTATGATACAACATAAAAAAATACATACAATCCTCAATTTTCACCCTTCTACGATCAACCCTTATTTTTTAATAGCCATTTTAGTAATTTAATCATTTTTCCTCTCCGGTCGAAAACTGATCAATCGTCATTTAATTAGTTATCCCCGCCAGATGTCTACAGGTGTCACTTCTGACCCAGTAAACAGCACGGAGTAGGGATGAGAACGAAGCCGGTCTCCTTTCTTTCTCACTCCCTACACAGTTGTCGGCCATCATTATTGTTTATGCATCAAGTGTAGTAGTAACGTTGACAATTATTATTTTGCTATCTCAGTGTAACTCTCATATTAACTTTTAATCATTCCTATTTTATCAATAATAATTAAATTATCAATTTTGAGTGTATTTTGCACGATTAGTTAAACAAGTGATTTTATAACCTCAAAAGTACTCAACACGTGACACATGCTTCCAATAACAACGGATTTTGTGTTGTAAGTATACTTTTTTTTTTATATCGAAAATGTTGTTGATCTTATAAAAATGTCATTTTAATTTAATTTTATTAAAAAAATGTAATTGAACAATTAAGATTTTCATAGTTTCCAAAAAATCAATCATTATGAATCTTTATTTTGAAATGTCAATGGAAATATTGGTTGTATATATAGAGACAATGTTTTTATAAAATTTAATTTTTTACTTTTGTTTGAAAATTTTTTCCATAAAACTTATATTTTTGTTATAATTTCATAAATTAAAACTAATCATTTCAAAACTGCGGCAAAAATCCTGGCCCTAATTATACTTTTAACATTTTTCATCATTAAATAATTTCATTAATTCTATTTATGTATGTTTTGTACGGTGAGCAATGCCAAGAAAACGCAAAGGGGCTGATTTGAGCCGCAGTACAAGTAAAGCTCGACACTTGCGAAATAGCAGATCCGAAAGAACAGAAGAACAAATCCAGCAACAAAATACTGATGCACGTGTCAGAATGGCGTAATTGCATCAAGAAGAGCCAGAAGATACACGAGCTGAACGCAATGAAGTTAGAAGATTAGAACAACGACAATCACATTCTTACATACATACAATATACACATTCTAACATACATACATACTTACAATAAGTAAGCTATTTTTTGTCTACACTAGAAATTACTAGGAAATTATTTATATGGCAAAATAACGTTTGCCGGGTCAGCTAGTTGTTTAATAAATTAAAGTACCTCTCTCGTGAGTTTTAACTCCGCACACAAATCATACAGGACGTAAATGATAAAAAGATTACTGATCCGGATGGCATTGCTGAGGTCTGGCAGAAGTACTGCATTAAACTATACAGCGATGATGAACCCTCTAACAACATTTACCATCCAAAGTTTACTGAGCATAAACCTAAGATTCTTAAATTGGAAGTAGAACATGCCTTGAAGCGCCTCAAAAACAATAAAGCTCCAGGTACAGACGGCATAGCTGCAGAGATTCTAATGTCAATAGGACAGCCAGCAATTGATGTTTTACATTTTCTATGCGATCGGGTTTGGAAGACAGGAACTCGGCAGGACGAATATGGTGTATTTCACTTTATATTTCGTTATACAAAAAGAGTAATCCGGCAGAATGCAATAACTATCGCATGATTGCATTAATACCCCATGCGTGTAAAATTATCCTACAGATCATTAATAGCAGACTTAGACCGTATCTATTACCACAGGTTGCAGAAGAACAAACTTTCTTTATGCCTGGTTAGGGAACAAGAGAACAAATAGGAAACGTACGACAGTTAATTGAGAAAGCCCGAGAATTTAACCTAAAATGTACCTCTGTTTTGTCGATTATTCTAAGGCCTTCGACTTGGTAAAATGGCCAAAAATTTGGCAAATACTTAAAGAAATGGGGGTCCCTGGCCACCTAATCCTACTTATCCGACATCTTTATAAACATAATTATGGTCTTATAAGAACTAACGATGTCGCATCAAACATATTTCAAGTAATGAAGGGCGTCAGACAGGGGTGCATTCTCTCGCCTTTATTTTTTAATATATACTCCGAACACATAATGCGTGACATTCTCGATAACTGGCAAGGTGGTGTATCTGTGGGGGAAGAAAAGTTAACAATCTGAGATATGCCGACGACACACTAATTATAACATCTAGTGTAGAAGAGATGGAATTTATCATGCACTGTCTTCAGAAAAAAAATGCAGAATTTGGATTGAAATTAAATCCCAATAAAATTACTGTCATGATTGTAGACCGACAAAATAACAACCAACCCCACATAAAAAACATAGCTGGATTTGCGGTGGTTAATAAATACTTGTATTTAGGGTCTCTAATTGACAACAGCGGTGCATGCGAAGGTGAAATAAAAAGAAGAGTTGCACTGGCTCGAACAGCCGTAACTAATTTAAGTAAGATCTGGAGAGATACAGCCATCACCAAAAACAACAAATTAAGATTGTTGAATTCACTTGTGTTTCCTATTGCCACTTATGGAGCAGAAACCTGGACACTCAAGAATAGCGATACCAGACGGATAAATGCCTTCGAAATGTGGGCATACAGATGGCTACTGCGGATACCCTGGACGGCCCATCGTACAAATGAATCTGTTCTTCAAGAACTAAATATTCAACTAAATATGGCAAAAAAGATAAACCGAAGCTTTTTAACATATATCGGCCACATTGCAAGAAGGACAGACTCATTGCAACTACTAATAGTCGAAGGAAAGGTAGAGAGGAAGCGCCCGCGCGGAAGGTCACCCAAGAGATGGGTGGACCAAACTAAAGATCTATTTGGCCAAGGCCTACATGAAACTGTAAATATGGCCCAAAATAGAGAGGAGTGGAACAATACCATGAGTGCTGCTACAGGAGCATCATAGTCACTAATCTCTTATTAGGGAAATGGACCAGAGAGAGAGAAACTTACGGTATTATCAAGCATTAGATTTATAGTTATAATCGAATCACTGTCATCGCTATCCTTATTCTGATTGTAAATGATAACAGTATTAAGTACTCGTTGCCAGGTTTTCAATATAGCCTTATCATTGTAACCATTAGATTCAATGTGATTGTCATAATAAGTTTTGCATATTTTCCAAATATACTTAATGAAACTAAATTGGCAATGATTAGGTGGAAGTATCTGTATCCATATTGTCATGGTAATTGGCCGATTTTGAGTTTACCGAAAAAAAAAGATCCGTCTCAACAACAAAACCATGCTTTTCACCTGCATGCACAATAATGTGTCTTTTTCCTTCTCCGTCGGTGTGTTTTATAGACTTTATATTATCGTCCCACCAAATTATTTTTATTCTACCTTTAGCAAAAATTCAAGTTTCGTCCAAAAAACAAATAAAGAGCATTCTTGTTTACAGTGAGTATAATTTCTTAAAAATCGGTACTATACGATTTTAAGGTCGGTACCCACTACAATGATAACACAGGATTACTAATTACTTTTCTAGAAGTCTAACAGAAAATCTAACAAAAATGAATTAACAAGCCAAATAAAAACTTAATCGCTTAGTTAATTATTGAAATTTGTTTGGATTAGTTATCTACCTCTTTTATTATGTACAATAAATAAAGTCATTAAAAACAGATGTGGTTACAAAATTAACCGTGCTAACAAACAAACAAGAAGTCCATTATAAAATAAAATTCGTTACCTACGAAATCTGTTTAAAAATATTAGGGGAATTTACTTTAGTACTTCTTAAATGTACAGTTGAAAACTGGTTATCAAGTTTCTAACGATAATTCAAAACCACCGTATATTCGTGAAATAAACTATAGACCTTTTGGCCCGTTGTGATACCGTGATGGACGGTGGTGCCTTCTTCCTCTTTCACCACCATACATAAGTGTAGGGTAGAGAGATAATCTATTAAGTAGGTACCTACCTAAAAAACACAGTTTTTTAAAAATGATAAAGAATAAATTGCAATGTTAATAACCTCAACCAGATTAATCAACAATTTTGATAGGATATAGTATCGTTAACCTCAGACTTTTACGTTACCTATACATATAAATAGTAAAGGTACATAAATTCTCGTAAACAAAGTAATAACCACTTGAAATTTATTTACAAACGTGAGTTAGAGTAGTAAGAGATAATCATCAAAAAATTCGTAATTGTTTTAAACAAGTAGTGAGGGAAATTGCTTAAGTTCAGGTTTATAATTATTTTAATATTAGTCAATGAAGTGAAGTATTTAATAGTGTAACGATAGCAGTGATTTCGATTTGGTATTTAATTTTTACGAAAATGACAATAATAAATGCGGAAACGGGTAACGAAGAGGAAAATAAAAAAAATCAACCACTGCCACACTATTACGAAATTAATGACACCTACGCAAATGATAGAATTGTAATACCTGATGATAATGATAACGTAAGTAAAGTAATTTTTTGTAAAAAATCGCAGATGATATTAAAAAAAATATAAAATTGGTATATACCCATTTCCTTGCAAATATTATTCTAATGTATAAGTATACTTACCCCCATAAGGGTTATTTTTAGTAGTCAAGTTTCATGTCCTGAATTTGCGTGACGAAGAAAATAACCTAAATGTAAAAAAGTCTGCAATACTTTCCTAATTACGATAAGAACTTAATTGTACAAAAATAATCGTACAAAAAATTTAATACACACGCAGTTATTTTTCGCTATACATAATAATAAATAAAATACCAACGTTAATTTAAAAGGGGATAAAGTAAAGAATAGTGA
Organism: Agelastica alni; assembly: GCA_950111635.1. Taxonomy (NCBI): domain Eukaryota; kingdom Metazoa; phylum Arthropoda; class Insecta; order Coleoptera; family Chrysomelidae; genus Agelastica; species Agelastica alni. Next base: position 53,372,915 of record OX467712.1, on the reverse strand, counting down.
GATAAGAGAACGCTGTGGTGTAAAAGAAGATGTGGTTACAAAGATAGATAAAAGAATGCTTGGATGGTTTGGATACGTAGAAAGGAGGGATGAAGGAAGATTGACGAAACAAATTTATAAGGCGAGTGTAAATGGACAAGTCGGTAGAGGTCGTCCTCGGCGAACATATCTTGATCAGATCAACATTGTTTTGAAGAAAGGCTAGGTTAAGAGTACCAACAAACGACGAGCATGCATGAGAGCCCTGATGAAAGTAGAGGAAGCAAAACATGTGTCTAATAACCGTAGCAAGTGGAAGGAAGTGGTCTCTGCCTACTTCTACGGGAAAAAGGCGTGACTATATGTATGTATGTATGAATGACAACCACAAAATAAGATGTCAACAAACCATTTTTGTTTATAAGCGTGTTTAAAAAAAATAGTATATTTCATTTGAAGGAGAAGTGACTTTTCATGCTTGCCATGAAAAGTCCCACTTCTCTCCTTGAAATAATCCATTATTGGTTTTTATGGACCAAAGAAAAAGTAAAATACAGCTGTAGACTAATGGTTCTTCGATTTTTTGACCCAAGTTCAAGTCTTTGTGAAGAAACTAAAAGAATACTTTCTTCAACGTTTTTCCATTTATTGTTAATGCACGGTACTTGTAAATTTTCCATTTTTAGGTTCACGATTAAAACTATTTGATAACGAGTAACAGCTATTGGAGTTCGGTTAAATACAGTAGTTAACTGAATAACGAACAGTTTCAACAATTACAGTACACTCCAAACGGCACCAATAATAGTTATTTATGTACCAAGGGCATAAATAGATGTTTATGCCCTGAGGGCGACGTTTTGTAAGTCGCCCGAGGGTATACACATCTGTTTATGCCCGCGGTACATACATAACTTTATGTCATACTAGTTCGTTATTGCAATCCAATCTCAATACAAATCAGTATTTTAAAAAATCCGGTTTGAATTAATAACATTGCCATTTTATCATAGTAGACACCATCGTTGCTAGGTGAATGTTGACAAACGTAAATGTCATAAAATCACAATAATTTTTATATGTGTCAAAGTTAGAAGTCAACATGTACGAAGATTTTGGAATTCCTGACGAAATTATTGAAAAAGCAAAGAAATCAACTGAAAATCTGTTGCCAAAAAAGTCTAAAGAAGCTTACAACATGGAATACGAAAAATTATTAAATTGAATGCAAGAAAACTACGTAAAAGATGTTAATGAAACAGTGTTGCTTGGATACTTCGGCTATCTGGCTAAAACATTTTCTCCGAGTTCCTTGTGGTCCCAATATTCCATGGTAAAGAAGACTTTAATAGTAAATAAAAATATTAACATTGCTAATTACTATAAGTTAATGGAATATTTGAAGCAAACTTCAAAAGGCTACAAACCAAAGGAGTCTAAAATTCTGTCTAGAGAAGATGTTTTAAAATTTATTCATAAGGCACCGAACGAGACGTTTTAAATGAATAAAGTTGCATTAATATTTGGTGAATGTCGACGGCAAGAACTTGTGAACATGTTAGTTACTCATGTAGAAGATAGAAAATCGGTTTTTGTGGTAAATGTACCAGAGACAAAGACCGATAAAAAACGCATTTTTACCATTATAGATGAGGGTAAAATAAACAGTTTAAAGCTAATAAGAGATTATATGTCACGTGTTTGCTCAGAAAAAAGGCTATTTCTGACCTATAGACAAGGTCGATGTACTGTAAAGCCAGTAGGAAAAAACACGTTTAGAAAAATTCCGTCCATTATAGCGGAATATCTGGGTTTGAGTGATCCTGAGAAATATGCAGGTCATTGTATGCGTCAAACGTCAGCAACTCTTCTTGTAGAGGCTGGAGCCAGTATGACCACGTTAAAGCGCCATGGAGGATGGAAGAGTATGTCGGTTGCTGAAGGATTTTTAGAGGATAGTTTATCTTTAAAAAATGAAATTTCAAGAATGCTGGCAGGTGTACCTTCCGGGTCTGGCGTTTCGGTACAGAAATTTGAAACTCAAACTATGAAACATGAATCGTATGCTGCAGGCAACTTAACTATCACCGGATCATTTCAAAACTGCCAGTTTTATGTTAATTCGTCAAAATAATGTTCATCGAATATTTACATATATTACTATATTCCGTTTGTAATTTCATTAATGAAGGTTATTAAATAAGTTAAACAAAAAAGTATTTCTCTTTATGCCCGCGCGGGCCATAAAGTGAAATTTATGCCCGCACGGGCATAAAGTATGACATTATATAATTGGCAACTAAGTAATAAAAACACAATAATGAACTAGTATGACATAAAATATTATTTGTTGTACCGATGAGAAATTATACCTGATCCTCATTAAGATAAATTTTTATTGTCTGCCAAATGTGTAGACTTTACAGAGTTAATGAAATACTTTTTATTCAAAGGAACTTTTAATAATAATAATAACTGAAACGTAGCATCAAGAGGGTGATGAACATGCACATGAAAGACATACCGTTTTAAGTGTCTGTCATCTATCAACTGTACACAGAACCGTAAACCACAAACAGCATAGTACACTGGTGTGATTGAGGCACAGGTTATGACATGCAGTATATTAAATAAGAATTGCTCCTCATTTTAGACATGATATTCAAGAAAATGCCCAACTTTTTAAACCTACTGTAATTTTTTCTTTCGTTTATTATGTAAAATTCTACAAAATATTTAGGTAAATGTGTGTCTTTGAGTTTATTTATCTTATTTTATCCCATTTTTCTACAAAAGTTCCTAGAGATACGGTTGTGAAGCCACTAAATCCTTTCTATTAGGTTTTTTATAAGTAGGTTTTCTTTTATTCGAAAATATTTTAATAACCAGTTCTTTTAATCTATTATATTATAAGCATTTAAAGAATACAAGAAATTAAATTATTTACAAATGAACTGTAAGAAATAATAAAACGTATTCTACCCAAAAACTATATTTATCGTTAAGCGTATTCAAACTTCTATTACAAAAATGTCGTCCCTTCATCAAGACTGCCACCAGCCTCTTTCTTGTCCTTTTCTCTAGATACCTAGCCTTCAGATGTGCTTATGTATCCAAAAACTCTACCCGAATACAGGGTAAATCCAAATATATCTTACACTCGGCCATCCTGCATTAGAGGTCTGTCCTCAGACCTATCGCTGCTGAAAATAGAATTATACCAAGAAATAATTTACACCTGACAATATCTGTCCTTAATAAATTAAGTGTGAGCGTAACAACTTCATTGTGACAATATCTGTCCGTAAAAAATCAAGTATGGGCGCAACAACTTCATTCTGAAAAATACAATAACGTTACAATCAAATGCTGGAAAACATCTGTCCCAATATATTTACAACTAGAACAAAAAAAATACCGTAATACCGTAAGCTCTTCCCGAATACAGGGTGAATCCAAATATATCTTACAGAACCATACCAAGTTTTTAAGGTTTATTACTCTTTCGAATTTAAAAATGGACTTTAATATAAATATAACATTACATCCTGAATAAATTTGTCGTTGTCTTCTTTTTCCAAATAAATAACAATTGGGTCTATTGGTTTTTCTATTAACATATTAAGTTTTCAGAATATCTCTTTCTCTGACATGACATGGTTATTAGTTTTTTGCCAATTTTCAGATGAGTTTTCTAATATTAAGCTATATAATAGTTGATGAACATTTTGAAGTTTAAATGTTGTATCGTTTTTTGCGATGTATCCTTACATTTGAGCGCAGATTAGTTCAATGGGGTTAAGTTCACAGTAGTGTCCGACCGAACTTTCAGGTATCTGTTTTAGTTTTGGTTTCGACCTATAATCGGCAAAACTATAATAGTTATGAATAACAAAATTTGATTTTTTTAATAAAACAATAATCCGTAGGTTTTTCCATGTTACGGATTAAAAATAAAGGTTAATATAGGTTGAATATTTTCGGTCAGTATATAATAGTCCGAGAGCTAGCGTCAAATTTTCATGTTAAATTTTACCGAGAATATCCATCCTTTTACACTTTAGTTTTCTCTCTAGAAGTGAAGAAAAAATCTGTTAGCTGACGCGACTCCGTGACTTAAGATGGTAGGACTCTACCCATTACTTCCTGGACTACATCACTCATTTGTTTTAAAAAAATTTCCTGTTCTTGTTTTCATTTGAATTCTTGTTCTTTTTGTTCTTGTTAAAATTCTTTTTTATCCTGTTTTCGCAATCTTTGTTTACGTTTAATTTTTAGTTCTTCTTGTTTTTATTTTTATTTACGTTTGAATTCTAGTTTTTGTTGTTCTTGTTTACGTTTGATTTATTGTTTGGAAAACTGCTGCTTCATCATCTATATTACAGCCTTTATGTCATCGTAATTGATCGCTCTGGTATTAACTATAAAATCACCTACAATATTGTTTTTTCCTTTCAAACAGTTCTCTTTAGTACTTCTTATCCCACCGCTATCACCAATGTTACGCCAATGGGTTGTTTATTAAGTGGTACACACTCAAAAATAACGGTTTTAATGTATTACTTACTAATTAAAATTTTCGTGACTTATTAATTCCAACTATCTTATTTCCACTAATAAACTATCTCTTTATTTTCAACCTACTTTACAGGGTGGGTCCCTGTAAACCAAGCCATGCATTTTTTCTGAGATTTCCCCATTTCATAATATGTATATTGATTAAGGCTGCAAAAGGAAATTATTTTGGAGTTTCAGAGTGGCTCAAAAAACTGTGACATATCAAAGTTGTGTTTTTTTAAATGGACCACCCTATATTTAGTTACACTTTTGGATAGTTCAGGAAAAAATAATGTGATTTCATGTAAAGTACCATGTAGCTTACTATAATCGTTCTCGAGTTATTGATTTGAAGAATGTTCAAAAAACATTGTCACTTTTTTTATAATTTCGGACAAAGATAACTTTGTTATTTCAATTGAAACACCCTGTATTTTTTAGGTCTGAACAATATAAAATTCAATTATCTTTCATTTCATATTGGGATTTCCTATACCTACCTTACCTAAATAGTTTTTCAGATATTGGCTTTTTCAAATAGTAGTTCTTATTTCAATGCATTCTTTGAATCAAGATAGCTTTGAAATGACATTTATTTGATTTGCTCGCAGAATTCTCATTGACAGTTGTTACACTTTATCGAAAATATTTACTTTTCATATTCTGACAGTAGTTCATTAAACAGACTATACAATTTGTTTTTATTATTCAACTGAAACAACAACAAAATATAAATCACAAATCTATTTAATTCAAAGTAGATGCTCAAAATGTCGACCATCCTGTTAAATACAAAGAGTCACTCTCTCTGTGAAAGACTGCTCAACACTTAATAATATTTGAGGCGTCACTCTTTGAAAAGCAGTCCTTATTGAGGATTTTCCATGATTGATCCCATAATAAGAAATTTATTTTCCTCATTTCCAATGATAGGTTTTTGTCTATTTGCCTTTTCATAAGCTACGCTTTAAGTTCTACGAAATTTATGCAGCAATCGTTTGAGAACCAACTTGTTTGGATAATTTCGGTCTGGATATTTTTGGGCATACACCCTCGACGCCAGAAGGCAATTCTCTAAATACTCACCAATCGCGAAAATCATATCTATCCGCTCTTGAATAGAACAAGTTTTCATTTTTGAGGGTAATAATTCAGTGAATGTTTTGAATACCGTAAAATACAATAACTGGTAATAAGAATTCTTTCAACAAGTTGAATAAATGTCGTTTCAAAGTTATCTTAAGTCAAAGAATGCATTGAAATAAGAACTACTATTTGATAAAGCCAATATCTGAAAAACTATTTGGATTAGGTATAGGAAACCACAATATGAAATGAAAGATAATAGAATTTAATATTGTTCAGACGAAAAAAAATACAGGGTGTTTTATTTGAAATAACAAAGTTTTATTTGTCCGAAATTATAAAAAAGTAAATATTATTTTTAAACGTTCTGTATAATATTTAGAAACGGGTTCTATCGAAATTAATAGCCCAAAACCTCTTTTATGCTTGGTCAGAATCAAAGAGATGATTTCTATACATTTCGATGTTATTTAAATTCCAATTGTACTTGGCATTTTCATAAAAAAATCAATAACTCGAGAACGATTATAGTAAGCTACATGGTACTTTATATGAAATCACAATATTTTTTTCTGAACTATCCAAAAGTGTAACTAAATATAGGGTGGTCCATTTAAAATACACAACTTTGATATGTCACACTTTTTTAAGCCACCCTGTAGACTCCAAAATAATTTTCTTTTGCAGCCTTAATCAATGTACATCTAATGAAATGAAATTCTCGAAAAAATGTATGGTTTGGTTTACAGGGACCGTGTCGTATGGGTTGTCCCACCCTGTATATATGCAACTAACAAACTGTCAAATTTTACTAACTGTCAATTTTTTACTAACAAATATATCATTAAGTAACCTTGCAGGCCGATACGCGTTCTTATATACTACCATGAAACATTCCCCAAGTTTCTAGAAAAATACGTTCGAACAGCTTCAAAGTAGTTCTGAGCATTTGCCGAAATCGATCATTCTAAAACGGAATTGCACAGGACCGGCTTTTAAAATAATGGTCGTGATTCGTAACAATTCTTTATAAATGATGCATTTTATTGGTCAATCATGTCTAATTACAATTGTTTAAATCCTATAACGATCAGCAAGCTATACAAAAGCTAGTAACATAAAAATAAGTATTTTTGTTTAGAAATGTTTCAGTTTAAAAAAGTTGTGGGCTTTTACTGGACCAGGGTTTTTAATGTCCATAGCATATCTGGATCCCGGTAATATAGAAAGCGATCTCGAATCTGGAACCGTAGCCAATTATGGATTATTATGGGTATTATTTGGCTCTACAATTTTGGGATTTATGACGCAAACACTGGCTTCTAAATTAGGTGAGTAATACACTTCGCCACAAAATTAAGGCATATAGTTTTAAAAAAAAAGTATTTTACCAAGTATTTTAATATTTGCGAGTTTCCTTGCTGAGGTGATTCCAAAAATGCATCACAAGTTGATTGGTACTGGGTGGACAAAAACGCAAAAGTTGTATGTCATTTTAACATTGTATATTTTTACTTTTAAAAGTAATCCTAGCTGCTTGACTAAACAAAAAAAAAATTAAAAGTATTTTTTGCCATTTGTCTTCTAATTTACCTTTAAAAACTGTTATAAATATCCAAGTACAATTCCGTATCGTTAATCTAATTTATCATACCTATCGTAATTAACAAACTGTTTTGTTAAAATGCCTTGACTGAAAGTGAGAGAATCGAAATTTTAATGATGATTGGTGTTGTCGATAGGATGCGGACTCAACAAGATGATGATGATGATTTCATGAAATGTACTGTGATAACTTAGTGATTTGGAGAGTTGGGAATTATAATAAAACGACTTTTCTTTATGAAGTTTAAAATCAATATCTCTTTATATTTTAATAAATTGATACAACTGATACAAATAGTGTTTAGCTTAGTCGGTACATAATATGTTATAATTATACACAATAATACAACGAACTACATGAACCTTGGTAATACCACTGACCCACATAATAAATTATATACAGTATGTTACAACTATTTTGGTATAACTAAACTTGGGTACTTGGGTATAAAGTTTACGAAAGATGGAAAGTATAACAGTGACATTAAGCGAAGGGTGTTGGCAGGAAAAACTATAAATAGGGCATAGCTTTATGAATGGCCAGAAGGAGTCAAAAAAGGCACGTCTAGCTGTGCATAGAGATGTGTTGGTTCCTACACTTATGTATGGTAGTGAATGTTGGGTTTGGCAGAAGAAGAATAAAAATAGGATTAATGCTGCGGAGATGAGTAGTCTGAGAAGTATAGCCGAAGTGACTCGGTTGGATAAAGTAAAGAATAGTGAGATAAGAGAACGCTGTGGTGTAAAAGAAGATGTGGTTACAAAGATTGATAAAGGAATGCTTAGATGGTTTAGACAAGTAGAAAGTATGGATGAAGGAAGATTGACGAAACAAATTTATAAGGCAAATGTAAATGGACAAGTCGGTAGAGGTCGACGGCAGAGAACATATCTTGATCAGATCAACATTGTTTTGAAGAAAGGACAGGTCAAGAGAACCAACAACTGACGAGCATGTATGAGAGCACTGATGAAAGTAGAGGAAGCAAAAGATGTGTGTAAAAACCGTAGCAAGTGGAAGGAAGTGGTCTCTGCCTACCCCTATGGGAAAAATCTCTTAATCTTTGATAAGCATAATAAAAAGAACATACAGAGAATTTGTACACGTTAGAATTGTACCGGAGCAAGGTAGATCTACACTTAATGCAAATATTCAACAAGATGTAATTTTGTCGGCAGCAGACGATAAGATACAATTCTTATAAAGTAGGGCAGAGCGGGGTCACTTGACCAGGATTTTGTTCAAATCAGTGCAAGGTCCATTCAAAGAAAAATTTAAAAAATAGTTATTTTGAAATCGGTTGTTTATTTATTTGACTACATATTAAAGTAAAAAAACTTTGCCAAATTAATTGTTTACTAAATTTACCTTTTAATAAAAAAAGTCATATGGCTCATAAGACCACAGGCGGGTTTTATTGAACCACCCAATGGGGTCACTTCAGCTAGTGTGTTATACAAACCTTTGCACTTTAAAAAATATGAAATATAGAAACAAAAACAATAAAATTTCTAAAATTCCTTAAAGAAACAAAAACAAACTTAAATAAACTTCTAATTAAAATAAAAAGTAACTTAATTAGTTCATGCAAACATAAACTGCACTGATACCAAAAGTTCACTTATTGTAAGACCATTCTTGGCAATTAGTGCACTGAACCCACTTTTCTTCTGGAAGACTGTCCGAAGAGGACTTGGAGCACATTAAACAAAAATATTCATGCTATTCAGTATCTGACGAAAGTTGTATTTTCTTTACAATTTTTTTCTTATTCTTCTCATTGACTTTTTTATCTTATAGCTAGTTTTAATTTTTAGTTTATTAGTTTTTTTACATTTTTTTAAAGTAGTCGCATTTTTCTCGAGAGTGTCTGTCAAAACAGCACAACTTCTCTTTTTCCCCAATGTTTGTTGCTTTCTGGGTCTTGCTATCGGTAATGGTCTCACAAACTCTGGCGAAAATAGAATATTGATTTTCTTTATCATTTGAACATGGCTCATTCGACCCTGATTGCTTTGGCTCAATTAACCCTTTCCCTGAATTAAATTTAATATGTTAAATAACTAAAAAACCAATTAAAAATAATTTATTTTTTAAACTTAGCCATCTACAGTAATCATGTTAAAATCAAAATAAACTTACTTGATAGCTAAATGATGAAATTTCTAATTTTTATATATGGCGCCTAGATCACTTCTGAGATAGTCACGTTATAGTTATGATTTATAAATTTTTTTCCGAAATATATTGATACAAAGCGGGGAATTACAAACAATTTTTTATGGTACTTGTTAATTTCCATGGATAATCAAAATTTTGTTTTAAGGATTGCTTTTTAGACGAAGAACTTTGATATTCAAGAAATTGTTATCAAATTTATTTTAAAAGAGTAAATATTAATTTTACTTTTTATAGGTGTTGTCACGGGCTTACATCTGGCCGAAATGTGTCACAGGCAATATAAAAAAATTCCACGATTAATTTTATGGATTATGGTAGAAATAGCTATTATAGGCTCTGATATGCAAGAAGTTATTGGAACCGCTATTGCACTTTATTTGCTTTCCAATAAATTGTAAGTATTTGTAGTTAAATTTTTGTTTTTTAGTTTTTACTTTAACCCAATAGCGCCCGAAGTAATTTTTTTGTAAATTTTATATTTTTTTTAGAATCTCACGTTAGAGTAAGACTAAATGACACAAATAATTGATAAGAAACTCCAAAAACATAACTAAAGAAATTTAATAGTATATTATTTAACGAGCGGATAATGAAGGTTATTATTAACGAGGGGAAGTTTAATCGCTAGCGCTCGTGGCATAAATCACCGATGGAATAATAACTCATTATACGCAAGTAAAATACTATACTTTATCCACGACTACTAAATATTTTTGTTGTAGTTTATTTGTTGGATAATTTTGTTACATTATTATTTTATTCCAACAAATATTTCATACAATATATTATTGTTCATTTATTACAGTACAAAGTTATCGAAAATTATAATAATCGTATAATATCTCATAATAATTAACACAAAAATATATGTATTTAGCTTAACAAATATTACGTATCTAATCTTACAAGATGATGGTACTTATTTATAGTTAATAATAATTGTAATATTTGAACAATTGGTCAAGTTAATCGCAGGGATAGAATTAACATCAAAACTAATATTTTGGTAAATTGTCGAAACATTTGAATTATATGTATATTGATTCCTTTAGTTTACTTTTGGTTGAATTGAAGATAATATTTTGTTGGCCGTATCGGTATTATTTTTGACGGAGTCGACTGTGTAGCCTTCTGCCACGGCGGTGGACTTCCATCCACCATGTCTTTTGAGAGCAGTTATATCCCCGCCTGCATCAATCAGTATTGTTGGAGAAGATCTGCGGAAACTGTGCCCAGAATATTGTTCTGGATTCGGTAATTTCAGGAAAGCAGGGATGTCCTATCCCATTTTTGTAAATTTGTTTATTCCAATTTTTTGAGTGGTACATTTACCATTTTGGTAACATAAAAAGAATGTGTCACTGGTTACATGACTTGGTCAAATACTTATATATTATATTTCTTATAACAGGGTGATCCTACTGTGGGTACCTGTGCACCAGGGGGTGGGGGAAAACGAAAAAGCCGACACCCTTGCAAAACAGGGGGCCGAATCTGCGTTTACTGGACCAGAACCGGTTTTTGAAGTCACCACAAGTGCCGCCAAAACAATTATTTCGGACTGGACGGGGAGGAAAATACTCCCGTACTGGTCCGATATACCAGGGTTAACTCACTCGAAGGCGTTTCTACCTAAACCCTCGAGAAACACAACTAAGCAGATCCTAGAATTGAGCAGAAATGACCTGCGTATTCTAACAGGAATGCTTACAGGACACTGTCGTCTAAGATACCACCTCAGAAAGATAGGTCTAAACCAACAAACGGACTGTCGGTTTTGCTGCGTGGAAGACGAAACTGCTGAACATAAACTATGTTCATGCCTCGGCCTGGGAAAAATAAGGTTCAACATATTTGGATACAACGACCTAGAACCTACCGATTTCAAAAAAATCTCACCCTCTACAACCATGAACTTCGTGAGATGGGCTGTAACCTCAAGAGGTGAGCCACAATAGACCTACTAAGGGTCGCGGTGGAGGGGCGACCACGCTCCATTTACATGATACCTAACCTACCTAACCTAACCTATATATGTCTTGCATATTTTGTAAAAGTTATCCGTAACAGTAAATTTTTGGAAAATTTTTATCTTGGTATTTGGCACATTAACCAAAAAAAGCTGATCCAAGATCTTGTGAGTTATTTTCATTTCATAAAACTCATTACTTCTACATGCACCCATTACTCCCATTAAAAAATTAACCTTAAATTACAGAATGTAATGAAATAACTATGTAAAAGATTTACTTAATATCTTGCCTTTGTTTCTAGGTATTTATCATCAGAAGCTTTAGTTAAAAAGTTATTGATATCTTCGCTAGAAAAAGTTTCCGCTTTTTTAAGATGAAAACCTTCTGACTTTCGTTTTTATAATGCTCGTAATTTTTTATAATCTTTTAAATTTATACCTTGATGTGAGGTGATCGTACTTCTAAGCATTGAATAATAGGTCCATAGCGTTGAAGATTATTTAGAAAATGAAGTGTTGTAGTGCCCTGAGCCAGGAAAACATGGGAAGAGGGTTAATGAAGGCCCAACGAACTCAGTTGACCGTTCATGGGAATTTCTTTGAACCCAACGAACGTGTCAATGTCAACACGCATTGTTTACAAATTAATTGTATTTATCATTCAACGAGTTGTCTAGCAGCGAGTTGTGTGTTTTTATATTTTGACATGACCGGTCGATACGCAGACTGCTTAGGTCGGTCAAGTTCAACAATCGTAAATAAACATCTAGTAGTAATGTTCGATTAATTTAGTATAGTATTTGGAAAAACGTTCTTTCTTTTATTCTAACAAGGGTTTTCCGTAACCTCAAGGTGCCTAAGTACTATAGTGGCTTCCTAATACATTACAGTGGTTTTCTTTTTCCTTTGCCAGTTCAATAAAGATTCATGGGCCATAGGTATTATATGCTTTCCTTGACTTTTCCGGCAATAAATTTAATAAGGCAACTTCAGCAGCTTCTCTTATTTCTGCTGGTGTTAAAAAAAAGTCATTTTCATTTTCTCCATCCATTTTTAGTTGGTTTTTTAACACAATTCAACACAAAATATCAAAACATAATATAATATATGCACACAAACTATAATGTTGATAGGTTTAAGTCAAATTTATTTTGTTTCAAAAGCTACTTCGATTTATAAATTGTTTTGAAAAACATGGTACGTTAAGGAACAGATATACAACAAGCAAATTATAGGTCTCTGATGACTTAGTGTAGATGAATCATGCCTTCCAACTGCGACACTCGGGTTCAAATCTGGTGTAAGGGAATTCCCTTTTTAATTTTTTTTTTATATAAATACAGAACTGAATTGAAAATATTAAGTGGTTTACACGATAAAATTTTAAAAATCGATTGTTTGTAGCAAAACAATAAAATATAGCTAAATCAAGGAAGCACTAATTAATGATTTATTAATCACTGCCGTGATTTATGGGTGTTATTAAGGTCGAGCAAACAGATGTATAATTAGTATATTATACAACAGTCTTGGATAAACATTTTAAACGTTTATAAAATTTCGCAAAACAGGGTAAACACAAAGCAATTTACAGTTTCGCACACTTGTCTCAACTTTCATATCATATCGATCACTTTCGGTGAATGATACAAATAGACTTAGGCAGGAACACGTTGACTTCATTAATAGAGATCTTAAAGCAATCGTAGAGTGGGAAATCAACAATCTTGTTCAGTTCAACGCCCAGAAAACACAAAACGCCACGTTCTCCAAGAAAGTAAATTCCTCAAATCATTTCATCACAATGTCCGGAAATACCCTTAAATCAAGTCCCTTCATATCGATTTTGGGAGTCACGGTGTCTAATAATATGTCTTGGCATGACCATATTGCTAACATCGCAAAGTCAGCAAGCCAGACGCTAGGTTTTTTGCTAAAAGCTAGAAAATTTTTTACTCCTGATCAACTGTTGACGACGTACAAGGATCAAATCCCACCTCTAGTGGAGTATTGCTCGCACATTTGGGGTTCACCACTAAGGCATTCTCTTCGTCTTCCATTCACAAAAAAGGGCCATTCGGTTGATAAACAGATCAACTCTCACAGATACCCTTCACCCACTAGAACATAGAAGAAGAGTTGCAGACCAGACATTACTCTACAGATATTTCCATGGCAGATGCTCCAGAAAAATAAAAACTCTTGTACTACCACTGGCCACATTCGGCCGAAGAACTCGGCACGCTGATCAGCCTCACCCATTTACTCTTAAGATTGACACTACAAGGACCAATCTTCATCAATAATCCTTCTTTTGCAGGTCTGCTACAGAATGTAACAAGCTTTTAAAATCAGTTTTTCCAGAGAACTATGACCTGCAACTTTTCAAAAAGTGGGTCTACAATCATCTTCTTTTTATAATCCCTCCCCCTTCTAATAGTCGCAGTGCGGGCCGTCCGCGGCCCAGGAGCTGTTTGTAATTAACTACGTTTCGTTTCTGTTGTAATTTCGATATGTTTAATGTTATCTGCAAAATAAATTGTTGTTTATACAGCTGATTTGCATTTTTCTGCGGTTGCTATTTGATATTTTAAAAAGGGTTGAGAAATGTTAAAGGGGTGCCACTTGGAAACAGCAAATTACCTTTTGTAAACCTTCCCCTTAATTTAAAAATCGACGTGTTTGTTGTTTTTCTTACATTTACGCAAAATCAAAAGTTAATTGGACTGGCTGGTTTTGAAATGACTTATTATTTTAAAAATAAAATAATACAGTGAAAAAAATATTTCTACGCAAAAAATACAGGGATGTAAAACACGTGTTTTTTTCTTTATTTGTTGATAATTTTATGTTTATGAAATGTTTCAATTTACATTTAAAAATGGTTGGCACGTAAAAATAATTTTTAATTAAATTTTGTTTTTCTTTATTCTAGAATTCCTTTATGGGCCGGTTGTTTAATAACAATTTTCGATACTTTTACATTTCTTTTTCTCGACAAATACGGCCTCCGAAAACTCGAACTTTTATTCGGAATTTTAATAGGAATAATGGGTGTCAGTTTTGGTTACGAATATATTGTTGCTAAACCACCCAGTATTGATGTTACGAAAGGACTATTTATTCCTTCGTGTCAAGATTGCAATTCCGAAACACTACTGCAAGCAGTTGGTATAATAGGTGCAGTCATTATGCCGCACAATCTTTATCTTCACTCTGCTTTAGTTAAAAGTAGAGATATTGATAGAACTAAGCCAGCAAATATTAAAGAAGCCAACATGTATAACTATATTGAAAGTGCCATAGCTCTGATTTGCAGTTTGATAATCAACATCTTTGTAGTTGGTGTATTTGCATTTGGATTGTTTAAAACAACGAACAGGGATTTGGTGAGATATTTATAGTTAATGTTAGATGAATTTTTGTTTAACCAGTTTCTATTTTAGATTCAAGAATGCCAAGCTACAAATAATTCCTATTTAATAGAAATGGCGAGGCAAGAATTTGAGGTAAAATTAAGGATTGTTTTTGTTTCGTTTTTTTATAAGATTTTTTAACTTTTTTAACTACAAGATTTATACTCTTTTGGGCATTGCTGTTTACCATTCAACAATAACTGTTTATTAATTTACTAAAACTCTGTGAAAATACAAAGTTAAGAGGAGATGAACCTTAATTTGTATCTATAGAAAAACACAGAACGGTGAAAATAAGATTACTTAAAGGTCGTTAAAATAATTTCAGATATTTTTTTACCTTTTGTTTAAGAAAGGTCAAATCTAAGCATTTTTAAAAGTAGTTTTTTTAAATTTTTAATAAATTACTTTTAGAAAAAAAAGCAGAGTTTCAGGTAAATTTGCTATTTTTGTTATCTTACAAAATATTAGTTTTTTTGAAAAAGTATCCCCAGAGATGCCTTAATCATACTTTTGTCTATGCTGAAAAAAAATTGTTAAAATCCAATCAAAGTTGACAAATGATAATGGAATCTATTATTTTTAAATCACAACCATAAGAATTCTATTTTCAATATATATTCAAGGTAAATATAAATATTGCTTTTATTTTATCCTCATTAACAAAACATCATCAATGAATTTATTAAAAGAAATAACATAATTATAATTGAAGTCAAGGGTAATAAAAAAGCAGTAATGTTTAAAGATTCACTCTAACAGGTGAAATAAACAGAAATTTTTTGCGGATGGTTGATGCTCTTAGCTGCAACAGGTGTCCGAAATGATTAAAAAAAAAATTGTACTTGTTGCTAGTGTTAAAAATTGGCTTGTTTATCGGCTTGTTTATCGACAAGCAAATTGATTTTATTGCTGATGGCGGAAATAATAAAGCTTTTGTAGAAGTTAAGTGTCCTTATTCTGCTAAAAATGTAACGCCTGAAGAAGGAATTGCCAATGGACAGATTAAATGCTGGAAAAACTTCCGAGTACAAGGTCAATTACATGTGACTGACTTCGAATTTTGTTATATCATGGGTTGAACTTTAATATATCGCAATAATACATTTTGGAGAAATTGGACCCAAATTAATATATTTTTATATAAAATTTTTACTGTCTGAAATTATTGAAGGTAAATTCAAAAAATACATGGAGATTAGGGACTAAAATAGTTTTTTTTTGGGTCCCACAAAAAAAATTCTAAGATCATAATATACTAACCATTGTTGGATTTTGAAAAATCAGTTTATCGCAAAAAAGTCAAGCAACTTGTTTAACACGCAGTTATTATTAAAAACTGAAGTGCAGCAATGTGTAATCGTATACAAAGTATTCTATTCCAAACAACCTATGAGCCGATGCCGTGGAGTTTTAACATCCCATATGAAACCCATAAACTCCTGTATACGAATCATTTCATATACCTATCTGATGTTTCACTATATTTCAAAGTAGAATGCTCCATTAAGCCAAGTTGGACCTACAATTTATTATTATAATTATTTTAAATTGCTCAGAAAAAAAATCGTGGCTAAAAGTCAAAAAATCTACTGCGCTTTTGTAGATCTGAACAAGGCCTATGTGGCTTTGCCATGGCTGTTTAACTTATTCATAAATGGTTGTTTAAAATAATTGAAAAAAAAAACGCGTGGATGAAGAATAAATAATTTGATCGGCTCATTTAGGCCAATGATCGGGACATATTACCATCAAATAAGGAGGACTTGCAGGCGATGGTTATTGGTTGATATAAATGATGCCCTAGCATCATATAGGGAGGAGATGCAGGCAATGGTTATTGATTAATATGCATTATGCCCTAAAAATTAAAGAAATAAAAGTGAATGTAAGCAAGACGAAAGTAATGGTATTCAAAGGAGATTGAAGGAGAAAGAGTGGAACAAGTAAAGGAGTTTGTATACTTGGGTTCAAAGTTTATAAGAGATAAAAAGTATAGCTGTGATATTGAGCAAAGGGTGTTGGCAGGAAAACAAATTAATGGGGCACTGTATAACTTTATAAGCAGCCAAAACGTGTCAAAATAGCACGACTGGCTGTGCAGAGGAGCACTGGTCCTTACACTTATGTATGGTAGTAATAGTTGGGTAAGGTTATAGGCAATAAAAAAAGCAAAAAAGGAAAGCTGGAGAAAGTACTGCCAGTAGATAGATCAAACTTCGGCGGCTGCATGAATTTAGAAAATCTTGGCAAAAGATCCATTGAACACTATGGGAACTCTTCGAAAGCCAGAGGGAGGCTATACATAAACGGGAAAGAGAGACTCTGGAGCTACTGTTTTAAACACATGGATAAACAGGGGATGTTTAACAGAACCTTTGAATCTAGCTGCGAGATCGCAAAGGAAGTAGTGACATATGTTAAGGTGCATTGGGCGACCCAAACCTTTGCTCCTTATAAATCACTGCACCTGGATATAATATTACCAGCTCTGGTTCCAGTAATATGCAAGCTGTTTCTAGCGAGTAGGGCATTTAAATATGTACCCATACATACATACATATAGTCACGCCTTTTTCCCGTAGGGGTAGGCAGAGGCCACTTTCTTCCACTTGCTACGGTTCTTACACACATCTTTTGCTTCTTCTACATTCATCGGTGCTCTTATGCATGCTCGTTGATTGTTGGTAGTCTTGACCTGGCGTTTCTTCAAAACAATGTTGATCTGATCTAGATATGTTCGCCAAAGTCGACCTCTACCGACTTGTGTCCATTCACACTCAGCTTATAAATTTTTTTCGTCAATCTTCCTTAATCCATCCTTTCTACGTGTCCAAACCATCTAATCATTCTTTTATCTATCATTGTAAACACATTAACTTTTACACCAAGGCGTTCTCTTATCTCACTACTCCTTACTTTATCCAACCGAGTCACCCCAGCTATACTTCTCAAACTACTCATCTCCACAGCATTAATTCTATTTTCATGCTTCTTCTGCCAAACCCAACATTAACTACCATACATAAGTGTAGGAACCAACACACCTTTATTCACAGCTAGACGTGCCTTTTTGACACTTTCTGGCTGTTCATAAAGCTAAGCAGCGCCCCATTCATCTGTTTTCCTGTCAACACCCTTCGTCTAATGTCACTGTCATACTTTTCATCTCTCGTAAACTTTGAACTAACAAATTAAAATTAAAGTTAAATAAATGTCAAAGGAAACCTTAATCTGACAAAAAAAATAAAATTTTAAATCTTTTAGGAAATATATTAAGCGCACTTACGAAAAACTCCAGCAAACAAATTTATACTAAAAATAAATATATGGTAGATTTTACCAAGCCAGATTTAAATTAAATGTCAAAAAATTCAAGTCGACAGACAATAGAAAATTGGTAAATAAGCAATTAAATTATTGGTCTTTAATACGACTAGCGTATTTGACGTTTATCGTTTCTTTGTCTAAAAAACTGCGAGAGTGGACTTTATACCGAAACCGGGTAAGAACTCAAAAGACCCGAATGCATATAGGCGAATTACACTCTCTTCCTTTATTCTTAAGACGCTGAAAAAGCTTGCATGGTGAATCAAACCTATCTTACGAAGAATTCGTTGCATCCCAATCAGCATGCTTATTAGGTAGAAAAATCGTGCGGCTCAGCTCTGCACCAACTGGTTTTAAGAATAAAGGAGACAATCCTCCAAGTGATCGTTGCATGCGTTTCTTATATTGAGATGGCTTTTCACAACACCACCTACTTAGCCATGCTAAAAGCAGCGGAGAGGCATGGCGTAGACGGAACCTGCAGGAGATGGATCAGATCTACCCCATATGGCCGAAAGGCAGAGGCTACCCTGTTTGAGGAAATCATCAGAGTGATCGCAACTAGTGGCTCAGCGCAAAGGGAAGTCATATCTTTTACCCCTCCTATAAAACCTAGTAATCGATGACTTGTTGGTGAGACAATTACGGCTTGTATGCACTGGGTTATGCAGATGAGACTGTCATCCTCATTAGGGGAAAGATCCACTTAACTGTCACAGAGCTGCTACAAACCTCACTTAGAGTGGTCGAAACCTGGTGCGGTATTATTGACCTCACCGACAATCCCTCCAAAATATTGTTTCTTTCATTCATTAAGTGAAGTAATCTGGAGGTTTAAAAACCTCCGACTCTCCTGAGAAAAAACCTGGAGTTTGTAACAGAGGTGCGATTCCTAGTCACAATGCTTAACAGCAAATTAACCTGAAATGCACACCAGCAATATGTAGCAGCAAAGTGTAAAAAGAGACTCATGACAGCAAAGCGAGCCATTGACAAATCGTGAGGGTTAAAACCGGCATGGTAGCTTTACACCATTGTTGTGAGATCTGCCATCACCTATGCCTCTGTTTTGTAGTGGAAAAAATGTGAACAGAGTTTGGCTAGGACTACACTATCGATGGTGCAAATACTAGCCTGTCTCTGCATAACAGATGCTAAGAAAAGCACGTAAACGGTAGCAATGTAAACCTTCCTTAACCTCCCGCCATTACATCTTGTGGTAACGGCTGAGGCTAGGATGGGGAAGTACAGACTGTAACTAATAAATGTTTGGAAGACTAGATTTATTGGATATGCGAGGATCACGCACCGAATCTCTGACTCCATCTTCGAGATGATTAGTAACTGGCAGCCTGTGTCCTATCAATCTAACTTCAATTTCGAGGTGGGCCTTAAACCATCGGGAAATGAAAAAAAAGGGCATGACAACTCTTTTGTCGATGCATAACAAATATCAAAGCTGCCGATCGCCGGAAGGAAAATTTTATTATATTATACGGACTTGCGATGATAATACATATTTATTTCTTTTATCAGTCCCCGCCTTCGTCGTTTGAAATTTTATATTACCTGCGTTATTCCCAGAATAAACCTGTACCTGTATCAATCAGTAGGTACGCCCCTTCTTAAGATGCCATTTTTTACAAATATTTTTCTTACTTTTAATTATTTCTCTTTTTTTAACAGCTAATTATATTTTTAGAACAATACAGAGTATGTTAATGCAGATCTTTATAAAGGTGGCATATTCCTCGGATGTGCTTTTGGTACAGCTGCAATGTACATTTGGGCAGTTGGAATTCTCGCAGCCGGTCAAAGCTCCACAATGACAGGAACTTACGCTGGTCAATTTGCTATGGAAGGATTCCTAGATCTTAAATGGCAAAGATGGAAGAGAGTTCTTTTCACCAGATCCATAGCGATCGTTCCTACCTTCTTCACGGCATTTTTCACCTCAATATCCGATCTTACAACTTTGAATGATTATTTGAATGCTGTCATGAGCTTACAGTTGCCTTTTGCATTGATTCCTGTTATTGCTTTTACTAGTAATAAAAAAATTATGGGACAATTTGTTAATGGAAAGTAAGTAAGAATAATTTAAAATTAAATGTTTAAATTAAAGTTAAAATTGGTAACTATTTATTTTAACGGCTCGAGATAACTCAATAGAAATTGATTTTTTTTCAGAAATATTTAAATTGGTTAAAATATTAGCGGAAATTTTAGTATTATTTTTTTATCAATGTTTATCACTTTTTTTAAAAAATACTTTACTATACTAGTGAAATGAAAGCAACTGTTTCTGGGCTTGCAGGAGAATATTTGGTAAAACGTGGGCCCTAGAAACTATCGTGGTAAGATGAATTTATGCAGCCATTTTGGTCCCACAAATCACCTACGCATGAATTGTTTGTTGAACAGCCCTCAAACGGCAAATTAACGTCAAAGACCTAGATAATGTCTATCGACTAGCGTTGCTGGGGATTACGGGGGTAATTAAAACTAACCCCACGTCCACGCTAGCAATGGGGGTCATTCTCAATATTAAGATCTATACTCAGAAACCTAGGCGGTGAAAACTGTCATAAGATTGCAATCTTACGGTCTCTGGAAAACGGCGTTGTACAGGCATGCGACGATTCTGGAAGGTAGGAATTTCGAGAAGGTCTTTACATTAGGACAACCCATGAACAGTCATTTCAGAACAAATTTCCCGGTTACCTTCCTGGATAGGCAGGAATGGGAAGTTGACTCTCCAAGCTTCCTGAATCCGAAAGAGCTCGTCTGGTACACGGATGGGTCAAAATCACAATTAGAAACGGGAGCAGCATTTTGGAGTGACGGGCCAAGAACAGAGGTGACTTTAAGACACGGTCACACACCCACTATATTTTAAGAAAAGATATCTGCGATTTAGGCTTGTGCACGTAATTGACCTAAGGCACAGGAACAAACACACACACACACACATATATATATATATATATATATATATATATATATATATATATATATATATATATATATATATATCTGTAGCGAGAGTCACTCACGGCAATGGTCACCACTTCTAAAATGGTACATGAAAGCATTGAGCTTCTCGAATAACTGGCGAAATTTAAGCACGCTAGACTCATTCGGGTCCCTTGGCACTGCAGTATCCAGGGCAATGAGAGGGCAGACAGTCTAGCGAAAAGTGAAGCCACAAGTACGCTTCCTGTCTGCTCGACTCCCGTATCTAATGGCTTCATCAATGGTCTAATGGAGAAAAAATCTGGAGACAGATGGCTTGAAACCAACGGTATGCGACATACCAAAGCCCTTTTTAGAGGCCCCTACGAAAAACTGGATAGCAGAATAATTAGTCTCGAGAGGAATGAGTTGATACTGATCATCGGGCTGATAACTGGTTCACCGCAAGGCATCTTAAGAACATGAACATCACCTATAACGCTTTATGTCCAAGATGCAGGGTGAAAGAAGAAACTCCACTACATTTGTTGGTTAACTGTGAATCAAATAGGAGAATCCACAAGGACATCCTAGCGCTAGACAAAGCAACAACACCGGCATCAAGAAGGTGGGACCAGGTAGGGTGATTCGGTGTACGCATGAGGTACAGTGCAACAGAAGTAGCTTGGCTGGCGACTAGCCTCTAAAATAACAAATATTTGGCTGAATATACTTCACATTTGTAAACTTCTTCCTCCACCGATTGTACTTGAGACTCACGATTACTGAAAATTTCGTCGTCGCCGATCGGATCGTTATTGGAATGTTTTCGTTGTGCGCAGATTTTGTGATCTCTCGCCCGCCCAGCTACTTCTGTTGCACTGAAATAAACATGTTAAAAATGTGTAGATTTTTAAAAATTTTAAAAAATTAGTGATAATTATAAAAAAACTATAAAATATGTATTTATTTTAATCTTATTGTATTCGTTATTCTCTTAATAAACTGATTATTTTTTATCAATTGGATTTTTTTTTGTTTCAGAGTTTTGAACTGTTTATCCTTGATATTGGCTGCAGTCATCATATTAATTAACATTTACTTTGTAACAGATAAATTAAAAGAAATAAATTTACCACAATACGCTATCGGTTTAATATGCATACTCGCAATCGCTTATTTTGTTTTAATACTGTACATAATAATTCACCTCTACGTTGGAATGGTTGGGATCGGTATTAATGAAAAATTTGTTTTTGTAAATAAATTTATAACGGTACCTATTGTTCAACCAACTAGTCCTAAGACCTAATTGATTGTGATTTTTTCAATAAAAATTTTGTAAAAATAAAAGCTTTTTATTATCGAGTTTATGTAAACGTTCATATAAAAAAAATAAAATTGTTGTTATTAAATAATAGCATTCATAAAATATTAAGTAATTAATAATCATTGGATTGGAATAAACGGCTTTTAGAATTGGCCCCCAAGATCACCCGACTTCACCTTTCCGGATTTCTTTTTATGAAAATTTATCAAACGAACTGTTTACAACAGACCTTCAACGATACCTTCTTTTTCTTATGACGCCCTCTCCTCTCGAAGGTTAGCGATCCACATAGCTAACATTGTTCTGGACACAGCAGCTCGAAAGATTTCAATGGAAGTGCATCTAAACCATCTTCTGAGGTCTTTCAACCAGGAGTTCTGACGTCTAACAACAGATCTTTTTCTTGAATCTTTCCTTTAATTATTAGTTTCAACAGTTCATACTTATTGCCTCTCATAATGCGGCCTATGTTTTCTTTAATGAGGACCATTAGTTCTTTCGGCTTCTTCATTCGTCTTAGCACTCATCTAAGCATTCACATCCGTATAGCAACACACCGAAGATATAGCATCTAATCATGCAAACCCTGAGCTCCAAACTCAGATCAGGACTACTAAAAAATCTTCTCATGTTTATGAATGTTTCCTGGCTTGTTCGATTCTGGATCACACCATGCGTTGACTATGGTACCCAGATATTTAAAACACGAGACTTGTTCAATCTGATTTCCATTATTTAAAATTGTTTCAGCAGTGGGTCTCTTGGAGAAGACTAGCAGTTTGGTCTTTGATATATTTATGTCCAATCCATGATGCTCACTATATTCAGTTATTCTATTCATCATATTTTGTAGGTCTGATGTTATCGGCAAGAACTACGGTGTCGTCTGCGTATCTGATATTGGTGATACATACTCCATTTATTTTAATACCTCCCATGTCTTCCGCTAATGCTTCTTTGAAAATTGCCTCCGAATATATGTTAAATAGAAGTGGTGACAATATACAGCCCTGTCGTACGCTTCTTCGGATTGACACAGTGTCAGATGTTCCTCCGTCTATTCTTACTTCGGCAATCTTGTTTCGCTATAAATGTAATATCACTTTGGTCGATCCCGGTTAGGGATAATATGTCCACCATCTTTTGATGCTTGACACGGTCAAATGCCTTTCGATATTTAATAAAGCAAGCGCAGACAACTATGTTCATATCTCTGTACTTCTGTGCTGAAACATTTAAGAAAAAGAGGGATTCTCGAGTGCCTAGTCTGTCCTGGAATCCAAATTGAGTTTCGCTTATTTGTTCTTTGCATTTCTTGTTTATTCGAGTGTGCATTAACTTTAAGGATATGTGGCATTAGACTAATCGTGCGATAGTTATAGCATTGTGATGCGTTTGTTTTCTTCAGAATCATTACAAAGGTAGACTTGAGCCAGCTGGGATACCAGATAATATAAAAAAGCGTCGAAGCATTCAGAAACATAGGTCCAGAAATGTTCCGAATATTGCTTGAATTTTTTAAAAATCGTATAAGTTTGCGTTTGGTGTCAGACGATCACCGCTTTGACCACTTAATATGATAAATTTACAGTAAAATTATAAGCAAAATATGAAAACAGAATTTTAAATCTAATGCCTTTTATCTTTTTCCACGGCAATATTTTATTAGGACATATTAGGTCATATGTTGGTCCAAATCCGCCCTTAGCCTATGTCCCAATAGTTATAAAACACTTTTTAAAGGCATTTCTAATTTTCCAAATCCTTTTCGGATTCCACTAAGACTACTTTTAATATATTAGGTTATTTTCTCTTTGGGTTCGGTAATTCTAAACTCTCAGTACAATAACTAACAACTTTTATTCTAATATTTCTTCACAATAAATTTTATTTTACAATAAGTAACAAACACTTTATAATTATTTCAAAATACTTGACTTTAAACCAACTTTAACGTAAACTTTATAACTAAACTTTAAAACCTAGATCTATTTAAAGAAATTTTAGAATCATCCAGGGCCTTCTGTGTATTGGCTCATTAAATATTTACCCCAAATTGTGGTCGATGCGTTGTCGCGACAGACAACAAGGCCATATCGTAACAATATCATCTTTTCTGAGTAATATAGTTTCATCATTCATACATAGATATTTATATAAAGGAATTTTTAAAAATTGCATTTATTAAATACCATGTGAATCTTATAAATTGTATGTGAGAAAAATTTCTAAACCATGAATGTTAAATAAATCAGAGACATTGAAATTTCAAAAAAACGTAAACATGCTTGGGATAGTATAATTTAGTAAAATAATACTAGAATCATAAAAAAGCTAAATAACGAAAAACGAAAGTAACTTAAATAAAATATTTTCTGTAATTAGAAGAAAGTTTAATGGAATGTTTTTAAATTTTGTAACTACTATTGGAAAATGAAATAACCAAAAATCTTTACCTACTATGTTATTAAAATATCATTACTTCTATCCCATTAGGCATCACAAGCTAATGGTATTGTAAGCACAATTTAAGTGTAAGTGTTGAAGTTTTACGGTGCATGAGTAAAATCTCCTTTATGGTCTTTATTCGTACAGTCAGAAAAGGGTCTGTGGATGTGGAAAATAGCTCAAAGTACCAATAAAAAAGTGGTGCGTGGAAACCCACGCGTCAGAAGTAAAACTTTTTAGGTTGGAAATTAGGACGTTATTTTGTGGGATTCATTGAGGTTGTCTTGGGGTACAAGTCCAATCAAAAAGTTGTTGCTCAATTTTTATTCTGATAAAATGTTATTTCTGCGTAAAAGTTCATTAAGAAAGAGAAGGGAGAAGTTTATGTTAATAATAATCTTAACTTCACTTCTATTACACAAAAATAATATTTTGAAGTGATAACTTCTTATGGCACGCTGTGAACTTTTTTTGTAATGGGTAAAGAATGTTAAACTCGCGTCAGGACACGTGGCCTGATCGAAAATTCGTAAGACGGATGTATTTCACTGGAGCAATATAAAATGCGACTTTTCTTGACTGGTAACTTGGCAACCTTATTCAACAAACTTACAAATTCAAGTACATTTTTTATGTCATTTTGACAAATTAATTTAGTAGCTAAATTCAAAATTTAAGTGCTTTTCATTAGTTTATTGATTAAGTTCTGCTTTTGCTGCATTAAAATGGTCCAAGGAGAGATGTCGTTTTTAGCAGATGTTATGGACACCATAGCGTGTCTTAATGACTCTAACGGTTCTCCCCCCGAAAAAATTTTAGATCAAATAATTTATCAGTGCAAGAAGCCGTTAAAAAATGCATCAATTTGTGTTAAAAAAGCATTAAAAACTGGACTGAAAGCTGGTTTGATCAAAGAGAACGGGGGAAGGTTTAAATTAGGTTTTGGTTTGCCGATAACGGAGGCTCGAGGACGAAGAAAAAATAGAAGCAGAAGCCGTAGACGACGTAGCCAAAAGCGACAAAACCGAAAACGAGGTAGCCGAAAACGAAAAAGTCGAGGTAGGAAGAAAAGCGCCATATTGAAAGAAGATCAAGCAAAAAGCGGAAGAAAGAAATCGAAAACATTCAAATCTGGTACTGATGTTTAATATATGATTTATAATAAAGCGTTAATAAAAATAATGCATTATTCATAAACTATGGAAATCTGGAGACAATATTTTTCAGATAAAAAATAATATTTTCACGCGCGTTAATACTTAAGTTTTCACTTCTGCCGGCACTTCCAGAGTGCAACCCGTAAAATTTTTTATTTTATTCAATTTTCTGCATCATTAATTTCCAAGAAGGATACAATGGGTTTATGATAAGAAAAATAAACAAATTTCGGAGTTAACAAATTTTATTTTATTAAGGACGACTTGTTTGGAAATTAAGGGCCAATATTTTTATTTCTTAGCACGGTTAATTTTGCATCTAAATCTGTTCTTAATGACTTTATTTATTGTACATAATAAGAGAGGTAGGTAAGTAATCCAAACAAATTTTACTAATTAATTTGGCTTGATGATTAATTTTTGTTAGATTTCTAAAAAAGTAATTAGTAATCCTGGGTTATCATTATAGTGGGTACCTACATTAAAATCGTGTAGTATCAATTGTCATTTCAAGTAGTGTATGTATAACTAATTGACCGCGAAAATGCCGCGACGTGTTTTAGATGTAGATGTATTAATAATATTAATTTACACGCTTATTTTACTGCGGAAAAGGACAATGGAGGTCCGTTGCTACCAGTTTTACCTATACGTAAGCGTGTGTGTGATGCGATGCGTACGGGTGGAACAAAATTAACCTCAGTTTTAAATAGTGTAAAAGATAAAAAAAGTAAACAAAAAGTTAAAAAATATAAACCCCGCTGACATCCAAAGACTGTTGACTTTCCCGATGCTTATAAATTTGAAATTCGCTTCCATACTTTCATCAGTGCTTTCATACATGCTTGTCGGTTGTTGGTACTCTTGACCTGGCCTTTCTTAAAAACAACGTTGATCTGATCGAGATATGTTCGCCGAGGTCGACCTCTACCGACTGGTCCATTCACACTCACCTTATAAATTTGTTTCGTCAATCTTTTTTCATTTATCCTTTCTACGTGTCCAAACCATCTAAGCATTCTTTTATCTATCTTTTTAACCATATCTTCTTTTACAACACAGCGTTATCTTATCTCACTATTCTTTACTTTATCCAACCAAGTCACTCCGGCTATACTTCTGAGACTAATTATCTCCACAGTATTCATCCTATTTTCATGCATCTTCTGACAAACCCAGCATTCACTACCATACATAAGTGTAGGAACCAACACACCTATATGCACAGCCAAACGTGCCTTTTTTGACACTTTGTGGCTGTTCATAAAGCTGCCCCATTCATTTGTTTTCCTGCCAACACCCTTTGCTCAATGTCATTGTCATACTTTCCATTTCTCGTAAACTTTGAACCCAAGTACACAAATTCATTTACTTGTTTCACTCTTCCTCCCTTATGAGAACCTCACATTTTGTCATGCTTTCTTCTCTTTAAAAAACCATTACTTTTATTTTGCTTACATTTGTTTTCATCAATTTGATTTTCAGGGCATCATGTATAACATTAACCATCGCCTGCAACTCCTCTTCAGATGACGCTAATATGACTTGATCATCGGCGTAAAGAAGGCATTTGACGACCAAATCATTCATTTTTAATCCATACGCACTTCTTTTTAATATTTTAAACAATCGTCTATGTATAAGTTAAACAGCCATGGCGAAACCACACATTCCTGTCTCACACCTTTTTCGATTTTAAACCAGTTGGTAAGCAGTGGAATCCTCGTAAAGTGATTTCAGTGCTCGTATTAAATCATACAATCTCTAGCATCCTTCTTGTCCTGTGTAATTTAATACTTAAAAACTACAGTTCTTTAAAAATGTTAAATAAATCATCGCTGTGTATTAATAAGAATCAATAATAATTCAGTGTCAATAATCAATAATTTTAAAAAGATCACGCATCGTCATAACCTCAGACTTTTACACTACATTTAAATAAACTGTACATAAATAATCGTAAACAATATAATAAGCACTTGAATTTTATCTACAAACGAGTTATAACAGTAAGTGATAATCGTCAGAAAATTGTTAATTATTTCATATAAGTGGTGAGGGAAATTATTTAAGTGCCGGAATATTATTATTTGAATATTAGTCAATGATGTGTAGTATTTATTAGTGTGAGGATATTAGTGTTACTCGAATTGGAACTTTAGTTTTTACGAAAATGGTGATAATAAATACGGAAACGGGTAATGAAGAAGAATGTAGAAAGGATCAACCATCGCAACACTATTACGAAATTAATGATATTGATACTTACTTCGCAAATGATAGAATTATAGTACCTGAAGATAATAATAATGTGAGTAACGTTATTTTTTGTAAGAAATTGCAGATGAGTTTAATAACAATTTTTTAAATTATTAAAATTACTATAAAGTTATTTTAATACGAATAGTAGTGCGATTATTTTAATAAATAAATATCCTTTTTTAAAAATTTTGTTGTTAAAATGTAAAGTTTAGAAATGCAAAAAAGAATTTAAAAAAAAATTCAAATTTGTTATAAATTAAAAATATCTGTTGGATTAAAAATAAGTTTACAATTTTAAATAAATTTTCTTGGTAACAGTTTTCGATATTGCCAAAGTATTTCACTGTTGGATAAAATTCATATTTTTCAACAGATCTGGTATATGACTAAAAAGCCTTGATATTGCTACAATTTTTTGTTCTTTCTTGGGTTCGGCGATCCAATAACAAAACAATGTATATTTCAATACAATAAATTTTATTTTCCTGAACCACTTAGCTATACAACTTTTACAACTCTATATAACTATTTACATTTATTAATTCATAAACACATAAGCCGAATCTGTCCTTGTTATGATCGTTTCCCCTTTTATATCTCTATATCACAATTATAGATCATTCCACCTGTTTCTCCAAAGTTCGACGTGGTTCCAGAGGTTGCTCGACCTTGCCGGGCCCCTTCGGCGGCCGACAAAGCAAAGCGATCGAATACGGACCCTAGACGCAGCCTATTTATCGGTTGCCGACAGGACCGGATTTATAACAATATCTAATGGTTGTATTTTAAGTTTTACATTTTACATCAATTTTTATACAAAATTACCATATTATTTTCATATGAAGCCAAGGGATGAAAATAAATGTAAGTAAAACGAAAGTAATGGTTTTTGAAAGAAAAGAAAACATGACAAACTGTAAAGTTCTGATTAAGGAAGAAAGAGTGGAACAAGTAAATGAATTTGTTTACTTGGGTTCAAAGTTTACGAGAGATGTAAAGTATGACATTGACATTGAGCGAAGAGTGTTGGCAGAAAAACAAATGAAAGGGACACTGCATAGCTTTGTGAGCAGCCAGAAACTGTCAAAAAAGGCACGTCTGGCTGTGCATGGAGGTGTGTTGGTAGTAAATGTTGGGTTTGGCAGATAAGAGAACGATGTGGTGTAAAAGAAGATGTGGTTACAAAGATAGATAAAGGAATACTTAAATGGTTTGGACACGTAGTAAGGATGAATGAAGGAAGATTGACGAAACAAATTTATAAAGCGAGTGTGAATGGACAAGTCGGTAGAGGTCGACCTCGGCGAACATATCTCAATCAGATCAACATTGTTTTGAAGAAAGGTCAGGTCAAGAGTACCAACAACTGGCGAGCATGTATAAGAGCACTGATGAAAGTGGAGGAAGCAAATGATATGTGCAAGAACTGTAGCAAGTGGAAGGAAGTGGTCTTTAGCTACCTTTACGGGAATGTATGCATAATGATGCCAACTCAAGTAGACATACATATCAAATTCTGTTTGAAATTAGTGCATAGCTAAATTATTTTTTGTCATTAAAAAATTATAATACCAATTTTAATTAAATAATATTTTAACATTCGTTTCTTTGGTAAGAAATTTGTAATTTGTTTTCAGTTGTTTCTTATTTTAAAATTGTTTTAACTAAATTATATTTCTACGAAGGATATATCTATCTTTTGTTAATAAAACATTCAAATATTATAGCCCATCCAGTAAGTGTTTATTCCATTAACATTTCCAATAATAAGTATTACCAACCAATAACTACAGTTTATTTGTTTATTTATTAGATATATGTTTCTTATATATAAAATTCTCGTGTCACAGTGTTTGTAACAAAACTTCTCAGAAACGACTTGACAGATTTTTATAAAATTTTGTGTGTATATTCGGTAGGTCTGAGAATAGAACTTTAACTATTTTTTATAACCCCAAGTGATAAGGGTGGTCCACCCAATTTTTTTTATTTGATTGACAAATTTTTTTTTCTTTTTTATGATTTGGCATTAAAAAATACATACAACCCCAAATTTTCACCCTTCTACCCATATAAGTACTTTTATAATTTCAAGTGATTAATAATCACTCGATCAGTTATTCCCGCCAGACGTCTACCGGTGTCACTTCTCACCCAGTAAACAACACGTAGTAGGGATGAGAACGAAGCCGGTCTCCTGTCTTTCTCCAACAATAAGCTTTCTCTCACTCCCTACACAGTTTTTGGCGATTAATATTGCACAGATCATATATAGGGATAGATTTGAAACTCAATGTCATTATCAATGCCACCTACAGTTAGGAGTGAAGTAAAATAAGAAATGATGTCATGGCGGCTAATTCAAATGCATATTTATCGAGCGACTTCACCCAATTCCTAGCAAAAGTTGAATGGAAGAGATGACTTTATAACTTTTCAGTGACGTCACAAGTGGGATTGTTTCTAAAAAGTTATGAGGCAACCTCTCCTATTTAATTAAACTTGGAATTGGGTAAGTATTTGTTGAGACAGAACAGAGATAAGTCTGTTGGTATTCTATGTATCTCTGATTGAGACATATTATATAATGAGAAAGACATAACAAGTGTATTCTTCAATATTAACTTTTTATTAAAAATTACTAATAAATAATAACAACCTACTTTCCGAAGGTATACGAACTTCTTTTAAAGTATAAATAGGTCGAGAAAAATGTTCAGAATTTGTGAATTTTATCTGCTTCCTCTGATAATTTTGATTTGGTTGCTAATGTTGCCTTTTTCTTGTAATATGAAGCCCTTTTATACAAATGTTTTGCTTTTGGTGTTAACTTAACACTTCGTGTTCAGTTCAACGCGCAAAAAACACAAAGTGGCACGTTTTCCAAGAAAGTGAATTCCTCAAATCATCCCATCACAATGTCCGGAAATACCCTTGAACCAAGTCCCTCCATCTCCATTTTGGGAGTCACGGTGTCCAATAATATGTCTTGGCATGACCATGTTGCTAACATCGCAAAGTCGGCAAGCCAGAGGCTAGGTTTTCTGTGGAAAACCAGAAAGTTTTTTACTCCTGATCAACTGTTGACAACGTACAAGGCTCAAATCCGACCTCTACTGGAGTATTGCTCGCATATTTGGGGTTCAGCACCAAGGCATTCTCTTCGTCTTCTAGATTTCATTTAGAAAAGAGCCATTCGCTTGATAGACAGCTCAACTCTCACAGATACCCTTCACCCTCTAGAACATAGAAGAAGAGTTGCAGACCAGTCATTGCTCTACAGATATTTCCATGGCAGATGCTCCAGAGAAATAAAAACTCTTGTACCACCATTGGCCACATTCGGCCGAAGAACTCGGCACGCTGATCAGTCTCACACATTTACTCTCAAGCTTGACACTACAAGGACCAATCTTCATCAAGAATCCTTTTTTTACAAGGCTGCTACGGAATGGAATAAGCTTCCAAAATCAGTTTTTCCAGAGAACTATGACCTGCAACTTTTTAAAAAGCGTGTCCACAATCATTTTCTTTTTATAATCCCTTTCCCTTCTAATAGTTGCAGTGCGGGCCGTCCGCGGCTCACACAATAGGTCTACCCTTTTTGCGACTATTTTCATAAAAAAAAAAAAATGTTCACCTCAGATAGCAGGCCTGAACCTATAATAGTTATGTATGTACCAATGGTATAAATAGATGTTTAGGCCCTGAGTGCGACGTTTTACAAACCCTCAGGCCAGAGGCCCTCGGGTTTGTAAGTCGCCGAAGAATATTTAGAGGATAGTTTATCTTCAAAAAATGAAGTTTCAAGAATGCTGGCAGGTGTACCTTCCGGGTCTGGCGTTTCGGTACAGAAATTTGAAAGTCAAACTATGAAACATGAATCGTTTGCTGCAGGCAACTTAACTATCACCGGATCATTTCAGAACTGCCAATTTTATGTTAATTCGTCAAAATAATGTTCATCGAAAATTTACATATATTACTATATTCCGTTTGTAATTTCATTAAAAAAGGTTATTAAAAAAGTTAAACAGAAAAGTATGCCCGCACGGGCATAAAGTACGACATTAGATAGTTGGTAACTAAGTAATAAAAACACAATAATGAACTAGTATGACATAAAGAAATATTTGACTCATGACTTTACAAAACAGATGGAAATAATAACAAGAGAATAACATTACAGGAAACCCCCTTTCATGGGAACCAGATCATAAAAAAATGATTATATTTACCTGCTTTTATAGAAATATTTTCTTCCTGGCTAAAAACAGGGGTTCTGGTAGTGGAAACTTGTATATTAACCATGATAGTAGTTGGTATAATAATTTAAGAACAATCATCGTCTTGTTGTGTTCCGGTGAAACGGAAAATTTTAGATTTATTCTATGAATATTATGAGTTTGAAACAATGCTGCAGACATGGAAAAGTTTGACATTGGCAATAGTAATTATTGCATTGATCTCACTGTTCTAGTTTTTAACATTAATGCAAATTGTTATGATCTTATTACACCATACCTTTAATTGGCACTGGAATGTTGATGTGAGGTACAGCTGATGACTTCAATTTCTGACCAAAGAAATCATTGTTGTTAAAATGGTTCCTGCATACTCTGTAGTTTTCATATATTTGTGGTGTGACTCCCTTTTCATGGAAACTATTATTCTGACAAATGGTTACACACTTCTTGAATAATTCCATGTTTTTGCTGGGTTTGGGAAACGATGTTTGAAACTTTCTATACCACTGCGTTCACAGCAATCTGCTACACAACAATACATAACCATATTGAAGGCCCGATTAAAATAATAATAATAATTTGGTTATAAGTGAGGTTAGAGTTTCATATGATATGTATGCAAGTATTTCTAGTTGCATGTTCACGACATCTCTTGATTATAGCACCACCTACAATAGGAGCCCAATAGGAAATTTTGGGATTTACTCAAGCGCGGCTCTACAGGGTGTTTGAAAAAAGGTGACCCTCTCTCTAGGATAGGTAGAAAACTAAAAAATAATTGGGGTTTGCTTAGTAAAAAATGTTTGTAACGCCATCCGTATTCAAGATAAAAGGCGTTAAAGAAAAAAAATTATACACATTTATTACGATTTTGCCAAAACTACTGGCACATTGTAATGAAATTTTATACGAATATATTTAAGAAGCTGATACATTCCATGAATTTGTTTTTATATCTGACTCTTATAGTTACACGGTTCGCACCAAGTATTATTAAACGTAACTTTTTTAAGATTAGATTTATGAATTAAAATTTTAAATAAACTTAAACATCCCTCAATTTAACACCAAAAGGGTGTTTTTTGGTAAAACTCGATACTGTGTACCGTTTTCGGAATATTTTGATTTGAAAATTATGAAGTACTTCATAACCAAATTTTTTTTTCAACGCCCTTTATCTTGAATACGGATGACGTTACGAAAAATTTTTACCAATTAATTTTTAATCAATATTTTTCATTTTTTACCTATCCTAGAGACGGGTCACCTTTTTTTTTGAAACAGCCTGTATAAAGGGGGTACCTTGAACCCTGTTGAGTAACTCCACCATATATAAGCCTGTCTAGTATAGCCGATCAGAATAGTTAAATAAATCAATCATTAGTCGATGGCCATAACGACGCACCTTACTTAGTACTGTGAGATAGCATCCGTGAGGGAAGCAAATGTTATTATAACAGTAAATGCCTTTGGCCATAACGAGACACCTCCCATCGCCTCGCACGTAGCCTGGTATCAGAACATCTCTGAAATTGAGCTTATTATTTTTTAACCCCCGCATATGGTTACAAAGAATTTCGCTGCAACAGAAAGGAATTCCCCAAACTATAAAATAATAATAAATAAATTGTTAAGTCACTCCCTTGACCTCAAACTTTTTTTAGGGTAACCTATTATAAAATATAAAACGCCACTGGAATCAAACATCTTTTCTTAAACTTTTTTGTTTCCTAGTATTTTTTTGTAATCAAAAAGATTCAGTTACCCTTTTAAATCACATTTGAAAATACATAAAAAGGTTAAAGTTAAAAGTTAAAAAGGTTTAGTTATAGGTGATCACGATCACTGTTTTAAATTGTGGCCATTTATCGTAAAATTAAACTAAAACCTTTTGTATTAAGGTAAACTATAAAGACTACACCTGAATTTGGTCAACAGACATTTTAAATTTTTTTAATCAATTTGACAAACCGAACAAAAATTAAAAAATAGGGAATTTTTGTATTTTTTTTCGGTGACAACTAAACCTTCATCTCTCCTTTTTGTCAAGTTTTTGATAAAACTATTTACCTTACGAGTACTTCTTTCCACTAAGTTATAATTAAAAACTAATACATATGAATTGGGAAATATGATATTTCCATTTCCCGCCATCTCACCTAGACTATAGTTCTTAATAGATACATAGATTACGTTATGTGAATTCTTTCTGTGAGACTGCTGCATTATAAATAAAAATCAAATATGTACATTTTAAAAACTTTTCATTATTTTCTTTATTAAATATAAAATAATAAATAAAAAAGCTGACCATTCCAGCTTGACCCAACCAAAAACCTATTTTTATTTTTCATCTTTATTTAAGTGGAAATGTTATTAATTACTGTTAACACTTTAGTGAAATACTCATTTCTATTGTATTATTTATATTTAACTTCACAGTGGAAGTTATAGTAATGTGTCCGATTTTGTGAATCCCGAATTTTGACATATCTCCACATTTCAAGGTCACCACAGTCGAATACAATAATTTTTAAGTGGACGTCTGTGTGTGCGTATGTACGTATGTGCGTTCGGAATTATTTTTTGTTTTTATTATCTCGAAAACAAAAAATTATATCGACATGGGACCAATTGCATTCGACGTATAATTACGCAACTTAGAACTGATTGGATTTTCAGCAAAATCGGTCAAGCTGTTTGTTATGGAGAATTAAAATACTGAAAAAAATGGTAAACTTTCGGAATTATTTTTTGTCTCGATTATCTCGAGAAAAAAAATGATATCGACGTGGGACCGATTGCATTCGACGCATAATTACGCAACTTAGAACTGATCAAATTTTCAACAAAATTTTTAATTGTAATAAACAGAAATAAAAAGAATTTACTTATTATACTTAAATGTACGAATTAATTGAATAAACTTTCTTTACATGTTTTATCTTAAGAGTAAACGCGTCATTACGATAAAACAAACTTTTAATTATCAATTTAATTAAGTTTATTTGTAAGTTTGTAAGTAATTACACTACTAGCTTCTTATCACCAAGAAATGTATTCAAAAATGAATCACAAACAATTTTAGCATTTAAAATCCACAGGATGTTAGTAATGATTAAGTATATTATCACTGAAGATTTGAGCTTACAAAAAATTCATTGTTGTTACTAATAATTATTTTTACTTTTATAACATTTATAATTATTTTATTTATTCTGTTATTAATAATTAAAATTTAAAATAAATTTGTTTTAACCAACGTCCACAGTTGTTTTTGTATAGTAAAAAATTAATTATTGTCTATTAAAATTTGCTTATTTAACATGTGAACCCTACCCCGGTCAGTGTTGTAACGCACGTTTCTTTGAATAAAAATAGTTATTTTCTTACGATTGTTTTAAAGAACTAAAAATTATTTATTGAAGATTTTACAAATATTTTTTTATAAAGATAAATATAAAAAAAAGTAGTATTTGTTTTCTTCTAAAAAATTATTTCTTTTGAAAACGTACATTTTGTCCATGTCTAAAAGACTTCTGCAGCTGATACATACAAGATGTTTAGTTAATTCTCTCAACGAAACTGTACAATTTTCATCTGGAATTTTACATTGAGCTGTTTCATAAAGTATTTCTTGATTTTTTTTGTTTTTTAGCCCTAGACATACTTGCTATTTTATCCCCAGTCTTTTTTTTAACAAATCTCCCATTCTTTAAACGCCAAATCATTAATAATAGACTATTCATTATATCTTATACAGTGCTTTTATTTTAAAACCAGCTAATCCAAATAACTTTTGATTTTGCGTAAATACAAGAAAAACCAAAAACACGGCGAGTTTTAAATCAAGGAAAGGTTTAAAAATATTTTTCTGCTGTTTTCAAGTGGCACCCCTGTAACATCCCCCAACTCTTCTTCACAATGTCAAATAGCAACCCCTAACTTAGGATACATCAAATGAAAACCCAAAAAAAAAGCAAATTAGCCTTATAAACAACAATTTATTTTATTGATTTATTTTGCAGATAACATTAAACGTAGCGAAATTACAATAGAAACTAAAATGAAGTTAATTACAAACAGCTCCCTAAATGTATTTACAGTAACTGTTCAAAGTGTGCTTCATTATTTTGTAGGCAATAATATAACCGATTTTTAAATTCTTCTCGAACTTTTTCCAAAGTTTTGCTAGTAATTCGTCTACATTCTTTAGTTATTCTAAGCTTTAGTTCTTCGAGAGGAGTTTTGTAAACTAATGTTTTTAAATAGCCCCACAGAAAAAGTCAAGTGGTATTAGATCCGGAGATCTTGCCGGCCATTATATAAAACCCCTTCTACCAATCCAATGTCTTGGAAATCATTCGTCTAACCATTGCCCTACAGCAAGTGCGTAATGTGGTAAAGCTCCGTCCTGTTGAAGGTATATATTATATTCATCCAGCACCATATTTCCCTGTTCAACAACCTGTCTTTTTACTTACCGAGTAACAAGGGGATCAATTTCATTTTCTAATAATTGTAGGTCTTATTCTCCAGTTAGGTTTTGGTCAATAAAAAGTGGTTAAATTATCTCATTTCCTAGAATACTCACCCATACATTGATCTTCGCTCGAAACTGAGTATTATCCTGTCGAAACACGTAAGGATTTTCGTCATCCCATTACCTACAATTATGTTTGTTAACAAAGCCATTTAAATAAAACGTTGAATTATCACCAAAACAAATATTTTTAATCAAATTTGCGTCTTCTTGTATTTTTGGAGACATTGTTTTACCAAATCCAATTCTTCACTAAACTAATGATGAATTTATGTGTATTTTATAAGGAAAAAACTTACGCAATTTTAATACTTTGTGTATGGAACCAACAGAAATATTTGTAAGTTTTGATACATTTGGAATGTAATAGGTAGAATCTATAGCAAAATGACCCAGTAATTTGTGCAGCTTCGTCAAGAAATCTGGGATTATTATTTTTTTAATACAAACGGATCTAGTTTCTCCAAATTTCCGTACCAACTCTATGATGGTCTGGTGGCTTATATTTCTATCGGGATGCCTTTCATTAAAAATTTGAGCTGTTTCTTGACCACACTTGTTTTGATAACCGTAAATAAATATTATTTTCATTCATTCTTGCAGAGAAATAACTCAAGATGCTACAGCTACAACTAACTGAATGTACAGGGTGATTTTTCTAGATGGCACATTAGACGTTATGGCAAAACTAGTCAAAAGAGAAATCAGAAAACTTGTTGTAAGGAGTTTTCGGCATTGGTCTATCGAATGAAAATATGCTCGACTTTAACTTTTTGAATAGCTTACTTAATTATTTTTTATTTTTTATAACAAGTTACCATACCTAAATTTATTGGCTTTCGAAATAATATTAATTTTAGTAAAAAAATTGACGTTTTACTGTTATTTAGAAACTTTTATTTAGTAATAAATTTTAATTAGTCAATTTTTACCATCTACATTTATTACTGATAGAAAGCTCAATGTTATCCCAGAAAAATGTTTTAAATTTTGTTCTACATGGTGAAATAAAATCAAAATAAAATCAAGTATCCGTACTATTTATCATTACTTGTTTAATACCTTCACGAACAGCATGAAAATATAGCTGAACATTCTATATTCTATTTTTTATTTTAATTTTTTTGGTGGTGGGTTGGCATTAAACCGTAGTTTTTTTGCCACAGACTTTTTTATTATTATTATCTATATATTATCGTTATATTAGATTGAAATTAAATTGTGATTTTTTCTTTGATCAGAAATTCCATAATTATTATGTATATATCTTCTTTAAATGTACTCAGCAGAATTACAATATTTGTTGGCAATTGGACACCTTGTAGGATTAATTTATTTAAAAATTCCGACCGATTTGTGTTATGGAGGTTACATGAGAATATTAAGTGGTTGATGTCTGCTTCTGAGGAGTTTTTGCAAGGGCAGATAGGTGATATGTTAACTCCAATTTTGGCTAAGTGTGAGGGATAACCTCCATGGTTTAATTTTATTCTTGTTATGGTAGAAGAGCAAAGCCTAGATAACTTAAAAGTGTTTAAGTGAGGAATGTTTTTAGGAAGTAGAGGGTGGATGGACACGTAAGGGTTTTTGGAAATAGAAACCAAATCTTCCCAAAGTTTCTCCCATTCTACAATCTACTTTCAGCGGATTAGACTTCAAGTCCTGCACTTTATACCCTACTATCATGGAGCTTAAAACATTTCGTGGGTCTTTATATTCAACAGCAATAATTTTTAAAAAAGTTGGAGCATACGTGCAAAGAAATTAAACAAGTTGCATATTATTTGGAAAAAAAAACATTTGCAGTAGGCCGATATTTTGATTAAAGGACTTGATATAGCAATTTGCTACGGTTTCATTCCTTTTGATCGTAATTGCGTACTTAATAGAAAAGTCATCGTATCTATCGAAGATGAAGTCACTTCTTTTGAAATCCCTGCCATAAAAACCAAAGAAGATTGCTTCCTCTTAGTTGAATATGAGAATAAAATCTTGTCACCAAACTTATCGTTTTTATATTAAGATTAGGATAACTGCATCCTCTACTTCTGAGAGTGCAGTCATGCGTTGAGTCAAGTATGTTAATTCGAAGGTGGTCGTTGAAACACTGTCTTTTATATCCGCCATTAATTTTTAAAAATCGACCAGTAGCTGTTTTTGACTGATGTTTGTTAATGGTCTACCTCTTTTATTACTCGAATATCTTGGTAATATAACGTAATTCCTCTAACACGATTTGTGATATTGAAAGTAATTCTCTAACAAATCTTCCAGTGTTTCATATACACATGTGTTTGTAAAAACTTTTTAACCTTTGGTGGAGGAGTGGTAGCGTACCAGATGACTGGTGCAAGGCCGTTATCGTGCCGCTTTACAAGAGAAAAGGTTAGCAGCAGGACTGTAAGAACTACCAACTACTTAGTATAGTCGGCAAACTGTATGCAAAGATATTGATTAAAAGAGTAACGAATGAAATTGAGAAGATGATATGGGATGTGCAAGCAGGATTTATAAGAGGAAGGAGATGTATGGATCAGGTCTTTTCATTACGAGGCATAGTTAAAAAATTCTTGGCTAGAAGTCAGAAGGTCTATTGCGCTTTTATAGACTTGGAAAAGGCCTATGACAGAGTGGTAAGGAGTGAATTGTGGTCGACATTGTCTATTTATGGGGTAAGCGGTAGTTTAATACGAGCACTGAAATCACTTTATGAGGATTTCACTGCTTGTGTCAGGATAAATGGAGCTTGCACGGACTGGTTTAACATCAAAAAGGTGTGAGTCAGTGATGTGTGACTTCGCATTGGCTGTTTAACTTATACAGAGACGATTGTTTAAAAGATTTGAAAGAGAGTGCGTATGGATTGAAAATGAATGATTTGATCGTCAAATGCCTTCTTTATGCCGATGATCAAGTCATATTAGCGTCATCTGAAGAGGAGTTGCAGGCCATGGTTAATGTTATGCATCATGCCCTGAAATTCAAAGGGATAAAAATAAATGTAAGCAAAACGAATTAATGGTTTTTGAAAGAAAAGAAATAATGACAAACTGTGAAGTTTCGATTGAGGAAGAAAGAGTAGAACAAGTAAATGAATTTGTGTACTTGGGATCAAAGTTTATGAGAGATGAAAAGTATGACAGTGACATTGAGCAAATGGTGTTGGCAGCATAGCTTTATGAACAGCCAGAAAGTGTCAAAAAAGGCACGTCTGGCTGTGCATAGAGGTGTGTTGGTTCCTATACTTATGTATGGTAGTTAGTGTTGGGTTTGGCAGAAGAAGCATGAAAATAGGATTAATGCTGCGAAGATAAGTAGTTTGAGAAGTATATCCGGAGTGACTCGGTTGGATAAAGTAAAAAATAGTGAGATAAGAGAACGATGTGGTTACAAAGATAGATAAAGGAATGCTTAGATGGTTTGTACACGTAGAAACGATGAATGAAGGAAGATTGACGAAACATATTTATAAGGCGAGTGTAAATGAACAAGTCGGTAAAGGTCGACCTCGGCGATCAGATCAACATTGTTTTAAAGAAAGGCCAGGTCAAGAGTACCAATAACCGACGAGCATGCATGAGAGCACTGATGAAGGTAAAAGAAGTGAAAGTAAAAGAAGAAGCAAAAGATGTGTGTAAGACCGGACAAAATATCCCCGACAAAATATCCTTGGACAAAATATCCCCGCGACAAAATATTCCCGCGACAAAATATTTCCGCGACAAAATATCCCCGTGATATAAAATACCCGACAGAAAACTCATCGACCAAAAATACGCGACAAAATATCGAAAATTTAGTAATAACATAATATGTATAGTATATCATCGTCGCGCGTCGCGTCATTAACATAATAAACAATTATTTGACGAAATAAATTACACAATATTAATAAAAAAAATACGCATATTTTTATTACCAAAACAACTTTTACAAGACTCACTAATGATTTTATGAAGGGGAGCAAACAGAGACTATTAGTTTTGGTAATAGTAAATATTTACTGAAGATTTCCATCAAAGGAAGCAAATAGAGTCTATTAATTTTGTTGATAGTAAATATTTTAGCAATTTTAGCAAATAGAGACTATTAGTTTTGGTAATAGTAAATATTTACTGAAGATTTCCATCAAAGGAAGCAAATAGAGTCTATTAATTTTGTTAATAGTAAATATTTTAGCAATTTTAGCAAATAGAGACTATTAGTTTTGGTAATAGTAAATATTTACTGAAGATTTCCATCAAAGGAAGCAAATAGAGTCTATTAATTTTGTTAATAGTAAATATTTTAGCAATTTTAGCAAATAGAGACTATTAGTTTTGGTAATAGTAAATATTTACTGAAGATTTCCATCAAAGGAAGCAAATAGAGTCTATTAATTTTGTTGATAGTAAATATTTTAGCAATTTTAGCAAATAGAGACTATTAATTTTGGTAATAGTAAATATT
This sequence comes from Agelastica alni, assembly GCA_950111635.1. Classification (NCBI taxonomy): domain Eukaryota; kingdom Metazoa; phylum Arthropoda; class Insecta; order Coleoptera; family Chrysomelidae; genus Agelastica; species Agelastica alni. The sequence goes on along the minus strand of OX467712.1, from coordinate 53,331,397 downwards.
TTACTGAAGACTTCCATAAAAGGGAGCAAATTAGAGTCTATTAATTTTGATAAGAGTAAATATTTTACTCAAGATTTTCATGAAGGCGAGCAAATTAAGTCTATTCAATTATTGTGTGATTTAAAAAACATCAACAATATAATATTGCTCAAAACGATAAATACTAGAATATCGATAATAACCTAACCTAACCTTTACCAAATTATTAAATCCTGAATGCTACCATTCGAATAACTCAACAAAATTTGATCGTTGCTCCATCTTTGGTAAATTTTTGAACTGTTAGTTAGGATTTATCGATAATCTATGGATTTGTACATGCGTAGTAGTATGATTTTTGTAATTTTAACTGTTTCTCTGGCACAAGTCTGTGTTTTTGAGGTTATTTATGTTATTTGCGTTATTGTTATTAACTAAATTAGTGAAAATGCCTCTTCAATTAATATTTTGTCCGGGGATCAAAACGCGTGTCACCGATACAGCTGGCCATGCAACTTTTATATTTATTAGCATCCGGATTAAACAATTTTTTAAACTTTTCTTCGATTTGCTGTACTTGAAACAGTTTTAAATGATTTTTTTCGGTTCATTTACCAGTTTACCCGGTAGATCACAAAATAAACATAATTTTTTGCTCGGATTTTTTCTTTTCAACTTTACTAATTACAGCGACATTTCTTTACTTAAACCTACAAAAAATCACAAAATTCGGAGCACTGCTACGATAAAAATTGAAAAGTGTATTTCTTATAATAACCCATGTGTCTGGGAATAACGTTCAGCTTTAACGATCTTAGCGCCTGCACTGAAGCAATATTTAGTAGATTGCAATCAAACACTTTTTGATTGACTCAATATATTTTGCAATCTTTTAAAATAATTCAGATGCCCTCAATGTTTTGTTTCAAAAAAATTTAAAAACAATTTTTACATACATACATATAGCCACTCCTTTTTTACCGTAAGGGTAGGCAGAGACCACTTCCTTCCGCTTGCTACAGTTCTTACACACATCTTTTGCTTCTTCTACTTTTTTAATAACAATGTTTATCTTTCAGTTATAAAACTGTTTTTATAAAAAATGTGCCACATTTTTCAATTGAATTTAATTATTTAAAATTGTGCAGAAAACTTTTGTCCGATTAAAGAGACATCTAAATAAAAATTGAAAATAACATTTATGGTTCAGAAACCAGAAAACAGTACAGCTGTTTACCCAGTTACCAAGAATTATTTTGATAGTAGATAGAATGCTACGTACTTGTTTAATGAAGAAAGAGAAAAAAAGCTATTTATAAAGAGTGAGCACAGACAGACTTTCGAACACGAGGTGAACAGAAACAGCGAAAAAATCTTATTTTTCGAAATGCTGCTCTAAATGTTCCAAGCTTATACTTTTTAAAAAACCAATACTTGAAATATTGAAATATTTTATGAATGATACATTTTATTTAGTTAATAAAGTCATCTGCAATTGTTTAAATCTTTTAATCAAACAATCAGTATATGCTATGCAACAATTATTGATAAAAATAATTAAATATTTTCCAGAAACGTTTTAGTTTTAAAAAGTTATGGGCTTTCACTGGGCCAGGATTTTTAATGTCCATAGCTTATTTGGATCCCGGTAATATAGAAAGTGACCTCCAATCTGGAACGGTAGGCAACTATAGATTATTATGGGTTTTATTCAGCGCTACAATTTTGGGATTTTTAATGCAAACATTGGCTACAAAATTAGGTGAGAAAAATAATAATTTTTTTTGTATTACCTAAATAAACACACACTGATCTAAAATATTATTTTATATTTTAATATTATTAAGTTAGTTAAATATATTGTATTTTTAACCCACATTGCATGTCACTGTGTTTTATAATGTGGTTACTTTAACACAAAAGTAAGCTTAACAGTGTATGTGTGTGTATGTGTATGTGTGTGTATGTGTGTGTGTATGTGTGTATGTGTGTGTGTATGTGTATGTGTGTGTATGTGTGTGTGTGTATATGTGTGTGTATGTGTGTGTATGTGTGTGTATGTGTGTGTGTCTCTCTCTCTGGTCCATTTCCCTGAGAAGGGATTAGTGACTATGAGTGCTTCCGTAGCAGCACTTATAGTATTGTGCCACTCCTCTCTATTCTGGGCTATATTTATAGTTTGATGTAGGCCTTGGCCGATTAGATATTTAGTTTGGTCCACCCATCTCTTGGGTGACCTTCCGCGCAGGCGCTTCCCTTCTACCTTTCCTTCGACTATTAGTAGTTGCAATGAGTCTGTCCTTCTTGCAATGTGGCAGATATATGTTAAAAAGCTTCGGTTTATCTTTTTTGACAGATTTAGTTAAATATTTAGTTCTTGAAGAACAGATTCATTTGTACGGTGGGCCGTCCAAGGTATCCGCAGTGGCCGTCTGTATGCCCACATTTCGAAGGCATTTATCCGTCTGGTATCGCTATTCTTGAGTGTCCAGGTTTCTGCTCCATAAGTGGCAATAGGGAACACAAGTGAATTCAACAATCTTAATTTGGTGTTTTTGGTGATGGCTGTATCTCTCCAGATCTTGTTTTACTTAGTTACAGCTGTTTGAACCAGTGAAACTCTTCTTTTTATTTCACCTTTGCATGCACCGCTGTTGTCAATTAGAGACCCTAAATACAAGTATTTATTAACCACCGCAAATCCAGCTGTTTTTTTATGTGGGGTTGGTTGTTATTTTGTCGGTCTACAATCATGACAGTAGTTTGATTGAGATTTAATTTCAATCCAAATTCTGTACTTTTTTTTTGAAAACAGTGCATAATAAATTCCATTTCTTCTACACTAGATGTTATAATTAGTGTGTCGTCGGCATATCTCAGATTTTTAACTTTCCTTCTCCCACAGATACACCACCTTGCCAGTTATCGAGAATGTCACGCATATGTGTTCGGTGTATATGTTAAACAATAAGGGCGAGAGAATTCACCCCTGTCTGACGACCTTCATTTCTTGAAATCTGTTTGATGCGACATCGTTAGTTCTTGTAAGACCATAATTGTGTTCATAAATATGTGTGTATGTGTGTTTATGTATGTGTGTGTATGTGTGTGTGTGTGTGTATGTGTGTGTGTATGTGTGTGTGTATATGTGTGTGTATGTGTGCGTGTGTATGTGTGTGTATATGTGTGTGTACGTATGTTCGTATGTGCGTTTGGAATTATTTTTCGTCTTAATCATCTCGAGAACAAAAAATGATATCGACGTGGGACTAACTGCATTCGACGTAAAATTACGCAACTTAGAACTAATAAGATTTTCAGCAAAATCGGTCAAGCGGTTTTTTATGAAGAATCAAAGAACTGAAAAAAAATGGTAAACCACCTGAATTTTGCAATATATAAATTATACTATTTTTAATACATAATTTTAAGATCTTTTGAATAAAATAATTATTGCATGTTATGAATATTTGTATAAAAAAAATGATGACAATATTTCATAAAAAGAGATAGTTTGAGAAAACAAAAATGGGAATTGGAGAATTTTAAACTTCTGTCAGTATTGAGAGAAAAGCATTGAAAACGCTATAATGGTAAAAAAAATTGTTAGTAATAATCAAGCATTGTTTATAACAACTAAATATTGTTACTAACAAATGATTATAAATCATAATAATTAAAAAAAATGTTCAATTGTTATAAACAATTAAAAATAGCTCCCGCTTATGAAAAAATACGGTTGACATAAACAGAATATTGTTAATGATAATTATATTTTGTTATAAACAATTTGAAATCGTTTTTTTAATTAATTTAATAATAATAATAATAATTATAACAACAAAATATGATAATTTTTTTATTCTTTTTACTGCGAAGTTAGTCGTGTGGACCTTTCCGTTCGCACCCAGACCACTGATATTTTATTTATGTGATTTTAGTTATAATAATTAAAAGTTCCATTTTAACTTGTTTGTTTTTGGTAAAGTGATGATAAAGTAACAGTATTTTATTTGAGAATTATTGTGAAAAAAATGTCTTAGGTTTTTAGATATCTACGTTGATAAAAAAATAATTTAAAACTCTTTATTCTGGCACGTGATGGCGCAGCTTTACTGTTACTTCCCGCGCCGATCAAAGGAGTCCCATCCACCCCTGGTCCATAACGACGCACCGCACATAACATTGTACCATAGTATGGACCCTGCCTCGTACAAAACTTTGCCGTAGAGCATGTTTCTTTATACACAACGCGTCATATGCGGTAGTCGAAAAATACTAACCTTGATTTCGAGTGATTCTGATTCCAGGCTTTGTGCGAGGCAAAGGTCAGTGCGTCGTTATGGCCAAGCGCATTTGGCTTTATAATAACATTTGCTTTGCACACGGATGCTATGGTGCGGTACAGCTTTATGTCCACCGACTTGGAACCGTAGCAAATGGTAAGAAGTGGTCTCTTTATACGTAATGATTTAATGTTTTATTTTATCAATGATACGAATTGTGCTAATACTAATTGTTTATCAAAACAATCAAAACAAACAGTTATTGACATGAGCTGGTATTTTTTACAACGAACTACTGGAAAATTTATTACAAATTTAAAAAGGGGAAAGTTTTACATGGGTACTTTGAGTTTTAGAAAAAAAAATTTAAGTAATTTAAAAATTTTCTTTTTATAGGTGTTGTCACGGGCTTACATCTGGCCGAAATGTGTCACAGGCAATATAAAAAAGTTCCACGATTAATTTTATGGATTATGGTAGAAATAGCTGTTATAGGCTCTGATATGCAGGAAGTTATTGGAACCGCTATTGCACTTTATTTATTATCCAATAAATTGTAAGTATAATTTACAGATATTTATCTGATTTATGGCAAAAATAGAGTAAACAGTAGAAGTAAGGTTTTCAAAAACAAATACTTAATGACCATTAACACCCATTAACAACCCTTATTAATGTTTGCATTCGTTCACATACGATACCTTCTATGTGGAAGTGCTCTAAGGTATGTCCGATCTTTAAAAAAGGAACGCGAACTGATATAAAAAATTACAGGCCGATTTCAATTATATGCAATTTTTGCAAGGTATTTGAAATATTGGTGCAAGGAGTTCTGTATCAACACGTCAACAATTATATTCTAGACCAGCAGCACGGTTTCGTAAAAGGCCGATCAACAACAACAAATCTTACCGTTATTGCACAACACATAGCGGAAAATATAGATAACAGAATTCAGACAGATGTTAATTACATGGATATGACCAAAGCATTTGACAGACTTAACCATAATCTAATGCTGCAAAAACTCTCGAATTTCGGCTTATCGAGTAACCTACTTGCGTTATTCAAATCATATCTGTCCGACCGCACACAGTATGTGCAGTTAAATGGATTTAGGTTTAACAAATACCTCGCCAAATCAGGTGCACCGCAAGGATCTAACCTCGGTCCACTACTGTTTAATATCTTTATCAATGACATTGGTGACATAATTAAGCTTAATTTTTTAGTGTATGCTGATGATCTAAAAAATTTCTCTTCTATCATTAATATGACTGAATGTGAGAAACTATCGAAAAATCTTAATCAAATAAGCCAATGGTGCAGTCGTAATAATTTAGCGTTAAATCCTACCAAATGTTGCGTAATGTCATATACATTGAGATCTGATCCAATTATATTTGACTATAAGATACACAATTATTCTCTAGACAGACCATGTAATTTTAAGGATCTTGGAGTTACTTTCGACCGAGAGCTATCTTTCCAAAACCACATAGACAATATAACTACGTCAGCAAACCGTATGTATGGATTTATAATTAGAGTAGGCCGCGACTTTAACCATTTAACACTTAAAACTCTTTACTATTTTTTTGTGAGATCAAAGCTAGAATATGCATCGGTTATCTGGAACCCATATTATCAAGTGCATATTTATAAACTGGAGGCAATCCAAAGACGCTTTCTCAAATACCTAAGTTTTAAAGTAGATCGGACTTATCCACTAATTGGCACGGCACACGAGAATTTACTGTCAAGACATAGCTTTTTCACTCTGGATAGAAGACGAGAATGTTCTAGTGTCATTATGCTACACAAAATAATTAACAATGAAATTACATGTCAATGCTTACTACATCAGATAAACTTTAAAATTCCCCGTCAGGCATCTCGATACACCGACTCATTCTACACTACCACACCACGAACAAATATACTTAAAAACTCTCCTGTTCATACTATGTGTAGCAACTATAACCTTATAAGTGACCAGCTTGATATATTCTATTGTAATGTGAGGCAAATTAAGAGCTATTATTATCAGCAGTAATATTGTTGTGTTAGTCTTAAGCTTTCTACTAATGTTAGTCTGATTTTGTAAATTGTGTATTACTCTTAAGCTTTTTTATTGTTAGTACTATTGTGCAAATGTTTACTTTGTTCCTGTTCTGTAATTGGAAATCTTTTTTTCTGTAGAACAGTGTAAATAAATAAATAAATAAATTACTTAATTGATAATCTTCGATTTTAGAATGACTCTGGAGTGTTAAATAATAGTTTAGTTCCATACCTATATATGTAACATCAAAAAACTTCTCCTTAAACTTACTTCACGTGGGCATATCATTAATTTATTTTGGGTCAAAGGTCATGTGCAAAAAGTTGACTCGAATATTTTGGAATTTAAAAGAAAAAAAAATGTGCTATTATGTGCTACGTAAAAAAAACTTATTTAAAAAACTTAACTTTTATGACTGGGTCCTTTTTATGATGTTTAGTTAGCTCCACAACATCACTTTATTAAAACCAAACCAATTGTGCTGTAATGTGCTCAAGATGTGCTATTATGTGTAACTAAAAAAAATATGTACTCGAAAAATTGAATTTTTATTGAGACTTCCTTTTAGTAATGTTTAGTTAGTTCCGCAATATCACATTATCAAATATCGAATACGGACCCTCGGCGCTGTCGATTTCTAGGTTGCTGACAGGACCGGATTTGTAACAATATTGTGCTGTAATGTGCCCGCGATGTGCTGTTATGTGCCAATGTGAATAAAAAATTTAGATTTTTCGTAAAATGTTAAGTGTTCATAATACTTCTCGCATAGATGAGTGTGGTGCGATAAAAATAAAAAAAAATAAAAAATAGCATAATAATACCATGATACAAACGATTTTGAATAAATATTTTACAAGAAAAATCTACAATTGTCGAATTGTAAAGATAGAGATTATTAATTGAAAACTGTAGATTCCTCTGTTTCGTGTATCAACTACCAAAGCTACCGATAAAATTATATTATTTCAAATTTATTAATCAATTTAGAGAAATTTTTTTTAATTATCCAGTAATTACTTTAATCAAACTGCACTATGCTATCTTTATGTCTCTTGTGAACTAAAAAGCCTACGCCTCCTTCCGACATATTTTCATCGCCTTTGTAGTACAGCACATTTCCAGACTGCAGTGTCATCTCTGCTTCACCTTTTCTTCTTGTCTCGCACAGGCCTAGAATATCCCACTTTATATGAGAAAGTTCATTTTCTAGTTCTAGTATTTTCTGATCCGATCCAAGTGTTCTAGTGTTGTAAGTGGCTATTAGCAATTTTCGTCTACTGTGGTAGCCTGATCTACTCCGGGGATTCTTCGCACCCTCTGCATTCTGTCTTGTCCGATTGCTACCGTAACCGGGGATCTTCATGCTGCCGGAGACTGAGGGCCGTGGTAAAGTTTGTGACATCATTTATACGAGGTTTATACGAGATTAAAGTATGTTTTCAAGTCGGATATTCCCATCAGTCTAAAACGAAAAGTATACAATCAGTGCATATTACCAGTGATGACATACGGAGCCGAAACATTGACGCTTACAAAAAAGTCAGCAAAGAAACTGCATGTCACCCAACGGGCGATGGAGAGGGCTATTCTGGGTATCTCCCTCAGAGACCGAATACCAAATGAGATTATTCGCCAAAGAACAGGTGTTATAGATGTAATCGAAAAAATAACAACTTTAAAGTGGAACTGGGCTGGCCACGTAGCTAGAAGAACTGACGGAAGATGGTCTAAAAAACTATTGGAGTGGCGTCCGAGGCACGAAGCTTATCGTAGTAGAGGGCGCCCCCCCCACACGATGGACCGATGACATCAAAAGAATCTGTGGTAATTGGATACAAATGGCTCAAGATAGAGCAGAGTGGCAAAATAAACGAGAGGCTTATGTTCAGCAGTGGACTACTATAGCTGAGTGATGATGATGATGATGATGACTTTAATCAATACATAGTTCGATAAATTATAATTTGTTCAATAGAAATTTTATGGCGCCTTTGCACAGCACCCATTAAAACCACTCATACATGAAAGAACTACTTTGACCGATTAAATTCGAAAAAAAAATTTAAAAACATTTCTTAGAATTATTATTGGGAGCATTTCAAAAGAACTTTAAAAACAAAAAGTACATGGGATTTGACATTCAATTTTTTTCAAACGCACACTGAACATTTTTCTTCGTAATAACACTACTAGTAGAGAAAGTACCTATTAATGAAGAACGTTTTACGAAAAATCTAAATTTTTTATTCAAATATTTGTTTTTCACATTGGCACATACCAGCACATTGCGGGCACAATAGTTTTGATAAAGTGATTTTACGGAGCTAACAAAACATCACAAAAAAGATGTCTCGATAAAAATTCAATTTTTCAAGTAAATATTTTTTTTAATGACACATAAAAGCACATTTTAAGCACATTAGAGCACAATTGGTTTGGTTTTAATGAAATGATGTTGTGAAGCCAAGTAAACATCATAAAAAGGACCTAGTCATAAAAGTTAAGTTTTTTTTACGTAGCACATAATGGCACTTTTTTTTTTCTTTTAAATTGTCGAGTCAACTTTTTGGACATTCAAAGGTCACGCGGGGATATACGGGAATACAAAAGTAGCTAACAACTCTTTTGGAATTAACAATTAACACTGGTCCACACTAACTCTGACAGCTAATACTGCAATAAAAAACAACAAAACAATAAAAAACCCATGAAAATATGAGGGTTTTACTTGAAAAAATCAGATATAGTACATATTCTTTTAAAATCTATGGTAAATTGAAAATTGTTGCGCTATTACTCGGACTTTAGCTGGGTTACACCAAATTCTGCAGTTTTCTCTGTTAATGGGATAGTCGGGACAGAACAAATTATTATTATATAAAAGTATGGCAGACGCGAGCATCTGTAACCTCTGGATAGAAAAATGTAAAATATTTACCTCTTGTAGAGCCGTCTGAAGCACTTTTTCCGCCATTGCATATTAAATTGGGTTTTATTAAATATTTTGTTAAAGCAATGGATCTCAATGAAAGTGGATTTTTGTATCAGTAAATGAACCAATTTAAACAACAATATATTTTAATAATTATCTGTGGTAAAAGGTTTTTTCAACACGCACACACACGCACGCACGCACGCACATACGTACACACTTCTTTGCATATTAAATTAGGCTTTATCAGCATAGTTTTGATGCCATGTTTTTTTTTTGTTTTGTTCATAAAATATTTACATTTATACATTACAAAATGGTTGGCACGTAAATATGCAATTTAATTTAAAACTAAAATTTGTCTTTTTTTCTAGTATTCCTTTATGGGTTGGTTGCTTAATAACAATTTTCGATACTTTCACATTTCTTTTCCTTGACAAATACGGTCTTCGAAAACTCGAACTTTTATTTGGTATTTTAATAGGAATTATGGGTATCAGTTTTGGTTACGAATATATAATCGCTAAACCATCAAGTATTGATGTTATGAAAGGACTGTTTATTCCTTGGTGCGAAGACTGCAATTCTGATGTACTTCTGCAAGCAGTTGGTGTTATTGGAGCAGTCATCATGCCACACAATCTTTATTTGCACTCTGCTTTGGTGAAAAGTAGAGATATCGATAGAACTAAGCCAGCAAAAATAAAAGAGGCCAATATGTATTACTATATAGAAAGTGCTATAGCTCTGGTCTGCAGTTTAGTAATCAATATTTTTGTGGTTTCTGTATTTGCGTTTGGATTATTTAAAACGACCAACATGGATTTGGTAAGATATTAGTAAATACTTAATGTGAGAAGTATTTTGTGATTTACAAGTTTTTATTTTAGATTCAAGAATGCAAAGCTACAAATAATTTGTATCTAATAGAAATGGCAGTGGAAGAATTTGGGGTAAGATTAAAGATTGTTTTTATTTCGGTATGAAAACTATTTGGGATTTTATATTTTTATTATACATTTTTAGAAATAGATGAAAGGGGAACCGCTAGCTATGTTTATGACTGTTGGATTGCACTTAGATGCAAATGTGGTACGGGCCATTTCGAACCTACCATCGGGGTAGGAGTTTATGGTTTTAGGGACAAAAATTCCTTTTAGTATTGCCTACGATTCATCTGGCATTAAGTAAAAAGATTCAGCTCCCAAACATTTATCAGTACACATTCAGATTCCAAACGTTCATCATTATTCATTTTAGCTTCCGAGCATCTCAACAGTTAACACTCCGTTTCAGAACGTTTTACAATACACATCTAACTTCCGAGTACTAAAACAAAACATCATACATAGCTTTCGGGTCATAGTATCAAATTAAGTGAATGTATATAGTGTAAATATACGTATTTCAGTGCATGCATTTGCTTTCATTTAAAATACAATTCACGAAACAAAACATAAACATTGGTCCTTCGAATCGGAATACAACATATATACAACACAGCAAATCTAATCCGCCGAAACGATTTAAAAGACAATTCATTTGTCCGTTAAAACGGATTAAACATTGGTTCGTTGAAACGGATAAATATACAAAATATCGGTCAACGAAACACACACAAAAAACAAAAACTGAAAGAAAACATAATTATTGATAAAATTGTTTTTTTATATGAATTAGTAGCAGGATCTAAAAAGTACATTTTACCTCGGGGGTTCAAATTCAACATTTCCATAGCAAAAAAAAAGTGTAAGAGCACCTTGTTTCAAATACCTAATGCCACTTGGTTTGATTGAAAAATCCTTAATCTTAAAATGAGTTAAACAAATTGTGGCTTTTTTGGGAATTGATCCCTCTTGCTTTTTTCCCCTTAACTTTGATAACCAGATAGCTCTATTATGGCTATCAACAGGAAACCTATACAAAAGACAAAAATCAATCATATAAAAAATTGGAATACTATTATGATCATGATATGAAAAAGAAACCTATTGTTACGACTATGTTACCCAGATTTGATAATGTAAACAAATAGTACTTACGAATGGAATGTTAGATCTGGGAGTGAAAACTTAGTTTTCTTACATATCCAGCACTACATCACAATTTATAGTATATGCATAAACTTATTTCACAGAATAACTCTAACAAACACTATAAATCACTCAAACGAGCCTGATTTGAAGTATTGGTGCCAGTTGTACATAACCTCTGTTAGCTTTGTTACTTCCACAGAACTAATACTACCTCAATTACGACTAATTTTCATTTTATCGTGTTAATCCGATTCCTTTCAGAAACTGTCTGAATTTAATACGAATTGACATTTAATTGGATAGGTAAAATCTTCCAAACGAACAAGTTATGATCTTAGACTGAAATTAGGATTTATTTATGACAAGACGTGACAACATCTTATTTAATGGCAGGTGTACAGAATGTGACCATTTCTCTGAATTTTTTTGGCTTCACATTATAATATAAACAAATAAGTCCATCTGTGTTTATTCGTCCATGACATAGAGCGTCATGGATGATGCCCATGTTCATAAAATGACTTGCAGTGAACCAGTGACCAATAATCATTAAAACAAGGTTATTTTGACAAAGTTTATTTAAACACCCTATTTTTTTTAATAATTATATAAAAAAATTTATTTCAAAATAAAATAAATAAGCGGTGTGTCCTACTTGATTATTTATGAGTGCTCTATTTTGACTTTGCTTAGATTATCCAAGTTATTAATTTTTTCTTGGGGTATAGTTGTTCCCAGTGCCGAATTTAGAGGTCTAGAGGCCCTGGGGCAACAAAGGAGTGGAGGCCCCCTGGCCCCAAATTATTTTCCGAATAAAATGAACAATTTTTTCAGTTGAGTTTTTCAATAAATATTTTATTGTGAAACGCAGGTAGATTCTTCTAGTATTTAATAAACATACATAAATATAATTGGAAACAAGAATTATTTGAAATTAAATTTTAGTGTTAACAAACGGAACCTTTCGAGCTTTTTTCGCCGAAAAATCATTAATGATTTCGCTAAAATCCAGTTCCCGAAGTAAATCGCTTTCAATGCTCAGGAGAGAAAGGTTTGATAAACGGTTCTGTCCCATCGTGGTTCGAAGCCTATTTTTGATAATTTTCATTTTTGAAAATGAGCGCTCTCCAGTGCAATTTGATACCATCAAGACCAAATACATTCTTATTTATTGTTTATTATTATTTTTTTACTAGTGTTTACTAGTCGGAATTAAAAAAAATTCCGACGTCTCTATTGTGGGGGCCCCTCTTTTGTGGAGGCCCCGGGGCTGCCGCCCCGGTTGCCCTCCCTTAAATACGGTCCTGGCTGTTCCTGCTTCCTGCAAAGCCTTAAATAATTGTTGGCGGTTCTGAAAACTCGTGCCAACTCTTTTATGAAGCATATTTCATGCATGCCATAATTATACGTGTTTTTTATTTTATTAAACAAAATATAATAACGTTAAAAAAAACTAACAAACTCGGGGATGTGTGTTCTTGATTTCTTAATTGAATTTTATTCGAGGGAAGAGATGAATCAGTTCGCGGATATATCTATTTTTTTTCCAAATGAACTAAAATGAAACCAACTAAAATCACGTTAGGGCTCCAAGTGATTTTACTGAAAATCACTAAAAGACAAAATAAACCTCGAACAAATCTAATTATCTCTATTTAATTTAATACTCGTGAACGAGCAATGTTTTTAACCGGCTTCAATGCTGCTAGGTACCTATCACCTTTTTTTTATTTATAAATAATTAAAAAAGCTGCAAAAATAAATTAACAAGTTAATTACAAAAATAAATGATAAAAGTTGTTAACAAAATTAAGAAAAACTTACAAAAAGGCAAAAAATAAAAAGTAAAGATATTATAAACAAAAAATATTCAAGCTTCTGGAACTTTTTCTATCCGGAGAGTCCTGCTAAGGGTAGAAATTCGCAAATTCAATAAAATGGTAATCTGTACTAAATAACTGATATCTAGTAAATACCGCTGAGGGTAATAATCAACTAATCCATTTTACTGGCAATCTGACCAAACAACTGATACCTAGTATTTGCCGCTGAGGGCGGCAAATACTACTTTCATCAGTGCTCTTCATACATGCTCGTCGGTTGTTGGTACTCTTGTCCTGGCCTTTTCTCAAAACAATGTTGATTTGATCAAGATATGTTCTCCGAGGTCGACCTCTACCGACTTGTCCATTCACACTCGCTTTATAAATTTGTTTCGTCAATCTTTCTTCATCCATCCTTTCAACGTGTCCAAACCATCTAAGCATTCCTTTATCTATCTTTGTAACCACATCTTCTTTTACAACACAGCGTTCTCTTATCTCACTATTCTTTACCTTATCCAACCGAGTCAGTCCGGCTATACTTCTCAGACTACTCATCTCCGCAGCAATAATCCTATTTTCATGCTTCTTCTGCTAAACCCAACATTCACTACCATACATAAGTGTAGGAACCAACACACCTCCATGCACCGCTAGACGTGCCTTTATTGACACTATCTGGCTATTCATAAAGCTATGCAGTGCCCCATTCATTTGTCTTCCTGCCAATACCCTTTGCTTAACATCACTGTCATACTTTCCATCTCTTGTAAACTTTGAACCCAAGGACACAAATTCATTTACTTGTTCCACTCTTTCTCCCTTAATCGAAACTCCACAGTTTGTCATGCTTTCTTCTCTTTCAAAAAACATTACTTTCGTTTTGCTTACATTTATTTTCATCCCTTTGATTTTCAGGGCATCATGCATAACATTAACCATCGCCTGCAACTCCTCTTCAGATGACGCTAATATGACTTGATCAACGGCGTAAAGAAGGCATTTGACGATCAAATCATTCATTTTCAATCCATACGTACTCTCTTTCAAATCAAATCAAATCAAATCAAATCAAATCAAATCAAATCAAATCAAATCAAATCAAATCAAATCAAATCAAATCAAATCAAATCAAATCAAATCAAATCAAATCAAATCAAATCAAATCAAATCAAATCAAATCAAATCAAATCAAATCAAATCAAATCAAATCAAATCAAATCAAATCAAATCAAATCAAATCAAATCAAATCAAATCAAATCAAATCAAATCAAATCAAATCAAATCAAATCAAATCAAATCAAATCAAATCAAATCAAATCAAATCAAATCAAATCAAATCAAATCAAATCAAATCAAATCAAATCAAATCAAATCAAATCAAATCAAATCAAATCAAATCAAATCAAATCAAATCAAATCAAATCAAATCAAATCAAATCAAATCAAATCAAATCAAATCAAATCAAATCAAATCAAATCAAATCAAATCAAATCAAATCAAATCAAATCAAATCAAATCAAATCAAATCAAATCAAATCAAATCAAATCAAATCAAATCAAATCAAATCAAATCAAATCAAATCAAATCAAATCAAATCAAATCAAATCAAATCAAATCAAATCAAATCAAATCAAATCAAATCAAATCAAATCAAATCAAATCAAATCAAATCAAATCAAATCAAATCAAATCAAATCAAATCAAATCAAATCAAATCAAATCAAATCAAATCAAATCAAATCAAATCAAATCAAATCAAATCAAATCAAATCAAATCAAATCAAATCAAATCAAATCAAATCAAATCAAATCAAATCAAATCAAATCAAATCAAATCAAATCAAATCAAATCAAATCAAATCAAATCAAATCAAATCAAATCAAATCAAATCAAATCAAATCAAATCAAATCAAATCAAATCAAATCAAATCAAATCAAATCAAATCAAATCAAATCAAATCAAATCAAATCAAATCAAATCAAATCAAATCAAATCAAATCAAATCAAATCAAATCAAATCAAATCAAATCAAATCAAATCAAATCAAATCAAATCAAATCAAATCAAATCAAATCAAATCAAATCAAATCAAATCAAATCTTTTAAACTACCGCTTACCCCATACATTGACAATGTCGACCACAATTTACTCCTTATTACTCTATCATAGGCCTTTTCCAAGTCTATAAAAGCGCAATAGACCTCCTGACTTCTAGCCAAGAATTTTTCGACTATACCTCGTAATGAAAAGACCTGATCCATACATCTTCTTCCTCTTCTAAATCCTGCTTGCACATCCCATATCATCTTCTCAGTTTCATTCGTTACTCTTTCAATCAATATCTTTGCATAAAATTTGCCGTACTAAATCTGTACTATTAAAGTCCTTTTTTTATTCTATTTAGTCCTTAATTTTTTTTTACAGTCCTTTTTTTTAGTCGGTCACTATAAATAATTAAAAAAGAAAACTAACAAAAATACTAACTGCAAATCTCTACGTTAACTGCAGAGGCTTAAAAAAAAAACAAGATTTAAACTCGCAGTTAAAGTCGAATTACAAAAAAAAAATTCAACAAGAAAATAAAAATTAATATGACTTCCTCAGAGAAACTATTCAAAATATAGACTAAGAATATTGTAGTAGATAACTTTTCTTTGGGAAAGGATTACAGTAAAAAAGTCTTACCAATTATATTTTAAATCCACAACCATTAGGTACTAATTTAAAAGTACAAATGTCACCGACCAAAAATTTTCGTCTGAAGATTAAAATCTCTCAAACTCATACGTTTTAAGTATAATTATCAACCAGTTATTGGCTCACAAAAACCGAAATACATTAAGACAGCTTTAAAATCCAAAAAATTTAACTAAACTGCCACGACCGGCACTGACAACCCGATGTCTACTTATTTTTTATTGAATTGTGTACATTAACAATCAGAACAACTTATATACAATTAGTATACAATTTACGTCCTATGAGCTAATTGGATGGCTTCTTGTCGGAAAGGGTATCACATCCATTAACGTAATCCTCTTAACTATACCTGCAAAATATCAATAAATATCAATTGCCATTTCCTTTTGAGTCACTTTGGGTTTACAATATTTATCAAATGTGATGCCAGTCCATTAGGATGGTGTTCAAGCCTTTCGAAGTGTTTTTGGGTTTTTTTTTGCATTCTTTTTCAATAAAGGGTATACCAAGGTCTACGTGCAATGTGTGGTTAGATACATAACATGGAGCAATCGCGATTATTTTTAATGACTTTGATTGAAAACGTTGAATAATATTTACGTTCGATTTGCTGGAACATCCCCATAGTTATATTCCGTATGTCCGTATTGGTTTGATTATAGCTTTGTACGATAAAATTTTGTTCTCTATGGATAAAGATGACTTTTTGCCAAACAACCAATACAAAATTTTCACTTAAAACAAAATTCCCGCAGTGTAACCAGTGTAACAATTAAGAAAGAACATGGACCAATAACCTAAGCACACCAACGAAAAATAACGCTTTCAGGGATATTTCACGTTAAGCAATAAATTCATTGCCGTGGGATACTACAATCATAAACACCCAATAAACAAAGCAACAAGAGAGTTAAAAGAATTAATCCATAATAAACAAAACCAAAGAATTCCAAAATACCTAAAAAGCCTTACTCCAACAGAGGACGCATATTATTTATTTTTTTACTGAAAATAGTCGCAAAAAGGGTAGAACTATCGTGTGGGCCGCGGACGGCCCGCACTGCGACTATTAGAGGGGGAAGGGATTATAGAAGGGAGATAATTGTGGACCCGCTTTTTGAAAAGTTGCAGGTCATAGTTCTCTGAAAAAACTGATTTTAGAAGCTTGTTTCATTCCGTAGCAGCCCTGTAAGAGAAGGATTCTTGATGAAGATTGGTCCTTGTAGTGTGAAGTGTGTAGAGTAATGTCTGGTCTGCAACTCTCATTTTATGTTTTAGTGGGCAAAGGGTATCTGTGAGAGTTGAGCTGTTTATTAACCGAATGGCCCTTTTCTAAATGGAATCTAGAAGACGAAGAGAATGCCTTGGTGCTCGACCCCAAATGTGCGAGCAATACTCCAGTAGAGGTCGGATTTGAGCATTGTACGTTGTCAACAGTTGATCAGGAGTAAAAAAAATTTAAGCTTTCCACATAAAACCTAGCCTCAGGCTTGCTGACTTTGCGATTTTAGCAACATGGTCATGCCAAGACATATTATTAGACACCGTGACTCCCAAAATCGAGATGAAGGGACTTGATTTAAGGTTTTTCCAGACAATGTGATGGAATGATTTGAGGAATTCACTTTCCTGGAAAACGTGGCACTTTGTGTTTTCTGGGCGTTGAACTGAACAAGATTGTTGGTTGCCCACTCGACGATTGCCTCAAGATCTCTATTGATGAAGTCAACCTGTTCCTGCTTATTTGTATCATTCACCGAAAGTGATCGATAGGATGTTAAAGTTGAGACAACTGTGTTGTCGTCTGCGAAACTGTAATGGGGTTCGTGGGGGTTTTCAAGAGGTCGTTGACGTGTGAAAGAAATAGGATGGGGGACAGGATGAAACACTAGGGGAACACCGGCATTGGTTTTTAACGCATTAGAAGGAATACTGTCAATTGCCACATATAAGGAGCGATCTTGCATGAAGCTCATGAGCCATTGGCGCAATTTGGTTGAAATACCGTAAGCGGATAATTTGCTTAACAATTTCTGGTGCCAAATGCGGTCATGGCTTTAGATATATCCAAGGCTATTGCACGGGATCTACCAAACTTCTCAATAGTGTTTGTCCAGAGCTAAGTAACATAAGCCAGCAAATCTCCAGTAGACCAAAATTGTCGAAATCCATTTTTTCCATCATAAATTATCTCCAATTTCTTCAGATATTTAATAGGTCCTATGTAAATAGCTTTTTCCATAACTTTGGATATGACTGAGAGCAACGCAATAGGGCGATGATTCGCAGGAATAGTCTTCTTTCCTTTTTCGGAATGGGTTGGACTTTAGCGTTTTTGCTTTTGAAAGTCACAAGGAAACTCACCCATTAAAAATAATGACAATATTTGGGCCAGGAAAGATAATAAGAAAGCTGAAGTTTTTGGTAAAAACCTTAAAAACCTATTTAAATAAGCTCTATCAACATACATACATATATTTACGCCTTTTTTCCGTAGAGGTAGGCAGAGACAACTTCCTTTCACTTGCTATGGTTTTTACACACATCTTTGGCTTCATCTACTTTTATCAGTACTGTCATACATGCTCGTTGGTTGTTGGTACTCTTGACCTGGCCTTTCTTCAAAACAATGTTGATCTGATCGAGATATGTTCACCGAGGTCGACCTCTACCAACTTGTCCATTCACACTCGCCTAATAAATCTGTTTTGTTAATCTTCCTTCATTCATTTTTTCTACGTGACCAAACCATCTAACTATTCACAGGTGAAGAAATAAAATTAACCGACTTTCTAAATATACCATTTCAAATAGACCACAACAAATTTAGGGCTAAACAAGTAAAACAGATTTGATTTAATATCTAGCAGGATTTTACAAGAATTTTGTCTTTTTTATGTTGATGTTAATTCCCATAAGTCGGCCGTGCATTCCAACTATGTCCAGGAGCGTTTACTGATAAAATACACTAAACATTCATTAGACATTATCAATTTTTTTTTCGCCCGCCACTGTGGACAACTATAATACCTGAGTATATGACAATTTAGGCGAATAAAGCTATTTAAGCAGACATTATTTCGATGTATTTCTCTTTCAACTATTCAATATATTTTGAGACAAATGGCATAATAAAGAATGATGCCTCCTCGTTTTTAGTTGTTTTTCCCAATTTTATTGGTAACCTTCAGCAAAGTAGTTTTTGTTGACCCTTCAATCATAAACTAATCTTCAATTTACCAAAGCAAAGCACCTCTGTGGTGCATCGTAAAATGCTAACAAATAAAAATAAAAAGTCAAGATGCCATGCAATCATAGATGTTTTTATAAACTTTTTACTTCTTTTATCTTTTTAAATTGAAACTTCTATACGCGCGCTGGTAGTAAAAATTCAAGGTCGCGTCACACGAGCTAGCCTGACGAAAATGTGTAACGTTTTATAGCGCGCATGCGCGGTATGTTGTAGAGGAGAAATACTTAGCAACGTGACATCTATTTGTGTAGTCCACGTGTTTGTCAAAATGACAATTGTAAAAATAACGCGCATCCGCGTTCTGTAGTAGAGGAGAGCAGGCGCGTAACATAAAAAATCTTAGCAACGTGACGTCTATTTCTGTAGTCCAAAAAATATTTAAAAAAAACTACACAAGATGTACAGGCTATTAAAACTCCCAGTAATGTAAAGATTACAGAAATAAATTAAGATTATTATTCATACACAAACAGTAGTGTATCTTGTTCTATAAATACTTTATTCCAATCCTTATAATATTCAGTATAATTAAATTTAATTCTAGCCTTTTAAATGTTAGAAGTTTCGCTTCTAACATGCGCACATAGTGCACACACCATTTTTTAGCTAGTAATTATATTTTTAGAACAATACCGAATATGTTGATGCAGATATTTACAAAGGTGGTATATTCCTTGGATGTGCATTCGGTACAGCTGCAATGTACATTTGGGCAGTTGGCATTCTCGCAGCCGGTCAAAGCTCCACAATGACAGGAACTTATGCTGGTCAATTTGCTATGGAGGGATTCCTAGATCTTAGATGGCCAAGATGGAAAAGAGTTCTTTTAACTAGATCTATAGCGATGGTTCCTACTTTCTGTACAGCATTTTTCACATCAATGTCGGATCTTACAACCTTGAATGATTATTTGAATGCTGTCATGAGCTTACAGTTGCCTTTTGCATTGATTCCTACTATTGCTTTTACTAGTAATAAAAAACTTATGGGACAATTTGTTAACGGAAAGTAAGTAAAAATTAAGTTAGTAACTATATATTTTTTATAATACTGGGAATCTTTTATACTTTGCCTTATTTTAATTGGTTTTAATTTTTTAACGGCTCAAGATAACTCAAGCAAAAGTAAAAATGTTTTCAGAAATATTAAAATGGGCAAATAATTTTATTTGGATACTTATTTTTATCACTTTTTAAAAAAATAAATCTTTAATTAATTTTGAGTTTAAAAAAAAATGGAAATTTTTACAAAATTATGAAAATTTTTGTTGTGCAACTAGTGCGATAAGTTGACGATTGCTCACGAGAGCGAAGTTGAACGCACGAGCGAAGCAAGACAACATCGCACGGGTTGCACACACTATTTTTTATTGCGAATGCGGAATAAACGCGAGCATAAAACAGGGGTCCAGACCAAAAATATTAACTAAAATAAAAATATAAACTTTGTAATGTCAACTTGACAGTTGCTCGTTCGGCTGTTAACCCAAAGGTTGGTGGTTCAAATTTGCGGATAGTTTGCGTGTGCTAAGAGTAATTTGCGTGCGCCAAGTAAAACTCAAATGACGTAAGCGTGCGCCAAGTAAACTTGTCGCACTCAAATGGGCAAACATTACTATCAGCAACAACCTTTCCTGAGAAAATCACGTGAGGTCCATTGCCAAAAGTGCATCCCAAAAACTTGGTTTTTTGTTTCGTGCCAAGAGCTATTTCACCTCCAGTCAGCTGCTTATGATCTATAAGGCACAGATCCGACCTGTACTGGAGTACTGTTCCCATATTTGGAGTGCAGCACCTAAACATATCCTAAAGCTACTGGATTCTGTCCAAAAAAGGGCAATTCGTCTCGTCGGTGATGCCTCGCTTACAAACTCGCTCACTTGTCTGGAACACCGTAGAAAAGTTGGCGATTTGTCTCTATTTTATAGATATTTTCATGGGCGATGCTCTTCTGAAATATCAACAATCGTTCCTCCTTTGGCAGTCTCTTCAAGATTAACCCGTCAAGTTCAGTCTTCACACCCCTTCGTGGTCACTTTGGAGACCTGCAGAACATCACTTTCCAAAGACTCATTCATCCAACGAATTGCGAGGCTTTGGAACTCATTACCTAGGAAGGTGTTCCCCGAGGCATACAACCTCCAGAAATTTAAGAAGAACACTAACTCCTACCTTCTTTCCCTTGGTTCCCACGATGTTCTCTGAACATTACAGGATATCCCTTTTCGTGGAAACCAGAACATAAAAAAAAAAAACAAATATTTTTCAACCGCAACAGCGTGCTCTAAGATACTACTTATCCCGCATGAGTAATAAAAAAGAATAATTATAAATTAATTAATTTAAATTTTTGAAAATTATGAGTACCAAATGCAATGTTTAACATTTTTATATTTTTAAATTTCATATCCTTTTAATTAATTATTTTTTATTTTATTTTTTAGATTTTTGAACTGTATATCCTTGGTATTAGCTCTAATCGTCATATCAATTAACATATTTTTTGTAACAGAAAAATTAAACGAAGTCAATTTACCACAGTACGCTACTGGTTTAATTTGCGTACTCGCAGTTGGCTATTTTGTTTTAATACTATATATACTAATTCACCTCTACGTTGGAATGGTTGGGATTGGTATTAATGAAAAGCTTGCTATTGTAGATAAGTTTATAATGGTACCACTTTCTCATTCGACTAGTCATAAGCACTAATTTATTGTGATTTTTTTAATAAAAATTTTTGTAGAAAAAAAGTATTTTTATTAAAGAGTATGTGCATATTAAAAAATTAAAAAAAAGTTTTTATTAAATAATGGCAAAAAAATTGACAAATTAAATAAATAAACAGGAGCAATAAAATTTCACAATAATGCAAACATATTTGGGATAGCATTTAGTGAAACACTACGAAAATCAAAAGAGCTGAATAATAGTCTAATTTATCTATTTTATAATTTAGTATGTTAAAAATTATAAAAAAATGGGTTTGCTGAAAAAATCCTGGCCAAGCTATAAATAATTAAAAATTCAAAAATCGCTTTTTTTTTAAATTCTACCGATGGGTTTAACGAAAAATGTTTACACCAACCGTAAGTACAAATCCTATAGAATATGCTAACGTAGGGTTGCCTATATTTTTCACGGCCCAACTATTCCGTTGCCAGGTATAAAAAGGTATTTTGGTCCTTGTTATTTTCACCTACTTGTTTAATTTATAAATTAAACATAAAAATAAGCGGCTGATTTATAGGGTTGCCCGCAAAAAGTCTATCCTGAATGATGGTTGTCGAATTTTTAAGAATAAAATTTTAATGCTACTTTAAACGTGCGACAAAGTAGTCCGAGACAAATATATCGTGTGACAGACGATGTATTTTGAAGCAACTGGTAGTATACGTACGAAATTAATATGAAATAATAATAATTTAAAAGATGGATATATGTCAGATTAATATAATAATTTGAAAATATTATAAAAATATATTTAATTATAAACGCTGCATTAGAGTGTACAACACTAAGGATATTTTGTTCAGTACAAAATTTTATTATACTACACCATAAATATAAATATTACATTAATAAAAAAGAACTTTCAATTTATAATTATTATTCTGTCTGATTCATCTGAAGTACAATTTTGATTATTGATTTCGGTAGATTAATTATCATCTTCCGTCATTTCGATAATATCTTGTACTGTCAAAAGCGTTTGATCCCAAATAAATCCTGTTTGTTTTAAATAATCATCTATATGCCAACCGCAGTTTTCAGGCTGGAGTTTAATACATGTAGAATCAGTTGCATAAAGCCACATAGAATTAACAAAAATTGTTCTTAAAATTTTTTTTTGTAGTGACATCCAGCATGGCGATATAGTGTTTTTTGTTTTTTTTTAAAACTGTTCGTGGTCTTCTTTCGCAGCATAATTTATTATAAAAATTAAATTGTTTTTGTCAGTTACTCTATTATTCACGCCATACATTTTTGCTGTAGAATCAATTTTCACATAAAAAACACTTTTTAACCATTTTTAATTACAAAAATAAATACGATCACGTGTTGTCAATATCAATTCAATATTTATAGTAAAGAATCCGTAGTAAAATCGACCTTCATCTATCTAATTAATGGGTAAAATTATTTTATTAGTAATTTAGTATGTCGCATTAAAATTTTATTTTTAAAAATTTGACAACCATTATTTAGGACAGACTTTTTGCGGGCAACCCTATATCATTGTTTTTGCAATAAAACAGCGCTTATTTTTATGTTTAATTTATAGATTAAACAAGTAGGTGAAAATAAATAGGGCCAAAATACCTGTTTAAACCTGGCAACCCAATAGTTAGGCCGGGAAAATATAGGCAACCATACGTTAGCATATACTATAGGCTTTGTACTTACGGTTGGTGTAAAAAAATTTCCTATAACTCATCGGTAGAAATTAAAAAAAAGGGATTTTTGAATTTTTAATTAATTATAGCCTGGCCATGATTTTTTTAGGCAACCCATTTTTTTTATAATTTTTAACATACTAAATTACTTATAACATCATTTTTATCCATTAAACAGATGGGTGAAGGTCTGTTTTATTTCGGATCCTCTACTATAACGTAAAACAAAATAATGAAAAATAATCTTGGAATATTATTTTATTTGTTATATTATTAAATTGGTCCATTAATACATTGCATTTTTAACCCTTTATTATTCATTGTATTTTCTTATGTTTTTACTTTAGCACAAGAAAAAGCTTGGCAAAACTTTAAAATAATGATGTTGCTCTATACAGAGTGATCTGTTAATAATGGGACACAGAGCAACTACGAATTCCATTTTTAAAAATATTGCGATACAACACAATTTACCTCGTTACAATTCTTTATATTACAAAGATACATGTAAATGTTTTTATTAAATACGTTTAAAATATTTCCAAAAAAGTTGGTAAACAGAGCTTTTTTGTAATGAGAAATCATAATTTTTTAATTAGTTTCAGTCTAGCACACAAACAGCGCTACGTACGCCATACCGAGTAACTTAAAACCTACCTACTTTTTTCATGCCACATTTTGTGAAAAACTAAATCATTAAAAATAGGTTTTTATTTATTTCTACGTAGAAAAGGCACGCTTGTTTCATCTCGCACAAATTTACTGTTTGAAACGGGTATCTTCCCTGTACTACGATATCGGGTCGTCAGAGCCGGTCCTGGTATGTTAATTGATTTATTTTAATTTTGTAGCCATAGCTGGTCGTGTTTTTATTAGGCGATAGGTTATAACGACTAATACAATTAATAAATTGTTATACAGATTTTTTAGTTAAATGATTGTAATAACAGAAAAGTTGGTGGTGGTTATAATATTAATCTATGTGTTATTTAGGGTCTCTAATTGACAACAGCGGTGCATGCGAAGGTGAAATAAAAAGAAGAGTTGCACTGGCTCGAACAGCCGTAGCTAAGTTAAGCAAGATCTGGAGAGATACAGCCATCACCAAAAACACCAAATTAAGATTGTTAAATTCACTTGTGTTCCCTATTGCCACTTATGGAGCAGAAACCTGGACACTCAAGAAAAGCGATACCACACGGATAAATGCATTCGAAATGTGGGCATACAGACGGCTACTGCGGATACCCTGGACGGAGCACCTTACAAATGAATCCGTTCCTCAAGAACTAAATATTCTACTCAATCTGTCGAAAAAGATAAATCGAAGCTTTTTAACATACATCGGCCACATTGCAAGAAGGACAGACTTATTGCAACTACTAATAGTCGAAGGAAAGGTAGAAGGGAAGCGTCTGCGCGGAAGGTTACCCAAGAGATGGGTGGACCAAACTAAATACCTAATCGGCCAAGGCCTACATGAAACTATAAATATGGCCCAGAATAGAGAGGAGTGGCAC
The DNA here is from genome assembly GCA_950111635.1 of Agelastica alni. Lineage (NCBI taxonomy): Eukaryota > Metazoa > Arthropoda > Insecta > Coleoptera > Chrysomelidae > Agelastica > Agelastica alni. Next base: position 53,306,395 of record OX467712.1, on the reverse strand, counting down.
AAACGCGCGACCCAAGAGACGAACCCTCTTGTAAATACGCCAGAGGCGTACCGCTTACCAATCCATAAAACAGCAAATTGTATAAAATATATAATTTAATGTAATGCGCAAATAAAAATTCTATGGAAGACAAAGTCTACAGCGCCGGCACGAGAACCGGATAAATAACAGACTTATAAATAAGTCAACAATCAAGAAAACACCAAACCGAAGAGATGCAAATGAAATGATAAGATATCGGGCGTAGATACGGAGTATCAACCCGAACTAAATAACAAGAAAGACTACTGCATTCATGCAACGGAGGGGTTTTAGTGAGTATATCCCTCTAACAAAGGGAAGAGTCTCACACTACCCTCGCAGGGAAGAACCATTGCGAGGGTGTCCTTAACGGATTTTCCCTCCAAAAAAAAGGAGTGGTACAATACTATAAGTGCTGCTACGGGAGCACTCATAGTCACCAATCCCTTCTCAGGATAATAGACCAGAGAGAAAGAGAGATAATTATTGGGCTGAACTGAAGAGCCGTGGACTGGACTTCAATAGAAAAGTTGTCAAAAATATTGCATATATAAATACGCCGTATCAAACTTCAATAGAAAATATACATATTTTTTCTGTGGGTTTTCCCGGGAAGACACTTTGTGACTTCATTCTACCAGAGAATCGGAGGAGAAAAATTGTATATTCTATTCTTGTTATGAAGTGAACTCAGTTATGCAATAATATTGACAACTTTTCTACTGGAAATATCCAGTCCTTGGCTTTTCAGTCCATTATCTATTTACCATTTTCAGCCCTCAATTACCGATAGGTACACCACTGGTAATCTCACTCATTTTGTTAGTGATTTCAGTCCTCTATTATTCTAGGTTGGTAGTAACGGGCACATGCCCTGTCAGTTTTAACTTATTGTAATTAAATGTTCACCACTAAATTAAATGGATGTCATAAGTGAGATTCTATAATCGCATGCAAGTCAAATTAATATTTCAACTACTAAATTAAATTAAAATAAAATTATTCATAATTTATTTTTATGAACAGATCATTCTTACCACTTCTAAAATTGCCTAAAACAATGACAAATATGACAAATATACGTCAAAATTTAAAGGTACGTTCAAAATTCAAAATTTTATGACCTTTTCTCTTTATTTATTTCTGTTTTTCTGTCACCTTTAAGCAATCATTCATGACTTTGTCAAATATGTTTAAAAATTGTTTAAAGTGGAATTTTAATTAGTTTGATTAAATTTTGAAAATTTAGAAGAGGGTAGATTGGGTTAGGAGGTTGTTACGTTATCTTGGCCTGGAGGACCAAAATGATATTTTATAGAAATTTTGAGTAAAATAGGAAAACGTAAGTTACAAAATTTTTTTTTCATATTCTGGAGTAATTTTGCGATTTATAATATTGTAGTACAAAGTATTTCGTAGCTCTTAAATGAATGGCATACCTTTTTCTTCTGCTACTTGAGGGCGTCAAAAGTGCGTAGTTCAACTTGAATTAAATGCACGAAATAACAGACAATAACAAGCGAAAATCTACTTTAAGAGCTGGTGAATCAACTTCTTAGGGGTCCAAGCCTCCCGTTAAGCTTCTGTAAGAGCTTCTGAGACGCCTTTTCAAACGCAACTTCGTTTAAATAAGCAAGCTAAACGCCAAGCTGATTTGAGAGCTTCTAAAACGCCTCTTCAAAAGCAACTTCTATTGAATAAGCAAGCTGAACGCCGAGCGTTTTATTGCTTGATGATCTTTGACAGTTATTTCAGAACACCAACGCGAGCGAAGCCGCAGGCAGCTATTTTTATTATTAATATGGACTACCAATGATTTTCAAATTTATTTGATATTTAACAAAAATAAACTCAATATTAGTTATACTGTTGGGTAACTTCCAAGTTAATACGACGTGACGTTTTTACTCGGGGCCTCATCCATTGAATTAGCCACGGACCTCAGATGGTATAGTTACGCCACTAACTAGAATCATAAATAAAGAGCTAAATAACGAAAAACAAAAGTAACATTACCTATTATTGAGTTAATTTGATGAAAGTGAAAATGACCAGCAGAGCAAATTGTTATGTATCTGGATGTAACTCTGTGTAAAAAAACCCCAACTTGTCTTTTTATCATTTTTCAAATAAGGGGTAGAGAGTTGAGCATATTAGAAAATCCGGAATGGCGACTATGGACAATGGACAATGGTAGAAACATATCCGTTCAAATATCGAAATTTTAACTAAATTGCACACTTCCCTTAGTAAACATCACACTTGGCGTCAAAAACGACAGAATGACAGCGCGGGAAAATAAATGTTAAAATGTTAATCTTAAACAAAATATTTTGTGTAATTAGTAAAGAGTTTAATAGAATGTAGTCAAATTCTGTACGAACATTGGAAAATAGCAAAATGGGAAATGAAATAACCTAGTGGTTTTGCTAGTACGATTTAAGTGTAAGTGTAAGAATTTCACAGTGTAAGAGCCAAATCTAAGAGTGATACAAAATACTAAGTTATTTGAAACAGTTCCAAACAGACTAAAACAGTTATCAGTAGTAATATCCCAAGGACATTGATAATGGAGGAGATAATTTTATGACAATCGAAAGCCTTCGGCTTCGGGCTGTTACCAAGCAACGAGCCTGAGAAATTCGTCATAAAATTATTAGGCATTTGTTAATGTCCGAGTGATATTTGACGGAAAATATTTTGACAAAAGAATTTATAACTCAACACAATGTAACATTTATTTATTAAAAGTACAGTTAGTGAAAGTACAATTATTAAAATTTAACTTAAAATTAGATTCATTGCTGTTCTCTACTATAGAAGATCTATTACCACGTACAATATTTATGATCTTGTTATGGTGTTTTTGATCGAAATTTAAGTATGGTTTTATAGAATTTTGATTACTACGACCAGTAATTTTCAGCAATTGTTCTTCTACACCACTTTTTGCCAATTCGCTAACAGCAGTTGATCTATTTAAGTGATTTGTTATCTTTTTTCCTTTACATTCAAGCCAATTGCCTCAGCAGCAGATTTAGTCCATCCATTTATTGTATTTCTTTCAACAGGTACATGATTGTACAATTTCTCAGTTCATTTTTCCAGTGTCGATTTGTCGCCTCTTTTTGATATCAGTTTATAAAAAAAACCGTACAAGGCAGCTTTGTCTTTCAATATTGGAGACCAACCATTTACTACTTGTACATCTTTTAGAATCACCTTGGCACGTTTTACTGAACACCGGATTGTATTCAATGCGATTTGTTGGAGAGTCATCATTATTTTTCTCGATATGAAAAAAATCCACCATACAAGCAACTGCCTCTCCTCCTCGCCACGCTAATTCTACAGCAGCAATATAGTAAAATTTACGAATAAGATCACCAGGAGTATTTTTATCCCATAGCATTATTTTGTTAACTTCAGACAAATTTAACGAAACTGAAGTGGACTTACGTTTATATGGATCTGATTGTAGTTTCTTCATGATTGCATCGCGGGCATCTCGGGCTGGTTTAAATACTATATTGTTAAACGGATCAATCATATTATTATAGTCATTATAGTACTTTTGTTGCAAAAGTTTGCACGAAACGTTCCACATTGTCGTTACCGTTGCTTCTTTAAATATTGACCGCCCAATCTTTTAGTATCGACGCCAATTCTTCTAAGCTTCTATGTTCATTAAATTCATATTCTCGTTCGCAGCAAAATTCCATAAATATTTCCCAAATAAATTTGTGACTGTAGGTTGTATTTCTGAGAATTTTTTCTTTGAATAGCGCATTTACACATTCGCATTGCCAAAACGTGACATTTTAAAATTTATTTGGAATGAAGTTGTCAAACTCAATCGTGTTGTCATAGTAATTGATTATTTCACTAAATGCAATTATTAGTGTAATGTTGACATGATTGGGTGAAATTGTTTCATATGAAACAAAATGACAAAATTTAAATGGTTGTTAGAATGTTAAAAAATTTCAGTTTAATAAAACACCTGATAGGCTTTGACTGTTCACAGTAACAAAACAGACGTTCTGCGTTCTTCCCGCATTAAAACAAAAATACTGTTCTCTATTGGCAACATTTTTACATCGTACACAAAGTCGATTAGAATATCACACTTTGCATACGAAACAGATGTTATTTGCTTAAAAAAGTAATCTCTCATTGTCTAAGATTATTTGCCTTTTTGTTTGACTTGACTGTTCTTGTCGACTGTTTAAAACTACTAAAACTTTTATAGCTTCTTTTACCCAAGTTATCTATTTGTTTAAACGCCATACACAATATTACTCATAAACTTAAATTATAGAAATACATGAACATATATGTCCATTCTCTTATAAATGTAGTATTTATGTAGTATTTATGTAGTACCTATATTGTAACGTTTTACTTAAATCGCACTTCTGGTTCGAATTTATGTGCAATTTTTTTTAAAACTGCAATACAATTTATGTAAACTAGTGAACACAATTATTAACTTCAGAAAAGTAACTTTCGCAAACAGACGCCAATTTATACGTAAATGTTAAAAAGAGAGAATACTAGAAGTTTCTAAACGTATTCAGACTTCTATCGAAATTTCTAGATTGATCAGTAAGGTACTGAAACATTCCTCTCTGTGACGTCACCGAACCGCGCAGCTCGCCTACGTAACATATTCCAGTGGCGTATCGCAAAATCGTTACAATATTGCTTTTTCGTTTTTAATTATTTTTGTTTTAATTTTCTTGTATAATTCAGATAATAAAAAGTATGTGACAAGTAACAATTTACCTAACGTATTTATTTTTAACATTTTAAATCCGAAATTATTTACACGTCCATCCTTATTCTATAAAAGTTCCGCGTTCTGTTGATTTCAAATTTTAGTACCGTGGCAGTACTATTAAAAAGTAACAGTTTTTTGGAACTGTTGTATAAACAATACAAGAACGTAACGGAACTTTTACTAAAAAATAACAATAACCGAAGAATGCTGAGGATATCATGGACCGAACATATCACTAATGAAGAGGTACTAAGAAGGATGAATAAACAAAAAGAAATTATGAACACCATCAAGATCCGAAAACTGCAATATCTGGGCCACATCATGAGAAACGACTCCAAGTACTCCTTACTCCAGACAATCATCCAGCGAAAAATCGATGGAAGAAGAGGTCCAGGAAGGAGAAGAATATCTTGGCTGCATAACCTTAGAAAGTGGACCGGAAAAACATCGGCCGAACTCTTCCGCATTGCCGTAAATAAAGTTAGGCTTGCCATGCTGGTTGCCAACATCCTTAACGGATAGGAACCACAAGATAAAGAACAGCTTGTACCACTACTAGTCAAATCTCCTTAGGGACTTTATTTGTACAGTCAGAAAAGGGACTGTAAAAGACATCTTATCTATGAAGTACTATTAAGAAAGACTCTTTTTTCGATCGTTGATCAAGTAAATACCCCTTTTTAGGATGACAACAAGGAAATTTTGCAAAATATCCCGATTGGGATTGTCGGATTCCTACCGACTGACATTTTTCACTCCTCTCTATTAAACTGCTTTCGCGTTACTTCAATGAAAGTGCTGTTATGATGTTTTTGTATTTTTATTTCATTTTCATTTGGTTTTGCCTTAATTCTCTTTCTTTAACCCTAGCTGTTTTTCTATTATTTCAATATTATGCCTAACTGCCTTATAAGCTGATCTCCACCCTTCTGAGATTATAGACATCATCATTGTTTTAGTTTCGAAACCATTCCCGTTTCTGTATGGTATTCTTGTTCTCTTTCATCAGATAGACACGAATCACGGATCAATGCCTCACACGACTATGCAAATATTTCATGTAGCCCAAAGATTGCCTACATTATGAAATAGTCTAGCTTTTCGAAAGGTTCATATAGCCATTCTTCTAAACTGGTCCTACTACTTGGCCTACCTACTCACTGATGTCTGTTGTAGGTATTAAAACAACACGCATTAGCTACATTTTAATTTTGTCGTGACCCACATTTAAAACTTCAATTATTATTTTAGTAAAATGTTATCAAATAATTTTATGCATTGACATAAGTCAATCAAAATTTGTTAAACTTACTTATAAATGTTTAAACAAATCGTTATTCTTCTTTTTATTGCGCCCTCTTCTTTCGAAGGTTGGTGATCCAAATGGCAATGGTAGTCTTGGAACCTGCAGCACGAAATAGTCGTCATTGCCACGGTAAAACCTCCATTTGTTAAAAACATGATTTTACAGGGGAAACAAAAAACTGATTAATAAACAATTTAATAGTAAACTTTTCCCAAAAAAAAGTATTCTATTCTGCTCTTATACGCGCTTTTATAAAGGCTGGTACTCTTGACCTGACCTTTCTTTAAAAAAATTTCGGTCTGATTGAGATACGTTTACTGGGTCGACCTCTACCGACTTGTCTATTCACACTCATCAATCTTTTTTCATTCATATTTTCTACGAGTCCAAACCATCCAAGCATTCCTTTGTTACCACTTTTTTCACACTACAGCGTTTTTTCATCCCACTATTCCCCACTTTATTTATTTAACTCTGGGTATGTATACTCTGAGTATACTTCTCAGACTACTCATTTCCGCAGCGTTGATCCTACTTTCAAGCTTCTTTTGCCAAACACAACATTTACTATTAAACATAAGTAAAGTGACCAGCACTCCTCTAAGTTCAGCCAGTAGTGTCTTTTTTGACACGTCTGGCTGCTCATAAATTTAAACAGGGTCCCACTCATTTGTTTCCCTTCTAACACTCCACTCCACTCACTCTACTCTTACTCCTTTAATAATCCTCTCGCAGTTGGACATGTTATTTTTTTTAAAAACACTTTGATTCGTCTTCCTTACATTTACGTTTAACTATTTAATTTTTGGGGTATCATGCCTAATATAAACCATCGCCTGTAACTCCTCCCCAGATGATGCTAATATGACCTGATCATCGGCGTAAAGGAGGCATTCGACAATCAAATCATTCATTCTCAATCCATACGAATTTTTTTTCTTTTGAACATTATTACTTTTTTTATCATGTCCTCAAACACTGGCTAAAACATAAAATCTTTCCCTAAAAAAAGAAAAAAAAGCCTTATACATTTTTTTTTCACACATTTCAAAATTTTTCGAACAGCTGATTTTTTCTTTTCCTTTTCATATTCTTTCTGCTAAAATAAAAATGGTAAATTTTGATAAAATGGATAATGATCATCTTCTAATATTCTTTTAACTCCTGGAGATGCTAGTATTTGCTTTTAGGCAGAGGTATAGGCGATTAACATAATTGTTTTGGTTTAGCATATATAGGTGATATCTTTCTCTTGGAAAGAAGCACGTGTTCAGTTTTAAAAAAAATTTCTCTACTTGGAAGGCAATAATGTTTACAACCACTGACTCATCAGGTTTGTTACTGCTTGGCCGTATATGTACTTAATGATTTTAATATTTTGTTGATATACTTTCCACCATTGATTAAACACATTAACACGATATTGACATGCCCGCCATATTAAAAAATCTAATAATTCTACTCACGTTGTTAATATACATTTTTTGCAGCCAAATTTTGGGGACAATTTTAATAATTACAGTTAAAGTCGGAAAGTTATTAACTTTTTTTAAATGAAAAAAATAGCTGGGAAATTTCTTTTATTTTGAAAATATTATGATTTTGGTGACTTTCCGACATAATTTACATTAAAACTTACAAAATATTTCAATTATGTATTACCATAAATTATTTAGTTTTTAAATAAAGTGAAATACTAACATTAAATTATCGTCCGTAATCAACGACAAATGTTCGCAGAAAGTGCCTAATAGAATGTAAGAGAAAGTATATGAGAGATATGTCGTCACTTATTTATTGAATGTGTGGGTAGACTGACAGAGCGGTTAATGGCGGGCGTGAGCAATTTCGTCTTAAAAGCCACAACACCGTAGTAAGTGTTTAAATTTTAAGATAGCTCTTTATAGTTCAAAAAAAGGAGTGGTCAAGCTCTTGACTACTCCTTTTTAACTTCCCAGTAAAAGTTATAGTAATGGGTCCAATTTTGCGAATCCCGAATTTTGACATATCTTCACATTTCAAGGTCCCCAGAGTCGAGTAAAATAGTTTTTAAGTGGATGTCTGTGAGTGTGTGTGTATGTACGTATGTGCGTATGTTCGTAGGTGCGTTCGGAATTATTTTTCGTCTCGATTATCTCGAGATTATCCGACGCATAATTATGCAACTTAGAACTACACTTGTTTTTTTTACTGCGGGAACTGTTAATATGATTATTACATGTTAGGAATATTTGTATGAAAACTATGATGACAATATTTTTAATAATAATAATATTAATAATAAAAATTATTATAACAACAAAAAGGTATGCTATTTTTTCATTCTTTCCACTGGAAAGTTAGTCGTGTGAACCTCTCGGGTCGCACCCAAACCACTGATATTATCAAATTTATTTGCTATATCATCAAATGGAGAGTTAATAGCTAGCTTAAAGTATTTTTTTGCGTCGTATAAAAACTATCCGCTTTTATCACAGTATGTTCCTTCTCTAAATAGAATTGCTCTATTATGATGTTTCGTTTTATTGCAAGGTCACTCAAAGAACTAGTTAGGTAAACGATTTCTATTTTAATGAGCACAGCCATTTGATATCAGAATAATAGGTATGTGTCTAACATAATTTCAACTAATAATTAATTTTAATAATTGAAGGTAAGTAACTGTGCAACCACATATGTGAAGACTGTCTTGGAATTGTCACATGGGTGATTTCTATTGGTACGTTTTGCGCATGTGATAAACACTAACACATAGGAGAATTCTTTTTAATTAATTTAAATCGTGTTAAAAAATTTTAAAACATGAGTGCTTTTCACCAGCACGTAGGAGATAAATCTTGTTTTTAATGAAATCAAAATCACGTAATTGATTTCTTGTCACATAGGAGGTTTCACAGCGGTAAATTTTATTGGGTCTAAAATTTATGTTGGTTTAAACAAATAAAAAAGTTTTTGTATTTAAATATTTAAAAAGTATGTTCTCAATCGACAAAACATCTAGTAGAGAAATTGTACATCTACAAGGCACAAACGCTGGTAGTTAACCCACTTGATAAACGCAGCCTTCGTATTTGGAAAACTGCAGAAGTCATTATGATTCCCAAACATGGAAAACCCCCAAACGAAGTTACATCATATAGGCCGATTTCGCTCTTAACAATAATTTCTAAACTATTCGAAAAATTATTCCTAAAAAGATTAACACCAATACTAGAAGGCTCTCCGCAGCCCTGCCATGATACATTTCAATAATGTGTTATGTTCAATTAAAAAATTAATATTTCAGTTACATTTAATGAGCACGCCAATTTCATTCGTTTGGGCTAAAGCACATTGTGGTATTACGGGAAATGAATTAGTGGACACTATTGTAAAGAAAGCCTGAAACTCAGGGATGAGAATATCAATGCTAAACTGGAAAGATATTTTTAACGTTTTTTGGAAAGAGATCAGAACGAAATGGAGAAGACAATATGAGAAGTATACAAAAAATATAAACAGCCAATATTTTAATATACACCCAACGTTACCCAATAATATCCCACATATTGATTGTTGGGATTACAACATACAGAAGTCTGCCATCATCTCACGTCTGAAGATTAATCATGGTCGTTTTCCATCACATTTATTTAAAATCGGCGTTATAAACTCTCCTAACTGTGTAACATGCAACATCATACGGGATACAAATCACATATACTTGGAGTGCTACAAAAACATTGACCATATCTCCTTCTTATATAGTGAAATTATAAATAAAACTAATTTACAACTGCCTGTAAATATACTTACATTGTTATCCCGACCCGACAAATTTATTTTTGATAGCCTGATCAATTTCACATTAAACGCTAAAATAGATATATAACCATAAATATACAGAAACAATTTTAATAACAAAAAAAGAAAAAGAAATAACAAAAAAAAAAAAATAAATAGAACAAACTGTGGCAAAAGGTCCCGAACCAATGCCATCCCCTTCTCCAACAAAAAAAAAACCAATACTAGAAGAAAAATCACTCATACCAGATCATCAGTTCGGGTTTAGAGTTACACACTCAACAATCGACCAAGTTTACAGAATAACGGATTTTAAAGAAAGAACTCTAGAAGAAAAGAAAATTTGCTCCGCTATCTTCTTAGATATATCTCAAGCATTCGATAAGGTCTGGTACGAAGGACTGGAATATAAACTCAGGAGATTATTACCTGTACAGTTTTCAGATATACTTAAATCATATATTTCAGACAGAACATTCCGAATAAGGCAAGAAAATATTTACTCAGATTTAATAGATATATGCGCTGGGGTGCCGCAGGGTAGCGTTCTTGGGCCAGTTCTATATTTTCTTTATACATATGATATCCCAACACCTAATGACATGAAAATAGCAATGTTTGCCGATAACACGGCTGTGTTGACGGTAGGAGAAAAAATTGCTGACATATTAAATAAATTACAAGAAGCGACTAAAAATTGGTAAATGGACGAAACAATGGAGGATCAAGCTAAACGAGGCTAAACAACCCATGTAAACTTTACAAATAAAACTTCTATAGGTTATCAAAACATATTCCTAAATAACAGGCAAGTACCACTGGTAAACACAGCTAAATATCTCGGAATGAATTTAGACGCTAAGTTGCGCTGGAAATTACACATCAAAGTGAAAAGAAGAGAAAAGAGATATAGAAACATGTATTGGTTACTTGAGAGGAAATCGCACCTCTCTATCCAAAATAAACTCCTGTTATATACTCAGGTATTAAAAACCGTATGGACCTATGGCATACATATGCGGGGATGCGCTAAACCTAGCAATATAGCTATAATACAAAGATTTCAAAACGAGGTGCTGAGAGAAATAGTAAATGCACCATGGTATGTTAGAAATTGTAATCTACCCAGGGATCTAGGAATTCCAACAATAGCTGAGGAAACAAAAGATATGCCAGCAATTACGAGACTAGGCTACACAATCACCTCAACATTGAATGTTGCAGATTTTGGACAACCGGGATCAACAGAGACGATTAAAAAGTGTGAAGCCCTTTGAATTAGTGCTGTAAAGTGATTAGTGTATAAGTAGTTATCACAACAAACAAGTGATTGGTGAGATAAAAGCTAAGAAACACCAGTGGATGATTAGATTTAGGTCATTAGTTTTTAAGTACCTTAAAGCAAAATTGCTGGTTGGTCATACTTGACCAGTTGCAGTTTCAATGCAGAGAAAAAAAAATATCTTTTTTTTTTCTTGAGATAATCGACACGAAAAATAATTCCGAAAGTTTACCATATTTTCAGTTTTTTGATTCTTTATAAAAAACAGCGTGACCGATTTTGTTGAAAATCTAATTAGCTCTAAGTTACGTAATTATGCGTCGAATGCAATTGGTCTCACGTCGATAACATTTTTTGTTCTCCAAATAATTCAGACGAAAAATAATTACGAACGCACATACGAACATACGCGCATACGCACATACACACACGTACATACACACACAGAAGTCCACTTAAAAACTATTTTATTCAACTCTGGGGACCTCAAAATGAGGAGAAATATCAAAATTCGGGATTCGCAAAATCGGACCCAATAAGAGAAGTTTAACCTTATCTGGGATTAATAGTAAATTTCGGCCATATTCACTATTTTTTATCTCACAAGATATATCGTATTTCGAAAAAGTACTCCGAAAGATGCCTCAATTATACAGTTGTCTTTATTGAAAAAAAAATCGCGATTCATCAAGAATTACTAGGTCAAAAATTATTTTTGCTGAACCCCTGCAGACACAATTACGGAGCATTTTTATGACTGATTCGAGCGCCCTCGCACCAAATAAGCACTTTTACATGGATACTATGAATTGTTGATTTCATTTATAAAAACCAACAATAGCACTGAAGCTTTTCTAAAAATTTTAGCACGTGTGATGATGTCAAAAGAAATTGCGAAAGGGATTCATTGCATTCTCGAATAAGACCAATTAGGTGATGTTGGAGAAAAAATGAAGAGTATAATGAAAACCATAACCAAGTTCAAGGCCAGTTGCATGTAACTGGCTTTGAGTTTTGTTATTTCGCGGTAATATAAAGGTATAAAAATTGAAAAACCTTATCGTAATGATACATTTTGGCAAAATAGGATGAAATCAAAATTGGTAGATTTTTTTATGAAATATTTTCTGCCTGAAATAGTTGACAGTAGATACGAGAGAAATATGGAAATAAGAGATTGATATAAGTTATTTCTGTACCATTAGATTGTTATGCGTATATTTGTTTTTAAATATATCCTGTGAGTTTTCGAGTTTTCAAGTTCAGTGAGCATACTGAATATTAATGAATACCTTGAAAAATGTCATTCATTCATACCTATCGAAGAAGAATATTTTTAAATATTTTGTTATGTATGAAAATGTTCAATAGAGTTTTTCCATAAAAAGCATTTTTGCAGCGTTTCTTTTTTCTGTGTGTATCCATTTTTTTATTAACCACCTACCCATATCCATATTCATCATACGCAAAATATTCATTACGATGAAAAAGATACTCATTTTATTTTTAATATCCTTATGGACATTTTTTGATAATACAGAAGAAGGCCTATTCTGAGAATTCTAACGGCCGACGGCGACGGCCGCAGACCCGGCAAGGCCAAATTTACTACGAATTTACTTTGTTGGAGTGAGTTGGAGTTAGACGCAAACAGCGCTAAGCGTTTTTTGTTCGTCATTGGTTTCCGCCCCTTTCACTCGGGATTTTTACTTCCCGCTTTACACCGCAAATTTACTTTGACATGTTTGTAAAAGTTAACCCCTTCTTAAGATAGATTCCACTGGGAAATTAATAAAACATAACGGACTTAATTTAATACCTAAAAATTACAGTTCTTTAAAAAATTTAAAAACTGAATCGCTGTATTAATATTTAATAATCAATCAGTGTCAATAACCAATAATTTTGAAAGGATTGATTACACATTTTCATAACCTCAGACATTTACATTAGGTACATTTAAATAAACTTACCATAAATAATCGCAAAACAATGTAATAAGCACTTGAATTTTATCTACAAACGTGAGTTATAACAGTAAGAGATAATCGTCAAAAAATTGTTAATTATTTTATATAAATGGTGAGGGAAATTATTTAAGTACCGGAATATTATTTTAATATTAGTTAATGTGTGAAGTATTCATTAGTGTTAGGACAAGTGTTAGGTACTCGAATAAGAACTTTATTTTTTACGAATATGGTGGTAATAAATATGAAACCGGGTAACGAAGAGAAATGTAGAAAGGATAAACCATCGCAACACTATTACGAATTTAATGATATTGATACTTATTTCGTAAATGATAGAATTATAGTACCTGATGATGATAATGTGAGTAACGTAATTTGTTGTAAAAAACTGCAGATGATTTTAATAAAAATTTTATAAATTAATAAAATTAATATCAAGCTATTTTAATACGATTATCATATATCATAAATATACCCACCATAACAATGTTTTTCAGAAAACTCCCTTTTTTTAAATTTTAGATTTTAAAATATAGAGATAAGAAAATTATTGGTAAAATTAATTCTTATATTTTGATACCTATTTAAAAAAATATTTATAATTGGGACAACAAATATACCACAAACAAAATAACAAATACAATAATGAGACTTTTGTGTCATATTTCTACTATTAGGTAAGTACATTAACTTAGAAATACTGCACGATAAAATCTTTAAAATAAAAATAATAATTGCAAATTTTTTTATTGTGACAATATAAATAACTAAAATGTGCGTAATAATAATGTATTTTATATCTGAACAAGTTACATACATACATACATACATAAAGTAACGCCTTTTTTCCATAAAAGTAGGCAGAGACCACTTCCTTTCACTTGCTACGGTTCTTACACACATCTTTTGCTTCCTCTACTTTCATCAGTGCTCTCATACATGCTCGTCGGTTGTTGGTACTCTTGACCTGGCCTTTCTTTAAAACAATGTTGATCTGATCGAGATATGTTCTCCGAGGTCGACCTCTACCGACTTGTCCATTAACACTCGCCTTATAAATTTGTTTCTTCAATCTTCCTTTATCCATCCTTTATACGTGTCCAAACCATCTAAGCATTCCTTTATCTATCTTTGTAATCACATCTTTTTTTACACCACAGCGTTCTCTTATCTCACGATTCTTTACGTTATCCGTCCCCATTCATTTGTTTTCCTGCCAACACCTTTCGCTCAATGTCACTGACATACTTTCCATCTCTCGTAAACTTTGAACCCAAATACGCAAATTCATTTACTTGTTCCACTCTTTCTTCCTTAATCAGAACTTCGCAGTTTGTCATGGTTTCTTCTCTTTCAAAAACCATTACTTTCGTTTTGCTTACATTTATTTTCATCCCTTTGATTTTCAGGGCATCATGCATAACATTAACCATCGCCTGCAACTCCTCTTCAGATGACGCTAATATTACTTGATCATCGGCGTAAGGAAGGCATTTGACGATAAAATCATTTATTTTCAATCCATACCCACTCTCTTTCAAATCTTTTAAACAATTGTCTATGTATAAGTTAAACAGCCGTGTCGAAGCCACACATTCCTGTCTCACACCTTTTTTGATGTTAAACCAGTCCATGCAAGCTCCGTTTATCCTGACACAAGCAGTGGAATCCTTGTAAAGTGATTTCCGTGCTCGTATTAAACTACTACTCACCCCATACATAGACAATGTAGACCACAATTAACTCCTCACCACTCTGTCATAGGCCTTTTCCAAGTCTATAAAAGCGCAATAGACCTTTTGACTTCTAGCCAAGAATTTTTCGACTATACCTCGTAATGAAAAGACCTGATCCATGTTTGAAGTATAAATGCGCTAATCGAAGAAAAAAATTTCAGAAATACAACCTACAGTCACAAATATATTTAGGGAATATTTATGGAATTTTTCTGCGAACGAGAATATGAATACTATAAAAATAGAAGCTTAAAACAATTGGCGTTGATACTAACAGATTGGGCGGTCAATATGAGAAAGAAAGACGGGACCGAATTTAAAGAAGCAACGGTGAAGACAATGTGGAACGTTTTCTGCAAACTTTTGCAAGAAAAGTACTGTGATGACTATAATATAATTGACCCGTTTAACAATATAGTATTTAAACCAGCCCGATATTCCCTCAATGCAATCAGGAAGAAACTACAAACAGATCCATGTAGTTTTGTTAAATTTGTCTGAAGTTAACAAAATAATATTGCTATGGGATTAAAATACTCCTGAAGGTCTAGTTCGTAAATTTTACCATATTGCTGCTGTAGAATTAGTGTAACGAGGAGGAGAGGCAGTTGTTTATCTGGTGGATTTTTTTCATATCGAGAAAAATAATGATGAATCTCCAACAAATCGCATTGAATACAATCCGGTGTTCAGTAAATCGTGCCAAGGTGGCTCTAAAAGCTGTACAAGTAGTAAATGGTTGGTTTCCAATAGTGAAAGACAAAGCTGTCCTGTATGTCTTTTTTATAAACTGACATTGAAAAGAGGCGACAATATTACCTCACCACGACTGTTCTTAGAACAAAATTGACACTGGAAAAATGAAACTAACAAATGGTACGATAATGTACCTGTTGGAAGATATACAATAAATGGATGGACTTAATCTGCTACTGAGGCAATTAGCTTGAATGTAAAGGACAAAAAAAACAAATCACTTGATTAGATCAACTGCTGTTAGCGAATTGGCAAAAATTGGAGTATAAGAACAATTGCTACAAATTACTGGTCATAGCAATTAAAATTCTATAAAACCATACTTAAATCTCGATCAAGAACATCACAACAAGATCATAAATATTATGCGTGGTAATAAATCTTCTATAGTAGAGAACAGCAACGAATCTAATGTTAAGTTAATTAAGTTTATTATTTTAATTAAATGAAAGAAGTCAGTTTGTCAAGAACATACAAAAGTGGGTGGGATTTAAAAAAAAACTACCAGATAAATTATTATAACATTAAAAGGTGTAAGACAGGGATGTGTGGCTTCGCCATGGCTGTTTAACTTATACATAGACAATTGTTTAAAAGATTTGAAAGAGAGTAGGTATGGATTGAAAATAAATGATTTTATCGTCAAATGCCTTCCTTACGCCGATGATCAAGTCATATTAGTGTCATCTGAAGAGGAGTTGCAGGCGATGGTTAATGTTATGCATGATGCCCTGAAAATCAAAGGGATGAAAATAAATGTAAGCAAAACGAAAGTAATGGTCTTTGAAAGAAAAGAAAGCATGACAAACTGTGGAGTTCTAATTAAGGAAGAAAGAGTGGAACAAGTAAATGAATTTGTGTACTTGGGTTCAAAGTTTACGAGAGATGGAAAGTATGTCAGTGACATTGAGCGAAAGGTATTGGCAGGAAAACAAATAAATGGGGCACTGCATAGCTTTATGAAGAGCCAGAAAGTGTTAAAAAAGGCACGTCTGGCTGTACATAGAGGTGTGTTGGTTCCTACACTTATCTATGGTAGTGAATGTTGGGTTTGACAGAAGAAGCATGAAAAAAGGATTAATGCTGCGAAGATGAGTAGTCTAAGAAGTATAGCCGGAGTGACTCGGTTGGATAAATTAAAGAATAGTGAGATAAGAGAACGCTGTGGTGTAAAAGAAAATGTGGTTACAAAGATAGATAAAGAAATGCTTAGATGGTTTGGACACGTAGAAAGAATGGATGAAAGAAGATTGACGAAACAAATTTATGAGGTGAGTATGAATGGACAAGTCGGTAGAGGTCGACCTCGGCGAACATATCTCGATCAAATCAACATTGTTTTGAAGAAAGGCCAGGTTAAGAGTACCAACAACCGACGAGCATGCATGAGAGCCCTGATGAAAGTATAGGAAGCAAAAGATGTGTGTAAGAACCGTAGCAAGTGGAAGAAAGTGGTTTTTGTCAACCCCTACGAGACTATATGTATGTAATTTTTGTTGAATTTGTTTTCGCTTTCTGAATACATTTTTTACAAAAAGTCAGTTCTGAATAACCCCAGGTAGGTAGATATATTGTTAAATTATGATATTTCATGGCGAGTCTAAATCAAACATTGCACTGCATGCCCTATATTCCATTTCAATTTTGTACAAGTGGCTTATTTTGGGTAATGTATCCAGTACTCAACAAAAATGTTACATAAAAAGGGTCCATTTTTTAACAGTCATAGAAAAAGCTATTTATTAAGCGTAAGCAATGGCAGGTGAACAGAAACTTTGTAACTCACCTTCGAAATAATATTATTTTTCGAAATGATGCTGTAAAAATTTCTTGCTTCTTCCTGTTCAAAATTAATACTTTCTATTATAGGTACTTTTAATACTATTGTTTAAGGTGACTTTTATACCAAACAAAAAAAACTAATTATTTTGGTTATTTGTTATTTAGTTTGTGAAATATTTTATAAATGATACATTTTATTTAGTCAATAAAGTCATCTGCAATTGTTTTAATCTTCTAATCAAACGATCAGTATGCTTTGCAACAAATAGTGATAATAAAGAATTAAATATTTTCCAGAAACGTTTTAGTTTTAAAAAGTTATGGGCTTTCACTGGACCAGGATTTTTAATGTCCATAGCTTATTTGGATCCCGGTAATATAGAAAGTGATCTCCAATCTGGAACGGTAGGACACTATAGATTATTATGGGTCTTATTTAGCGCTACAATTTTAGGATTTATAATACAAACACTGACTACTAAATTAGGTGAGAATAAAAATAATAAGTATTATTACTTTTTATTATTTTAATTTTATCTTAATTATTTATAACAAAGAACAAAAATTTATGCAATAAAATTTAAAAATGATTAAAATTTTGATTTATGGTTTTTTTTTTGTATTAACTAAATAAATACATAAAACTAACCTAAAATATTAATAAATATTTTAATATTATTAATTTGCATTGCATGTAACTATGTTTTCTAATGTGCTTACTTTAGCAAAAAAAAGCATAACAAAAACAGGTTTTTATTCTTGTTATATACTTTATTGGTTTTAGACACTAAAAAAAATGTGTTAGTATTGATTTAAGTTCAAAATAACTTAATTAATGCTGAGAGCCATTGTAATGCTAGAAATTGGCCTTCGACGAACAGATGTAATTATCTGCAAACAGCTGTTGCAAACGCTGGGTACACAAGTTTTTTCCAGGACTATTATAAATCATTTGCACGGAGCTCACTTAAGATCAAGAAGATCTTGCTGATATGTGTGTTTTAACAAGAGCCAATCACGCTGCTCATTTAGCGTAGGCTGAGAAACACGTGGTATGGCAAAGATTTGAAAGCAAGATTTGGGATAGATCTCCAATCAAGAGCGTTAGGAGCGTGGAGAATGCCGGGCAATAAACCGTGATTGCAGAATGTATAGGTTTTTAAATGCCAATAGGCACATTGATGATAAAATTTAACCAAATTAATTGTGCTTTTATATGCCGCAGCCATTGGAGAAAATTTCACACTGATGCATGATTATCCAAGACCATATGTTGAATGAAAGATGTGCTCTCAAGCAATACTTTAAGTTTACATCTGCGCATGAGAATAGTTAGATGCTATGTATTCCCACTATTACTGTACGGCGTAGAGGCGTGTACACTCTCGGAAGCTGCTAGCAAGAAAATTGAAGTATTTAAAATGTGGGTGTTCAGGCAAATCCTTAAAATTAGCTGGACAGACCATGTGACAAATAATGAACTTACATATCTGGGACACATCATGCGAAGTGAGAAATATGCATTACTCCAACTCATTATCCAGGGTAAGGTGAACAGTAGGAGAGGACCAGGGAGGCGAAGAGTATCATGGTTAAAAAACCCACGACAGTGGTACGGCAAAACGTCTAATGAACTCTTCCGAGCGGCCGTTAACGAGGTCTCGACTGCTATGATGATAGCCAACGTTCGCTGAGCGAAGAAGAAGATATGTTGAGGCAACAATGGTAAGCTTTCTTGCTAATAATAGTTTCGAATATTGCCGTGGTCTGCGTAATCACCGTGCTAAGATCCAATAGAGCAACATGCTTCATCAACGAGAGTTGAGATGTGGCAGGAATTTTCAGATCCACTAACAATTATTTAAGGTTTTGCAGAGAGCAGGAACAAGAAATAGATAACTTAAATAATTCTTTTTTCGTAGACGATGTAAAGCTGCTATAAGTAATCGAGTAGGACACAGCACTTATTAATTTATTTTTAAGAATGTAACTGGCTTTAAATTTGGCGTAAAACCTGAATTGAAAATATTTGGCACAGAATAAAATATTCTTAGATTATTTTCATATGTATATTTTATTAATTTAATATGAGAATACCAGCAACCGACGAGCGCCATAAGGGTATGTCCAAACTACGCACCGCAGATAGCATTGTACCATAGTATGGACTATGCCTCGAACCGTCGAGCAACAAGACAAAGACACTGGTTATTAATATTTCTTTATTTATCATTAACAACGCGCCATATGCGATGGTCAAAGAATACTAAGCTCAATTTCGAAGTACGATGCTCTTATACTAGGCTATGTGCGTGGCAAAGGTCAGTGCGTCGTTATGGCCAAGGGCATTTAACTTTTGCTTTGCACACGGATACTATAGTGTGCGTCGTTATGGCCACCGACTAAAAAAAAGTGATTTTTGCTTACCCCTACAGGAAAAAGGCGTGACTATGTGTACGAGTATGTAAGAGGATAGTTCACAAATTGTTGTCCCTAACATAGAAGCAAACACACGAGAAGAATAAAACTATTTTATTTTTTAACATAGTCACCTGTAACGTTTATACACTTAGTATATCGGTGATAAAGTCTTTTAAACCCTTTTGAAAAAAATTCAGAACTTTGATTCTTCAGTCATTCATCTACCGCCGATATCACTTTATTATCACCAGCAAAGCGAATTTCCACGAAAATGTTCCTTTAATTTTGGGAATAGATGGTAGTCGCTGGGGGCCAAATCCTGAGAATAAGAGGGTTGATTAAAAATTTTAAATACAGCATTGGTATTGGCAGCCAGTGCAACACAACACGGTAAATAATCCACGAAAATAACACCTGCAAAATCCCAAAAAACTATAGCCATGATCTTTCCAGCTGATGGGACAACACGAAATTATCTAAACCGCCATTTCATGCTTTGTTTTTTTAATTATGGATCAAAGTGATGAACCCATGTTTCGTCAACCGTGAGAAATTTTCGCTTAAATTCATCGGGATTTCTGTTAAT
This sequence comes from Agelastica alni, assembly GCA_950111635.1. Lineage (NCBI taxonomy): Eukaryota > Metazoa > Arthropoda > Insecta > Coleoptera > Chrysomelidae > Agelastica > Agelastica alni. The sequence continues at coordinate 53,285,963 of OX467712.1, read as the reverse complement.
AATCTCCAAATTTGTCTCCGTTGCAACCTGGCGAACACGCTTCTGGTCTGCCGTCAGCATTCGTGGAACCCAACGTGCAGAGAGTTTTGAGACTTAATTCACATTTTCTTTGGTCACCACAGTTTTGTGACAGGACTCTCTTCCCAGTTTGAAATCTCGTGACCAGTTCTTGATTACCTATTACGAAGGAGCAAAGTCACCCAATACTACTACCATGTCCTTATACATTTCTTGCGGTGATAACCCCTTTTTACAAAGGTACTTTATCGCACCTCTTATCTTAATTTTATCCATTTTTATAAAATCACGAACACCTCAATGAAAAATAAATTAATATTTAACATCACGAACTGATGCGATGATACTAATTGGCACACACTAATGTTATACAGTAAGCTTTTGCCTGACAATTTATTTGCATTTGTCATTCAACGCCAACTATATTAGGAACAACAATTCTTAAACTATCCTCGTATGTATGAGAATACATAAACCTATATTTACATAATGATTTAATGCTCTTTTTTTAACCAATTATACGAAGTGGGTTAATACTAATTGTTTATCATGATATTATTTGACAGTTTTTTGTCAGAGGTAAAAAAATCAAAACAAACATTTATTGACATAAGCGGGTATTTTTCACAACAAACTACTGGGGAATGTATCACAAATTTAAAGAGGGTGCAAGTTTTATAGGCGTACTTTGAGTTTTAGAAAATTATTTTTAATTAATTTAAATTTTTGTTTCCTATAGGTGTTGTCACGGGCTTACATCTGGCCGAAATGTGTTACAGGCAATATAAAAAAGTTCCACGATTAATTTTATGGATTATGGTGGAAATAGCTATTATAGGCTCTGATATGCAGGAAGTTATTGGAACAGCTATTGCACTTTATTTATTATCCAATAAATTGTAAGTTTAATTTTGAGATACTTATCAGATCAGGTCAGATCTAAAACAAAAATAAAGTAAAAGTAAACAGTAATAGTAAGGTTTTTGAGAAACAATACTTGATGATACCGAATTGATAATCTTCGATTCCAGATTAGCTTTAAATAATTGTTCAGTCAACATTTTTTCTACTTTCGTAACTTTATATTATGTAACATAAAAAAACTTCGTCATAAAACTACTACACGTGGAAATATTGTTAATTTTATTTAGGTCAAAAATCACGCGGGAATATACGGGAATGAAAAAGTAGCTAACAAGAATTAACACTGATGGTTAACACTGATGCCATATGAGCTCTGATAACTATATAATACTGTTTAGAGTTATCACTAGTATTTTGGTTTCGTTGTGGCTCATCAAGACAAATCTTGGGTCATTCATATTTGTTGAACAACTTGTGTTAAGAATTTAACTGATTGGAAGAAAGTCCGCCGCCATTATACCGTTTTCTGTACCCACGATTTGGACCGAACCAAGAGATAGTGTTTTAGATTGCTATTTTTGTCTTACAGATATAAAAGTTACCTTACCGTACCAATAGGCGCTACATCCCGATGTGGGCCTTGGTCTCCTCCACAATTCGCCTCCAAGCAATGCGGTACTTGACTTTGGTTTCCCAGCCGAATATCCGCATTGCCTTTAGGTCACCCAGTACTTGATCCATCCATCTGGGACTTGGTCTTCTTTTTTTCCTGGTAGCATATATTTTAATGTTTAGAATTTTCTTCGGCATCCTGGCGTCTTCCATTCTTTGAACGTGTCCAAACCAACGGAGTCTCTGGGATTTTATAAATTTCACAATGTCTTCACCGTTCAGGATCTCTGTTATTTCCAGGTTGTTGCGGGTGCGCCATTCTGCTTCGTTGATTCTGACTGCTCCATATATTCTTCTGATTATTTTACGTTCGAACCTTCTTATCTTCTCCTGATCTTGTACCGTGAGTGTCCAATTTTCACTCCCATAGGGTATTACTGGTCGAACTAATGTCTTTTAAATTTTTAGCTTTGTCTTTCTTGTAATCAGTTTGCTTTTTAAGAGTATCAAGTTGGCAAAGTTGGCTCGGTTGCCTCTCTGGAGTCTTTCTTTAATGGCGGCGCTGGTTTTTCTCTCGTTAGTGACTAATTTTCCGAGATACGTGAATTGTGTTACTCACTTGAATTTTGCGCTTTCTATCTAAAGGTCTTGAACTGTTTTCCGGTCTTCTGAGGCTGACACTTTTATGTAGACTGTTTTCTGTATATTGACACATAGTCCCAGTTCTATTCCGTTTTTTTTCCATTTCCTTGTAAACTTTAATTGGGCCACGTCATCCGCATACGCACATATTTGAGTGGATTTGTTGAAAATGGTTCCTCTCTGGTCAATAAACCGTATTGCTTTATACAGAGCTATGATGAATAGTGTTGTAGAGAGTCCATCGCCTTGCTACAGATATAAAATTATTACTTTAAAAAAAACACAGCTTGTTATCCTTATTTACAGTTAGCTAAAAATCCAGCACTTTATAGTGACAAATTATCTATACCAGTTATATCTGCGTCCGTTGAGATTAAAGATTCACAGCCTTCCACTTCTAGCCACACTTGATAGCTCAAAGAAACCCAACCATTTTAGAAATCTATAGAGACTTGAATGTTGTCAGTAGAAGGGGTTGTAATACTTTTTCCGTTCACAGGAATACTTCGATAACAGTGGACTGGAGTTAAATCATAGATCGCTGGCTTTTTAAAAGTTTTATTGATACTGAAATATTTCTCTCATCTAAATACACTATGCACTTGTACCACTAACGAATTGCCGTTTTACATAAATTTACCCTTACTGACTGAATAACTTGAAAGAAATAACAAAAAGGAAAGATCTAACTGCCGTTTAACGGTTTTAGACGTTGGCGCTCAGAGACGGCTCAAGACTAATTTAATTAAAATAAAAGATATTAAACTTGCTGGTAAAAGAAGCTAAATGCTGTGGTTCCATTAGGTGTATTGTAATGATATAAATGGGGTTATAAGGAATTTGGAAATCGAATTTGATCTCCCTCATTGGCGCTTGTTCATAGACTCTTCTAAAACTAGGTTAAAAGCAGTTTTACTGCATAACGAAAATGCACTTCTTTTTGTACCGCTGGCCTATGCTGCTAATATGAAAGGAACTCATGAAAACATGATGTTATTACTTGCAAAAATCAAATATACTACATATTCTTTTAAAATATGTGGTAAATTAAAAAATATTACTCTATTACTCGGTTTATACCAAATTCTGCTATTTTCTCTATGAATGGAATAGTCGGGAGAAAAGAAACTATTATCATAAAAAAGTTTAACCTACGCAAGCATATTTAACGCCTGAAGAGAAAAATATTTACCTCTTGTAGAGCTGTCTGGAGTACTTCTTTCGCCATTGCCCATTAAATTAGGCTTTATCAGAAAAGTTTTAATGCCATATTTTTTCTCTATTTTGTTTATAAAATATTTACATTTACATTACAAAATAGTTGGCACGTATTTATACAATTTTAAACCAATTTTTTTGTTTTTTTTTAGTATTCCTTTATGGGTTGGTTGCTTAATAACAATTTTCGATACTTTCACATTTCTTTTCATTGACAAATACGGTCTTCGAAAACTCGAACTTTTTTTCGGTATTTTAATAGGAATCATGGGTATCAGTTTTGGTTACGAATATATAATCGCTAAACCATCCAGTATTGATGTTATGAAAGGATTATTTATTCCTATGTGCCAAGACTGCAGTTCTGATGTACTACTGCAAGCAGTTGGTATTATTGGAGCAGTCATCATGCCACACAATCTTTATCTAAACTCTGCTTTGGTAAAAAGTAGGATTATTGATAGAAGTAAGCCAGCAAAAATAAAAGAGGCCAATATGTATTACTATATAGAAAGTGCTATAGCTCTGGTCTGCAGTTTAATAATCAATATTTTTGTGGTTTCTGTATATGCGTTTGGATTATTTAAAACGACGAACATGCATTTGGTAAGATAATAGTAGATACTTAATGTGAGACGTACGTATTTTGTGATTTACTTGTTTTTATTTTAGATTGAAGAATGCAAAACTACAAATAATTCGTATCTAATAGAAATGGCATTGGCAGAATTTGGGGTGAGATTAACAATTGTTTTTATTTAGTTATTCTTAATAATTTTTTTTTATCGTTATAAAATGTTTACTACTTTTTATGCGCTGTAACCGATCCTTAAAATATGTTTTTCACTCTGAAGTAGCGTCTGAATTTTATTAATTTTTTAAAGTGATAAATACATGGCAATAATCCAAGGATATTCAATTTTAAACTGGAAAATAAGGTTTTGTAGTCGAGACATTAAAACAAGGTTATTTTGACAAAGTAATTATATAGAAAAATTAATTTTAAAATAAAATAAATAAGTGGTGTGTTTTACTCGATTATTTATAAGAGCTTTACTTTGTCTTTGCATTGATTTACTCAGAAATATTAAACAAAGAAAAACAATTTACCCTGCAAAACAATATTGTAACGTTTTTTTTAAAAATTTATATAACACATTTATTTACTGTAAACTTATGAACACAATTATCAAACTTCAGATTTCGACTTACATCCGCGATCGGCGATTGATTTTTGTATACACCGCTACTGTCCAGTAGTCATTAGAAAGTTTAATCTTCGGTATTGATTTTATGAGTCACAAGGCTTGTTTTTCCTTTTCATCAATAACAAAAACATCTTGAAATTCTGCAAGCAAGGCTCTCATCCTTTTGGTCTGTTCCATTATTGGCAATTATTAATGACCTTGTCCATCAGCTCCTTTGGGTACCTGGATTTATTAGTTAAAGTCATACAGAATATCGACGTTACGGGAGCTCACTGCCCTACCACAGTTCTTCTACTAACCTTGATGGGGGTTTTTTTCACATTCATAACCCTAACAGGGACTACGTCTCCAACTCTTACAAGAGCTTTTGCAGTTAGAAACTCTTGATTGTTCACATTTTCGACCATTCGTAGACTTTTCTCTAAATTATCCCTCTAGACTGGTCATTATAATCTTCTCACTATGGCCAGGTATACCTCATCTACCGCTATCGCACCATATAAGCAACATCCGCTTCAAATTCCTGCCAGCTCCCACTTGTACGCTGGATTCGACTACGTAATTATTGTGCTTTGTAAACTTGTTGTAGATGGGCATCTCCATAGCGTTTTTCTAGTCGAGTAAACAAGGTTTAATAACATTTTTCTTGGCGCTTATAAATCGAACGTAGAATATCTGCAGCATTCAATCGTGGTCTCCATTGTATTATGCGTTTTGTCCACCTTGATTTATTCTGACGGGCGACATGTCCAACCCAGCTTTATTTTAACTGGGCTATATGTGTCCTTGACTTTAGTTCTTTGTCTAATTTCTGTGTTTATTTGATGGTAAGCGTAGTTGTTTCCATTCCGTAAGTCATAACGGTGAGTATACAGTTATTGAACACTTTTTTTTTAAGTTAATTGGGATATTTTTATCCTTTAGTACATGTGACATTTTATCTGTAGCTGCCCATGTTTGTTGGTCTCGTCTGTTAATTTCGGCGGTTTCATTTTACTTACCCAATTTAATAATATGTCTCAGGTAGACGTAATTATCAACTTTTTCTATGACCTGATTGCCGAGGCGCATAACAATATTATCAACTGCAATCATGATTTTGTTTTACTAAGGTTCATGGTTAGCCCTATTTTTTCTGATGCCATTTTGTGCTCTTCTAACATTTTCTAAGAATTATGAACCAGAAAGGCAATTTAAATTTCATATGATGCGTCGTTGAACAGTATGAAATTGGGTAAAGCTGCTGGGTATGACAGGATAATAGTTGAAATGCTGAAGGCTGGACAAAACGTGGTAGCTAGTCTACTGTACCGCCTTTTTAACCTTTGTTGAAGGAGTGGTAGCGTACCAGATGACTGGTGCAAGGCCGTTATCGTGCCGCTTTACAAGGGAAAAGGTTCCCAGTAGGACTGTTAGAACTACCGAGGAATTAGTTTACTCAGCATATGAAAATAAATGTAAGCAAAACGAAAGTAATGGTTTTTGAAAGAGAAGAAAACATGACAAACTGTGAAGTTTCGATTGTGGAAGAAAGATTGGACGAGAGATGGAAAGTATGACAGTGACATTGAGCGAAGGGTGTTGGCAGAAAAACAGATGAATGGGGCACTGCATAGCTTTATGAATACCCAGAAAATGTCAAAAAATACACGTCTGACTGTGCGTTGGTTCCTACACTTTTATATGGTAGTGACTGTTGGTGTGAAGAATACTTAGTTCATAGCACCTTATAATTCAATCACTGATTCATTATTTTATACATTGTTCTACTTTAGTTGTCTCTAAAAATCTTCCGGACATACAGTATTAGTATATTAGTATATAATTTATTAGCAAGTTTAAAAAGATATTTCTAAACGTCAAAAAATAATTATTATTGTCAATTTGATAAAATATTTCGGAAGTAGATTGAAACTACAGAGGCAACCGTAAGTAATTTTAAGTTTGATTATACAGATTATAAGTTATAGATTATCCAATTTTCTAGGAATTTGAGTACATCCTTACATTCAACTGTAATATTATAAAATAAATAAATTGGTTTGTACTGCAAGTCCGGCCTAAATAGTTTAATCACATTTACTTCCAACAGTTGGCTTTGGCAGAAGAAGCATGAAAATAGAATTAATGCTGCGGAGATGAGTAGTTTGAGAAGTATAGCCGGAGTAAAAAATAGTGAGATAAGAGAACGATGTGGTGTAAAAGAAAATGTGGTTACAAAGATAGATAAAGAAATGCTTAGATGGTTTGGACACGTAGAAAGGATGGATAAAGAAAGATTGACGAAACAAATTTATAAGGCCAGTGTGAATGGACAAGTCGGTAGAGGTCGACTTTGGCGAACATATCTCGATCAGATCAACATTGTTTTGAAGAAAGGCGAGGTCAAGAGTACCAACAACCAACGAGCATGTATAAGAGCCCTGATGAAAGTAGAGAAAGCAAAAGATGTGTGTAAGAATCTTAGCAAGTGGAAGGAAGTGGTCTCTGCCTACCCCTACGGAAAAAAGGCTTGACTATATGTATGTATGATGCGTCGATTCCTCTTTTTTTCTTTAAATGCCAGACCTGGACTTACTGAGTTTGTATTCGTGTTAGCAGTTAATAGTTGCGCTGCTGGAACACCCAAAGTTATCAAATTTTTCTGGTACTTAATTTTCTCCTCTAGCCCACCTACATTTTTATGCATTTCGTCAAATGTTCTAAAAACTTTTTCGAATTTCTCATTAGTCTTTCTAGAAACTTTTTCGAATCTTTCATTAGTTTTCCTAGAAACTTTGAATTTCTCTTAAGTAGGACTTCTTTAAATTTTCATCGATTATTTTAGAAACTTTTTCCAGTTTCTCGTCGCTTCTTCAAAAAACATCTTCTAGTTTCTTGTCATTCTTTTTTGAACTTACTTCGATCATTTTAAAGACTTAGTTTAGTTATTTATTAACATAGCGAAACTCTAGGATGTACCTAATATGACCATTCAGGTGAATCAAGCTATTGAGACATTATTTTGATGTATCCTTTTTTTAATTATTCGTTATGTTGTGAGACTGATGGCATAATAAAGAATGATGCCTCTTTTTTTTTTTTTTTTAATTTTTGTTTACCATTCAACCTAAAAATAATTTTCAATTTACCAAATCAAAGCACCAAAGCTCTGTGGTGCTTCGAAAAATGCTAACGAAAGAAAATAAAAAAGTCAAGATGCCATGCAACCGTACATGTTTTATTAACTTGTACTTTTTCAAATTAACTATTAATTACATTTTTAGAACAATACCGAGTTTGTTGATGCAGATATTTACAAAGGTGGTATATTCCTTGGATGTGCATTCGGTACAGCTGCAATGTACATTTGGGCAGTTGGCATTCTCGCGGCTGGTCAAAGCTCCACAATGACAGGAACTTATGCTGGTCAATTTGCTATGGAGGGATTCCTAGATCTCAGATGGCCAAGATGGAAGAGAGTTCTTTTAACTAGATCCATTGCGATGGTTCCTACTTTCTTTACAGCATTTTTCACATCAATATCGGACCTTACAACCTTGAATGATTATTTGAATGCTGTCATGAGCTTACAGTTACCTTTTGCATTGATTCCTGCTATTGCTTTTACCAGTAATAAAAAAATTATGGGACAATTTGTTAACGGAATGTAAGTAAAAATTAAGTTGGTAGGTAACTAGTTATCTTTTATAATACTTGGTATCACATTATACTTTTTATTTTAACTGGTATATAAAAATTTTTGTTTTAAAAGGATAAATATTAAAAAATGATTTTTTTTTTAATTTTTTGAAAATTATGGGTACCAATACAATTTTTTTACTTTTGCATTTTACAATTTCCTCTCTTTTTTATTGATTATTTTTATCAGCTATAACATATATATTTTTTTCAGAATGTTAAACTGTATATCTTTGATATTGGCTGTAATCATCACATCAATTAACATATTCTTTGTAGTAGAAAAATTAAACGAAGTCAATTTACCACAGTACGCCATTGGTGTAATAGTCCTATTCGCAGTTGGTTATTTTATTTTAGTACTGTACATATTGATTCACCTCTACGTTGGAATGGTTGGGATCGGTATTAATGAAAAACTTGCTTTTGTAAATAAATTTATAACGGTACCTATTGTTCAACCAACTAGTCCTAAAACCTAACTTATTGTAATTTTTTTAATAAATTTTAAAAAAAAAGTATTTTTATTAAAGAGCATATGTGTACCTATCTACATATTAAAAAATTTGAAACATTTTTTTATTTAATAATGGTATTTATTAAATACCTAACTTTGTAAATTAATAAATTTTATATACGAAAAATTTCTATGTTATTGAAAAATTAAATAAATAAACAGGAGCAATGAAATTTCACAATAATTCAAACATATTTGGGATAGCATTCAAAGAAACTAGAATCAAAGGAGCTTGATAAAGAAAAACGAAATAACGAAAATAATCTAGGGATATTATTTTATTTGTAATATTATTAAGTTGGTCCATAAATACATTGATTTTTAACCCCTTTTTGTATGTCACTGTATTTTCTGATGGTTTTATTTTAGCACAGGAAAAAACTTTTAAATATTGATATTGCTCTATATTTGATCGGTTTTAAACACTGAAGAAATGATGTTATTATTAAAAGTAAAAGTAAATCATTTGTGTTGGAAATCAGTACTTTCAACTGTACAATTCTCTTTGAGAAATACCTTGATTTTTAAAAATACTCAGTATGTCGCTGACGCCAACAAAAATCAACTTAATGTCACGCATTCATTACGTGAAAATTAGCATTTGAATATAAATAACGGGTCCCGTGTAATTTATAAATCATCTTAAGAACACGTGCAGTTATTAGCCGAGAACATTCCGAAATCATCGCGCGCAATTTTTAGCAAGCGGTTATACGTTCAGTGACCAATGAAAAACGCTGAATTTAACACAAGAAGAAGCTACATTCGAGACAGTTTCCGGCTTCTCGCCCTCTTTTTCATTTTTACCGCCTAAGAAGACAGACGTCCGCCGCTCAAAGCACGGCTTTAAAATACCACGTGGTAAAATGCAACATCACCATAATCAAATAAAAGCTATCAACCAGTGAAATTATTCCGAAGATACAGGAAGCTTTAAACTGTAAGCTCCATGTATTAAATTTAACAATATATTATCGATGACAAGTGTGTTGTTTCATTTACTGTGATAACACCAATTCACGGCGATAAAAGGCAGTTAAACCTTTAGCCTATAGTAGTAAAAAAAAGACAGATCGAGCCAGCGTTTACTGAGTTATCGAAGGATCCAACAGCTACGCAGTGAAACGACGCAGTCCAAGAGCAAGGAAGTCTGCAGGCAATAGAGGTTCCGGTGGTGAAGCTGCCCACACTCCAGAGCATCTTTCTACAACTTACCTCGCCCATACCCCTCGTCGGTCGGCGACGGCGCGCAACTTGAATAAATGAGTAAGACATAGAAAGGCAACATTTAAGGTTGGTGTCTAATGTGGCTTACTATTCCGATAGAGGAGCCACCGTGCAACCCTGCAAATGAGTAATTCACAGATCATATATACGGATAGATTGTAAACTCAATGTCATTCTGTGAATCCAAGTTTGCGCGCCACCTACAGTTAGGAGTAAAGTAAAATAAGAAGTGACGTCATGGCGGCTAATTCAAATGCATATTTATCGAGCGACTTCACCCAATTCCTATTAAAGTTGAATGGGAGAGATGGCTTCATAACTTTTCAAAGTGACGTCACATGTGGGATTGTTTTTGAAAAGTTATGAGGCAACCTCTCCTATTCAATTAACCTTGGAAATGGGTAAGTATTTGTTGAGACAGAACAGAGCTAAGTCTGTTGGTATTCTGTGTATCTCTGATTGAGACATATTATATAATGAGAAAGACATAACAATTGTATTCTTTAATATTAACTTTTTATTAAAAATTAGTATTAAATAATAACATAGTTTCCGAAGGTATACGAACTTCCATTGAAGTATAAATAGGTCTCGGAAAATGATCAGAATTTGTACATTTTATCTGCTTTCTCTAGTCGACTTTTCAATGATAATTTTGATTTGGTTGCTAATGTTGCCTTTTTCTTGTATTATGAAGCCCTTTTATACAAATGTTTTGCTTTTGATATTAAATTAACACTTCGTGTGATGTTCACCTTAGATAGCAGGCCTGATGAACCTATAAAGAAATATACTACTCATGACTTTACAAAACAGATGGAAATAATAACAAGAGAATAACATTACAGGACAACCCCTTTCATGGAAACCAGATCAGAAAAAAATGATTATATTTACCTGCTTTTATAGCACTGTTTTCTTCCTGGCTAAAAACAGGGGTTCTTGCAGTGGAAACTTGTTCATCAACCATGATAGTAGTTGATATAATATTTTGAGAACAATCATCGTCCTGTTGTGTTCCTGTGAAACAGAAAATTTCAGATTTATTTTATGAATATTATGAGTTTGAAACAATGCTGCAGACATGGAAAAGTTTGGCATTGGCAATAGTAATTATTGCATTGATCTCACTGTTCTAGTTTTCAACATTACTGCAGATCGTTATGATCTTATTACACCATACCTTTAATTGGCACTGAAATGTTGATGTGAGGTACTGCTGATGACTTCAATTTCTGACCAAAGAAATCATTGTGGTAAAAATGGTTCCCGCATACTCTGTAGTTTTCCTATATCATTTGTGGTGTGACTCCCTCTTCGTGAAGTATCTTATTCTGACAAATGGTTACCCACTTCTTGAATAATTCCATGTTTTTTGCTGGGTTTGGGAAACGATGTTTGGAACATCCTCCACCACTGCGTTCACAGCAATCTGCTACACAACAATACATAACCATATTGTAGGCCTGATGGAAATAATAATTAATAATAATTCGATTTTCACCACATGGGCACACGAATAATTTAATTATAAGTGAGGTTAGAATTTCATAAGATATGTATGCAAGTATTTCTAGTTGCATGTTCACGATATCCCTTGATTAAAGCGCCACCTACAATTAGGAGTAAAGCCCAAACTTGATTTGACCTTGCCTATTAGAGTGAGTATTTGGCAAGAGCTAGAAGGTTATCAGGAAGCTTGAAATAATTATTCCAAATTAACATTATTTTAGATGAAATCTAACGTTGTTATATACATTACTATTAATTCCTAAAAGTTTATTAAAATGAACCTCTCTCTTTCCTCGGTCCTATTACCCTCACAAGGGTTTGGTGGCGCTTTCTTGGCTTGTCATAGTGTTTTCTTGGGAGATTATCAGGTGGTTTCCCGTTGCTTGCCTGATTCTATGCCGTTGACCATCTTTATTGGTTCATCCGTCTTTGGAAGCGATTTCTTTCCCCCAGGACAAGAGAGTGCCCTTCTTCTTTCCGAGAAAAGAAGTTTGTTGCTTATCCCGACAACAGTTTGGTCCCCCACTGCGTTAGCCACCTTACTGGTGTTACCATACTCTACCACGTGGAGGTACAGATTGGGGAGTTTCCCTTCATTGGAATAAAGAACGAGAGGCGTTTCTTTATTTTTCCAGTACTTTCAGAGTACAAAATGAACCTAGAGATTCGCATATTGGCGCACTTGGCAACATGACTGTTGTCCTAAAGGGTGTTATACAACAATATCATCGGTTAGGGGTTTTTTTACGGCAGAATATTTTTTGTCAGTGGCAGACAAATCTTTATTGGTTTCGATATTCTAGTGAATGTTTTAAAAAAATTGCATTGTCAACCAGGTATAAGGCATATAATAATTTTCAATCCCAAATACAGTTTGATTTATGTAGGTTCATAAGTATTTTGTGTTATTTTGTTGGAGTAATATATAAGTCGTTGGGAACGAACCGATTTTTATGAAATCAATGAATGAATCTTTATATACCGTAATTCACTAGGTAAATTCTTACAATAGAAGATATCAGTTGGAAGTCGCAGCTCAAAAGTTTCGCGAAAAAAATGGAAAATAATTCTACCTTGTTTTTATTTATTACTTATTGGTCGTAGAAAAAAGAGTATGCAACGATCATGTAATGGCTATAAATACACTCGCACACTTACCTCGTGCTCGTGTATTAATAGCTATTATTACATCGTTTTATAATATACTATCTGTTATTCTTTTACTTATTGTGAATTGTGGTCTACATTGTCTATGTATGGGGTGAGTGGTAGTTTAATACGAGTACTGAAATCACTTTACGAGGATTCCACTGCTTGTGTCAGGATAAACGGAGCTTACACGGACTGGTTTAACATCGAAAAAGTTGTGAGACAGGGATGTGTGGCTTCGCCATGGCTGTTTAACTTATACATAGACAATTGTTTAAAAGATCTGAAAGAGAGTGGGTATGGATTGAAAATAAATGATTTTATCGTCAAATGCCTTCCTTACGCCGATGATCAAGTCATATTAGCGTTATCTGAAGAGGAGTTGCAGGCGATGGTTAATGTTATGCATGATTCCCGGAAAATCAAAGGGATGAAAATAAATGTGAGCAAAACGAAAGTAATGGTTTTTGAAAGAGAAGAAAGCATGACAAACTGTGGGGTTTCGATTGAGGGAGAAAGAGTGGAACAAGTTAATGAATTTGTGTACTTGGGTTCAAAATTTACTAGAGATGGAAAGTATGACAGTGACATTGAGCGAAGGGTGTTGGCAGGAAAACAAATGAATGCATAGCTTTATGAATAGCCAGAAAGTGTCAAAAAAGGCACGTCTGGCGGTGCATAGAGGTGTGTTTGTTCCTACATTTATGTATGGTAGTGAATGTTGGGTTTGACAGAAGAAGCATGAAAATAGGATTAATGCTGCGGAGATGAGTAGTCTGAGAAGTATAGCCGGAGTGACTCGGTTGGATAAAGTTAAGAATAGTGAGATAAGAAAACGCTGTGGTGTAAAAGAAGATGTGGTCACAAAGATAGATAAAGGAGTGCTTAGATGGTTTGGACACGTAGAAAGGATGGATGAAGAAAGATTGCCGAAACAAATTTATAAGGCGAGTGTGAATGGGCAAATCGGTAGAGGTTGACCTCGGAGAACATATCTCGATCAGATCAACATTGTTTTGAAGAAAGGCCAGGTCAAGAGTACCAACAACCGAAGAGCATGTATGAGAGCACTGATGAAAGTAGAGGAAGCAAAAGATGTGTGTACGAACCGTAGCGGAAGTGGAAGGAAGTGGTCTCTGCTTACATCTATGGGAAAAAGGCGTGACTTTATGTATTTATTCAGAATCAAGAGTCAACTTTAGACATTGTATCACTGTTATGATCTATATTTATAATTTACTTAATATTGGTAAAAATTTCACCCATTCATTTTTAACCCCAATTAAGTGTTCAATTGCATTTTTCCAACTTGTCACCTTAGTTTTTTTCGCTTCTTCTCTGGGTAATTGGAGAACAGTCGAAGAAAATTTCGTGACCACGTTGTTTTATCTTACATTTTAATTGCATCCATATTAACTCAATTGGGTTAAATATACAAAAATAAGGAGGTAGTCTAATGACAGTATGCCTATTATTGAGAGCGCAGTTATCAACAACATATTTCTTTTGATACTCTTTAATATTAACAACCTGTAGTTACTGATCTTTGGTATAATTTTTTTCAAAAAATAAATCGTCAAGTAGAAATTCTTGGAGTTGTAATTTGCGCCAAGTATAAATGGGAAGTTTTAACCTGGAGTAATAAGAGGCGTTGTTCAGAACAATTACGCTTGCATGTCATCGTGGTAGTCTAAAGAGGCATCTTTATTTTTTTTGGCAGATATTAATAATGCATCGTCGATATATCCATTGTATTCGCTGCAATGTAAAATTATATATTTTTTCCATCTGTTGCAAGGTACGGTATTTAAACATTTTTTATCATTATTTGTCCAGCCCATTTTTATTGTTATTTCCATTGTTATTTAATCGTTGTTTAAAATTGTTCATTTGAGAAGGACTCACCCTTAATTATTTCAGAAATGCGACATTTTAGAAAAAATGGCGAAACACGTCAACTTTTAGTTTGAGGGGGACACTTTTTAGCGCTAATGTCATAAACGTTACTGGAGATACTCCTTAAATTTTTTGGAATGGCGTTAGGTATCAAGTCATACCTCATTTAAAAGGTCTGGTAAATCCCTATTCAATTATTTTGTTTAGCTTTGATACCAGCTCGTAAGGTCTCTTTTTAATTGCTTCCAGATTTTGTAGTTTCTACCCAGGTATTTTTCGATGAATGAGAACTATGCAGATAAGTTTCGTCGGTATAAATGATATCTCTTCCTTCCTCACCATACAGTTTTATTTTTTTCATAAATTCTATACGATTCAATCTTACATAATAACTTATTATTAATATATCTCTTCTTTTGGGTGTTTTTTGCCACCGAAAACCCTATTTAAAAAGTACTTTTCTTAAAGTTAACTACCCATTTCAAAACCTACATGTCGTGTATTTATTCTAAAATTGCTTTTAGGGTTCGGCCGTTGCTTCTGTATTATATGAAACGATTTTTTTAATTCTTTGTCCCTGTCCTTCTGAAATGAAATTTCTGAAGCAACGTCTTCCCTTGATGTTTTTGGAGATGAAATATACAAAGTTGCTTATCTGCCTCTACTCTTTCAGCCTTATTGTGGACACTGTAAAATACCTTTTTCGATATTCCTGTCGCAACCAATACCCTTCGATGAAAATTATTAATTGAAACTTGCAAGTCATGTGTGGGTTATCAGTCCCCGATCCACAGGTGGCGGATAGGGGAACGCTCACCAGATATGGTTGGTACCGGGGAAATAAAATACCCAGGGCGGACCAAAACTGGCTGACAACAGCCAGCGGTGTTGTCAGTACTGGGAAAAGTCTACCTAAGTTGAATTCCTTAAATACTTATTACCAGATACATATGAGCGAAGCACGATGCGCCATCGACCATAGCACTGCGGCGCAGAAATCAAAGAGAAACTACTGCGCAAGTTCCTTTTTAGATACAACAATTATGGCAAGACAAAATACAAACGTGGCCCTTAGTCCGTGGAAGGCTTTAGATAGCCAAAGGATGCGAAGAATCCCCACGATGAAAAGTGATATAAAACAAAAAACAAGTACCAGAATAGGTACCTGGAACGTAAGAAGCCTGTATATAGCAGGCAAGGCTCATAATTTACCCCAAGAAAATAGACCTAATATAGACATTTTGGGAATATCAGAGACAAGATGGCCAGGCTGTGGAAAATGTAATATTGGAACAAATACGATATATTACTCGGGTAACAACAGTGCAGACCACCTAAACGGTGTCGTCATTATGGTTAACAAGAACACGAATAAAACTATAATTAATTTCGTGCCATTATCAGACCGTGCGAGTCTAAAACAGTTAAAAGCAACCTTAAAAAATATCAACATTATCCAGATATACGCCATTACAGCGGATAAACCAGATGCGAAAGTCGAACAACTATACGCGCAAATAAAAGAACTAAGAAGAAGCATAAAAGGAAATGAAGTCGTTATTATTATGGGAGACTTTAATGCCAAAGTGGGCAAGGAAAAATAGAGGACATCGTGGGAGAATACGGTTTAGGTGAAAAGAGTAGAGAAGAACGTCTAATACAACTTCACCAAGAAGAACACATGGTGATATCGAATACATGGTTTAAACTACCGCCGAGGAGACTTTATACGTGAACATTTCCACTACACACCGCAGACAATATTATACAAAGCCAGATAAACTATATTTTAATTAATAAGAGATATAGAAACGGGTTAACGGGAGTCAAAACATATCCTGGAACTGATGTAGGCTTAGATCATACCCCGGTTATAGGAAACATTAACATACGCCTTAAAAAGATACAAACCTGATCTTACAGAAAACCAAATATACAAAAATTGAAAGATCCAACTTAGTACAAAGAATTTAAGCACGAGCTAAATAAAAATATATAGACAATTAGATTACAAGAACGAACAAATAACATAAAAAAATACAAATAATACAAAAGAAGAAGTTACAAAAACAAAAACCAGCAACAGTATCGACAAAAACATCACACAATGCAAAGAAAAATACGGGAAGCAAAAGAACAATGGCTAAATGAGAAATGTAATGAAATAGAGGAATTATGAGCAAAACATGATATTTTTAACATTCATAAAAAGATAAAAGAGATTGCAGACTTTCCAAAAAAATACAACAGTAATAAAATCATGAACAAAAACATTCAACTAATTAAAAACAAAGAAGAATTACACCAAGTATGGATGGAATACATAAAAGACATGTTGGAAGATAAGAGAACAGAACCTCCCAGACATACTGAAGGTGAAGGTGAAGGTCACAAGTGCTTTATGAAACACAATAAATGGTAAAGCTGTCGGACCAGACCAGATTTATAACAAATTTCTGAAACTCTTAGACGAAGAAAACATTGAATTACTCACTAACCTGTTCAATTCAATTCATCAAACCGGAATGTTACCAAAAGACTGGTTGAAATCACTTTTCATTACTTTACCGAACCAAATGCGATGAATTCCATCTCATAAGCTTTATGAGCCATGTACTTAAACTATTTTTAAAAATCCTACATCGCAGAATATTCAAGAAATGTGAACAAGACCTAAGTGACTCACAATTTGGATTCCGGAAGGGGTTTGGAACCAGAAAAGCGCTATTTAGCTTATCAGTACTACTGCAAAAATGTAGAGACCAACAGAAAGATGTTTTTATTTGCACACAAGGTTGTGTCCTCTCACATTTATTGTTTAACATATACCCAGAAGAGATCTTTAGAAAAGCTTTACAAAACACTGAAGATGGCATAAAAGTAAATGGTGAGTTATTTAACAATACACGATATGCTGACGACACGGCAGTGATTGCGGATAGCCTGGAGGGTCACCGAGAAGGAGACACAGTTGGATTAAAAATAAACACCAAGAAAACAAAATTTATGATATTAAGCAAAATACCAAGCCCAACTGACAATATATATCCAACAAATCATGAAGGTTTCAAAATTCAAATACCTTGGTTGCTGGTTGACCCGGATCTGGAGGTAATATCAAGAATAGAATTAGCAAGATAGTCTTTTATAAGAAGGAAACAGCTACTCACCAACTGCAGCCTTCAACTTACAAAAGATACTGATTCGAAAAAAGGTTACATATTCAGTGTTACTATACGGCGTTGAGGCCTGGACACTCAAGGCTAATACAGAAAAGAGATTAAACGCGTTCGAACTCTGGGTATTCAGAAGAATGCTGCGTATACCGTGGACAGATCACATTACAAACGAAGAGTTGCTGAGAAGAATGCAGAAAGAAAAGCAACTGCTAACAATTATTAGAAACAGGAAAACAGCATACCTGGGATACCTATACCGAAATGATAAATACAACGTTCTACAGCTCATCATGGAAGGGAAAATCGATTGAAAAAAAAGAAGAGGTCGAAGAAGATGCTCCTGGCTCAAAAATATCAGAGTGTGCATGGAGTACCCATGCATTGATTAGAGCAGCTAAAAACCGAGTTGTTGCCAACATTTATTAATGAATACGGCACTTTAAGAAAAAGAAGCCATGTATTGCGCATTATTAAAACTAAACCATACCTATTACCTTCTTCTACATGATTACATATTCCCACTTAAAAATTTCGCCTATATAGGTATTGGAGAACGGGTTGAGCTATAAATCATACTGACGCAGAACACAAGTTTACGTTTGAAATAAGATCCTACTACCTATCTCCACCGGATATTTTAATAGTGTGCAGTAAATTTCGTTTCGTTTTAGTTAGGTTTTTCTTAGTTTCGAATTATAGTAGTTATTTATTATCTTCAGTAATTGTTACTATTGTTAGTTTAAGTTAGTGGAAACTTTTGTAGACAATAATTCGTGAAAATATTTTGTGTAGGCACTGGATTAATTTATTTGAAAGTAAGGTATGTAACGATTAATTTTATTTAACATTTTCGATAAAATAAACTTTGATTTATCGTATTATCGTACATGCTGGAGGTGAAACAGGGTTCGTACCTAAGGCGCTTACAATTTTTTAATCGGGAATGAAAACCGCAGACTACACGATGACATGAACAGTACAAATTTTGTCAAGTAGTTGAAAGAAAATTTCATTCCTAATGCTCCAAAAAAATGCGTTATAGTATTAGATAATGCCTCTTATCACAATGCACTGTTAGACCCCATTCCAAATTGTTCATGGAAAAAAGATGCAATGTAGAAGTGGCTTACTGAAAAAAAATTTTTATGAGTTAAAAGCTACTAAAGCTGAACTCTATACACAATGCACAAGACAGCTTCTAAAACATATATTATGTTACTTCTACTACCCTATCATCCGGAGCTAAACCCAATAGAAAAAATATTAGCGTTGGTGAAGAAAGAAGTAGCTGCTTGCAACGGAACTTTTAAATTAGATGATGTGTGGAAATTAACATAATAAAAATTTAGTGAGGTGAACAATGGAAAAATATCTGCGCTAATGTGACAAAAGTTAAAAACGAATGCAGTGGAAGAGAACATATTGTGGTCAACGTGACTATATTTATGAGTAGAAGTAGGCAGATACCACATTATTTCACTTGTTACGGTTCTTACACACGTGTTTCGCTTCTTCTACTTTCAATAGCGCTTTCATACATGCTTGCGACGGTTGCTAGCACTCTTGACCTGGCCTTTTTTTTCAAACAATTTCGATCTGATCGAGATACGTTCGCCGATGTCGACCTCTACCGACTTGCCCATTTGGACTTCTTCATTTTTAAAAACCATAACATTCATCTTGCTTATACTTTTTTCAATGTTAAACCAGTCCATGTAAGTTCCGTTTATCCATACAAAAGCAGTGGAATCCTCGTAAAGTGATTTCAGTCCTACTCGTATAACACTACCGCTCATCCTATACATAGACAATATCGACCACCATTTATCCCTCACCATTTTGGTCATAGGCCTTTTCAAAGTCTACGAAAGTGCCATAGACCTTTTGACTTTTACCCAAGAATTTTTCGACTACACTTCGTAATGAAAAGACCTGATCAATACATTTCCTCTCTCTTCTAAATCCTGCTTGCACATCCCAAATCTTCCCATCAGATTTTTTTTATACCTTTTCGACGATGCTGAGTAAACTAATGCCTCGGTAGTTCTTACAGTCCTGCTGCGAACTTTTTCCTTTGTAAAGCGGAACCATAACGGCCTTGCACCAGTCTGATGAACATGAACCTAAAATACCGTTCAGGAATTGGTTCACAAACGATCACAAGTTTGGTTGATATGGAAAAACTGATCATACCATAAACCATCCATGCACATTGCACACCTAGAACTCGTTTCATCTATTAACTGACCATTAACTGTACGGTCTTTTGCGAGAAGTTAGAACCAAACTACTATACGGGGTGCGGCGCGAAGAGTTTTGAAATATAAAGTTTTACCATATTAGGTTATTGATAATGCTGATTTTAAATGTAATATTTTCGTGAATGACTTATTTCCGATACATTGAAAGTAAATGCCAATACGCTTATTTTATATAAAATATGGTATTTTTTATTTTATTTTTTAATTAAGTATTCATTAATTTTTTGGGAAAATTTCATGTAACATGTTTTACAGCAAAAGTTTAATATTGAGATACTTAAATTTTTTTTTAATTTTCGAGAAAACGCAGTCCCAAATAAATAACGATATTCCTGCAAATCAATATGCAACTGACTTAAAATTTAGCAGAGCGAATAACAAGACTTCATTCACTAAAGTGTTTCTGCTCTTAAACTATTTGATTTTATGTACAGGGCGTTTTTCACGTACCACTTAATTCCAACATTTTAAAACAATTATAACTTGCTTAGTTCAAATATAACACCCTGTATTTTACATCAGCTTTCTAGATTTATTTTTATATAATAAATAGTAGGCATTCCTTATACCTAAATCTAACCAGTTTTGAAATATTTCCCAAAGAAGCCGATTTCGAGTGCCGATTTAAACTGAGTTGGTTACCATACATACCATTACTTCTAAATGATTACATATTCATGCTTAAAAATATCCGTGCAAACTTCTTTGTTTATCATTAACCTGTGGTATTTCGTAACTGTCGCGTTAACGTATTATCCCACTCCAAGAAATTTAGCCACTTTCGGTCCCTTTCAATCGTAATTTATTTCTACTAAGTGTACTTTACACTGTGTCTCAGATTGGTGCTTGCTAAATCTGTTATTATAAGAGCTAGAAACTCGGTCAAATGGACAATGTTTCTCAGGATTAGGTATATTACCATTTCAGAATTGCTATTACACTTTATCATTTGTTTTTCCGTATTTGAAAAAATCGCGAAAATCCAAAATGGTGCATTTTTGACAAATCCCCGTATATCGTTTATTGTACATACCGTATTTTGGTTTAAACGTTCTATGGGTACTTTTTTAAGGTCTCTACAATATAAAATAATATCTCTCTCCGTTTTCGAGATAATGACTATTACTTTGTTTTTTCTAATGGACGCCATATTGAATTTTTACTGCATTAAATAGTATTTTTTATCCTCTTTTCAAAAATGTATTACAACATAGTATTTTCTTTTAAATAAATACTAAAATAAACAAATCTTATAAATTTAGTTGCTGCGCTCAATACGGTCTAGTAGGCGAGCTAAGAATTATTTGTTTCTCTAGAACTGTCAAAGTATACAAAGTTTGTTTACTTTGAACTGTTTGCGTTGTTGTTTCCATTGAATTTTGTTTGGTAATTTTGAATTCGCTATGGCTCTTCCTTATACAAATGAAGAAAAATTTGATATGTTAGAAACTTACTTTCGTTCATTCAATAGCTCATTGAAGTGTTAGTGAAAAAATCGTAAACCGTAGCCTAACCCTGTTGTGATACATTTTTAAAAAGAGGATAAAAAATGCTACTTAATGTAATAAAAATCCAAAAAACAAAGTTATAGTCATTATCTCGAAAACGGAGAGAAATATTCTTTCATTCTATTTTTATTTGAACCCATAGAATTTCTGAACCAAAATACTGTATATTCTTTAACAACCGATATACAGGGGCTTGTCAAAAATGCACCATTTTGGTTTTTCGCGATTGTTTTAAATACGGAAAAACAATTGATAAAATGTAATAGCAGTTCTGAAATGGTAATATAATCCTGAGAAACATTGTCCATTTGACCGAACTTGAAGCTCTTATAATAACAGATTTAGCAATACATGCAGCACCAATCTGGGACACAGTGTATAGTTTGTGGTGTCCACGAATTAAAAATATTTTATGCTTTTTAATCATATTTTATTTTTAATTGTTCCGTAACTTTATTTCTGTTTCGTTGTTTTACATATATATATATAGCAGGTAATTTTATATATATATAACAAAAAATTGATTTTGTACGTGGACTTTTGAAATGTTTAAATAAAAATTACGACACGCAAAAATATATTTTCTCTTGCTACAAGTTTTTAAATATGTGACAATCGATCAATGTTGGTACGATGGTATCTAGTATCTAGTACCCGGAATGTTCTGAACACAACATAATATGCCAATGTGCTGTGGTTCTGAACATTTCACAATCGAAAGATCGATTTATGTTATAATTCGAATTATCCTTCACAAAATTTTTGCTTGATTGCTTGGCAGTCTTGACACTTGACAATGACATTAATAGTTATCACGTAGAGTGGTTAGGATTATATACAATTCTTAGCAGAAATAATATTTTGTATTTATTTGAAAACTATTAGTACTTAAATAAAATAAAAATGTCCACATCTTTGGAAGATGTTTTGTTACAAGTGCCTCAAGTGCGTTACAAAAAAGGTGACGGATCATTATTCCTAATGGACCAAAGACTAATTTGGATGGTAGAAAATAAAGATACAGTTGTTGTTTCCCATCTTTATGCAGATATAAAATGTAAGTTATAGTTCTGTTACTGGTATTAAAGATCTGGTAATAAATTATTCATCAATCTGATGAATGGGAAATAAATTAAGTTCAAGAAATAATTCCAAATATAATGCAGTAGTTGTACTTTAGTTTACTAATAACTAATCTAAGACAATTAATATAGACTCGTGTCTAAAGGTTTTATTATTGTCAATGAATTAACTACTTAACTAAACTTGTAAAATACCTATTGAAGAAAGTAACATTCCTCATTCTTATATAGTATGGAACTAATTTTTTTTGTTACATGGATCATGCTATTATATCTTAATAAAGAATAATTAGTTGGTACTACCCGTTTTTATTTATATTTTTATAATTGGTATTATGGATACCAAAATTTTACAATAAATTTAGTTTAACAGTTTTTTCCATGGCATTTATCAAAATTTGTTTATAAATGAAATATACACCTACGTATTTTAGCTCAGAAAATTTCTCCGGAAGGGAAGGCCAAAGTACAATTGCAAGTTGTTCTTCACAATGGAGTATCTTCAACATTTCATTTTACTAATAAATCTGGAATGCCAGCTCAATTGGCTGATCGTGATAAAGTTAAAGAGATGTTACAATCTTTACTGCCAAAATTTAAGAGAAAAGTAAGTACACTATAATTAAAAGTAATGTACTACGCTTTTTTTTCACAAATTAGAAAGATCATTTAAAATTACTGAATTGCTACTATAAAAAAATTGCTATGAAAAATTTTTTAGATAAAAAATGCGTCTAAACACCTTTTAATTTTTTAATAAAATAGAACCTAAGGTAAGTACTACCTACTTCACACATGCTAATTCTTCAGCAATACTAGAACTAAAAATAGTAAACAAAAAAAAAATTAAATATTAAATCATTCCAAAAATTATATTTAAGAATGTTAACCAAAATAAATGATGTTATGATATTCTATAGTATTAAAATGATGATAAATATTTCTGTGTTTAGGATAATTGGAAAAAAAAAAAGTTGAAACTAGATTACAAAAATAATGTTGATTGTATATTTCCAACTCATAAAAGAAATTTTACTTTCAGTGAAAAAAACTTTAAAATTTACACAATGCAATACTTGTGAAAATGAATTAACTGGAATAACTTATTTGTTTTATTTTATTGAATGATAATTTTATTTATTTTAAGGGGTTTATGGTTAAATTTTATATTGTTGTAGTTATCCTTTAAAATGTGAAAATATTTACAGGTAGATAGAGAATTAGAAGAAAAGAATAAATTTCTTTCAACTAATCCTACATTGCTTCAGTTGTACAAAGATTTAGTTATGACTGAAGTTATAACTTCTGAAGAATTTTGGTCTGAATATGCCCAACAATATACTCAAAAACAAAAACAACAACCTCAAGATATTGGTAAGTACGAAAAGTTAGTAGATCTTGATCCTATTATTATTTTCCTATATTTTTCATTTGTTATTGTCAGAATATTAGAATATTCATATGATTGTAGTAAACGTTTTTTGTTAATGAAAAGAAAAATATGACAGCAATATGAAATTTAAAATATAGACTTTTGATTCGATAAAGAACATTTGGTAAAAAACAACTTATTAGTTGCTTTATATTTGGCATGGATGAGGGAAGCACAGAACCGAAATAGATGGAAACATGTGAAGGAGGCCTACGTCCAAAAATGGAATACATAAGGCTCAGGAGAAAAAAAATTGTGTGTCTTTAACATTCAGTGTTTCTACAAAGCGATCGAAATTATCAAAAGCTACTCCAGTATTTAAATACTGGCGATGTAAAATATCTTCAGGACACACTTTATGTACTGTTTGACATTGAAAATGTCATTTTAGTCCCAAAGACTCTTTTCAATGTAGTATAAGAGCAACAGTTTCTATATTTGGACAGTTTATGGATGATTTTATTGCTGTTACACAAGTTCTTCACTGCCAGATAGCGTCATGGGGACGAAAAGTATTGTGGGGATGGTTTAAGAGTAAGAGATAGAGAAAAAGTGAAAGGGAAAGAGAGGCTCGGAGTGGGGAAAACATGCTTTACTGCAGCTGCACGCACTAAACTTTATTGATGATTTGTGCTACAACGGCTTCTGGAAATCGGCAGAATACATTTTTTCGTTATTCTTGAATTATTTTCATCAAAATAAAAATGTTTACTGTGCTCGAGCAAAGTGACATGTTTTTTGCAAGTTCGTGACCATCCCATTCCCTTACGTCATGCTCAAATCCAAATCCACTTGTACCAACCTTGCTCTTTACACAAACTACATAACTGAAAATCTTGAGAGGAGGCTACAGGTTGACTGTCTATACGGACTTTTCCAAAGCCTTTGACAGAGTCAACCATGGCCTACTTATAGCTAAAATTCAAGCGCTTGGTATAGACGGGAATATTTTGAAGGTAATCAATAGCTTCTTAACTGGTAGAACTCTGTCTGTGAAATACGGAGATACAACATCTACACCCATTCAGGTTCCATCAGGGGTACCACAGGGATCCCATATGGGCCCACTGCTGTTCAACTTGTTTGTATCGGACATAGAGTTTGTTTTCAATTATTCTGAATTTCTTATGTTTGCGGACGATCTCAAACTTTATAAAGCAATTACTTGCTGGGAAGATGCCGAATTAGTACAAAAAGATCTCGAAGCTTTTTCTATGTGGTGTAGAAATAATTTGTTAGAGGTAAACATCGATAAGTGTCAAATCATTACGTTCGCTAGAATTAGAAGTCCAATATTCTTTGAATATAAATTGAATAATATAGTTCTTAAAAGAGAAAAATTTATTCGCGATCTGGGAGTTAAATTTGATAGCGAAATTAATTTTAATCTTCAAGTATCAGAAATTGTGGCAAAAAGTCTTAAAATGCTAGGTTTTGTGTTGAGAATTTCTACTGATTTTTCAATTAAAACAAAAAAGATTTTATATTGTGCTTTCGTAAGATCCATTCTTGAGTATTGTTCGGTTATATGGGACCCATATTATAATGTAAATATCGATTTGATTGAGAATGTTCAAAAGAAATTCTTGAGGAATTGTGCTTTTCACTTTGGTATTCAACGAAATGAATATGAGTACAGTCAACTCTTAACCAAGTTAAATATAAAATCATTGGAAGATAGGAGAATTTCTATGAACTTGAGTTTCCTCTTCAAAATAATAAATAATGTGATCAACTGCCCAGAACTACTTCAACTAATAACTTTTCATATCAAACAAAAAGATACGAGAAATCCTGATATTTTTCATATAAATTATTTCCATACCAATTATGCTATGAACAGTCCGATTCCTCGTATTCTGAAGCTAGGAAATGAATGTCATAATAACATAGATTTGTTTAATGTGTCACTTCAGGTCTTTAAAAATCAATTGGAAAGGCTATAGCGTTTCCGAAACTTTTCATTACCTTACCATTTTCTTTTGTATGTACCGGATTGGTTACATCATTTTCTTTGTTAATACCAGATTTGTTTCATCTTTTAGTAATATAGTAACTAGACATAAGGATTCATTAATACTTTGTATTTCACACTTCGCTAAATGTTTTGTAAAATTCTAGTGTAGACATTAGACATAAGAGTTCAATAATATTTTATAGTTTATCACACTTTGTTAAATGTAAATTGGCTTTGCCGTTAAATAAATAAATAAATAAATAAATCGTCAGGTTATTGAAATGCACACTTTTCAGCATGTAATTTACTCACCTTACCTTAATCTTATTAAGTACGAGCACGAGTATTTCTAATGATCGATTTTTTTACTATTCTGTTTAGCTGCCCTAAACTCGCGATCCTATATTAAGGGCTTATATATGGTGGAGGTACTCAACAGGGAGTTATCCCCCTTTATGTTAATCTGCCGCGCTAGAATTAATCCCAAATTCCCCTAGTGGGCTCCCCTACTATTAACTCAATTCATATGTGCTGGTGTACTTCTAGGTTTCGTACAGTTCTTCGTGTCATGTGCTTTTCCACATTTGACGCATATACGTAAATGCTTTCCTACAGTATGTCTTTGTGTGTCCATAGCCTTGGCATCTAGTTCATTGTGCAATGCTTCTTTTGTTTCTCGGGGCTTTTACTTTTATTTTCCAATGTGACAAAAACTCTAATTCGAATATTTATTTATTATTGTTGTTTGGTTCAATATCAATAAAAAATAGTGGTAATGAATCTTTGGTTACTCTGTGCCTGTCATTATGTTGCTAACCATATGTCTCTTTTTTGTTCTTTTGTTCTTCTTTGATAATTGTTACTGGAACAGAAGGATGTAGGTCCGTATTACTACACGGTAGGTTCTATCTTGTTGTGGTTGGTACGTGTGATGCACACTTACCTCTTCACAGACATGCCGGATAAGTTTTCTATAAGTTTCCACAGTAGTAGCATCGATTTTCACTGTTTTTAGCTAACCTTTTGGTAGTATAAGTACTTTCTTCTGTCACCTTTGATCGATTTGTTATCATGTCTTTGTAGTTAGTAACCCCATATATGTATATTGGAGGGGGTTTGCTGTCCTTTTTTTTAGCATGTTGGGCGTTGGGATTATTGTCATCACTTTTCTTAAGAGATTCATATCTATTAGATGTTTCTGTTTGAGTATCTTTTTGTATTTATAATTGCCGATTGACTCTTTTGTTTGTAAGATACTTCTTGCCATGAGTGTTTGTTTTGTTTCCTGTTTCATCGTTATTTAGTGAATCTGTGTTACTATAGTCTATTGCGACATCATTAGTTTCATTTCTTTTATAATTTCTAAGTATGTTGGCCGGTTGGACTGGCAGAAGAAGAAAGTTATTGGGGTTTAATCTAAGTGAAGATGTTGAGTTTTATTTTTGCAGAGTGAATCCTAGGAAAGGTGTAGCAGTTTAAGAGCTTGAGTACATTGTTGGCATTTGTTGATGTGGATTTATTATTTTTAGAATTCATTAAAGAATATTCTTGTTGAGCTAGAACAGGTATCATTGCTAAGTTTTGCATTATATATGTTTGCGCTGCTGTAGGGTCATCTCCATTTTTAAATTGGCCAACACCGTTTCCTAGTCTATATGAAAACACCAAATTTCTTTAAAATCTGAGATGGGAAGGTAAAATTACTGTGTTGATTTAAAACCTTAATAGATTTTTTTTCAATTTTAGGTGTTTCTGGAGCATTTCTAGCTGATATTAAACCACAGACAGATGGTTGTAATGGCCTTAAATATAACATTACCTCTGATATTATAGAATGTATATTTAAAACATATCCAGCTGTCAAGAAAAAATATATAGACAATGTTCCTGCTAAACTAAGCGAATCTCAGTTTTGGACTAAATTTTTTCAGTCCCATTATTTTCATAGGTACGTATCAGTAATAAAAATTATCGATTACTTTTAAAATTCTTTCTCTGATAAAGATCATCTATTTTTATAATCCAAATTTTTGTATTATTTTCTAATTTAGTACTAGGTACTATGAAAAACACATTTTTATTGTAGTTTAAATAGTTGAAAAAAAAGTGCATCTACGTATTGATTAAATTAGTAATCCATATTACTTATCTTGGAGACACTTTATATAGAGACGGTCTCTATGGGAATCGATTGGGCGTGGCCATACACGTGGATGGTTTGCCCCAGAAAGGTACAGGTAAAAAGTAATGGGCACTCTAATTCCCTTTTTCTAGGAGAATTTTTTCTTCATATTTTTACCTAACCTAACGTTTAAAAAAGTATTTTATTAATGGACAGTTGTTTTAAACATTTTGAAAAAAGGCCAGGTGAAAAGTACCAACAATCGACGAGTATGTATGAGAGTTCTGATGAAAGTAGAAGAAGCGAAAGAGGTGTGTAAGAACTGTACCTGATTGGAGGTGGTTTCTGCCTACCCCTACTGGAAAAAGGCGTGACTGGTATGTATGTTAACCCATCCTAACCTGGATTCACTTTATTTAGTTAAATATCTATATTACTTTTATTTCATTCATAAGTTTACACTAATTGCCTTCGATCTGTTGAATATTTGTACCAGTTACTGGATCTGCATAGTTCTCACAGTGAAGTTATGAGGGATCCATGAGCCGTGAGATGCCCAGCAGTCTGTGTGTTTATCAGTTCCTTTCTCAATTTCTCAGTGGTACGAGATTTTTAGCACTACGATCAGTTTTGGGTAAGACACATCCGGATAAACTACAAAGGCAAATATTCATAAATAACGACAATTATTTTTAGTAACGCGAACAGAAGGAAATACATTTTGGGTTCGAAACATTTATTTAATAACTAGTGGACCCGGCAGACGTTGTCCTGCCCGAAAGTTGGCTCAGCGACCTCGAAAACTATGAATTCGACACTAATATCGGCATTTTTATTAGTTTTATATTTCATCCTCTTCCCAACCCCTTTCGTAGAAGTGCTTACAAAATTTAGAATATCACTATTAAACTCAGCGACCCCAAATCTATGAATCCGAGTCTAATATCGGCGTTTTTAATAGTTTTTATATTCCATCTCTTTCTCACCCCCTTTGTTGGGGTGCTACAAAAAAAAATGGGGAATTTCATTATCAAACTAAGCGACCCCAAAAACTATGAATTTGACTCTAATATCAGCAATTTTTGATAGTTTTTATGCTAACAAAATTGGGAATGTCACTATCAAACTCAGTGACCCCAAAAACAATAAATTGGACAATAACATCGGCATTTTTAATAATTTTTATATTTCATCCCATTACCATCTCGTTTGTATGGGTACTAAATGGGATACTAAATTAGAAATGTCTCTATCAAACCCAGCGGCCTCGAAGACTAAGAAATCGACTCTAATATTAGTCATTTTTATTAGTTTTTTATATTCCATCACCTCACACCTTTCGTTGATCTCTTTGTTATCAAACTTCATAGGACCACTCGCAGGGCTAATCTGAAGATTGCCTAAAAATTTCATTAAAATCGATCAAGCCGTTTTTTAGTTTTAGTAAGACTAACGAACGGCGATTCATTTTTATATTATTGATTATTTTTCAGCTTTTCTTTAGGATTTTTCTTATTTTTTTTTTTACCACCACTGTGATTAAATGATAAGTTAGCTTGACGTCCTTCAACACAATAAATTTTATTTTTTAAAAATTGCCTACATAATTTTTCGCAAATCACTCGCAAAAAGCTCCCTCAATAAAAGATAGGTTAATTTAATGTCCTTCAAAAATGTATGCGTATACTTTTTCGCGAACAATACTTACACTATCTTTTTGATAGATAAATTTGCGAAAATCTATCACCCCTTTCGGGATTTTTTAGCTTTTCCTTAAGATTTCTCCTATTATTGTTCTTTTTAAATCACTACTGTGATTTAATGAAAGATAGGTTAGCTTGACGTCCTTTAAAACAATAAATTTTATTATATTTACGAAAAATTGCCTATAAGTATAATGTACTATGCATATATTTAATACTCCTATATTGCTAGTGTCCGTAAGTGGAAGTGTTGCCCACCAAGAGAGACAGCAACTGCATTCTACTATCTCACTTATTCATACTCGATCTGTTGTGCGCAAGCGTTGTGACTGTAGTGGGGAAGCTTATAATGCAGTTATAGTAAATATTTTCTTGTATGCTTCATAGCTTAGCCACAAAGCTCCATTCTCGGGCATGCGCATAGCATTTCAGGTCTAAATACGAAGACAGATGTATGTATGTCTGCACCGTTGGGTTGTCATCCTTTTCCAAACCCCTACTAGCAATATAGGAGTATTAAATATATGGTACTATGTACATGTATAAACTCCTTAGACAGTCCCTATCATGATGTCATGGAGCGTCTTATAATTTTTATGGGCAAGTGTAGCCTTTATCTTTAGTTTACACAACAACCATGAGATGTATGGTATCATGGAATGTGTAGAGATATCTACTAAAAAATAGATAAATACATGTATTGTCCTAATTAAAATATTGTTACACACTGTCCCTGTTATTTGTCGGCGTCCGAGTGTCGACCACAACTAGGGTGCATATTTATGAAGAGCTTTGTCGGCCTCCGTCTAGTAAACTCTCGCCGCATCTAGAGACTTCGAGATGATTCTATCGCTTTCGCGAAATAGTCTGGAATTATGATTTAGAAATATAAAAAAGACAGCGGTCGTGAAAAAGGCAGTTTTAAAAGTTTATGAGTTATGAAACTTAAATAATTGTAAAAGTTGTAATTAGTTGTATATCTAAGTGAATATCTATGTGATTTGTAAAAGTAAAATTTATTGTGTAAAATATTATAAAAATAAAAATAAATAAAAATTGTTTTGTTACTGTATCGAGAGTTTAAAATCACTGAACCCAAGAAGGAAGTAATTTCGTAACAATATCAAAGTAGGATAGAAATGGGAATGCAAAGGAAACTAGAAACTTTTTGTAAAAATACATGTAGTATTATATATATTATTTTTTAGAGATAGGAAATACGCAGAAAGTAAAGACATTTTTACGGAATGTGGTAAACTAGATGATCTAGAGATGAAAAAAGATATTCAAACAGGTGTCAAAGATCCATTAGTCAACATAACGGAATTCGAAGATAAAACTTTAGATGAGGGATATGGATTAAGTTTCGATAAATCCGTCAATAACATTGGCACAGTTAGTCAAGCTATGATCAAAAGATTTAATCAACATTCGATAATGGTAAATAGTCAATGAACTGTCGAAAAATATTAATAATTGATATTTTTTATTTTTAGGTTTTGAAATCATCTGTTAATAAACCAACAAATACCGCACAACAAAATGGTACTGACAACACTAGTAACTCGAGTGTTGTGGTGAATGGAGAAACAGATAGTAATGGTCATATCAACAAGAAGCAACGACTTTTAGAAAAAATAACTTATGATGATTTAGAAAATACTGATGTAACTGAAAATTCACAAAATGTTCGATTAAATTTATCAAAAGTAGGTATTAAATTTGTTTAATATTTAAATTTAAGCCACCAGTGTTTAATTTATCTTGTTTTTACACGCTTTATATTAGCTTGACTTGTATCTATCTATGTAACGAAATCTTTGGACTCTATTTTCACCTACTTAAAAACATCGGATCGACTTGAAACTTTCTATACTTCTAAAGGACCGATGACAATACAATAATTTCATAAATTTGTTCAAAGATCGTGGCCAGAATCATCAGGATATTAAAAAAATAAAGTGCGGTATAATAGATTGTAGTCATATAGATTTTTTAGCGTCTGGAATGGGAACCTGAGAAACGGCTATCACTGTCAGTACATAAAAAAAACCCGAACTATAAAATGAAAAATAAATAATAGTTTAAAAAAACGAATACAATACGCTTTATAAGGAAACTGAACTAAAAAATAAAAAATAATCTCTAACGCACTTGGGATTAAATTAGAGTAGTCAACAAAAAAATCACTGCAACACATCTAGAATAAAACTAGAGTTATCAAACAAATAAAAATAATTTTACAATCAATAGCGTGGGGTGTTTTTTATGATGTTTACGTTTTTTTCTTGGAGATTTTACTTTTACCAATATATGCTTATTATCAAATATATTAATTGATATAGCGCACCCCACGCTTTTGATTGTAAAATTATTTTTATTTGTTCAATAACTCAGTCTTATTTATCTTATAAAGCTCTTGTCTTAGTTTTTTTAAACTATTATTTAGTATGTTAATTCATTTACAAATTGCACAACCAAATTTCCTTGAATTATACAGTAAATCTTTTCTAAAATTAGTATTAACTATAAGTGTTTATATATGCATGCAACTAAACATAAAATTAACAGAATAATACGTTTTTGGTTTGTTATGTAAATGACTGCTTATTATGAAAAACACATATGCGGCATAAGTCAGTTAACGCTATTAAAAAATACGCACGCACGACCTTCGTCTTTATTATGCTCTGTGGGGGCAGGGCAGATGCGGCAAATGTTTAGTATATCAAGATAGTAGTATAGTATATCATATTGCCATGGCATTGTAGCACCGTATAAAGTATAGGACAGCCAAACGTATCTGACTGTTGTCAGGGTACATGCGTTACAATGCCGATGATAACACGATTTTTGATGGTTTCGCAGCGCGATATTGTTTGTATACTTATTAAAGTTTTGTTCAACCATAAGTTATATTTTTGCATCTCATCTCATCTCATCATTGTTTGTTTTTATTAATATACAAATCGGCTTGCTCACTTTTGCCGAGCACTGTTTATTAGGAAAATAAATTCCCTTAAAATCATCTACTCACACAAACTTTAAACATTAAAAAACTATACATTTAAAAAATACATTAAAATGAAAATGCATTATTTTTAAAAAATTAGTTTTTTCATATACATACATAAAATCACGCATTTTTTCCATAGGGGTAGGCAGAGACCACTTCCTTCCACTTGCTACGGTTCGTACACACATCTTTTGCTTCCTCTACTTTCATCAGTGCTCTCATACATGCTCGTCGGTTGTTGGTACTCTTGACCTGGCCTTTCTTCAAAACAATGTTGATCTGATCAAGATATGTTCGCCGAGGTCCACCTCTACCGACTTGTCCATTCACACTCGCCTTATAAATTTGTTTCGTCAATCTTCCTTCATATAATCTAGCAAAAATATATACAAAATTGTAGCAATATTTGTTAAAATAAAATAATACACATAATTATATTACCAAATAACCAAATAATTTGCTCCAAACAAGTTAAATCAACTTACATCCAAATTTGTAATACAATTAAAATAGTGTAACAATTAAAGTTATTGAGGTTTTTTGTATGTTACAGATTGAGCGATATTTACATGGACCAATGCCAGATTCCACCAAAGAATATCTTAGTGCAAGCGAAACATCTTCAATTTTACGAGGTATAATACAAGAAACGCGACAATGGTCTGGACGATATCCAACAACATCACTGATAACACCAGCAGCTGCAGTTGGTGCTCTCGGTGAATTATCACCTGGAGGTGCTTTAATGAAAGGATTTCAGGAACAATCATTAGCACGTAAGTTAATTTCATTTAAAATTATTATTTTGGAATTTAGGTATTGAATTAAAGATATTGTTACGAGAATGTGTTATGAACTACTTCTGAAGGAAATAGTCATTATACGCTTTATATTAGCTTGACTTGTATCTATCTATCTATGTAACGGAATCTTTGAACACGATTTTCATACATACATAAAGTCACGCCTTTTTCCCCTAGGGGTAGGCAGAGACCACTTCCTTCCACTTGCTACGGTTCTTACACACATCTTTTTCTTCCTCCTAAAAACTACGGATCGACTTTATATACTTTATATACTTATACTTTGTATACTTCTGAAGGACCAATTAAAATAAAAAAACCGGAACTAAAAAATGAAACAAATAATAGTTTAAAAAAACTAAGACAACACGCTTTATAAGAAAACCGAAACTATTATTTATTTTAAAAAACAATTAATGCTAAAGATAACTAAACTCAATGAACCAAGCTAAATCACGTTAGGCCGTCAAATAATTTTCCTAAAAATCACTAAAAGTATATAAAACTTAAAAAAATTCAACTGTGCTATTTAATTTAGTACTTGTAAAAAAAACAATGTATTATACTGCTATCACTTCTTTTTTTTCTCAGAAACAATTAAAATACTAGAAATATAAATACAGGTTTATTACAATTAAAAAAAACTGTTTACAGATCCTACAGAGAAAAATGAAAAAATAAGGAAAAGGTGAAAATTATAATATAACGTGTAAGTACACTTAATGGAAAAATCCGACTGATTTTATTCTTTCTGTTCCAATTAAAGAAAGATAGTCCTTAGTTCACAAAATCAGTTGGATACCGTTTATTAGAGAATATCAATTCGAATCAATAATTGACCTAACAAACAATATTTAATTTAGTAGCTACAATAGAAAGCCTGGGACATGAAGGTCAACTTTTTAATACAAGTATTGACTGACTTGGTGAACAAACTTCCATCAAGTTTGAAATATCAATGGGAAACCTATCAAAATGAGAATAAGGAAAGCCGAAATTTAAAAACATTTTCACTATGGATGGAGAAGATAGCTGAAAATATGTGTTTTATGTCCATACCATTAAGAATAAACGATAAAAAAAGAAAATCTTTACAAAAAAATAAAGAGATGAACGTATCAACCATCAATAAAAATAATCTGAACTGCGTATATTGTGGTGATAAAAATAGTACTCACTCTACATATAAATGCAAGAACTTCGAGAAATTATCAATTGATGAACGTTGGAAATGGGTAAAATCTAAACGAATTTGTTTCTCATGTCTGAAAGAAAACCATCAAATTCAACATTGCCGCTCCAATAGGATTTGTGGGGTGAAAGATTGTCAGAAGTATCACAATTCACTACTACATGAAGACGCTTCAAAAGAAAATCCATCACATAGTGCAAATAACATTGAAATGTGGTATATGCAGGCAGGAACTTCACGAGACGTCCAAATTGAACATATGCTAAAAAAATATTATTACGGATCATACCAGTTTTATTAACAGGATGTACAGGGGAAACAATCGAAACCTACTCCTTATTCGATGAAGCTTCAACAGTGACGATGCTTGACGAAGATACTGCTTATAAATTGGGACTTGATGGAGAAATAAATCCACTAACACTTCAGTGGACTAATGATGTGTCCAATTTCATTGAGAATTCAAAATCGGTGATTGTGAAAATATAAGGTATTGCGCAGGGGAGCAAAATATTCACTTTGTATCAAGTAAGAACGGTTAAAAACTTATCATTACCTACTCAAAATGTAAATATTGAAGAATATATCCGAAATGTCCCTCTGAATTCGATGGATAATGCACAACCTACTATTTTAATTGGCCAGGATAACTGGCGCCTAACAATACCACGTTCTTACTTTTAAAAACATTGGAATGATCCAGTCTTGACAACAACATGGCTAGGACGGGTGATTCACGGACATATTCATTCACCGCAGACACAACAGGATTATAATTATTTGATAAGCCAAGATAAAGAAACAAACGGTGATGAATTATTCAATTTGGTGAAGAATTCTTTCAAAATTGATGAAATAGAAACAAACCATGATAAAACATCTATAGAAAATCTTTATGCTGAAAAAATGTTAAAAGAAAATACAAAGAGAATCAGTGATTGCAAATGGGAAACAGGTCTACTATGGAAAAACGAGAAGATAGTGATGCCAGAAAGTAAAAAAAATGTATTGAGAAGATTAAAACAAGTAGAAGCAAGAATGAGAGTTAATACCGCATTTGCCAAAGGATATGTATACAAACTGGAAAATGAAAACTTATCCATTCAAAGTACATTTGGTACCTTCCACACTTCTCAGTAACCAATCCGAATAAGCTGAACACTATTAGTAGAAGCTAAAAACATCGTAAACGCAAGACCACTGATTCATGTATCCGAACACCTAACAAATATGCAGCTCCTAGAATATTTCCTGAAACTGACCTATGTTCAAAACGACAATGGAGAGCACAAGCATTAACTAAAATGATTTGGAAGAGATGGGTCAGAGAATATTTACCTACTCTACAAAAGAAAACGAAATGGTATAGCAAATCAGAACCCTTAAAAGTAGGAGATCTAGTTCTCATAGTAGAGGATAATTTGCCAAGAATCTCATGGCCAACAGGTCTCATAACGAATACGTATCCAGGCAAAGATGGTCAAGTGAGAGTAGTAGATGTTAAAATAAAAGATACAATATACAAAAGACCAGCAACGACTATATGCAAGTTAATAGTAGATATAGCACTTCCAGATAAAAAGAATTCAGAAAATGATAATCAGAAAAGAAGATAAATGAAAACGAAAATGTATAGTATAATCAAGGATTATAGGGGGGAAAATGTTTGAGGAAATACTTACCTTATATATTTTTGGTTGATATAACGATGATTTGTTTTTAATAAGTTGTTGTCATACTGATATTTAATAGATTGTATTCAAAAAGTCTACTCCGCATTTTTTGTAAAGAAATACGTGTTATTTCTTAAACTATCAGCCTTTTATAAGCCAGTTTTTAACCTAGCCAATTATAAGCCAAACAGACAGCAAGGCTTTTAGTATTAAAAATTTAAACACAAACAAAATTGAAATTAACTAAAAAACTTAGCTCCCGCTTATGAAATGATAAGAAAAAGTTTGAAAGAATACAGTTAATACAGTTGTTAATGTCAATTATAATTTGTTATAAACAATTTGAAATCGTTTTTTATAATAATTTTAATAATAATAATTATAACAACAAAACATAGGGTATTTTTTCATTCTTTCCACTAGGTAGTTAGTCGTGTGGACCGCTCGGGTCGCACCCAGACCACTGATATTTTGGGTTTTGTATTCTTACGATTTCTATTTTGAACCTAACAGAACTTCTTTTTTTAATAAACTGCAATGTGATTTTTATATAAATATAGATTTTTGTTAATAATTTACT
Organism: Agelastica alni; assembly: GCA_950111635.1. Classification (NCBI taxonomy): domain Eukaryota; kingdom Metazoa; phylum Arthropoda; class Insecta; order Coleoptera; family Chrysomelidae; genus Agelastica; species Agelastica alni. Next base: position 53,248,911 of record OX467712.1, on the reverse strand, counting down.
TTTGTATGAAGACTTTTCTTATCCCTGTTTTTCTGAAGAAAGTGTAATCTAGGTCAGTCCCACACTTTTCCACTACTTACACCAATTAATAATCTGTTTATTTTAGAACTAGTTCCACCAGATATAGAAAAGGAAGTTGGAACAATATATTTAGCACTTTGTGAATTATTAAAAAATTTTTGGAGATGTTTCCCACCTACAACTGCCACTACAGAAGCTAAATTATTAAAAATGCATGAAGCCTTAAATAGGTTTCATACAACAAAATTGAAACCTTTCGAAGTAAGTAATTTTGTTAAAAATTTTGCAATTTAATGTAATAAAACTTTAAAAAATATGTTTACCAATTAATGAGTGGAGTTGATTTATTAAAGAAAGAGACCTTTCAAAGGTCCCCACTTTATTCTTAACGAAGCGGATGTCGAGTACCGATTTAAATTGAATTGTAGAAAACTATAATACTTTTATAGAAAACTTTTAAAAATCTTGACAGGGAAACAAATAAAAAAATGTATAAAACTGATTTTTAAAAAACCAGCTAATTTCGCTGCATGTTAACCTATACTATAGGTATATGTGGGTCGATTATACATCAGAAAACAACTACACTTCTGGCTATATGCCTAAAACGAGCATTAAAATACATCTGATAAATAATCGTGCGTAATCCCATTTCGGGTGATATGCAAGCACCTGCAAAAGTTTCAATGTTTTTAGACAATTTTTAATCAGCAATTTTTTAAAATGTACCAACCTGCATTATCTTATATGTAAACTTTTTTTTCTAGGATAAATTGATACGTGAGTTATCTCCTCTTTCACATCACCTTACAAAACATTTAAATCAACTGTTAAACGCTTCATACCAAAAATTCAATAACTGGCAGAAGATAAAGGGTCGTTAAAAAAATTGACAATGTACTTAAACTTATAATGTATTATTAAAAAAGTGTCATAAAATTACATGCAATACAATAAAGTGTAAAAAAATATTTGGATTTCTAGTAAAAACTCAACTGTTAGAAGTAAGATGGTTATTATAAAATTCTGCTTATTTACTTTTTCCGCATATTTAACGTACTTCCATATTTTCCACAAATCTGATTTTTGATTTTACCATTCATTAATGACATTATGTACAGTATTACAACTCATTTCACATACGACGGTTTCGTATTAGTCACCAAGACAACGACTTGACAGGCGCACTGTGTTGAGAGGCATATTAGTAAATTCCCCTAAGATTTAAGATTTATTTTTTGCTTTATTGTGAACAGAATTCGTTAAAGTAGCTCTCGATGAGTTTTTTGTTTAGAAATAGGCACATATTTAATAATGTTAAAAGGGAATGCAACAAAAACAAATTATCGGTACAAATTTTAGAAATATGTTTAATCATGTAGTACTTACAGTGTCATTAAGCATCAGATTTATAGTTATCATAATAGGAATCACTGTCGTCGCTATCCTCATTCGGATTGTAAATGATAACAGCTTCGATGCGGTTTTTACGAACCCACCATTCCTCTATTAAATTTTTTCATTTTGTGGCACATTTTTCCCTGTAGTAATAAGTGCTCGTTGCCAGGTTTCCAAAACAGCCTCATCACTGTAACCATTAGGTCCAATGTGATTTTCATAATAAGTTTTGCATATTCCCCAAATATTCTCAATGGGATTAAATTGGCAATGATAAGGCGGAAGTCTTAGCACACGATGTCTATAACTGAGTACAACTTAATCCAGTTTGTAAAGTTTTTCTCTTTCGTGTCTTTTAGCTATCGATAATAATTCTGGCTTGAAGCAATATTGTGGAAATAAAATATTTTCGTTCGTTAACCATTCTTTTATTTTCTGTGCCGTCCAGGAGTTTGTTGGTTGCTTATTTAAAATTTCCGAATGGTACGGATCATTATATAATACAATGGTAGATGGTTTATGTAATGATGGTAATAATTTCTCTTTTAACCATTTTACAAACATTTCTGTATCTATATTGTCATGATAATCGGCCGACTTTGATTTTGACGAAAATAAGAGATCCGGCCCGTAAAAAAACCATGTTTATCACCTGCATGCACAATAATCTTTTTCGTTAACCGTAGGTGTGTTTTAAGACTTTATGTTATCGTCCTGCCAAATTTTTTTTGTTCCACCTTTAGCAAAAATCCAAGTTTCGTCCAGATAAACAAATGAAGAGCATTCTTGTTTACAGTGAGTATAATTTCTTAAAAATTTAATTCTTTTGTGCACAACTCTAGCTTTTTCACACAAAGCCATTCAGTTCTCTTTCTTTTTTAACTTAAACCACTTATGTTTCAAACTTCTCATTCTAGAAATTTTAAATACATTTTTTTTCACTCATTTTGTACACAATGTCGCGGATTTCAAATTTGTAAGCTTCGGGAAAGTCTTTGGATGTTGGCGGAGTTAATATTTTTGAACTTTTTATTTTTTATTTTCATCTTTCACACTTTTTAAAACTGAGGTTAATTTTTTTTCACCAATTCCCATCGCATCACTCACTTACGTATAGATAAAACTGGTAGCAAAAGACCTCCATTGACCTTTTCCGCAGTAAAATAAGCGTGTACATTCAATATTAATGCATCTACATCTAAAACACGTCGCGGCATTTTCGTGGTCTATTAGGTATACAGACACTACTTAAAATTACAATTGGTACAATTGTAATATAGGTACCCACTAAAATGATGACCCAAGATTACTAATTACTTTTCTAGAAATCTAATTGTTGTGGTATTGGTTTGGGGTAGTAAACATAAAAACACAAAAATGAATTAACAAGCGAACATAGAGCTTAATAGCTTCGTTAATTAGTGAAATTTGTTTGGTTTACTTACCTACCTCTCTTATTATTGGTCTAGGCAACGAACGAAAAATAGCGGAAATAATTTATGTGGAAGCCAATTTTGGAATACTTGAAGGGGTAGGTGTCCTTAACAACATACTAAAAGTACTAAGGGATGAGGGTGAAGCTAAGGGTGGGGGGATCTCTAAAGGTCCCTTTTTTTCAGTTTTTCGTTAATAACTCGAAAACTACTGCCTCTAGCGAAAAAATGTTTATATACTAAATAAATTTATATAAAATTCTCTATAAAAAAGGTTTTATATAATTTTTTGCTAGGATCAATGCTTAAGGAGATAAAAAAGAGGTAAAATGAAAAATTAAAAAAAACTTTATTGTTAAAAATTAAATGTTTATTATTAAAAATGAAATATTTTTAGTTAAAAATAATATAATTATTGTTAAAAGTAAAATAATTAGTGTTTAAGGATGTATCTTGAACATTAAATTTCGTCGAGATCTAAATTTTCATCGTTATCGATGGGGGCTCCGTTTGTACATGAGCCAAGGCAGCCGCAGGCACCGGAATAGGCAATTCCTGCTTTACGGCAACCGCAGCGCACCCCAGACCCAGTCGTGCATCGGCAAAAGATCATGTTCAAAACGGAGTCGGGTGCCACAGGGTCGTTCGTGTTAACTGGGTTAAGGATCCCATCTTCTCCCTTCACCCAACCCCATTGGATGTGTGGTAGGGGGTTGCCGAGACACTGTTGTATCTGTAAGAAAGTATTGATACCATATCGATGCTTGGTATTACTATCAGCAATAACCTTTCCTGAGAAAATCACGTGAGGTCCATTGCCAAAAGTGCATCCCAAAAACTTGGTTTTTTGTTTCGTGCCAAAAGCTATTTCACCTCCAGTCAGCTGCTTATGATCTATAAGGCACAGATCCGACCTGTACTGGAGTACTGTTCCCATATTTGGAGTGCAGCACCTAAACATATCCTGAAGCTACTGGATTCTGTCCAAAAAAGGGCAATTCGTCTCGTCGGTGATGCCTCGCTTACAAACTCGCTCACTTGTCTGGAACACCGTAGAAAAGTTGGCGATTTGTCTCTATTTTATAGATATTTTCATGGGCGATGCTCTTCTGAAATATCATCAATCGTTCCTCCTTTGGCAGTCTCTTCGAGATTAACCCGTCAAGTTCAGTCTTCACACCCCTTCGAGGTCACTTTGGAGACCTGCAGAACATCACTTTCTAAAGACTCATTCATCCAACGAATTGCGAGGCTTTGGAACTCATTGCCTAGGGAGGTGTTCCCCGAGGCATACAACCTCCAGAAATTTAAGAAGAACACCAACTCCTACCTTCTTTTCCTTGGTTCCCACGATGTTCTCTGAACATTACAGGATATCCCTTTTCGTGGGAACCAGAACATAAAAAAAAAACGCAAGTATTCATCACAAATTAATATTTTACCTGTAGATATACTCTGAGCGAGTTTTGCTTTGAAGCTCCTCTGGTGCCGAGTACTGATGTTCGTTAAGGTTGTCTTGGTGAGCAGGCGCTTTGCATACAGCCAAAAAAGTTTCTCACCAGCCTGTTTAATATCCTCAGGTGATGCTAGGGTATCTGTGAATATTGCGTAAATGTCTTGGGTGAGGCCAGGATTTTCTGTGAAGAGCTTAGCGATTCCCACTTTACTCTTTCCATGTATTGCCGAGGTGGTGTCGCATCCAGAGAAGCTATGGAGAAGGAGAATGGTTTTGGCGATTGGAAGTTGTTAAAGTTGTCGCACTGAATACAATTTGTTCTCCACATTCCCACGGCCTGGCTTTATGAAGTACATATTGATTGATGATGGTGCCAATCCAATAAGAAGAACTATCTAGTCCACATCCTCCCCAACTATTGCTGTAGTTGGATGTACAGCAGCTTTATCCAACCCGCACCTCACAATAGTGCCGTCAGTAACAATTGTTTCAATCCCGACTGCTGTCATTTTCTGGCTGAGCAAGTGAATCAGCCTTGTTTTGAGCCTTTCATTAGCAAGAAAATGCATTTCATTTTTGACAACAAATAGATTTTTTTTTATTTTTTATTTTACCCCTCTTTATCTCCTTTAGCATTGATCGTAGCAAAAAAGTGTACAGAACCTTTTTTATAAAGAATTTATTGAGATTAATTTAGTATAAAAACATTTTTTCGCTAGTAGTTTTCGAGTTATCGAAAAACTGAAAAAGGGACTTTTGAAGACCCCCTCCACCTTAAGCTTCATCACCACCCCTCAGTACTTTTAGTATGTTGTTAAGGACACCTTCCGCTATTTGATCTTTTATGGTCTTAGTTGCCTGGACTATATGTACAATAAATAAAATCATTAAGAACAGATTTGGTTGCAAATTACCCGTGCTTACAAATAAAAATATTGTCTTTTAATTTCCAAACAAGAAGTCCCTTATAAAATAAAATTCGTTACCTACGAAATTTGTTTAAAAATATTAGAGAAATTTACTTTCGTACTTCTTAAATGTACAGTTGAATACTGGCTATCGAGTTTCAACCGATAATCCGAAACCACTGTATATTCGTGAAATATGTTTAGGTTCATTAAATAATAGGATAAATAATGGCCAACTGGCCAAAATCAGTAGCTTTTAAGCGTTTTGACTCCAAGAAGTACAACCAATATGATAAAAGAGACGAGGATTTTTGAACCCGATCTATATGGATCCTACCATCCAAGAATAATATAACCATACTCCATCAAAACCTACAGTCCATTGGAACCTGGCTAGATGGTCTTGTTGCTAAGTTATATGCATGATAGCATTGGAAAGATGAAGATAAACTGCACTTACATGGGATACAAGGATTCCAACTGAAATCCACTTTTTGCAGAAAAAGTGTCAGAAGACATGGAGAAAGTGCAATATATTTGAAATAATTAATAGTTAGTTTGAAAAAACTAAGACAACACGCTTTATATGAAAACCGAAATAAAAAATAATCTCCAACAAATAAAAATAATTTTACAATCAAAAGCATCTGGAGACTTTACTTTTACCAATATCTGATTAGTATCAAATATATTAATTGATATAGCGCACCCCGCGCTTTTGATTATAAATTTATTTTTATTTGTTGGAGATTATTTCTTAGTTCGGTTTTCACATAAAGCGTGTTGCCTTAGTTTTTTTAACTAATAATTATTTTTCGGGTTATATAAAGCTAATAAGCGTGTAAAAACGCGACAAGGTATTTAAATTACTAGAATTTAAAATGGTGATATGCGTTAGCGACATCTGTTAAAGAGTAGTTCAAGCGTCGCCATCAAATTTTTACTTCTTATATCAGTCTATTTGAATTGAATTCATGGGGGGTATCAGCCATTTTTAACCCATATAAGTCACTTTTTGCTGATCCTTGCCAGGATCTTTGAAAAAATTTATGAAATTATTGTATTGTCACCGGTCCTTTAGGAGTATGCAAGTTTCAAGTCGATCCGATGTTTTTAAGTGGGTAAAAATCGTGTCCAAAGATTTCGATACATAGATAGATACAAGTCAAGCTAATATAAAGCGTATAAATAGGTATAAAATGCAAAGAAAGGAAAGACATCCTATCAATGTCTGTAGAAGGTCAGTTTGAGTGCTTAATTAGCTACAGAATTTGACGTGAATAAAGGTATAGCTATAGTATCTGTGTATAGACCACCTAATGGTAATTTTCAAGTTTTTTTAGGGAAACTGAAATAAAATATTAACGTTTAGTCTTCAACCGTTGCTGACTCTTCAGCAATATCAGGCTCCGGTAAATTGTCCCTCACCATGGGATTTGTTTTTAGGGAACGGTAAAAATCACGGTATGCTTTTGGTATTGTTAAATCCTTACAAATTTCATCCAGGTCTTTCCACTTTGTCTTGCTGATAGCAAGTCATTTTGATAGGCCTTTTTTAAGTCAACTTGTCGGGTGTATTTGCAGTCTACTCCAATAAAAACATCGGTAAAGTTTATTTTGTAAAGAACTTTCATGGAATTATTTTCTTTTTGAAATCTAAGACAGCAAAGCTTTTTCCAGGGAGCCTTCTTGAGATTGAAGGAATTATTTTTTGAAAATCATCAAAACGTCAAGGACTTTACAGCAAAAGGATATGGTATGATACGTGCATATCTTATAAGTTGCGCCCTGCCAGTGTGCCCTGGTTCGAAAAACCGATGATCGATTACTTTGTGATGGATGTTTTGCAAGAAGTTGGATGCACATGGTTGCACATATTGAATTTTTTTGCTGACCTCCAAAACCGTCAGACATCATACGGACCTCCAGAGTCCGAGAATCGACCACAACTAGGGTACATATTAATGCAGCTCTTTGTCGGCCTCCGTTTAATAAACTCTCGCCGCACCTAGAGACTTCGAGAGATGGTTCTGTCACATTCGCAAAATAAACTGGAATTATGATTGAGAAATATAAAAAGGACAGTTTTAAGTTCAAAGTGTTAATGAGTTATAAAATTTAAATAGTTGTAATTAGTTAAATATCTAAGTGATTTATAAAAATAAAAATTATTGTGTAAAAGTATTGGAATAAAAATTGTTTTGTTACTGTATCGAGAGTTTATTATCACCGAACCAAAGAAAGAAGTAAATATCGCAACAGTATGTTGTAGATTGTAGGGTGGGTCGTGAAGGCCATGCTGCCTCTCAAGCACTTCGACCTATCAGATCTTTTGTGCATAACCCTTAATCTATTCAAGGCCCGGGATTCCGAGACTTCGAGTAAAGTTTATCAGTTTCCTGAGGGCTAAGTTTTTGATATTGAAGGGCTTTAGGAAGGCCCCTTCCAGAAACATGAGCCTCTTGCAGAAAAGCGCTGGGCATTCGCACAGCAAATGTTCTGCAGTTTCAGCGAAGTTCTCGCAGTAGCGGCAACTATCACTTTCTGTTTTGCCCATCTTTTCCAGGTGGTACCTTAGAGGGCAGTGTCCAGTGAGGAGTCCCGTCACCAGTTTCAAGTCTTTCTTGTCCATAAAAATAAAAATTATTGTGTAAAAGATTGGAATAAAAATTGTTTTGTTACTGTATCGAGAGTTTAATATCACCGAACCAAAGAAAGAAGTAAATATCGTAACAGTATGTTCAAAATTATTGTGATCGACCTGTGAGATCTCATATGTCTCGTTTTGGCGCATTCATAAAAAAAGTTATTAAGGAGATTTGCGATTGGACAGGAAAATTCTCCATTTTCATGGGAAATTTTTATATTGGATGTTTTACTGTCCAAGAGGTTTTACTTTTATTCTCAGATGATTATTATTTGGCCATAAATATTTCTTTTACAGGATTCAATAAGGCTACTTTTTTTGTTATTGCTCCCGATATTGACCTTTCAGAATGGGGTATTGTTTTGAAGATTATGTAGGTCTTTCAGTTGTATGCTAGACCTTTTGACTTCTTCTGTAACCCAAGATTTGGAGTCCTTTTTATACGCTTTATATTAGCTTGACTTGTATCTATCTGTGTAACGGAATCTTTGGACACGATTTTCACCCACTTAAAAACATCGGATCGTCTTGAAACTTTGTATACTTTTAAAGGACCGATGACAATACAAAAATTTCATACATTTTTTCAAAGATCCTGGCCAGGATCATAAAGATATTAAAAAAACCCGGACTAAAAAAGGAAAAATAAATAATAGTTTCAAAAAACTAAGACAACACGCTTTATAAGAAAACCGAACTAAAAAATAATAATTAATAAAAAATAATTTTACAATCAAAAGCAATCAATTAATATATTTGATAGTAAACAGATAATGGTAAAGTAGTCTCCAAGAAAAAAACGTAAACATCATAAAAAGCACCCCACGCTTTTGATTGTAAAATTATTTTTTATTAATTATTATTTCTTAGTTCGGTTTTCTTATAAAGCGTGTTGTCTTAGTTTTTTTAAACTATTATTAATTTGTTTTCATTTTCTTCATGCCCTAAAAAAGTGACTAATGTGTATGAGAATTTTTCATTTTTTTTTGCATGATAATGAATCGTACATATCATGCCAAGATTCACTTTGTAAAAGTTGGCCAAAAGTGATTTATTTTTATCGCAATTGTCTCTGGAGTAATAATAGTTAACCTCTTGATTTTTATTAGTGAGCGACATATCGGAGTGGGTTTTAACTATTATTGTGCTGTGATCTGAAAATTGGTTGTCCACTACATGTGAATATGCTTTGGCATTCGTAAAAGGGCATATTCTCATGGTTCTTGTGAAAAATACCCAGTTGTACTTTATTCTCCAACAAATTTAAATTAATAACCTTGAATTATTTCCATGTGTTTATTTTACCAGTACTTTGATCTAATTTTTTTAAAACTTTATCTTGGCAAATAAGCACATTATGTGAATGCCCAAGCATAACAGCTACTATTTTTCATATAGATTTTCGCTTTATTTTGATTCAGTTTTCAATATTCTGTTTTTATAATGAAAGTCTTCTTTTTCTTTATGCATTTATTTCATTGCAAGAATGAGTAGGTTGACAAAATAATTTAATTATAAAATAACAACCATAAGAAAAATATTTTAATAGATAATAAGCGATAATTCTTTGGATTTATTTTATTATACTTTGTATAATAATCACAAAAATATTATTTAATGATATGTGAACATTGTTTAATTTTTTATGCCATACATAGACTTTTTTAAATAAAATGTCAACAATGTTAAAGGAAGCTGGAATAGAATGGAATAATATCTGATATTTTTAAATATATTTGTAAAATGTGACAAAACTTAATTTTAATTAAAAAAAAGTAATAAATTTTGAGATAAGTGCCTATTTCGAAATTTTTTATTAAACACATTAGCTTAAATCATAAGTATTATTGAAAGACTAAGATATTTTAAGTAGTTTTTTTGATTTATTTTCACCATGCACAGTCATGAAAACACATTTTTTAATACAATGTATAGTTTTTAAAAGTTAAGTGAAAGTTTTTATATATCATCTATTATTCCAATCAACCCCAGTTTCACTCTCAAATAGTGCAATTTATTTAATGAACTCCATTAAATCTCCTAATTTGTTCATATAATAATCAGGTACAAGGTCTTTATCATCCTGCTTATTTGATTTTTTTCGTTGTGTAACTTCTTCTAAACTTGTTACACCTGTTAATACTAGAAGTGTTTGAAAGCCACATCTTGTTCCTAACAAAATATCTGTATTACACCTAAAACATTAAGGATAATATATAAACAAAATCGATCATTCATTACAATTCGATCAAGACAACTTGTCAAAAAACAAGTAAAACTAACAAAAACCAACCAATTCTGGGTAAACAACGTTACCTTAGAGTTAAATTTGTTGGTATATAATTTTTTTAGAAATAATTTTAATAAAAGTTCGAAAAAAACATAAGTATTTGATACATACATAGAGTCACGCCTTTTTCCCATAGGGGTAGGCAGAGACCACTTCCTTCCACTTGCTACGGTTCATACACACATCTTTTGCTTCCTCTATTTTCATCAGTGCTCTCATACATGCTCTTCGGTTGTTGGTAATCTTGACCTGGCCTTTCTTCAAAACAATGTTGATCTGATCGAGATATGTTCTCCGAGGTCGACCTCTACCAATTTGCCCATTCACACTCGCCTTATAAATTTGTTTCGTCAATCTTCCTTCATCCATCCTTTCTACGTGTCCAAACCATCTAAGCATTCCTTTATCTATCTTTGTGACCACATCTTCTTTTACACCACAGCGTTTTCTTATCTCCTATTCTAACTTTATCCAACCGAGTCACTCCGGCTATACTTCTAAGACTACTCATCTCCGCAGCATTAATCCTATTTTCATGCTTCTTCTGCCAAACCCAACCTTCACTACCATACGCCAGGCGTGCCTTTTTTGACACTTTCTGGCTATTCATAAAGCTATGCAGTGCCCCATTCATTTGTTTTCCTGCCAACACCCTTCGCTCAATGTCACTGTCATACTTTCCATCTCTAGTAAATTTTGAACCCAAGTACACAAATTCATTAACCTGTTCCACTCTTTTTCCCTCAATCGAAACCCCACAGTTTGTCATGCTTTATTCTCTTTCAAAAACCATTACTTTCGTTTTGCTCACATTTATTTTCATCCCTTTGATTTTCAGGAAATCATGCATAACATTAACCATCGCCTGCAACTCCTCTTCAGATAACGCTAATATGACTTGATCATCGGCGTAAAGAAGGCATTTGACGATCAAATCATTCATTTTTAATCCATACGCACTCTCTTTCAGATCTTTTAAACAATTGTCTATGTATAAGTTAAACAGCCATGGCGAAACCACACATCCCTGTCTCACACCTTTTTCGATGTTAAACCAGTCCGTGCAAGCTCCGTTTATCCTGACACAAGCAGTGGAATCCTCGTAAAGTGATTTCAGTGATCGTATTAAACTACCACTCACCCCATACATAGACAATGTAGACCACAATTCACTCCTCACCACTTTGATACACAGTAGATTAAACACTTATCAGAATCAAGATGTACTGAAGATGGTCGATGCAACATTCATACTGGTAAAACCTTGATTTGCTGAAGATGATAGTACAAGATAAGTACAAGATAAGTTGCAGTTAAAAACTAGTTTACTTTCAAGACATTGTAATTGTGATATAAAATTATTAGAGCCGGCACTCGTATTTTAACGTATGTATTCTGGTTCTGGGGCCGTCATTGGTTGCGTTTTATTGCTAGCGGCTGATACGATTTAGTTTAAAAGATGTGTATTTGTCAAGCGAGTATGAGTCCAGCGATCAAAAAGTCGATAATCATTATATTATAAGTTTAACGTAGTTAGATTTGTGATACAATTGCTATCGACTTCTTTTTCTTTGATTGGCTGTCGACTTTTTTTTGGTAAACCACACAGACTTATTTTCTTTAATTGTCCACTGATGTTGCGTTTGAATTTTTGGACCATTTTCGCCGTAAGGACATGGATTATTGCCGTCCCTATCTTTTGGATTTTTAGTTACTTAACATTTGAGCTGTTGAATATTAGCTGCCCAGTAATTTTGGATTTTTCGCTCCTCAGATCATTGGATTTTTCGCCATTTGATATGTTCACCACTCAGTTTTTTGGATTTTTCGCCTAACTCCGTTTTGGATTTTCCTTATTGTATTTTTAATTTTGTTCATTTTTATTTTAATAATATTTTTCCAGGGAATTAAATAGTGAGTAAGATTTAATTAGTTTTTGACGATCAACTGAAGAGAATTTCGTTACATACATACATACATACATATAGTAACGCCTTTTTCCCGGTAAGGGTAGGCAGAGACCACTTCCTTCCACTTGCTACGGTTATTACACACATCTTTTGCTTCCTCTACTTTCATTAGGGCTCTCATGCATGCTCGTCGGTTGTTGGTACTCTTGACTTGTCCTTTCTACAAAACAATGTTGATCTAATCGAGATATGTTCGCCGAGGTCGACCTCTACCGACTTGTCCATTCACACTCGCCTTATAAATTTGTTTCGTCAAACTTCCTTCATACATCCTTTCTACGTGTCCAAATCATCTAAGCATTCCTTTATCTATCTTTGTAACCACATCTTTTACACCACAGCATTCTCTTATCTCACTATTTTTTACTTTATCCAACGAGTCACTCCAGCTATACTTCTCAAACTACTTATCTCCGCAGCATTAATCCTATTTTCATGCTTCTTCTGCCGAACCCAACATTCACTACCACATATAAGTGTAGGAACCAACACACCTTTTATGACACTTTCTGGCTGTTCATAAAGCTATGCAGTGCCCCATTTATCTGTTTTCCTGTTAACACACTTCTCTCAATGTCACTCTCATACTTTCGTTACATATTCTAGTATTAATATAGACTATTGAGAACAATAAAAAATTAAAATTTAATTTTTTATTAAAAAACTTAAAATTTAATTTTTTATTAACAGGGAGAAATATGAAAACTAACAAATAGCTAAGAAAACATTTCAATAATGTTTCTTGTTTTGTAAGCTTGTATTCAGGAAAATGAGGAAAAAGTAACTATATAAATCTGATTTAAAAACACAAGTTTGGTAGAAAGAAGGTGGTTATCTTTATCTTCTGAATAACATACAAAGATCTTTGGTAAATCTTTAAAACCAGAAATTGAAATATGTACTCAGTTATTAAGTCAAAATACAAGAGCAAAAACACTTTGATCCAAGGTTCCCATAATATTGGAATGAGTGTTAGAACAAGGATCACCAGTAACAAATGACAGTTAAAAAATTTATGCTGTGGCAGGTCTCATTTATGAGACAAACGATTTAATTGTTTTCCTTATTTATTTACAAGCAAAAATTATTCAACAAACAACATACCTGTCTCCAATCATTATAGTTTTTTTTGGATCTATCCCATATTCGGTTATAAGTGCTTCAGAAATGTAAGCATTTGGTTTACCCACTACTATAGCATCTCTTTGAGCAACAGTTTCAACTGATCTGACTATTGCTCCTGTACCTGGTACAACTAGATCGGAATTCATAGGAAATCTTTCATCTGTATTGGTCGCTACAAAAATACAGCTAGGTTTGTTCAGATATGAAGCAGCTTTTAAAAGTTTCATGTATGAAAAATGCTCATCAAATCCAACTATTACAGCACCCACCTCAGGATCAGGACGAAAATTTTCTACAGCCATAGCAAGATTATTTTGAAGAATATCTGGCTGAAAATAACAAAAAATTATAAGTTAATCTGTATTAGCAGTTACAACATTACAAAGTATTGTTACGATAAAGACGTCTCTGTTCTTTTATCTGGCCAAGACGGTATCGTCCACACAAGGCGCTTACATATTTCTTTGCGGCACCAAAAACGCCTCCATCTAGCGAATGATTTATGGCCGCGGCGCGATTGAAAGCGACCGACGATTCTTAAAAGGTCCAGAAATTGCTAGAAAATATCGGAAATAACGAAAAAAAATTCTCGCTCTTTCCGTAATAATTTGTGGTATATAAAAAAACAGCGGTTGCGGAAGTTTTTAAGTTAAGTTTTGAAGTAATTATAAAGTGGTATCAAGAGATTGTATGAAGATGGTAATTATCTAAGTGATTTATAAAGTAACGTGTATTCTTGAAGACTGCATTGCATCCAACACTCCTCCTCAATGCTGCTCCAGAAATCAAACTCATCATACTCCGAAACTTAGCCAACTTCTGTGCTTCTAATGGTTTTGTCAATGCGTCAGCAACCATGTCATTTGTTGAACAATACTAAAAATGAACTTTATTAGATTGCTTCATCTCTCTTGTAAAATGAAATTTAGTCTCTATATGTTTCGTGCAATTATTGATTTTTCTAGACTCTAACATCTTTATGCAACTCTAATTATTCTCATATATAATAATGTTTGTACAGCTTTATCCTAAAATCAGTTAAAAGATTCATTCAACCATAAAGCCTCTTGACATGCCTCCGATAGTGCTATATACTCCGCTTTGGTGGATGATAGTGATACACATTTCTGTTTTCTACTTCTCCAGCTGATGAGACTCCCATTAAATTTGAACAGATATCCCGAATTCGACTTTATGTCAGATCTGTGACCACCACAATCTGCACCAGCATATCCTATAAGATAGTCTCACCCATTTCACCAAGTTCCATCTTGATATGTTTTGTTTCTTTGACATACCTTAGAATTATTTTAACCTTTGTCCAGTCACATTCTCTTGGTTGATTAACTCTTCTGCTCATTATTGATGTACTTACAGCTATGTCCGGTCTGGTGTTAACCGAGAGATACAACAGTTCTACAATTAATTTTCTGTAAGACTCATTATTTTTCAAATAGTCTTCCTCTTTGTAATGAATGTATTATCCTGGATCAAGTGGTATTTTTGATGATTTTGATTTTGTCATATTGTTAATTTTAAAAATTTTGTTTATGTAAGCTTCTTGGCTAATATAGAATATTCCATTATTGTCAATTTTTATTCCCAGATATTAATTTAAGTTGCCCAAACAATTGATTTGAAAACTATTGTTTAGTTTTGATGCGATGGTTTCAATGATTTGAATATCTCTACTGGCCATGATTAAATCATTCATCTCGATGTTCTCTAGAAATATATAAACATGGATCTGCACATCCTTTTCTGAATCCCAGAGCTTTTAAATTTTTATCTAAAAATTTTTTCCAGGTCCTAGCAGATTGCTTCAAGCCATAAATACTATTATAAAGTCTACAAACAAGATGCTCCTCTCCTTTTCTATGTATCCTTCCGATTGCCTCATAAAAATTTCTTCTTCCTCCAGATCTCCATTCTGGAAAGCCGTTGTAACATCATAGTCCATTACTGCCAATTTATTATACCCGGCAATTGTGAGAAGTAATCTGAATGTCGCTTGTTTCACTACTGGAGCGAATACCTCATCTTAATATTCACCATATTTTTGCGAATATCGTTGTGCAACAATTCTAGCTTTATACCTGCTTACCTTACCTTCTTTATCCGTTTTCAATTTATAAACCCATTTGCACCCAAATAATTGTTTGTTTTAAGGAGCAGTACATAGGCTCAAGGTTTTGTTCTTCTTCATCGAATTAATTTCTTCATCCATAGCTGCAATCCTGATCAGTTTAAGTCAAAACTTCTCTATAACTTTTAGGTTTTTCCATATCCCTTAAAAATGCAACAACGTTTGTGTATCGTTCTGGTGGCTTTCCATTGTTACTTCTTTCTGATCTTCTAAACTGTCTGATTTTTCTGAGATAACTTGATCAAAATTAACGGTATACTAGTCTTGCTGCAAATGTCCCTTTCTATTACAAAAATGACATGTCAGGTTTGTTTTGTGTTAACCTTTAAAATTGTATGTATTTTTCTTAAACGTTTTTAAAACTTTCTCTTCACCTACCTCAACTCTTTGAATCTCCTTTAGCCATCTATATTTCTGTAAAAGTTTTTCTTTCACCATATCCACTGACAAATCTGCTTCAGATCTTCTTTCCAAAGCTGTAACTAATGAATCATAACTTTCAGGCAAGCTACACAATAAAAATGAAAAAATTAGATGGTCAGCAAACCTTTCTCCCAATAAAGTTAACTGGTGGACCAAATCTCTCATTTCAATTAGATATTCTTCCATATTTCCATTTTCCGGCAATCTCATATGACAAATTCTTTTCAGAATGAAAACTTTACTGGTTAAAGTTGATTTATCATAATATCCCTTCAAGGCATCCCAAGCGTCTTTGGCTGTAGCTGAATTTCTTATATGTATAACTTGATTATCTTCTACTGAAAGTCCTATTGTTGCTTTAGCTTTTTTATCCTTCTTAGTCCATGCCTAAGTGCTAAGTGTTTGGGATATGTATGTATATGAAGTGCTTCTACATTTATTTCAGTTTTTTGTTGGTTTTTAATCGTGAATTTGATATCAAATCAACGGTTAGGATTTTTTCCTTCAATCTGATCGGGAATTCGATTGGAATAATGAAATATTACTTAAGCAATTCTCGTTATTTATTTATTGTGATAATATTGGACTGAGTATAGAACTAATTAGTATAAAAAAATTAGAATAATGATTAAATAAAAGAAGTAATCTGATTGCAATTAGTAAGTAGATCAGTACCATTAATACTTTTTAAATACACAAATAATTTCTTTATAATCCAGGAATAAGCAGTTATATATTTTACTAAGCATAAATGGAAAGGTGTGGCAATTGTGAAAAGAAATTTGATTTAAACCAATTTTTTCCTGTGATGGCTGCATAGAAATGCTCTATACTGAATGTGGTAATTTAACACCAAATTGGACTTGAATACAAGGTATATTCTTGAAGACAGCATTGCATCCAACAATCATGACAAACTGTGAGTTGCTGATTGAAGGAGAAAGAGTTTGTACACTTAAGTTCAAAGTTTACGAGAGATGGAGAATATGACTGTGGTAATGAGCGATGGGTGTTGGCAGGGAAACAAATAAATGGTATCCTGCATAATATTACATGGGTACAAAATTTTTTTTTTCAGTAACAACTTTATAGTCTTTTACCCAAAAATTTACAATAATTGAAGTACAAAGTATTTATTTTCACTAATTACTTCTAGTAAATTAAAGGGAATGCAATTGAATTGGCTTTTTACATCTTCACTAGTCATGCACAAATTACACAGAAGAATAGAGGGGTGGTTGCTGATTATGGTGAAAAATCATATTCAGGCTTCAATTGTTAGTAAGTCTGAGACTACTTTCGAGCAATTATTGTATTATGTAAATGATTGGGTACTGAATTTATTGTATATATATATATATATATATATATATATATATATATATATATATACCTCCTAAGTCATCTGAAGATCTGTACCAGGACCACTGTCTCGACAGTTGATCAGATTTGTGCTGAGTATCCTAATTCTAAGCCGTACATAGTAAGGGACTTTAATTTATCTGAGGTCCAGTAGTTAAATGTTGATAAAGAAGTAAGTGTGAAATGTCCAGCCAATTCATCTGCTTTGCAACTGGCACAAATGTAAGGTTACTATAATATGTACCAAATGGTAAATGTTCCGATTAGCCAAAACATATTTTTGGATTTACTGTTTACAAATGATTGTTCCACTGAATGTTTTAAATCTCTGGACCCTATTTTTAGTGACTATTAATCATACTTTATACACTTGTAGCTTTAAGTTAAGAAATGCTAAATTATATCCACAGAATTTTATAAGATTCTAAACTATGCTATTCAGTGTTTTGTTCCACAGAAAAAATTTCTTTCCTACAAGGTCGACCTTTACCGACTTGTCCATTCACACTCGCCATATAAATTTCTTTCCTCAATCTTCCTTCATCCATCCTTTCTACATGTCCAAACCATCTAAGCATTTCTTTATCTATCTTTGTAACCACATCTTCTTTCACACCACAGCGTTCCCTTATCTCACTATTCTTCACTTTATCCAACTGAGTCACTTCAGCTATATCAGGTTTAAGAAATGATATTAAAAACTATCGTAATGTGTCAATACGGTCTTCAATCCCAAAAGTTCTTGATAGTTTAATGTATAACTATTTGAATTGGCAGTATAAAGAGATTATAATTGATGAGCATTATGGCTTTAGGAGTGGTCAATCTACGGTAATCAATCAGCTTATATACAATAGTAAGCTATTAGCTGCCTTGGAGTGGGGGTATCAGGTTCATGCCATATATACCAATTTCTCCATGGCTTTTGACAGAGTTAATCACTTGTTAATTGAGAAATTAAAAAATTTAAGTTTCTCAGACAGACTAGTGAACTGGGTGCTTAGTTTTTTTTAATGAGAGAAGTTTGAAGGTAAAAATTGGTAATTTTTTGTCAAGAGTGATTGAATGTGAGCTCTGGGGTCCCTTAAGGGGGGCATTTTTCTCCTTTGCTGTTTAATCTGTCAATGACCTTAAAGATTATATAAGGTATCATGTGAGTGGGGAGTGGTTGCCCCTCCTCCGCGACCCTTAGTAGGTCTATTGTGGCTAAGATTATATAAAGCATTGTGAATTTTTAATGTTTGCAGATGATCTCGAATTATTTTTAGTTATTTGGAAAGACACCTATATTAGTTTACTTCAAAAGGAGCTAGATAAAAGTTTCAAAGGATGTTGGGATTTACATTGAGAAATTATAGTAATCTCCCTATGGGAGCTGTGAGATCTGTTTATGTTGGGTTGGTCAGATCACAAAACAAATTCTTTTCATTGCTGATCATGAATATTCTTTTATTTTACATAAACTAAAATTGCTTACTCTGGATAAAAGGACATTTCTCTCATTTATAAAATATCATGTCCATCCTTGCTGTCTGAAATATATTTTGCAGTTTCACAAAGAACTCTATGGCATAATAACTTATTTTCTATTAGTTTTCACAGAACTAATTATGGTAATCATTCTTTTATGGACAGACAGATCTCTAGAATAGAGAGGATAGATTGGTTGTTTTTAATAGCTCTTTTCAAGTCTTTAAGAGTACTCTTCTAATGCTACTCTTGTGATTTTTTAGTCATTTGTATTAAGACCGTAACCTAGTTTTTAGAACTTATAAATTAAGTTTGTTAATTGCAGATTGACATAACCATAGTGTATGCTGTTATTTTGTAATGGGGGTTTCTGTTTAATAAATAAATAAACCAAAGGGAATGCAATTGAATTGGTTTTTTACATCTTCACTACAATCATTTTAATAAGGTAATTTATTCCTTTACAATATATTATTAAAATATTAAACTATACAAA
Source organism: Agelastica alni (assembly GCA_950111635.1). Taxonomy (NCBI): domain Eukaryota; kingdom Metazoa; phylum Arthropoda; class Insecta; order Coleoptera; family Chrysomelidae; genus Agelastica; species Agelastica alni. Next base: position 53,229,766 of record OX467712.1, on the reverse strand, counting down.
ACATTTTATCATGAACTTTTTTTAAATAAATAATCATTAAAAAATAGATATGATATTCATAACTTATCTTTTTTGATTCAATTATATTTTGTATGCAATGGATCACATTTTTTTAATTTAAGTAATCTATTGTCAATTTTTCATTTCTAAAATACTTACTCCAATTCCTAAATGTTTTATTCCTGCAGATTCTAATTCTTGTGTAATTCCTTTTGATCCAATAACATATACTTTTTTGTTGAATCCATTATTCTTTAAATATGATACTGCTAAATAAGCAGTTGACATGATTTCTTCCTATAAAAAGTTGAAATAATAAAATATTAAAATAAAGCTTTAAATACTACTAAATATTAATTATAATTAATTTTAAGTGTATCCAACATATTTTGTTTGTTTTAATAAATTAAGCTGAAATGGAACACTGGTCTATAATATAACACCAGTGTGCCTCTTTAAATCAACAATTGATTAAATAAATTAGCATTTTAGATAGAAAGTCCTTTATTTTGATGTTCCACTATAAAATGACCAATAAATGTTTGGTAACATTCATTTTATAAAACTAGTTTTTTAATAAAATATGTAGAGGCAAAGGTTAGTGTTAAAAAAACTTTTGCATTTGACTTTTTTACCTTTTCAATATTAAATCCCATTCGTTTGGCCTTAATCACAAACTCCTCTCGTATCTTCGTAGAATTATTTGTAACAAAAATTATTGTCTTCCCCATTTCTTTTAACCTATTAATAACATTAACTGATCCAGATATAGGTTCACTTTCTAACCATAAAACTCCATCGCAATCAGTTAATACAGTGTCAATATTTTTAAAAATCTTTTGTACTTCTTCCCTAGGTAATTGGGAGATATTGGTGAGAGTTGGATAGCTAGAATACATTTTAAAATAATGATTTAAAATATTTATCTTCCAATTAAAGTATTTTAAAATGACAACCCACTACAACCCCACCCAATGATAATGAATGACAAACCAGTAAACCACTTGACAGAATTTACCATTTCTTCTTCTTTTCATTTTGTCCCAAAAGGTACCGTTTCTGATCTTTGTAGAAACAGAAAGAATTTCTTAATAAAATACAACTCTGTAATTTTAATATTTTGAACATAAAGTTCATTACACTTGCTGACATAATATGATTTTTGTCACAATGACGTGAAAAAAAGGAAAACTAAAATATGACAATTGGTGACACATATAGAGAGATGTAAAATTTTATAATACCTAAGTGCGTCCGTTTATAGTGGTTTAGAAGTTTTACAATAAAAAAAAGCGATCAAAACCATATATTCAGCGTTGCCAGATTTTCCGCTTTCCGCTTTTTTCCCCGCCTTTTTGACAATGTATCTGCGTTCCGCTTTATACTTCAGCCTGACAACTTGTGGCTAACAAAATTGAAAAAATTTGTCTGACCAACCATACTATTCAAGCTAGCCGTGTTGTGCAAAAGAGTTCGATTCGATCGTCATGCGACAACAGCGTAGCCAACGGTGGATTGCTTGCCTTGTCTTGTCTCTCTGACTCGGCTAATTACATCTAAAGTCAATGGCGTTCTGTTAGCATATCAGGCTGTAAGAAAAAATGACGACTGCTGCAAAAACTTCAGGGCCTCTCAAAAAATTCACAGTCAGAGCTCAGCGAACTCGAAGACGACGCTGAAGATATGTTTTCTTTTTTACTTTAATGGATAAAGTCTGTATACATACTACTTATAAATATTATAGGTAGTAGACATAGGTATTTGTGTTTTACTTTGAAAATTTCACCGAAATCCGCTTTTTTTGTTGAAAATCCGCGTTTTTGCAACACCGCTTCCGCTTTTTCCATTTCCCCAATGGCAACACTGCATATATTACACCATGGCTGTTGCCCAACAATAGTTTAAAATGCTCCGAAATAATTATTTTTGTGGCTGTGTAATACCACAGTATACACCAACTCAATTAAGGCTGGTGTATTCTGTGGTAATACCATTATATGGTAATACCGTTGATTGATATATTACTATATTGTAATAGTAGTAATACATCAATCAATAGTAATACTTATACTATATTATTGTTTTCTTTCTAAATTAGTTTATCTTTTTTTAACTTTGGTGAAATCTCTTACTAAATCCTGTAATATCTGTAATGAAAAATAATTAAAAAAAAAATTATAATTCGTTATGTATTTACCAGTGTGAAGTGCTGCAATGTTAGTTGCATAAATGCAATCATTTTTTAACATTTAATGTAAATGTCATATATCAAGTTTCAAAACTAACTATTGAGCTACAGATAATACCTAGCAATTGCTGTGCCGATTTGTATATTTTGATAAGACGCATATTAGCGATAATTTGAGACATACATAGTGTATGGTTTTATTATAATAAAGTATTTTTATTATTGAAGATAGTAAATTTATTTACCAAACATTTTAAAATAAATATGGAAGAGGTTGATAAAATTATTTTAGACTCTTTAAAAAACTTAGAATGGTAAGTAGATTTTAACAAGAAATTGTTTTATTGCACATTTTTCTTTATTAGAAATAACATTAACCACATAGGTTTAAAAAAAATAAGTCTAGGTATACATAATTAAAAGGTTCATTTACTTATGTTTGGATTTGGAATATAAAAAAAGTTTTATTTAGTACGTTTGAAATGAAAAATTGCAATTTATAACTATTTTGTTTAATCTAAATTTGGTTTTTTACACATAAGTAAAAATCATTTATTATGGATTTTATTTTGAGCTGATAATGTTTTAGAACATTTATCAATAATTTAGAATCATTGACAGATTATTTAATTTAAAAATATTGCATTACCTAAATCTGTTCAATATGACATTATTTTACAGTGATATAGATCCTAACATTGAAAATTTAAAGCAATTTGATGTGGATATGGTAACTTGTGCCATTTCTTCTTGTTTGGAAGTGATATTACAGAATGGTTTTTTGCCTAAAAAAATGCCTCCTTCAATGAGTGCCAGATTAAAATTGGCATCCAGTTTGTCTAATCAAATTAAAGATTTGGGATTTTGTGGTGACATGGGATATCAAACTATTTTATATTTTAATGAAGAAGAAGTTCGAAGAGTGTTAATGTTTTTAATTGAAAGATTACCTAGAGAAACTGCAAAGAATATTTCAATAGAACAAGTTGGTTATATACCCAAAATAGTTAAATCTCTTGATGAAAACATAAAGGAATCTTTATCAAAATCATGGGTTCCAAGTTGCTTTTTAAGACAAGGCATAAGGGAGAGTAATAAAAGATATTTAGTTCACAGTATGGGCAACAGCTATCCATTAAGATCAAAAAAATTGGAAATTCCATTTTCTGAAAGCCAAAGTAGGGGTAAGAAACATACCAATATGAATTACTTAATGTAGCCTTAAATTTAAATGCTTGAATCTTACAACACCCTCCTTTCAGTTCTGACTTGCCCCTTTCTGATTTGTGTGTTTGATTAAAAAAAAAATGGCAGTAGTTCTGTTGAGATAAAAATGTGAAATTAGTCCTTTGGGAATTGTGTTCTGTTATATTTTGTTTCTTATGAGTAAACTTTTGATTATTGACAGTGCCTCAGAATAAATCTAAATTTATTTTTTTTATTTATTCAATAAGTTCATTAAACATAAATGTATTGGAATTTAGGCAATGGAAATTCATCCTTTTTACTTGCCCAAACCATCTAAGCCTTCCTTTATCTATCTTTATAACCACATCTTCTTTTACACTACAGTGTTCCCATATCTCACTATTCTTCATTTTATCCATCAGAGTCACTCCGGCTATACTTCTCAGACTACTCTTCACTGCAGCATTAATCTTATTTTCATGCCTCTTTTGCCAAACCCAACATTCACTAGTATACATAAGTGTATGGACAAGCACTCCTATATGTACAGCCAATCATGCATGTTCTCTCTGCTCATAAAGTTATACAGGGCCCATTTATTTGTTTCCCTGCCAACACCCTTTATCACAGTCATACTTTCTATCTCTCAAAAACTTGAACAAACTCATTCACTTGTTCCACTCTTTCTCCTTCAATTAGTAACTCGCAGTTTGTCATTTTAATAGTCACCAGGTATGGATGACATAGTACCAGCGGAATTACAAGCGGTATTGGACCTAATTATTCCATGGCATCAGGCTATATACAAGACATGTCTAAGCCTAGCATATGTACCACTTAAGTGGAAGGAAGTAAGAGTTGTTTTCATTCCTAAAGGTGGAAAAGACTCTTCTTCTTAACGTGCCATCTTCACTGAAGGTTGGCTACAATTTTGGCAAATCTCTCTCTGTTCTGTGCTGCTCTTAGTAGTGACTCTGAATTCAGGCCAGTCCAATCCCTAACATTCTTTAACCACGAATTGTGTCTCCTGCTGGTCTTTTTTTACCTTCAATCTTTTACCTTTAATCTTGCCCTCCATTATCATTTTCTTTGTCCATTTTCATCCTTCCTAGACCGGTTTCATTGGAGACATGCTCTGTCCATGATAGTTTGAGCATTCTACCCATTACCCACATTTCGAAGGCTTCTATTCTACGCTTGATCGTATTAAGTAGATATAAGCTTTTACGAATCTGTATCTGGTGTTTAGCGATAATGTAGGGTTTGTTAAGAGTCTCTTCATTTTAAGGAATGCGCTTCTTGCGTTTTCTATAAGGCATTTAATTTCTGTTTCTGGGTTTAAATCTCGTGTTATCCAGCATCTCAGATATTTGAACTTGTCGACCTGCTCTATTTGTTTGTTTATATAGGTGTTCACATTTGCCATTTTGGAGATAGTCATTGTTTTTGTTTTTTCTGTAAGTTTCAAAAGTGTCGTACTGCGTCAAAAAGGTTTTGAAGTCCTTCTTGACTATTGGCTATTATTACTGTGTCTTCTGCATACCATATGTTATTCACGAGTCACCTGTTCACTTTTATGCCTTCTTGGATGTTTTCTAGCACTTTCTGGAAATCCTTTCTGAGTATATATTAAAGAGAGTCGGAGAGATTATGCAACCCTGTCTCACACCTCTTTTGATGGGTATATTGGTGGTGAGTTTAATAACTTAACTTCCAGTGCAATAACACAGGCATTGGTGAATCTGCAGATGGACGATCCAATTCTGAAATTCATAAGCCACATGCTATGCACTAGAGAAATCAAAGCTGAAATCTCTGGACCCCTTACTTAGCCTGTCATTTTGTTTGCCTGACTACTGTAGTGTGTATCAAGCCGACAGCCAGGCTGCTATCAAATTACTGAACTCAGTCTACTTGACCTCTAGGGCAGCAGTGCAATGCCGAGCCGCCCTGAATGAGCTAGCAGATAAGTTTAGAGTTCACATTGTCTGGGTACCAGGACACAGGGACATATCAGCAACTGTAAGGCGGACGAGCAACTAGCAAGACAGGACACCACCCTATCAGCTGTATCTGTCTTATCTCAGCAAGAAGTACCGATTGCAAACTGCCTACTCCTGCACAGCAAAGTAGTTCAAGAAGTCAACTTGAGGTGGCAAAATGCACATCATCGAAACAGATTTGGCCCAAACTAGATCTACATTAAATTAATGATGTTTTAACTTTATCTAGGGAGTCCATTGGAAATGCGATCGCGCCCATAACAGGACACTGGGCAGGTGGATCCCATTCACGGCGCATGGGAAGCAGAGCAGAGCTACAACACAACTTCTGTAGAAGCTGTCACTATGAGGAAGAGGAGAAAACAATGGTACACCTTCTCTGCCATAGGCAGAAAACGGCTTTCTATACTAGGGCAACTGAACTTTAATGACTGATCTCAGCTCAGTTAGCATTAAAGACCTCACACTTTTCATTAAAAGTTACAACTGGTTCTCACGGTAGAGGATGAAGGCACCGCCGTCCATCACGGTATCACAACGGGCCAAAAGGCATAAGTGGGTTCACTCGGAACCGCCGTTTTAACCTAACCTAACCTTGTCATTTCATCCCTTTGATTTTGAGGGCATCATTTATAATTTAATATAACAAAATAAACTTGCCTATTTATCACACTTTATTTAAATGAATTTAAATAAGAATTATAGAAATAGAATAGTTATACTTTATAGCTTAATTATCTGTCAATATAAGAATTGTTTTTTTTTAGATTTAAAAAATTACTGGATTTATTTTACTCCTGAGGTAACAAAGCAATGTTCCAGCCAACATCTAATTTCATCATTATTATTTCAAGATAACCAAATATCAGAGGATTTTATTTTGAAAAAATCCATACAAAAATATCAAAATATCTCTATTAACGATATAGAAACAGAAATTAAAGTATTACCATCTGCAAGTACTATTTTAATTAAAAAAACAAGTGCTGAACAAAATTCTGAGACTTCTGATCAAAACATTGTGGAAAATTTGTCAGAGGAATTGGAAGAGATGAAAAATAAATATATTGCATTACAAGAGGATGTTAAAAGTAAAAAGTCACAATTGTGTGAGGTTGGTAGTTTGCTATTAAAAATTAATTACATTTTTCATTAATTGTGGCCAAAATTTTAACATCAAAAATAATTTATTTATAGTTAATTTCTATAAAAAATAATGAACAGGACCATCTAAAAGAAACTTTAGCAAAAGTAAAATTAAAAACAAAAACGGCAACGGTTTTAAGCAAAGAAGAAAACTTAGAAAAATTAAATAATATGATATCAAACGCAAATAATCGTTTAGCAGATTTAACCAAAAAATGGAATGAAATACAAACGCCATTGTTAGAAGAATACAGTTCTTTAAAAAATTGTTTTACAAATGAAGAATTAATATTTCAAGATCAGAAGAAAAAACTTGAAAGCTTGAAAGATAACGAGGTAAAACTTAAGTACGATTTGAAACAAAAAATACTTTTAAGTCAAAATTTACTGCAACAGTTCCAACAAATAAATCGTTCTAATAATAGGTAAGTATAATATTAATATTATTAATTTTTACTTTTCATGATAATTTAAGTTGAGAGCAAAATACTCGGTCTCATTGTATGACTGAGTTCAGATTGTAAACTACCGTAAACTTCGCGTCAACTAAAAACAAGCTAACGTCACTGATATCATGATGTCACAGGATGCCCGTCTCGTTTTAAAATGTTCCTGGTTTAGTTGCTCGAAATCACTATTCTAGTTGCTTAGTCTCTTTAAAAATACTTTTTTAATGTAAAATAAATAATTGCAAATATTAAACCTAATGAATAAAGGACTGTGTGCATTTGCTATTTATTACTTTATACATCTACAAATTATGTTTAAATAGTGTATTTCAAAATTGTTCATCCCCTGATGCAGTGCTATCACTTTCTTCATCTTCTGATGAGCCTGTATTTACTGTAAACACTTGTGTTCGAGAGCATTGTCCAAAAGATGTTCTTTTTCTAAGAGTTTATCTATAATTTTTAACGTGTCAGCAGGTGTTGTACTACTCTTGTTCAGACACCTCCTCAAATTTTTGTCTCATCAGTAACTCGGTATCGACCAAATTAAATGTAGTGTTGTGAGCTGGTAGTCAATTTTTTACTAATGCCCAGTTCTGGGTGATACGGGTGTAGACGTAACACACAGTGTCTATGTTGTTCCAGCAGAGCATCCAACTTGTATATTGTGGGAAACCGAAATTTCGCGCCATTTGCAAACAGACAAAGCATATAAATACCTTAACCTCACTTCTAAATAACACTACTTTTCCGTATTTGTCGCTGTACTTATTAGCCCATCTTCGTCCACTCCTGAATGTAGGCCTCTTCCAATTGTGGAGTCGATCTTAGGCGGTTTGGATCCAGTTTTTCCCGGCGTGTCTCTGGATGTCGTCCCTCCACCTCCTCTGGGGTCGCCCAACACTTTTTTTTGTTTCCCTAGGTCGCCATTGAAGGATGGTCTTGGTCCACTTGACGTCGTCCCTCGCCACATGACCGGTAGAATGCAGCTCTCGAACACCTTCCGCTTTAGATTAATTGGAGTTCTAGGATTTCTTAGGATGTGAGAGAATTTACCATATTTTGCTCAGGTGAGGCGCACCCTTCTTGCAATCTTCATCGTTTGGTTTTCACTCTCTAACTTTATTTTATGGCCTAGGTACACATATTCATCAACTGTTTCAATATTAATGTTGTCTAGGATGACCTGGGTGTTATAAGGACTTGGTTTTACCTAAGTTCATCTGAAGCCCCACTGCTTGTGATGCTTCTTTTAGCTCCTTTAACGTGTTGGTGAGCTCCTCATGATCACTGCAAAACGTAGATGGCTCAAGTACCTCCCGTCAATGTTAATGCCTTTTAACTCCCAATCTAAGGTCTTGAAGACTCCTTCCAAAGCCAAGGTAAAAATTTTTGGGGATATTGAGTCTCCTCGTCTAACTCCTTTGTTTACTTGTTTGTCAATGACTCGGTAATCTGGCGAATCTCTATCCATCTCTCTTCGAGTCTTTTGCAGATTTATTGTGTTTGCACTAAGCTTTGATTGCCTTTTTGTAGTGAGCATACTTGTTTTACTGATGCTCTTGGTTATTTTTTCGGATAGAATGTTAAGGTCTAGATCTTTCAGCGTCTCTACAGGTTGGAGTTTTCGTTCTATGTAGAAGTGATATTTATCTCTCTTGTGTTGGAGTTTAGGGAGGGTCACTGACGATTTTTTCTGGATGATCTTTTTTCTTTCGAGCCGAGTGTTTATGTATATTTTCGCTCTGTCAAGCCGGTGGTCACTTCCTGTATTAAAACGATTTAGAACAGATACATCCGCGCAGTGTTGTTTCGCTGTGGCTAGGATGTAATCAATCTCGTTCTTTACATGTCCATTCGGACTCCTCCATGTCCACTTTCGTTGCTTGGACTTTTTAAAGAATGTGTTCATGCAGAACATCTTGTTCATAAATTCTAATAGTAACTGTCCCCTGTCGTTTCTCGTGCTCAGGCCGTATGAACCAATTATGTCCGGGTCTCCCACTTGTTTCTCTCCAATCTTAGCGTTGAAATCGCCTAGAATCACCGTGTGTTTCGCTCGTCCCAAGTTCTTAGTCGAGATATCTTCGTAGAACTGTTCCACTTCATCTTCTGCAGCTGCTGCTGTCGGTTCATGCTCAGTTAATTTTCTACAAATATTTAGTTTTTGAATTTTTTTTTTGTTATTTTCAGGGTGACTGTTTTCTCTTTTGTTCTTCAGGGCCTGCTTAAATATCTGAAGTATAACTTTGTTTGGATTTACATCCAGGGACACTACAATAAGTATTATTTATACATGTACTATTTTTTCTTGGACTGAGCTAAAACACATCTTTATTGAATCGATGCTTATCAAAACCAACGGTCATGAAAACACACACAACTATAGTTTAGAACCATCCAGGTGACCCCATGAGTACACAAAAAAAAATCATAAAAATCGGCCACACTGGAGAAAAATGTACTATTCTGATTTGAGGGCGGCCTTGCTTGAGAGAAAAGAATCACTCTTAGTTGTCAAATCTCCGAGTGGAAAGGAGTGGACAGCTGTAATTGTAAGGGTGGCTCTTTTCGCCAGCGACAAAATAAAAAAAAATTAATGTTACCAAACATAATGTGTGAGTTAAGTAAAAATACATACATACATTTTGCCGTAGAGGTAGGCAAAGACCACTTTCTTCCACTTGCTACGGTTCTTACACACATCTTTTGCTTCCTCTACTTTCATCAGTGCTCTCATACATGCTCGTCGGTTGTTGGTACTCTTGACCTGGCCTTTCTTCAAAAACAATGTTGATCTGATCGTGATATGTTCGCAGAGGTCGACCTCTACCGACTTGTCCATTCACACTCGCCTTATAAAATTGTTTCGTCAATCTTCCTTCATCCATCCTTTCTACGTGTCCAAACCATCTCAGCATTCCTTTATCTATCTTTGTAACCACATCTTCTTTTACACCACAGCGTTCTCTTATCTCACTATTCTTCACTTTATCCAACTGAGTCATTCTGGCTATACTTCTCAGAGTACTCATCTCCGCAGCATTAATCCTATTTTCATGCTTCTTCTGTCAAACCCAACATTCACTACCATATATAAGTGTAGGAACCAACACTCCTCTATGCACAGCCAGACGTGTCTTTGACACTTTCTGGCTGTTCAAAAAGCTATGCAGTGCCCCATTTAATAATTACCTACTTATTGTTAGTACTAATTTAATTTTCACAAGATGTTCCAAAATGAAGCAAATCAACGGCAATACAACTAAAAATCAAATCGCTCCTGGTTTGTTCTTAGTTGACGCGAAGTATTCATTAATAATTTTGACTTTATTGTAATTCATAAAATCTTATCAAAGAGCTTTACCATCTTAATTCTGCCAAACCATAGAGCTTTCGAAGTTTAATTAAAAGTGCAACAATACAATTTTACGACAGTAACAAAATATTATTATTGTTTAATATTTTTCAGAACAATGTATACTAGAAGAATTTTGGAAATTATTAGCAACATAAATAAACAAAATCATGATATCCAAAAAGTTTTAAAAGACACCAGACAAATTCAGAGGGATATTAAAAATCTCACGGGTCAAGTTGACAGGTCGTTCACCTTGGCGGACGAACTTATTTTTTACGTAAGTTAAATCCAATATGTTAATCTTTTATCAATTTTTTATATTATTTGATTTGGAGAAATTCTAATACAAAAATATTATTTCAGTAAATTTAATCGTTATAAATATTCACCTATTTTTAATTTGTTTATTTCTGTGATATATTAAATCAACAATATTAGGAACAAGAAATACAGAGTAAACCAAAAGTCTGGAAACAGACAATTATCTCGTAAATTGTTTATTACTTATGATTTTATGTAGTCTAGACAAGGTCTGGAAACATGTGGTAGACGCATTCTACCATCGATTAGGGAACTGTCAACTTAAAAATGGAGCACATTTTGAACACTTCATTAAGTAATCATTATGTTAAAAATGATATCTTTCAATTGTTACGTTTAAATGTAGTTGAAAATAGTTTGTATAAAAAAAATTATTGAGACAATTAGGCGTTGCCACACTTCTGTTTTATTTATTTAAGACCTAGACTACATAGAACCAAAAGTGTTGCATATGGCTGAACTCATATTGAAAAGGAGATTCCAATAATGACTGAATATACAGGGTGATGTATTTAAAAAACCAAAGTAACTACTAATATTAGAGAAACGGCAAATCTAACAACATTGCAAATGTCAAATCTAAAATCTCCGTATCTCAAAATAGGCTTATCCCAAATTTTATACAATTCGGACTAGGAATTTACGAGATAATTGTCCGTTTCCAGACTTTTGGTCCACTCTGTATATTATATAATTATAAATAACGTAAGGAAAATTTTATTTTGGAAATAGATTTTTAATAAAATGAAAGAAATCCATAAGAGAATTCTTTTTAACAGTCTAGCTACCAGAATAGTTGAGTTACTCACCGCTAGAGTGGCCTTGCTGCAAAATCACGATTTTGAGAACAAAAGGCACGTCTAGCTGTGCATAGAGAAGTGTTGGTTCCTACACTTATGTATGGTAGTGAATGTTGGGTTTGGCAGAAATGAGTAGTCTGAGAAGTATAGCCGGAGTGACTCGGTTGGATAAAGTAAAGAATAGTGAGATAAAAGAACACTGTGGTGTAAAAAAAAAATACAAAGATAGATAAAGGAATGCTTAGATGGTTTGGACATGTAGAAAGGATAGATGAAGAAAGATTGACGAAACAAATTTATATGGCGAGTGTGAATGGACAAGACGGTAGAGGTAGACCTCAGAGAACATATCTCGATCATATCAACATTGTTTTGAAGAAAGGCCAGGTCAAGAGTACCAACAACCGATGAGCATGTATGAGAGCACTGATGAAAGTAGAGGAAACAAAAGATGTGTGTAAGAACCGTAGCAAGTGGTCTCTTCCTACCCCTATGGGAAAAAGGCTTGACTTTATGTATGTATGTATGTCTGTTATCTGTGGAATAAATTCCTTTGATTTTACCATGTAAGTTCGTTTTTCCGCTATTTTGATATTGTGATTTTGGCCTCCCCACTGGTCAGTGTACACAATAAGATATTGTGTTGTCACAAAGTCTTTAACATAGTGCATGAGGCAGGAGCCAATTTCTTAGGGTCTGCATGAAGCTTTTCCTTCAAGTCATACATGAAGCTAAGTTGTGGACGCCTAAGCAATATGTCCAGAGTTGCCTTTTGTAGTAAGCAACTTCAGTGGAAATGTTTGGTGTTGACAAAGTTTTTATTATGCTAAACACAATGGCGTAAGTACCACTTGGATTCGTATGACTTTGAATTTAGGTTACAAACTGAGAGCAACTTAACCGTTTGCGAAATTTGTAGAAAAATTGAAAAAGTGTGTGGATTAAAGATTTGGGTAATCATGTACATTTTGCACAGTTCACATTAAAAAGTGAATTTTTTTTAAGCTACTCTGGCGCTGAGTGATTCAATTTTAATAGAATTCTGGATGACAATAGTTTAGAATCATTTGATTATTTTGAAATACACTATATTTTTCATAATTTTTATCATGACATTTTTGATAGCCAATTTGATTTTATAAGCAATTGTTTTAGGATGCTAAGCACGATGAAATGGCTCGAAGATCTTATAAATTATTAGCAGCCCTTCGAGATGATTTTAGCTGTATTCTTAAAACTCTACAAGATTTGGGTGTTGTAGAACGAGACTGTAGAAATTTAGAGGAGCAAATAAAAATAGAAAAGTCTAAAGAAATTGGGGAGAAGCTAGAGAGAATTTATGAAGATCTTAATCAAATACAAAAAGAGACTGAATGTCTAAAAGAAATTTCAAAAACAAAGTCATAATTTTTATTTTAGTTACATTATTATACAACTTTATTTAAATACTTTTAGGAATATTACCAACCAAATTAATTTGCATAAATATTTATTGACCCTTTAAATGCAAGTTTATAAATTGTACCATTAATAAATGTTTGAAATTAATAATTTAACAATGTAATAATTGTTTGCTTATGTTGTCAAAATGAATTAAAAGGTTTATACAATTATAACTTAAAATGATTTTAAATTGCTTAAAAAAAAGTTAAATATTTTTCCTACTATGAACTTCTGGGGGTATGTAATTTTCATCACTTATCTTTTTCACCTCTTTCTTCTCAGTAATATCTACTGCCTCTCCCTTTTCAATTGTTAATTCAATAGCTTCTTCGTTTTCAAAAAACCATAACCTGGTTTCTCTCTCTTTGATACTTTTTTGAATATCTTCTATATCCTTAAGTCGCTTGATTTTTGATAATCTATCTTTTTGTACTTCTAGAGCTTTTAACCTATCTTCTTCCCAATCAATAAATAATTTACACTGATCAGCAATATCCCTTTCTGAATATCTTTGTACAGCCATTTTTACATTTTCTGTCAACATTTCTTGTACATTCACAGATTCCAGTTTAAGAGTGGCTGGTATTTGATTCTCATCATCTGATGGGATCATATCTATAATTTCTTTATATAATACATTATTTTTCATTTCACAATCTTTAATACTAGCATGAGCTTTATCAATTTTGTCAAATAATATATTACCCAAAATATTTAGTGACTTATTTAAGCAATCATCCTTTCCTTTGGTAAACATAACTAATGTTTTCCCTACAATTTTTTTTGGTTCTTTTAAATCAAAATGTTCATCATCATATGGATTTCTTAGAAATTTTACTCGTATCTTCACATCTTCTTCAGGCTCTTCTGGTTTGGGATATTCAGGCCACTCTCCTGGTTTTAACAGATAATTATAACAATGTAAAAGTGAGAAACTCTTGCTAATTGGATGATTAAATTCTTCTTGAAGCATTAATTGACTTGCTATTCTAGCTCCTGATACATAATCTTTTCTCTTCCAACAAGTATCCATTAATAAATTCGCTGTATAAAAATCTATAAATACACCATAATTCAATCTATCATCTACTACATTGATTAAGTTTTCCATATTTTCATATTGTAGTAGTGTCCGTACTACTGCATGATCCGTGGATTTTAATTTATTGCATGTATCTGCCGTCAGTCTGTGTTTGTGTACTATGTCTAATAATTCATCAATGTAATGTTCGTTGTTAATGGTATTAGCGAATATATCCACATCTACACTACTTAACTCACGGGTTTTTTGATATCTTTGATCTAATTCATGGAAAAATTCATTAATGTTTACCTTCTGCAAAATCGGGCAGTTAAATCGTCGATCCCATTCTTCTTGACAATAATAAGCTTGTGACAAAAATGTTCTGACATTTCGTAAATATAAAGTTCCCTTTAATTTAGATTGAACGGTACATTTTTGTAATATTTTAAACATGTTTATTTTTATTAATGTATAACTCTTCTTCTTTTTTGCCTGAAGGTTCTTTTAGTGGGGTTTTTCTTCTTTCTCCTTTTAAATTAAAAAGTAATTAATTATTGACTAATACCTTCAATAGTATTAAAAAACACAAAAACAGTATTTTTAATTTTAAAAACAAATCTTTAATTTTATTAACAATTTAAATAAAACTGGTTTCATTAAAAAATGGACTGTAAAAATGGCTCATCTGTAAGCACACTACTAACCTAACCTATAGCTATAGGTAGCTTTAGTAAGCACCAATAGTAAAGGACGGAGACGCGAAAACTAATCCTTAAAAAATACTGGTCGGTGCCTGCTAGACATATTGACGGTCTCGAGCTTTAAAAACATTAGTAAAGAGATAAACATTATATTTAATAGTCCTACAGTTGTCAAAATAAAACAAAAGCCCTGGTGGGTATGTTCATGTCGCTGTTGTATTTTTGGTAACGATATATTTCATTTCATATCGAAAACCGACTATCGATAACATTAAGTGTCAACTGTCAACCCAATTAGTAAGGTTAGTTTTGTTTTTAAAATTCCAATAATTCTGTAAACAAGGAAAATTAGATCTAGGTCAATTGTATTGACGTACTATTAGGAAATAAATTGATATTTGAAGGGTTTTTTTCTGCTTTGGAAGGTGATTGTAAACCTGATCACCATTATTTGAGAAAAGGTTTGTACTGCCTTTATTATATTATTAAATTTGTTTAAAACTGTGCCTAAGTGGCGTATTGTGAAAGATTTATGACTACTATTCATGATTTTAACGCGATATTACATTTGAAATACCCATTAAAGATAGACTCCACCTGTGGTTTGGTAAATCTAAATTTTCTGATAAAAATTTGAGGTGTTCAAATACATATTTCAAAAAAAATACCTCCTTCTAGGAGCATGTATGTTTGAATTCTAACTTATATGTTAAGAATAAATCACAGTTATATTTGTTACAAATTTCTTGAACAATATACAGGGCAAATAAAATAAGTTCAAGTTAAATTCCTACATACAATTAATTGTTTATATTAGGGAACTTTATTGTTATCTTACCTTAAAATTTAATATTATACAGTATTATTTATGTTCATAATGAACGTATCATTTCAGTATATATGACTATATATATGCTTGTGTATTTGTACATATTAGATTTGTCATGTCAGGATAATATAGTCTTGAATAAGTAAGAGTTATGTAAGACTGTTGGTCTGATGAAAGGAGTAGGGAAACCAAATAAAAAAATTGGTTTTAGCTTTAACATTAATATAAAAGAGAGAGGTTTAACAAGATTTACATTTTAATTTCAAAAACAAAAACATTCTTGATTATAATTCAAAAACAATTAAAAATACAACTTGGCCATTATCAGAATCACTCTCAAATTCATCACTGTCACAATTATCAGATGAACCAGTGTTGACAGTGAAACACATAGTTTCAACAATGTTATCTAATAGGCCATCATTCTTTCACATTTTCTCTGCCACATGGTCCACATAGTCGTAATGCTTTTTCCATTCTGCAAAATCAACTGCATAGCTTTATGAATAGCCAAAAAGTGTCAAAAAAGGCACGTCTGGCTGTGCATAGAGGTGTGTTGGTTCCTACACTTATGTATGGTAGTGAATGTTGGGTTTGGCAGAAGAAGCATAAAAATAGGATTAATGCTGCGGAAATGAGTAGTCTGAGAAGTATAGCCGGAGTGACTCGGTTGGATAAAGTAAAGAATAGTAAGATAAGAGAACGCTGTGGTGTAAAAAAATATGTGGTTACAAATATAGATAAAGAAATGCTTAGATGGTTTGGACATGTAGAAAGGATGGATGAAGAAAGATTGACAAAACAAATTTATAAGGCGAGTGTAAATGGACAAGTCAGTAGAGGTCGACTTTGGAGAACATATCTTGATCAAATCAACATTGTTTAGAAGAAAGGCCAGGTCAAGAGTACCAACAACCCACGAGATGTATAAGAGCACTTATGAACGTAGAGGAATCAAAATATGTGTGTAAGAACCTTATCAAGAGGAAGGAAGTGTTCTTTGCCTACCTCTACGGGAAAAGGCGTGACTATATGTATGTATGTATTTATTAAATATGAGTTAGAGTAAATAAAATATATTGTTGTGATTAATAATTCTTCTCATTCATACATACATATAGTCATGCTTTTTTCAGGTAGGGGTAGGCAGAGACCACTTCCTTCCACTTGCTACTGTTCTTACACACATCTTTTGCTTCCTCTACTTTCAGTAGTGCTCTCATACATGCTCGTCAGTTATTGGTACTCTTGACCTGACTCTTCTTCAAAACAATGTTGATCTAATCAAGATATGTTCGCCGAGATCAACCTCTACCGACTTGTCCATTCACACTCGTTTTATAAATTTGTTTCGTCAATCTTCCTTCATTCATCATTTCTACGTGTCCAAACCATCTAAGCATTTCTTTATCTATATTTGTAACCACATCTTTTTTTACACCACAGCGTTCTCTTATCTTACTATTCTTTACTTTATCCAACTGAGTCACTCCGGCTATACTTCTCAGACTACTCATTTTCGCAGCATTAATCCTATTTTCATGCGTTTTTTGCCAAACCCAACATTCACTACCATACATAAGTGTAGGAAACACACCTCTTTGCACAGCCAGACGTGCTTTTTATGACACTTTCTGGCTGCTAATAAAGCTATGCAGTGCCCCATTAATTTGTTTTCCTGCCAACACCCTTCGCTTAATGTCACTGTCATACTTTCTCGTAAACTTTGAACTCAAGTACACAAATGTATTTACTTGTTTCACTCTTTCTCCTTTAATCAGAACTTTACGGTTTGTCATGTTTTCTTCTCTTTCAAAAACCATTACTTTCATTTTGCTTAAATTTATTTTCACCCCTTTGATTTTCAGTGCATCATGCATAACAGTAACCATCGCCTGCAACTCCTCTTCAGATGACGCTAATATTACTTGATCATTGGCGTAAAGAAAGTATTTGACGATCAAATCATTCATTTTCAATCCATACGCAATCTCTTTTAAATCTTTTAAACAATCGTCTTTGTATAAGTTAAACAGCTATGGCGAAGCCACACATCCCCGTCTTACACCCTGTTTGATGTTAAACTATTCCGTGCAAGCTACGTTTATCCTGACACAAGCAGTGGAATCCTCGTAAAGTGATTTCAGTGCTCGTATTAAACTACCACTCACCCCATACATAGAAAATGTAGACCACAATTCACTCCTCACCACTTTATCATAGGCCTTTTCCAAGTCTATAAAAGCGCAATAGATCTTCTGACTTCTAGCCAAGAATTTTTTAACTATACCTCATAATGAAAATACATACAAATACATCTCCTTCCTCTTCTAAATCCTGCTTATCCCATATCATCTTTTCAATTTCATTCGTCACTCTTTTAATCAATATCTTTGCATACAGTTTGCCGACTATGCTGAGTTAACTAACCTCGGTAGTTCCTACAGGAAACATTGTAATGAAATTTTATACGAATATATTTTAAAAGCTGATACATCCCATGAATCTGTCTCTCATAGAGGGCGCTAGTTTCACGGTTCGTTTCAAGTAGTATTGAACATAACTTTTTTAAGGTTAGATTTATTAATCAAAATTTCAAGAGAACTTAAACATCATTTTATTTTACACCAAAAAGATACTCTTGGTAAAACTCGATACTGTGTACCGGAATATTTTGATTTGAAAATTATGCAGTAATAACTGATGCTGGTATAAAGTCTTCTTCTTATAGTGCATCTCCTATCGGAGGTTTGCTATCATCACAGCTATCCGGATCTTATTGACTGCAGCTCGGAAGAGTTCAACATTGCTTCAATTAAACCAGTCCCTTAGGTTTTTAAGCCAAAACACACGGCGTCTTCCAATATTTCTCCTTCCACCAATCTTTCTCTGAACTTTCAGCTGGAGAAGTGCGTATTTGGGTCCTCTCAGTATATGACCTAGATATTAAAGCTTTCTCTTTTTTATGGTGTTGATGACTTCACATTCCTTATTCATCCGATTTAGGACTTCCATATTAGAGATCTTTTCTGTCCAGGGAATACGCCACATTCTACGGTAGCACCACATCTCGAAGGCTTGTAGTTTGTCTGTGTGATTCTTCTTAAGAGTCCATGCCTCCACTCCATACAAAAGCGCGGAAAACACGTAACAACGCAGCATCCTCATCCCAAATCCAATCTTGATATCTCGACTGGTGAACAACTTTTTCATTTTCGTAAATGTTGACATGGCTCTCTATTCTCGTTCCTATTTCTCTTTACATAGCATAGTATGTTAAATTTGAAATTTATTTGTTTTTTTGTGCAATAAATGTTTTGTTTTATATTATATATTTTATACTGTACAAAAATAAATAAAGACAATTTACTCATTTACCGTTTTTTTTCTTCGATCTAATAGCGAGCCGGTTGTTCCAAATTTGACAGCCCACTACTGAACAGGACTCAAAAAAATGTAAAACTTAAAAAGATTTGCAACAATAATCAAATTAAAAAAAGTCAAAATGACAAAACTTAAAATTAAACAAAAATGATAAACAATAAATATATATTTACATGAGTTTAACAACAAATATTTAATTATAAAATATATCCACTGTGCTAAAATATTCTAACATCTATAAATTTGTAGTAAATGGAACAATACATTTGGAATAAAAGAATTTTACTTAAAAGGTAATGCGTTTAATTGACATAATTATGTGTAACTTTCAGCTTGATGGGATTTGTTGCTACCTTATCCGTGATAAAAACAAAATAAGTGTGAAGCATGAATTTTAAATAAATAATAACAATAATTTTAAGATATACGTAATAAAAATGTTTTTCTTAATTTTATTATTTATTTAAATTTTGTTTTATTCTGCTATATATTGTTTTTTATTTAGGTATTACCTATATTTACAGGTAATTTAACTATTTTAAAACCGTAAATGAAATAAGCTACACAGAGCTAAATTTAAAAAATATCGGATATAATTATTATAATATAATATTTTATAATAATTAATTATACCTACATAAAAACAAAAATACCTTCATTAGTGTCATCACATGGTAAATATTATAAAAGAGCATAGCTGGTTTTAAAAATTTAAACAAAATTAAGAACTAAAGATAAACAAAAATACTTATATATAAATTTATCAGCACACTTATATAATAAATAATAATGTTTAAGTACATAAAAGTAGATTTATGTTTATATGAGTAGTTACTTGCGAACTTTAATATCTTATATATAAATTAAAACGACATAATTATAATTTTAAGACTACAGTACTTAACTGCAATTTTAAATTTAAAATATATACATCACATAACTTTTCTTGAAGATATTTCATTTATTTTTTTTTAGAAAACTAAAGTAACAATACAAAGTCTGCAGTAATGAATGGGTATTTAAGAGAAAATTCAGTTCACTATATTGTTTAAACATTATACATTCATGTTGTAACATATAGCATTTTATTTGTTAAATTTTGTAATCTATGTATACCCTGTTTCATGAAAGATTAACTTTGTTATGATATAAAATTCTTTTCGTATGAAAAGTTTGTTTTTTATTAAAATACAATTTTATTTTTTATTGGAGTGTCTGTACAAAAATAAGCTTCTAATAAATGTTTCTCTTCAACCAATTAACGACAGATTCTAAGTGTCTGGTTTTCCAGTTGATGCGAACCTTTATTCGATCGACCGTGTTTTGAAGAACACCAGAAATAGTTTTCAGATCATTTTGATGAATTTTGTAAAACGTTGTGAGCTAAAAAGTGGTTAATTAGTTAGAAGCAAAGCAAATTTATAAGGTATAGAGGTTGCTTTTTCGAGTATTTGTAATGTATTTTAAAAAACAGTGCAGCTTACATCTTCCAGATCGGCTTCTGTGGAAAACTGACCGAGAAAATCATGAAAAATAGTATTAAAAACTAGGTAAACTTCTTCGTATTGCTTGTAAATTCTGTCCCAATTTAGCCTTAAAAATTGAAAGCCGGTCCTGACTCCGACAGGATGGTTTATAGACTGCCATACATACGGTACGTACTCTAAACTTATGTTTCCCATTAGAGAATATTCCAGATATCTAGAATATAAATTGACACGTATTTATTAATTAGGTACATAATTTGAAGCTGGTTTAAAATACTTTAGATAAACAATTTTGTTGAATCAATAAAGTCGTAATATTGCTAAAACCTCTTAATCGTCAACAACAATTACGATTTGAATGATTTTTTTTATATTATTTGAAATCAGAAACTTTTTGGCAAGGACACAAAAATATTTATATTTTTCAAAAAAAATTATGTTATAACGGCTGCGAAACGTGGATTGTCGGAAGATATGAGAGGGACAGGCTTGAAGTCATGGAAATGTGGTTATGGCGAAGAATGACGAGAACAAAGTGGACAGAATGGAAAAGAAACGAAACAATCATGGAAGAAATAGGAAAGAACAAAAACATCGTGACATCATTGATAAAGAGGAAAGTGAAGCTAGTTGGACATCTGATGAG
Organism: Agelastica alni; assembly: GCA_950111635.1. Classification (NCBI taxonomy): domain Eukaryota; kingdom Metazoa; phylum Arthropoda; class Insecta; order Coleoptera; family Chrysomelidae; genus Agelastica; species Agelastica alni. The sequence continues at coordinate 53,208,796 of OX467712.1, read as the reverse complement.
GCATAATAACTTTATCAGAGGAAAAAGTAGCAGGAAAACGATCTAAAAAAGGACCAAGAAAATCCTACTTGGAAGACACCTAATGGGCTGCACCTCGTACCATCAACTAAAGAGGGCAGCAATGAACAAGGACGATTGGCTGCACCGACAAGGCACTGCCTTTAGAAGATGATAACGGCAAAGTAAAAACTTTCATTAACTTGGCTTATTATAAGTACAATATTATTTTTCAATACAATTTTTTTAAGTAGAAACGAATTACTCATAAAGAGGACCGCTTTTGGCTAAACTTCTGGGAGTTTGATAAAACGTCAACAAAACACGACAGTTGCCGAATAACCCTGCTTGACATTAAGCAAAGAAGTTCGTGCGAATATTTTTATGTAATCGTGTGGTTGGGTGGTAACTAGGTTTAAATTGGTACTCGACATCCGCTTTTATGTGAAAAAAGTGGGGACCTTTGATAGATCTCTTTCTCTAATAGTTAATCATTAGGGAAATTATTATTTAACACCAAATAAGATAATGTTAAACTCTGGCGCTAATGGTAAGCTAAAAAGTAATTTAAATGTTTTCCTAAACATTTAGGTCCAGTTGTATAGTTAGGGTTCAAGGCTTGGTACTACTGAACTAAGTTCAGGGATGAACCAAGTTAAAAAAATACATTTTTGTTGTAGTCATATTTAAGCACAGCTCTGCAAAACTTAGTTTAAGTAAAGATATTTTGTGTTGGTAGCGTTTGCACATGCCATAATTTTTATTTAGCACTAAAATGAAATCATTAAATCACAAAAAATATTACAATAGTTAGGTTATGCTACGTCAAAACTTGGTATAAGTGACCAAATTCGACAGTTTACTTGAACTTAACAAAATGACAGCCATTGAACTAGCTTTGTAAAATTGAACTTTAAAACTTAAACCAGGTTTAACCTTAAGCTCTGCTTAAACCGAGACCATACAACTGAGCCTTAAACTTTGAATTTTCTGATAAGTATAAAGGAAACTAGGGAATTTTTGTAATATGACAAAACCACGTGGCACAGTAGCCTGAGTGTTGGTGCATGTTGAGAGGTGTTCAAACTTGCACACTATTCGTTGCGCCAAGCCAGTGGGCTCAGTTTTTTGTCAGCAGTAATAGTTTAAAGTGCGTGCTACCGCATCTTGGACACGAAATGATATTCGCGTGGTTTTGCGGTATAACTTCGCTCGTGGTTTATTCATAGACCAGTATTTAGAAGAAATTACTCTTGCACTAGGTGATAATTGTCCTCATCGTACGACTATATTTAGATGTCATGGAAAATTCCAAAGAAAAAAATTTCAGTCTATAGGACGCTGAGAGGACGGGGAGGCCACCAACGTCCGTTACGGAGGAAAACTTTACTGCTGTGAGAAAAATGCTTGACGAAAACAAAAGTTTGTTCTCTCTGGGTGCCGCATAGTTTGATTAAAGATCAGATAACACGACGTGTGAAATGGTGCTGGAAGACGCTGAAAATGCTTGATAACATACAATCTTGGTATATGAACAACATCGTGACAGGTAATGAGACTTGGCTGTACTATTATGATATGCCGACTAAGTCCCAAAACAAAGTTAAGGTCTTTAATGACAATGATACACCCGTAGCGGTCAGAAAGTCCTGATTAGTAAAGAAAAAAATGATAGCTGTATTTTTTAAATCGAGTGGAATTTTGGAGCGTGTCGTACTGGACACACGAAGTCATAGCTAAGTGGTTTACTAAACAGTGCCCTCCTTAAGTCATCGACTCTCTAAAGAACCTTCGACCAAATTCAAGAATGGACACCTGGTTCTTTTATCATGACAATACTCCAGCTCACCGCGCAAAAGCCCGCACCGCATATTTGACCACTACACGACTGAAATTGCTCAAGCACCCTCCTTACAGTCCAGACCTTGCACCCTGCGACTTTGCACTGTTCCTCTATGTGAAGATGAAGCTGAAGTGATGGGAAGACCTTTTGAAGGCTTGTGACAACGAGTGCGCCATACACCCTTGTGAGATGTGGCACATGTGGTTTGAGGATTGGTTTCGGAGGAAATTGCCTGTGGTGAAAATTATTTTGAAAAAATTAAATATATAGAGCTGTATTGCAAAACTTTCCTATATTCCTTTGTATATTTACTATTGTTAAACATCTTGCAGATATTCTAGATCAGGGTTTCTCAAAGTGGGGTACGCAAACCCCTAGGGGTTCGCCATTCGACGGCAGGGGTTTCGCGACAAGATTTACGTAATGGTGGCTTGATGACTGGCAGGCACGTGCGGCACACACAGGACAAAAAAAACCCGCTTATAAAAAAAATAAAATTTTGGAAAACTTGCTTGAGATAAAATATCTTGAATGTTTTCTTCTTTTGTATGAATTTATCAAGACGAACGCCTTATTCGTGCTTTTCGAAATAAGGGCTGAATTGTTCTTCATCTTTCTCAACTCTCCGACGAACTGAAATGGTATTTTCCAGATGGCTGGATTCGTAACCCATTTGCGGTCACGAACGAAAGCATAAATTTTAGTTTAAGTATTAAGCAACAGGAGTTATTATTAGAAATGTCCGTAGATAAAACTCTTTAAGCTGATTTAAAAAGGATAGATTTTTAGGCAGCTAGACAGGAAGAGTATCCCGAACTTTCACTCAAAGCGATGAATTTCCTTTTATCCTTTGCTACAACATACTTATGTGAGAGTGGGTTTTCACACCTGGCCATGATAAAAACTAAATACAGAAATCGACTTGATACCGAGTCAGAATTAAGGTTAAAATTGTCCAATATTACTCCTAAAATTGACCCCATTTGCGACAAGCACACCCTCATCACATTAATATTAAAAAGATATTTCTTTTGGCATTTTATTTGTTACCTTTTATTAAAATAAAAACCTTATTTTGTTCAACAATTATTTTTATTATTTTCTTTGAAGGAGAGGGGGGATTTAATTAGTTAGTTAAGGGGTTCGCTGTCACCTGGAAACTTTAACAGGGGTTCGTGGAGCCAAAAGTTTGAGAAACCTTGTCCTAGATAATTTAAATTATACACAGCAACTTCAAATTTACTTGTTTATCGGGTTCGCTCGAAAAAAGCACGCAAAAGGGTATTACCTGTTTATTAACCATGGATCGTAAGTACAGCCCAAACTTTGATAAGCAGTTTGTAAGTCTACGGGCGCAATGGAAACGTGTCGCGTTCGATTCCATAGGAAATCCCATTCGAAAGGTCCACCTGATTTTATGGCAGTACATTGAGCTATGTAACGATAATCGACTGGAATCCTAAAAAAATGAATATAAGCAATATGCTTGCATAAATAAAAATGTATCGAAATATTTGCTACTAGTTCTGCCCTCGCAAAACCTCATCGTCAAATTACTGTTAAGACTTTTAGTTCGGCGATTAAAACTCGATCCAATAACAAAAACAATGTTTATTTCAATACAATAACTTATATTTTTATTAACCACTTAGATATTCACTTAGCTATACAACTTTTACAACTCTATATAACTATTTACATTTAATAATTCGTAAACACATAAGCTAATACTGATCTTGTTATGATCGTTTCCCTTTTATATCTCCCTATCACGATTCTAGATCATTCCACCTGTCTCTCCAAAATTCGACGCGGATCCGAGAGGTTGCGCGACTTTCCTAGGCCCCGTCGGTGGCTACAAAGGAAAGCGGTCGAACACGGACCCTCGACGCCGTCGACCTCTCGGTTGCTGACAGGACCGGATTTGTAACATTACAATAAATCAAAATCTGTTCCGAGGTTTTATCCTAGTCTAGTCAAGTTGTGTTTTTTGCGTTAGTTCTACGAACCATAAAATTTTTGGTATGTTTTTCTTTTCATTTAGTTTATCGTAGTATATTATGTAAGTTTTTGTATTGAATAAGTTAGTTCAATATTATTTGTAAAAATATCTAAAGTGACAAGGAAGTTTTTTTCCTTAAGAGAAAGGTGAATTAATTGAGAATAAAGAATAAGTAGGAACAAGAAAGGGATTCATAGTAAAGGTCGAGAAATAATTTATAATGTTTACAGGGTGTTCCATTGTGAAACGGAAAAACTTTGAATAGAGGGTACTAAGGTGGTTCTGAATGTATCATTTTTGTTGGGTCTTTTATGATCTAAATATAGGGTTTTTTATTAATTTTGCTCATTCTTTTATGGGGTCATAACTTACGAACTACTGATAGATATTAAACTATCAGCAAAATGTGTGAAAACAGCTAACTAAATGATTGCAAACAGTCGGGTGGCTATAACGACGTACCACACCTCGCATCGCACTTAATACTATAGCATTCGTAAAGTTAAATGTTCTTGGTCATAACGACTGACTGACCCTCGCCTAGCACCAAACCTGGTATCCAAAATTGAGATCAGTATTTTTCAACCATCGCATATGGCGGGTTATGCATAATGGATAAAGAAACAATAATAACCAGTGTCTTTGTCTTTGTTGCTTGACGGCAAAGTTTTATACGAGGCAGGGTCCATACTATGATTTAATGCCATGTGCAGTGCAAGGTGTGGTGCGCCGTTATGGACATAACCTTACTATTGTTGAAACGCTTCTGAATATATTGCGCACAATCCGGACTATCACAGACTGTTGCTGAAACAAACCTTTTACCTTTGGTTACAAACAATATAGTTTGATTAGCTGCATTATTTTTACTATTCAGCAAACAACAGTATTTTAAAATTAAAAAAAACATGTTAATGTTATTTACTTTAAGCCTAAGTTGAGTGAAATATTGACTGCAAAAACAGTTTATTTAGTGTTGTGTGCAACAGGAATTTTTCCTCGCAGTTTTAATGAAAAATCATTAGAGCCGGCTCTCGTATTTTTACATGCAGGTGTTTTATCGTTCGCGCCTGATAAAATTTAATTTACATTGTACGTTCTCGTCAAGTAGTCTAAGTTCAGTTCAGAAAACGGAAAGGCCGAGAATAATTATACCATGGATTTGAAGTATTAAGTGTGTGATGTAATTGTTATCGACCTTTCTGACTTTCTGACTTTCCACTTTGTTCTTTTTGGATTTTCCGATTGTTTTTTTTGGAAGTTTCCTTGATTCACGGTCCATTACTTAGATTTTTAGCAGTCAAGAATATAAGTTTTCGCCGCTCCGTTAAATTGTATCTTAGTTGCCCAGATGCAGACATTTTCGATCGCAGGAACGTTGGATTTTTAGATGGGGGAATGATTTTTAGTTTTGGATTTTTCGCCGTTGGATTTTTGTTTTCTTTCGAACTTGATTTGAATTCTAATTTATATTTCATTCATTTTTGTTTTATTTTAAATATGTCTTTTTTTCTTTTTCAGGATTTTTAAATAAACTTGTATTTATAATTCTCGTTTTTAATTGCTTCTGCATGAAAAAAAAAAGAAGTGCTAACGGTCTTGAAGCGAAATACGTTGCTCTTTAACGAGTATTAAATTATATAGTATGGTTAAATTTTTTTGAGGTTTAATATACCTTAAGAGATTTTCTTGAAAAATCACTTGGCGCCCTACGTGATTTAGCTTTTTAGTTTTCAGTTAGTTTGGTTAAAAATAAAAAAAAAGGTGGATAGGTCCATGAACTAATCTCTATTCCCTCATAATTAATTCAATTAAAATCAAAAAGTCACGTAACCGAGTTTAGTAAGTTAATTTATATATATAGTTATATATAGTTATATATAGTTTTTTTATTAAGTTGAGATTTATTAATTTTTGAGTATTGGTTATTTAAAAGTAACTTAAAACATTAAATTCGTTACATATGACAAATATGACTATGTAAATTGAACGCATATTATGGCTATTTTTTATTTCATGCCAATTTTGTGCAATTACCGATTGGGTACGGTAATCCAATATCTAAACCGTGTCAGAGGCGAAACCGAAATTCGGAAATATATTTTAACCCTGGCTGTAGATGGCTTCATTTAATAACATTTCTTTAAAAAAAATAATATGACTCACGGATTCTCAGTATCAGGATCCATTTTCTGTATCCATTGATAAAAGATATTCCTAGCCCAACTGATGCATTTACCGTATCTTAACTTGCAAGCCGAAGTAACGACATGTAACCTCAACAGCTTTTCATTTTGTGTATCGTACATTTTAGTTTCAGTTCCCAATTCATTGTACATTGGTTTAACGAGTTTTAATATAAAACTATCGTATAGTCCAGAATATTCGTAGTTACTTATAATTGTTCGGAGTTCTTCCATATTTCTAAAAATAAGATAAACAATAGTTTTATGATCTGTAATAAACAATATGGTTTAATATTTTTTGACAGTTTTTTTTATTAAAACAATACCGAATACAGCCTTAAAATTCAACATTTGAAACATGTAAATTTTGTTTTTTATTTATTTTTCCAATTAATGTACAATCTATTCATGCATTGAACAAACAATAAGTAAATATTTTGACTAGTTTTTAAAAGACATTTAAGAAGTAATCCAGTGGTTATTTCCTATTAAATTATAGTTAAGTACATTAAGACTTTTATTAGCTTGGGACATCACAGGTGAAAAGTATGAATATGAACAAATAAGACAAAATTTAAATTTGAAATCTGTTGACCAAGTCATATGGAGTAAAACGGTTGAGTCTGAGTCTTATAATACGTTGTGAAGCTGAATTGTTAGCAAGTATATTTGGATGATTTAAATGTCTGTCAGTGTAACTTACACTTATCTTCATAATTTCTTGCTCAACCGACAGTACATTTAGATCACGTGCAATGATGCTATTAGGAATAAAACATGGAGCATCAGCTATCATTCTGAGAGTTTTTAATTGAAATCTTTCTATGGTTGCTATATTTGCATTTAATGCAGTGCCCTAAAGTTGAACTCCATATGTTCAAACTGGCTTAAGAAACATGAAAAAAATGTCAAATTTATTAAATTAACATATTATTCATAATCACAAACAAAGTGAAAAAATATATTTGAAACTCAATCATAGTTTTTTATGAAAATAGTCGCAAAAAGGGTAAACCTATCGTGTGGGCCGCGGACGGCCCGCACTGCGACTATTAGAAGGAGAAGGGATTATAGAAAGGAAATGATTGTGGACACGCTTTTTAAAAAGTTGCAGGTCATAGTTCTCTGGAAAAACTGATTTTGGAAGCTTATTCCATTCCGTAGCAGCCCTGTAAAAGAAAGATTGACACTACAAGGACCAATTTGATAAAGATTGGTCCTGGTATCTGTGAGATTTGAGCTGTTTATCAAGCGAATGGCTCTTTTCTGAATGGAATCTAAAAGACGAAGAGAATGCCTTGGTGCTGAACCCCAAATGTGCGAGTAATACTTCAGTAGAGGTCGGATTTGAGCCTTGTACGTCGTCAACAGTTGATCAGGAGTAAAAAACTTTCTGGCTTTCCATAGAAAACCTAGCCTCTAGCTTGCCGACTTTGCGATGTTAGCAACATGGTCATGCCAAGACATATTATTGGACACCGTGACTCCCAAAATCGAAATGGAGGGACTTGGTTTAAGGGTATTTCCGGACATTGTGATGGGATGATTTAAGGAATTCACTTGGAAAACGTGGAACTTTGTGTTTTTTGGGCGTTGAACTGAACAAGATTGTTGGTTACCCACTCGACGATTACTTTAAGATCTCTATTGATGGAATCAACCTGTTTCTGCCTGAGTCTATTTGTATCATTCACCGAAAGTGATCGATAGGATGTGAAAGTTGAGACAAGTGTGCGAAACTGTAGATAGGGTTCGTGGTGGTTTTCAAGAGGTCGTTGATGTGTAAAAGAAATAAGCTCCCATGTTATTTTAGAGTTCCCTGCCTAGACCTGTCCCTCCAAATAGAATCCATTGGCCAGACCTTAAATCCTCCATACACTAAGAGAGTTGTGGTTTGTCGAAAGCCTTGGTATTGCAGTAGATAGCACAGTATTTGTGTAGAGGTTTCCTCATCTTCTTGGCTTCACCTGTATATGGTTGTTTTTGCCAATTTGCCAGTCCGATATTGTCAAAAGCCCAACCAAGATCCTGGTTATTTATCTGTTCTGGCTTAGTTACTACTCCGTGAATTTTGGCGTTGGTTTTTTTAAAAACTCTTTAGTCTGTTTTATTCATGGTTCCTTGTTTTGTTACTGTCGGGATTAATTTTTTAACTAAGTACCTACTGTTATACATTTTTCGCTATACCACAAAAAGGTTCTAGACCAATTTGGACACATCTTGCTTTTTTTCAGCCTCTCTATTGCTCTTGTAACCGGTGTGGCCTGTTACCCAGACTAATGATAATCTGTTATAACTGCCCAAGTCTTGTAAAGTTTCTTAGTAATCCCAGGTAAGTTTGGAGTTAATTTGGATGGAGCTAATTGCTTTTATAGCCACTTGGTTGTCAAAGTATAATATTCTTCCAAAGTCACAATTTTATGGGCTGGTAGGCAACAACAATTTAATTTTTTTTCCTTCACTTCGTCTAGTCGGTATCCAGCATTTTCAGCGTTGCATAGGTGTCGCACCTGAAGTCCCTCTTCAGTTGATCAATATACTTTAATCTGGGTTTTTTTCTGCCTTTTTCTGCTTCTATCTGATCTTCCAAAAACGTTGCCAGTATCCCTGGATGTCTAATTATATGGTCTATCTATCTACTTTTTCTCTGGGCAATGAACTCTATTAGACATTTCTTCTCTTCTTTTCTTTTCAAGACTTTCTCATTTGCGATTTTTTGTATTTATCATATCTGCAACATCCGACATGTAGTTACAAAGATAGATAAAGAAATGCTTAAATGGTTTGGATACAAAGATAGGATGGATGAAAGAAGATTGACGAAACAAATTTATAAGGCGAGTGTGAATGGACAAGTCGGTAGAGGTCGACTTTGGCGAACATATCTCAATCAGATCAACATTGTTTTGAAGAAGAGTCAGGTCAAGAGTACCAATAACTGACGAGCATGTATGATTCAGAACTGCTTCGACCAGAGAAAGGATGTATTCATGGTGTTCATTGACTACGAGAAAGCGTTCGACAATGTGAAACACGACCTGTTGATAAGATACTTACAGGAATTAGGACTAGACAATAAGGATATCAGAATAATGTACTGGAACCAATCTGCCGAAGTAAGGTTTCAAAATTTTAAAACCACCGAAGACATTGTAATAAAGAAAGGGGTAAGGCAAGGATGTATTCTCTCACCTATGCTATTTAACCTGTACGTAGAAAGAGCGTTTGCCGAGGTAATGTCAATGTGTACAATTGGTATAAAAGTAAATGGCATCCCAATTAATAATATTAGATACGCGGACGACACAGTAATCTTAGCAGACAACGCAAACGACCTTCAAGCACTTCTGCATATGGTTCAAGAGAAAAGTGAGCACCTGGGCCTAAAAATTAACTTAAAGAAAACCAAGTTTATGGTGGTTAGCAAAAACAACATCCCCGCCACCCCTTTATACCCAAACGGCATTCTAATAGAGGAAGTCACTAAATTTAAATACCTGGGCTGCCTCGTTACCAACAAATGGGAACCAGAAGTCGAGATCAGAAGCAAAATTGAACAAGCTCGATCAACTTTCCTTAAACTTAAAAAATTCCTAACAAATAATGATCTCAGTTTTCAACTCAGATACAGAATGGTTAAGTGCTATGTCTGGTCCGTCCTGTTGTACGGTGTCGAAGCCTGGACTCTTAAAGTAACCTCGACAAACAGATTGGAGGCATTTGAAATGTGGACTCTTAGAAGAATGTTTAGGATCCCTTGGACAGATCTGGTAAGAAATGAAGAAGTCCTTAGAAGAGCCGGTCTGACCAGCCGTGAACTATTCGACGCCACTAAGAAGAGAAAGACTTCCTATCTGGGTCACATCCTGCGTGGTCCTCGTTACGAATTCCAACGTCTTATCCTCCAAGGAAAAATCGAAGGAAGAAGGGGAATAGGAAGAAAAAAACTTTCATGGCTCAGGAACATTCGACAATGGACAGGAATACACGACTTTATGTCTCTCCAAAATGCTGCTCTAAATAGAGAAATCTGACAGGATGTAAATAGACGGTCGCCTACGCAGGAATCTGCTTGGCACTTTAAGAAGAAGATGTATGAGAGCACTACTGAAAGTAGAGGAAGCGAAAGATGTGTGTGTTTATAGTCACGCCTTTTTTCCGTAGGGGTAGACAGAGACCACTTCTTTCCACTTGCTACGGTTCTTACACACATCTTATACTTCCTCTGCTTTCATCAGTGCTCTCATACATGCTCGTGGGTTGTTGGTACTCTTGACCTGGCCTTTTTTTAAAACAATGTTGATCTGATTGAGATATGTTTACCGAGGTCGACCTCTACTAACTTGTCCATTCACACTTGCCATATAAATTTGTTTCGTCAATCTTCTTTCATCCATCCTTTCTACGTGTCCAAACCATCTAAGCATTCCTTTATCTATCTTTGTAACCACATCTTTTTTTACACCACAGCGTTCTCTTATCTCACTATTCTTCATTTTATCCAACCGAGTCACTCCGGCTATACTTCTCAAAGTACTCATCTCTGCAGCATTAATCCTATTTTCAAGCTTCTGCAAAACCCAACATTCACTTCCATACATAAGTGTAGGAACCAACACTTTTCTGTTTACTCACAGTAATTATTCAGTGATCGTATAAAAGTTGATCGAGGCGATAGAAAACAGCAGTAGGTCGTGGTCAACGTGCGATTCGGTCATACAGATATGGAAGAAGTTTGGCGGAATATAGAAATTTCAATGCACGACAAACAGTGGACCAGCACAAAATATAATAAGTATTTGTGACAAACACCTAAGTAATTAATTACACTAATTTAATCTGTCCCCACCTTGTTTTCTATGTCGCTAGAAATTAATAAAATCTCTCAGTATGAAACTCAGTATGAAAAACCTCTGTAAATAGTTTAAGTATCGACGCAGCATCACAACAATTGTGGCATAAGTTTTTCCAGTTTTCTAACCTTCAATTTTTTAAGCTCATTTTAACAAATGAAATCTCAAATTACTTTTAACATTAATTTTAGAGTTCAACATCAAAATATAATGACGGTAATTACTAACCTTAAAGCACTGTACCAGGGAATGTAATTGGGTTCGGTGATGTAAAGATATTTTACCAAATCGAAAGCTATAGTGTAATTTATAATTCCAGGTTCTGCTAAAGCGAAAGAGTCATCGATAAGTTGACCTCTAGTAGTTACTGGTATTTGATTGGAACCAGTACGTAATTGGAATATTAAAAGCTTCCAATTATGCGTGTCATAGTTTACTCTATAAAATCCTAAAAATTAAATAACAAATATAACATAATGGTTTTTGTCAAACGATTAACGTTATATTATTAATTTAACTCGTACTTATTATCTAATTAATTATTGCTTAATATTAATTTTTTTTCGTTTGCAAAAAAAGTATCATTTACTCGATAAATATTAAGCTTTATTTCTTCGTTTATACACCTTAATACGGGTTTCAAATACAATTGCCAACAAATCTAGCTAATATATTGCTTATCTAGAAATAAGATAAATGTTTTATGATATTAGGTGTGTTTCTGCAGCAGTTACAAACGGTTTGCAAACATAAGAAGCAAGCGCCTTTCTGCAAAAACCACTTTAATCTCTGACTTAAAATTGGGTGTTTTTGCAGCGTTAGATTTGTTCACTTAGAAATTATAGTCCAAGCAATAGGGAAAAGTGCGTGCAAAAATTAATATCCAAAAAACAAAAATATGAGCTTATAGGAAATTAAAATTCAGGGTGAGTTTCTATTTCATGCGACTCGATCCTGATTACCGAACATAACCTAAAAAATTGGCAAAGTTGCGAAAAGCGGTTTTTTATTAATATCTAAAAATTTACAGCTCCAATCGAAAAAAGTTAAATTAGAAAATTGTAGGTATTAAAAAGATCTATCTATTAAATGAATTATAATTTTTCGATATCATTGATACTTTTCGAGTTATATCGGAAAAACCGTGAAAAATCCGGTTTTCTATAACTCGTTAACTGTAACGTATTCAAACTTGTTACTTACTGTTAAGTGTAGCCTATGGCAAGCCAAAAAAGATTTCTTTTAAAAAATTGATAAATATTGAATATTTTTTAAGATATATAAAGTTTTTTCCAAAAAAGATGCTCTATTAATTTAGCTAGTTCTGCTCGAGGGATGAAGCTACAGTAACGATTTTGGGGCTTATTTTTTTTGTAAAAGTTGTACTTTCATATTATTGAAAAATTATATTGATTTTTTTAATTTTAAGGGCCAAAAAACGACTAAAAAAATTGCACTATTTCTTTTCATGTTTTTTTTTTAAATAAATTTCTTAATTTTGTTTTTATAAAAATGACTTTCATGAAAATAAATTCCTGGCAATATTTTACACATTTTAAAAAAAATTTGAATTCCTACGATCATTAGGAGCCGAGATAATTTTTTTAATATATCTAGTTCATTTGCAGTATTATTAATTTATGAATACAGCGAGGCGTGCAGGCGCGTAGCGCGGCAGCTGTAGCGGATGGCGAAGTAGGGATAGCGATGAGATGGGATCGGATCTGTAGTTTTTTGTTTATTAACAAAAAACCGCTTTTTGCAACTTTGCCAATTTTTTAGGTTATGTTCGGTAATAAAGATTGAGTCGCATGAAATGGAAACTCACCCTGAATTTTAATTTCCTATACGTTCATATTTTTTCTTGGTTATTAATTTTTGCACATTTAACATTGGGCTGCTTCCTCGTTTCTTGGATCATTAATAGTCCGGATTGTTTCTGACTGCTGTGCAGTTAAAGGTGTTCAAAATTTACCAAAAAAGTATTTCATCACTTTATGTCTACTAAGAAGTGCTTGAATAATATTTTAACCGATTTCACACAGTTCTTGACAAACATACATACATACATACATAAAGTCACGCCTTTTTTCCATAGGGGTAGGCAGAGACCACTTCCTTCCACTTGCTACGGTTCTTACACACATCTTTTGCTTCCTCTACTTTCATCAGTGCTCTCATACATGCTCTTCGGTTGTTGGTACTCTTGACCTGGCCTTTCTTCAAAACAATGTTGATCTTATCGAGATATGTTCTCCGAGGTCGACCTCTACCGATTTGTTCATTCACACTCGCCTTAAAAATTTGTTTCGTCAATCTTCCTTCATCCATCCTTTCTACGTGTCCAAACCATCTAAGCATTCCTTTATCTATCTTTGTAACCACATCTTCTTTTACACCACAGCGTTTCCTTATCTTACTATTCTTAACTTTATCCAACCGAGTCACTCCGGCTATACTTCTCAGACTACTCATCTCTGCAGCATTAATCCTATTTTCATGCTTCTTCTGCCAAACCCAACATTCACTACCATACATAAGTGTAGGAACCAACACACCTCTATGCACCGCCAGACGTGCCTTTTTTGACACTTTCTGGCTATTAATAAAGCTATGCAGTGCCCCATTCATTTGTTTTCCTGCCAACACTCTTCGCTCAATGTCACTGTCATATTTTCCATCTCTAGTAAATTTTGAACCCAAGTACACAAATTCATTAACTTGTTCCACTCTTTCTCCCTCGATCGAAACTCCACAGTTTGTCATGCTTTCTTCTTTCAAAGACCATTACTTTCGTTTTGCTCACATTTATTTTCATCCCCTTCATTTTCAGGGAATCATGCATAACATTAACCATCGCCTGCAACTCCTCTTCAGATAACGCTAATATGACTTGATCATCAGCGTAAAGAAGGCATTTGACGATCAAATCATTCATTTTTAATCCATACGCACTCTCTTTCAGATCTTTTAAACAATTGTCTATGAATAAGTTAAACAGCCATGGCGAAGCCACACATCCCTGTCTTGACAAAATGACTTGTAAATAATCACTTGTGATAAAAATTCAAGAACCTTGTGAAACAGATATAAAATACCTATTAATTAAACATTCTTTCTTGAACCGATGAACGTTAGGTTGTATGCATAAATATTGTGTTTTAATAAATACATAAAATTCTATTTCAGCCTTTAAAAATTATTCTTCTACCATTAGACAAATAGCAGAAATGTCCCTAGAATATAACACACCTGCATTCCTCTGCTTCGTGGACTAACCAAGGCGTTTGATAGAGTAAGATTGGAGGATATAATCAACACATTGAAGCAGAAAAACGTACCAAATCAACTACAACAATTATTATTGGAACTGAACACTCTCAAAATCACCCAAATAAGAATCAACTCCGAATTAACAATTAACTAGAGAAATAAACAATACAGTTGGTATACGTCAAGAAAACAGCCTAAGCCTACTGATATTTAACACCATAATGAACAACGTAATAGACAGAGTCAAAGAGACCGCTTTCGGATACAGAATGGGCAATATGGAAATAAAAATTCTCTGCTAAACAGATGAAGCTGTTCTATTAGCCGAAAACGAAGACAATCTGCAAAAACTACTATATGCCTTCAACAAGGAAGCCAGAAAATGGAACGTGGAAATTTCTAAATCAAAAACAAAATCAATGACCATCGCAAAAGACCCACTAAGATGTAAACTAGTAATTGATGACGTATCGATAGAACAGGTCATGGATTTCGACTACCTGGGCTGCAAGATCTTCAATCGGGGAAATTTGTAGGAAAAAGTCAAACGAAACGTGAACAAAGCTGCATCAATCTCTGGTCATCTAAAAAGCATTTGGCAAAACAAACAGATAAGCATTCAGAGGAAGTCACGAGTCTACAAAACATGAGTAAGGCCAGTAATGACCTACGGAGCAGAGACGAGAGCCGATACATCAAAAACCAAAAGAATGCTCAGAACAACAGAGATGAAAACAATACGCGTAATAATAGGCAACGCCCTTCTGAATAAGGAAAGGAACGAAGACCTAAGAAGACAAACTGACACCAGTGATATCGTAAGATGGTGCAGAGCTCGACGAAGATACTAGAACGCACACGTCAGCAGGATAAATGAAGAACTACACGCAGTATGCCTTCTACAAGTGAAAGAAAAAGAAAAATTATTCTCCAGTCTTCTCAGTAAATTAGTAACAGAGTTGTCTCTTTTAACAGGTTAAAGGTTGTTTTATTTGTAATAACTGTACATAAAATAGAATCTGAGATTTACAGCTATTCTTGTAACAGTCAATTTATAAAACTGCTGCAAAATCAAACCTAATTGTAATTTTAAATACAATGTTACCTGTTTCGTCAATATTAAGAAGTATCCAAGATCCGTTACCCACATGACTCATATTCAAAGTGGATTCCTTGACATTCTCCAACCAAATATTTCTGATATGATTGTCTGTCTTCGTGATGTAGTTAACAGGTATGTACCAGAGGACGCTGGAGGTAATGTTTGTATCTTCCGTCATTTTAGTTTGATTTATAGTAGCCATTCCAGTAGTGTAATCTCTTGTTATTGTTACGTATGGATAACCACTCTGCATAGACCAGGAGTTCATTAGATTTTTAACGGTAACTGTGTTAGGAATAAGGCTTTGGTTGAGGGCCGTCATTGTGTAAATTGACCATAAATCGTCTTGTGTTACTGATTTGTATGCACTAAAAAAGATAATGAGTTAATCTTACCATCGATAAATAATATTCTAAAATGCATAAATGTTAATTTTTAAATTTACCAACCACTAATGTCTACGAAATTATTAAATTAAACTTACTATTTTTTAACGAAATCTTGCAACCCTCTTTTGAAAACATCATGAGACAAAGTCGAATTTAACATTTTCAAAATGCTGCTTCCTTTTCGATAAATTATACTGTCAAAGGTTTGTTCAATTTGGGCGTTTGTAAAAATTTCACTTTGTATACTTCTAGCCGATTTCAAACTATCATAGTTTAATGTATTGTACGTATCTCTAACCTTTACACTACTATACGCATGCCATTTTGGCCGTAACTAAAAGAAAATACAATTTTGCGTTTATTCAATTGCCAATTATGCTGTTTTTTAATGAGACTGTTACCGTTGTAATGGCCACTTCTGCAATAAAAGTACCAAGTCCTTCGTTTAACCACAGGTCAGACCACCATTCCATGGTAACCAAATTTCCAAACCATTGATGTACAAGCTCGTGAGCAATTTTTGCTAAAATATAGCTCCTAGTTTTTATACTCGTTGAATTTGGATCGAACAGTAGCGAAGACTTTCTAAAATGTAATTTAAGTAATATTGTTAATAAATATATAAAATTATTTAAAATCCATTTTAAAGTATTTACCTAAATGAAATAATACCCCAATTCTCCATTGCAGCTTTACCAAAATTGGGTACAGCGAGCAAATCTAATTTGGGCAATGGATACTTCATATCGAAATATTCTTCCATAAATGGTAGTAGTTCCATTGTTACATCAAGAGCGTATTGTGCTTGGTCAAGATCAGTCTCGGGCGCCCAAATTTTCACTGGCGGTCCTACTGTAATGTTAGCTGATATGCTCTTCATGTCGCTGATTGTAAAAGCAACCAAATAACTAGACATCGAAGGCGTTTGTTGAAAATGGTCCCATACCCAACCAGCTTCTTCCCTAAACATTATTAATTAAGATGATTATTATGCATTAAAATTTGTCTTTTAGATGTTGCTTTTTAAATGTATCATTTATGGTTACTTGTGTCCATCTAGTATACATCTTCTGACACCGACTCGTTGTATTAAATTACAATTACATTAAATAGAAATTCAACTTAAAGAAAACATGTTATATTTGTTGTCTATTTTATTAGAAAGGTTTCTTCGAGCAAATAAATTCAATAGCCCATTCTCTTACTTAACAAGCATCTGTATACCTTACTTCCTGTGATGGGGTAGTATACACGGTTATATATCATATGTAATTCAATGCCTGTCGTAGGCATATAGCCAGAGGAGTATTTTGTCTTCTGATATATAATCGACTCACCTATACCTATATATTAAAAATATGTAGGTACATACAGCAGTCATAATTTTCACATCCAATTTTCGCTGTCGGGCTTCATTATACTTTTATAGTTTATTGCAATATTGCAGTTTTCTATAATTTTTGCACATATATAAATAGTGCGCAATAAATAGTATATTTAGTGGGATATTCAAACGTATCACCAGGACAGGACTTGGGAACCATGCGCTTCATTGTGTCTAGAATTTATCCAAGCACTTAAGAGACTACTAAAATTAACTAAAGTAAGAACTTAACAAAACTAAACTACAGGAATGTCAGAAATACACATGTTTATAAAAACAACGAGGAAACACAAAAAAACGGAGCACGAATGCAAGCGATTTTCCAAAAGCAAACATTGTTTGTGGGATGTGATGAGTAAGTCTTTCGATGTAATATAGCACGCATTCTGTTAAAATATGTTTAACACTTGGGTCTGTTCCACACACTTCACATCTTGGTTTGTCACCACCTGTTATGAGGTATCCATGTGTTAAGCGGGTATGTCCCAGTCGCAAACGTGTCAGGATAACTTGGTGACTTCTGTTTTTGGGGGTATTTTTCCTTGGGAGTACTGATGTTTTTATTTCTGCTAGCTTAGAGGTGGAATTATACCATTGATGTTGCCACTTGTTAGTTATTTCTTGTTTGTAGAAAGATTTCAGGTCAATGGATTTAAAATGGCTGCTTTCGCCAGTTGATCTGATCTTTCTTTGTCTGGGATACCCACATGAGATGGGACCCACATGAATCTAATCACTGCTCGGTTTTGTTTGAGTACATGGAGCTCTTGTTTGATGAAAAGTATAATGGGATTTTGGCTGTTTGATTGATTAATTGTCAGAAGAGCACTCATGGAATCTGTTGTAATGAGGCATTTCCCAATTTTTTTAATAATTATGTACTTCAAGGCTTTCCATATAGCGTATGTTTCTCCAGTGAAAACCGTACTTTCTGTTGGTAGTTTAAACGAAGCTTGAAAATCTGCGATCCGACTCCGTCTATAGTTTTGGATGCATCTGTGTAGAGGAAGTCAAAGTCTGCATAATTTTGTGAGTTGGCACTATTATTTTTGCCGGATGATTACCGAATAAGGTCTTTTCCATCTGACCCATTGATACTTTAGTCGTTTGTTGAAGAAAAATTGCGGTAGCTATAATTAAGATCTTAGCCCAGAGATGGGGTAACAATTATTTTTTTGATGTTCTTAACAACTTCAATAAAATAATTTTTTTATTGGCGCCCAACTTTGGCGCAGCTTTTTTTTAATGTAACACCAACTTCCATTATACCTTCCATGGGTGTGCTAATAAGAACCATAAGGCACTTTGACTTTATGCACTCTTACACTATGCAGCTCATTACACCTAGGGCTTCCCAACTGAAACGGTCATTTGTAGAATACCTTCCGTACCTGTCTTAATCTGACCCATAAGTCTCTCGGATCTCATGCATCCATAAACTGTGCATCTCCTGATATCTAGAACTTCTAAGCTGAAACGGTGATTTGTGAAAAGGACCTGTAGATTGTGGAACTAACTTTAAGGTAAGGTTTTTTCATCTTCTTCCAACTTTTTAAGATCCGTATTAACAAATTAATAGACACGTCGATTTACACATTCATGGTGGTACTTTTGTGTACATATGGACCGATTGATTTTGTTATTTGTTACCATACAAAATGATTTAATCGATAATAAAAAAAGTACGCAATAAAACTTCATGATATTTTAATGACCAAATACCCATAAAATGAAATATCGCTTATTATTTATTTGTTTTTGAACGTGACATCCATATTTTATTTTAATCCTATTGTGTTCTGGATAAGCCAATCATGTTATTTATGTTTTTATTGATTACAATAGATTTCTGACTAACGTGTCACGTATATTTATAGTTTTTATTTGTAGGTTGTATAACTAAATATAAATAATTATGTAGCTGTTTAAAAGCGCTAGCAAAAAAAAACTTACATAGATTCTGTCCGTAGCAAAGGCATATTTGATAAAACGGTCATGTTGGTTCTCCTGGCGACGCTAATTTCAAATGGCGCTCGAAAATATGGTTCGTCGAAACAGGGAAAAATTCTCCTTGCGTACGTCGGTTGCAGATGGGTTGTAGCCAGCCATCTATATATTGTGAGAAAAAATTATAAAAAAAAGTTTATACTATAGATGCCACGAATATTCGGCTACTATTCGGTATTCGGCAGAATATTGCGAACCATTCGGTCAAATACCGAATACCAAATCATAAAAAAACGCATGATATTACTCATACAAAATTTTATTTCAACAAAAAAATCAGCATATTTTATACAAGTTATGATGAATAAAAACATGGTACAAATTTACTTTATGGGACTTACCAAAAAAAAAGACACCAATTTTGGTCGATGCGGCTTGAAAAGCTAAGTCGAATGACACCCCTTTCAGGGTGAGGAAATGCCCCCTTCAAAAGTTATGACCCTTTTAATTTTTAAGTTTCCAATTTTTAGAGGCACATTTTCTTTTTCAAAAACGTTTGGGCAACGTGTACGATGGTGTAATTCGATGCAGCATGATCAACCGAGTCGATTGGCACCACTCCCAAGTTGAGAAAACGGCCCTTTCAAAAGTTACAACACTTTTAAATTTTTTAATTTTTAGAGATGTCTCTTCCTCATGACACCACTTACACTGGTAACACTAGTGTCATTCGACGCAGTATAACCAACCGAGTCGAATGAACTCTCCCAAGTTGATTTAACGGCTCCTTCCCCCCGAGGGCCGGGCCCTCTTAACTATCGATTTTTATGCAAGCATAGACAACAATCTTAATCAAATTTAACGATTGTTGTCTATGATTAAATAATAAATAAAATAAAAAATGTGTTTTTATTTTGAACCGGCCGTTAAATCAACTTGGGAGAGTTCATTCGACTCGGTTGGTCATACTGCGTCGAATGACACTAGTGTCACCATTGTAAGTATTGTCATGAGGAAGAGACGTCTTTAAACATTAAAAAATTTAAAAGTGTTGTAACTTTTTAACGGGCCGTTTGCTCAACTTGGGAGTGGTGCCAATCGACTCGGTTGGTAATGTTGCATAGAATAACACCATTGTACAAACTGCCCAAACGTTTTTGACGAAGAAAATGTGCCTCTAAAAATTGGAAAGTTGAAAATTAAAAGGAGCATAACTTGTGAAGGAGGCATTTCCTCACCCTGAGAGAAATGTTATTCGACTTCGCTTTTTAAGCCGCATCGAATAAAATTATTGTCTTTTTTTTGGTAAGTCCCATAAAGTAAATTTACACTGCTACCGAGAGAAGATAAATAACTTTTAGGAAATTCCGCTAGGCTTGAATACTTTTCATGTAATTTTAATTTCATTTGCAATTGAACTTTTCTGTTCTACGTCTTCATCTGTGTGCACATTTTCTGTAGCAATTTCCTCAAAACAGTTTAAGAAAATTTCGTGATCTCAATGGTTTAATCACCTTTATTGACATATATTTTTCTTTCGAAGTGAAAATGAATCATCATCGGTATTACTAGACTTATCACAATTCTTTTTCAGAGCTTCTAATAGTTCGGATGAGTTTTTGCGTGCGGAAAAGGCACTTTGCGCCCGTGTTAGAAACAATATTTTTCTTATATCTTTCTTTATATCATATGACCACAAAAAAAATATAATTTATTCAATAATTTTTTATTAAACTTAAAAGAAAGAACTAACGTTACGACAAAAAATTACACATAAATAAAAATTAATGTAATAGTAAATTAAATTATTTGTTCATAATATTTATTACGAAAGAACATTTATTAAAATTATGCAAATTGATTGCAGATCCAGTTAGTTTGCTTAAAGGGCCTTAATAAAGGTTGATTTAACTTGGAAAGGCAGTTGTTACTGAGGCTTAGTGAAGATTGATTCAACGCAATAGGAAGTAGTTGTTTACGTGGCTTTTTAAAGGTGGATTTGATGCA
This sequence comes from Agelastica alni, assembly GCA_950111635.1. Classification (NCBI taxonomy): domain Eukaryota; kingdom Metazoa; phylum Arthropoda; class Insecta; order Coleoptera; family Chrysomelidae; genus Agelastica; species Agelastica alni. Next base: position 53,187,813 of record OX467712.1, on the reverse strand, counting down.
GAAGGGCAATTGTTCGTGGCAAATATTTTATTCGACATATCCTTTTTTTTTATTTGTCAAATCATCAATATTATTCTCGGCAACATTCGTCGATTTCCAGCCTTCGAGTCGCTTGACATTAGTGATTCTTGTTCCAGAATCGGCCAACATGGTTGCCGAGGAGGAACGGACGAAAACTATGTCTGGATTTTTCAATTGTAGATATGCAGCTTATTTTAAAGTTACGAGGGCAGTTTGATAAGTCAGTGACTTTTTGAATTTCTCGCGCAGTTACTCCAAATGCAACAGTGCTGCCGTCAACTATAATCTATCAGTGGGCAACTTTCTAATTTTGAGCAAGCTACGTCGTGTAGTTGGTGTTTGATAGCCGTTCAAAGCAGACAACCTCGTGAATTTTTACGAAAATGGAAAAAAGTGAATTTCGTGTGCTCATTAAGCATTACTATTTACGTAAAAAATCCATCACTGAAACTAAGGAAAGACTTGATAAACACTACGGGGACTCGGCACCATCAATTTCAATGGTTAAGAAGTGGTTTACAGAGTTCCGTTGTGGTCGTACCAGCACTAGTGACGCCGAACGTCTAGGTCGCCCAAAAGAAGTGATCACGCCGGAAATCGTCGATAAAATCCATGAAATGATATTGGATGATCGGAGAATGAAAGTGCGTGAGTTGGCTCATGCTGTAGGTATCCCAACTGAACGGTACATCATATTTTACACGAATATTTGGACATAAAAAAACTCTCTGCAAGATGGGTGCCACTTCAAAAGAGTGTTTAGCGATGTTCAGCCGTAATACGGACGAATTTTTGCGCCGTTTTGTTAATGGATGAAACATGGATCCATCACAACGCGCCAGAGACCAAGGAACAATCGAAACAGTGGGTTGCTCGGGGTGAACGTGGACCAAAGAAGGCGAAACAGAGTCTGTCAGCCAACAAGGTCATGGCCACAGTTTTTTGGGATGTACGCGGTGTCATTCACATCGATTACCTCAAGAAAGGTAAAACGATCACCGGCGAATATTATTCAAATCTTTTGAACAGATTCGATGTTGATTTGAAGCAAAAACGGCCGCATTTGGCGAAGAAGAAAGTGCTGTTCCATCAAGACAATGCACGTGTGCACACTTGTCTAGTCACGATGGCCAAAATCCACGAATTGGGATACGAACTGCTACCGCATCCAGCATATTCTCCAGATTTAGCCCCCTGCGACTATTTTCTGTTTCCAAACCTAAAGAAATGGCTGTGCGGTAAGAGATTTGAGTCGAATGAAGAAGTCATTACCGAAACAAACGCGTATTTTGAGAGCTTTGAAAAAACCTATTATTTGGAGGGAATAAAAAAATTATAAAAACGCTGGACTAAATGTATCGAGCTAAAAGGTGATTATGTAGAAAAATAAAATGTTTATTTGCGGAAAAAAATTTGTTTTATCCAAAAAGTCACTGACTTATCAAACCGCCCTCGTATTTTACCGAATGAATTTATTCCAACACATTGAGTACTGCATGCCCCTTGTCTATACTGCACAAATAAATGCCTGTGTGTAGTGTGTAGTTTTCGCAAGTTTGCATATTTATGATAGCTACAAAGATTCTTAAAGTTTGGTTTTTACTGTCAAGGATTTTGATAAATATCAAATTTCCTTTATTCTCTATGTACTCAACCATTCACTTGCAAAGCTTATCGCACCTGCAAGCACCAGCCAACCCAAAAACGGTGGGAGCTTTTTTCAGAAGGTAAATTTGATCAGTTGCTTTCTTCATAAATCTAGAAACTTTACTTTTGTCAAAAATGTAGGCTTTTTTCGGAAGGTACACTACCTGGTTTTGGTTTTTTAAAAACGATGTTAGCCTGAAATATTGACTCAAATCCCAGTTTATTTTGACTTTGAGGACACTTTTTAACATAAAGTACTTACTCCATAAAGTATTTGGCTAAACGTTTTTCGTAAATCTGCAAAATAGGCTAGGAGCACCTCCTCCTTGATACTATTTGCAGCCTCTAGGATGAAAATTGGGAGCTTTTTGCAGGAGCTACTCATTCTAACAAGGTTTAAATCTTTTTATAATTTAATGAAAAAAAAGTATCTGTGTTTGTAGATTCTTACTAACAGAAACGGAGGAACAATCTGACATCATGTGTCAAAGTCGACAGACGCATGCTTAACAATATTACTATCATTTACCATTAAACAAAGTACTTAAAAAAATATTAGTTTTAAGCTGAAATGCAAATATTAAAATTTTAATAAAAAGGTAAAACGGTTTCTCACATTGCATATAATAGTCTTCTTCTTTGGATGCTTATCCATTAATGGATGATTGCGATCGCATGTTTCATTGCTTCTCTGTCTCGCGCGAAGTGAACCAGTGATAGTATATCACGTAGCACTATCTATTGTCTAATGTTCCGAATCCAAGACATCTTCTTTCCTCCCATTCCACTTCTGCCCTCAATTTTGCCCTCGATTATCAACTGTAGGAACCTATACTTTTCATTACACATGATATGTCCCAAATAGGCCGTAAAAACTTCGATACAGTCACATCTCGAAGACTTCCAGTTTCTTAATACAACTCACATTCAGAGTCCAACCTTTCACACCATAGAGAAGCACCGACCAAACGTAGCATTATATGAACCTTATCATTAGGTCGATATTAAAGTCCGTACAGGTAAGCACACTTCTAAATTTGTCGGGTTTGCTCGAAGAGCCATGTTCCCAAATATTTAAATTTGTCTACTCTTTTAATAAGCGCTGCCCCAAACGTTATTCCGGAGTTTGCGAATGTTCAGACCCATAAATTCACTGTGTTTTTACCACCATATTTACCATTTGCTGTAGATCGTCTATATTATCAGCTATTAAGACCTCATCATCGGCATAACGGATTTTGTTGATCAATACTTCATTAACTTTAATGCCCATTTATGCGTCTTTCAAGGCTTCTTGAAATTTTTTCTCTAAATAGATGTTGAATAAGAGTAAAGACAGCGCATAACCATGCCTAACTCCTCTTTTAATTTGTACAGTGTTGGACACCGCATTTTCTAGTTTTACTTGAGCATTTTGGTTCCAGTATAGGTTTTCAATGCATCGGATGTCTTTCTGGTCTATGTCAAGCCTCAAGAGGAGCTGCATCTATTTCTGGTAATGCACTCGATCGAAAGCTTTTTCGTAGTCTATAAAGTATCTAACCCTTGTTGAAATCCAAATTGTGAGTCACTTATGTCTCTTGCATTTTTTGTATAATTTTTAGTGCATTATTTTTAGGAAGTTTTTTAGAGAATGACTCATATAATAGCATACAGCTATATAGCTATATATAAGCTATATAGCTATATAGCTATATAAGCTATATAGCTATATATAAATTTTATCAACGACTGTGATTTTTGAGTAATTTTACTTTTCCTGCACGCAAATGCGTATTGAACAGTACTACTTTTCACACACTCGTAAGAAATATAATTATTTGTTTTGCTCTATGTGTTTGAACTAATCCCAGGAAACTACTTTTGAAACGCGGGTCGAGAAAAGTGGCAAACAAATATTTGTCATTCTCATTAAAGTTGAACCGCGCTTCAAGTTCAGCTTGTAGTAAAGATCTCGTAAGCGCTAGGTAAATAATTAAATATAAAATAACTAAAATAGTTTTACTTAACTACAACATACGTAATAATTTTACTTACTTGCTTTTTTTCACCACACGAGATCTTGCTGTTTAATGTCTTTAATATAAATTTCATAATATTCCTATATAGGTGATCTTTAATTAAATGGTGCCATTTTGTAAAGCTTTTCGCGAACACTTTTATACACAATTTAATGTTACAATTAATAAATAATGCATGTTGTGACTCTCCTCTATTGGAATCAAGTCGCTGTGATAAGCTCTGAAGGAAAAACATCAGAAAATATCAAAATACAACGAGCGGTAAGACAGGGATGTGTCTTGTCACCACTTATGTTTAATTATTATTCAGAGGCTATATTCAAAAAAGCTCTCAGGAACAGGAACGAGGGGATAAATATAAATGGAAATATTATCAACAACATACGTTAGGCTGATGACACCTTGATCATAACCGACGACATACATGATCTTCAAGTATTACTACAAGAGATCGATCGGGTCAGCAGGGAGTACGGTTTAAAAATAAACTATAAAAAAACTAAATACATGGTCATAAGTAAAACCTCATTAAACCATCCTAATAGTAACATCAATATCAATTCAGTGATGGTCGAGAGAGTAAAGCAATATCAGTATCTCGGCACGCCGATGACCTAGTCGTCACCATTAGGGGCAAACATGATAAAGTAATTTCCAATCGCATGCAAGTAGCCCTTAACACAATCAGAAGCTGGTGCGCAAAGGAAGGACTTAACGTCAATCCTAGCAAAACAGTGCTGGTTCCATTCACTAGGAGACGAAAGTACTAACTTAAAGCCCCAACACTGAATGGAACTCAGCTTACTTTTTCCAAAGAAGTTAAATATTTGGGTGTAATAATCGACCAAAAACTGACATGGAACAGCCAACTCAACAACATTCTTTCCAGAGCTATAGCGGCAAGCTGGACATGCCGCAGAGTCTTTGGCAAGACATGGGGTCTTAAACCAAAAATGATCTACTGGTCATACCAAACGATCATTAAGCCAATGGTCACCTATGCTTCATTGATATGGTGGCCAAAAATGCAACAAATTTCGGCACAATTCAAGCTGCATAAAGTGCAGCGGCTAGCTTGTCTATGAATCACAGGGGCAACATTAACGTGCCCTACTGCAGCCGTAGAGGTAATGCTGAACCATCCACCATTGCACTTATGTGTAATGAAAGAAGCAACAATCAGTGCCTTCAGACTAAGCCAGACAACAAATCTTAGAGCAAGAAATCGGAATGGACATTTGAAGATTTTGGAAAATATTTCCCTAGAATCCATGTCTAAGCCGAAGATATCATGCCAGTTAGGTACGATTTCGAAATGCAGTTTGAAGTGGTTATAAAAAACCACCAAGTTTGCACAGAGAACGGACCTCAACTAGGAAGGGATGCTTCAGTGTGGTACACTTGTCACGTGCCTATTTTTTCCCATCTATGGTTCATTATAATTGTGCCTTACTCGTAAGTAGTGTTGCATAACTTTCGATAGTTGGTTTGCAATTTCTGTGTGGATGGGACTGAATATCCACACGGACGAGGACGAGGCACAGATTTGAGAAGATTGTGGGTTGACGTTTATTCCGCGCCATTTTTCTTGATTTCCGGGATAGGAGCGGCAGTCGTGTTTTGAGAGTCTTGGAGGCCAGGTGTCGGTAAAAGTTGTTGGGGACGGTGTGTTATTAGCACGTGTGCAGAACCTCTATGGGATTTCTTTCATATCTGGCTGTATTTGGGCCATCTTAATTGGATTTTGAAGAAAAACCATTTGATTTTCAACTTGACCATTTTGTCTTGCCATTGTTGTGGATATTGTTGGAGTTGGTGTCAAGTTGAATAGCCGTTATCGGGATTTGTTTGAGGGAAGCCATTGTTCACTAACTGATGCCGCCCCCATAATCTAACCAGCCCCCGGAGTAGTTCAGGAGTAGGCCACAGGAGTAGGCCACAGGAGTACATGTGAATTCGCATACCCAAAGGTTATCAGTGATTTATTTTTAAATATATAACGCCATGTCTCATTCGGCACCACGAGTAAGTCTTGCTTCAGTTTATAAATATAGTGCTTTGTGAATTCGTATACCCAAAGGTTATAAGTGATTTATTTTTAAATATATAACGCAGTGACTCATGCTGACACCACTATTATGTTCTGTTTAGTTTATTAGTATAGTACATTGTTGGAAACTATTTATTGCATTAGATAATATGCCAAAACTAAACTTGGATTAAAATAACCTTCTCAATAATTCTTTATGTCCAAGTAAAAACATATTTTCGTCCTACTTATTTGTAAATATCCTACAATCTCGATATTTTAAAGGACAACCATTGTAAAGGTATTTTTAAATGAACTCGATTGTTTTGGCAGTGAAAATCTTTATGTAAACGGTTAACTAGTGAATTTTATTTGCCTTTATGTAAATGTTTGAATTAGTGTTATTAATGATTTAACTTATTTATATGTTTTACCTTTTATTCTTTGCCAATATGTAAATGTTTAAATTAGTGTTATTGATGAGTTAATTTATATATGTCTTACCTTTTTCTGTAACTTGGTAAAGTCTGTTACTCTTACTTCTGTTCTAGTTATTTTATAAAGTTGTAAATTTTACATTTTTGGTTTGTTTTAGCAAGAAAATTTTACCATAGCTGTTAATTTTGACTATATTTGTTATGATGTTGCTATTGAACTGTGTACCTTAATTATCTATTGTGTGAGTAAAGTATCCAACATATTTTTGCTATAATTTTATTTATTTGGTTCACCATAATCACAGTTGTTAATCTTGTGTCTCTGCTAGTGCCTATAAGATCTAGGGGTTTCCGGCTTATACCGTCAAGTCGGTGGACCAGCTCACTTTTATATTTTTTTTCTTCTACCCTCTACGGCTGAGCTCGGGCATAATTTGCCAGTAGAGAAACCGCTAGCAGAGTACTCGTTAGAGAACGAAAAAGACGTGGCACACTGATGGATCCAAGATGAATGAAAGGGTTGGAGTGGGCGTTATAGGGCTGAATTTTAGGGTCTCAAAACCCCTTGGTAACACCCTAACCATCTTTCAAGCAAAATTACATGCCATAGAGACATGTGCCCAGGAGTGCATCGAAAGAAACCCCCGAAGGGCAGAAATATATAATTTATCAGATAGCCAAGCAGCACTAAAAGCTCTAAAGTCATACACTTGTGAGTCTAAGCTGACTTGGGACTGTAAACAGTCCCTGAGACAACTGGCAGCAAACAATCAGATTACTCTGATGTGGGTTGCCTTGCCAAAGAAGGGGCAAATACAAAATTCAAGTTTCTGGGACGGGCCTTCCTAAAGCCCTTCGATATCAGAAACTTAGCCCCCAGGAAACTGATAAACTTTACTCGAAGTCTCGGAATCCCGGGCCTTGAATAGATTAAGGGTTATGCACAAAATATCTGATAGGTCGAAGTGCTTGAGAGGCAGCATGGCCTTCACGACCCACACCTACAATTTACAATCACGGCACGTGGATCAACGATAGGCATGATCAGACTCAAGAAATCAAAGTCAGAATCAAAAAGGCTAGAAATGTTTTTTTTAAAATGAAACAACTATTTACTAACCCACACTTAAACCTTCAAGTACGTCTGAGAATGGTTAAATGTTATGTAATCCCAGTGCTTTTATATGGACTAGAATCATGGACGATCAACACAGCCACAATGAAAAAGCTCCAGGCATTTGAAATGTGGATCTTCCAGCGTGTACTTAAAATATCGTGGATAAAAAAGATTACTAATGAAGAGGTTCTACGCCGAGTAGAAAGAGAAAGAGAATTGGAGAATTTGATTAAAGCCAGAAAACTGGAATATCTCGGTCACATTATGCGTGGAGAGAGATACAGTATACTACGACTGATAATGAAGATTGCAGGAAAAGATCGGTGGGAAGAAGATGTATATCCTGACTGAAGAATCTAAAAGAGTGGTTTGGATGCACATCCCTTCAGCTTTTCAGAGTCGCAAGCGTCGAAAGTAAAAATAGCTATAATGATAGCCAACCTCCGTGTAGAGACGGCACCATAAGAAGAAGAAGAAGCGTGTTATGACACGACCTAATCGCAAATAAAACAAATACCATTACTATTCATGGCATCCCTAGTTTATACCAAATTTTTAAATTTGGTTTGCATGAAGATGAATGTTTCAAATCTGCAGAACTTACTTCCACCCACAAATAGAAGTAAGTAACCTGCACAAAACAAATCATCAGGGATGATTTGCGGATACATCATAAAATAATTATATTTTTAGATTAAAAAAAAAATTGAAGTATTCATTTTGTTTTCGAATATTAAAGATGTTCTGGAATTTTAGAATTGGTTGTTCAAGTGCATGTACAGGGCAACTTTTGAAATCAAAAGACAATTTAAAGAGAATAATAGGTCACTAATAAGTTGCATAGATTACACAGTGGAACAAAAAAAAAGATTTTTTCAATGGTTTCAGTTTGTGGAGTCAATTATGATTACATAGTATACATTATACTAACTCAGTTGGACAACGCAAAAATCGGGGTACGGTCAATAATTCCACGTCGAGTATTAAGCTAAACTGAACCGTTTGAAATTGATTACTCCCGGTATTGTCCACATGGACTGTCGGCAAAACTTTTGTGATTCTATGCATCTTATTGTATAGTACTTAACCCTAATTGGCCAAATTTTATCGATAGTTTTCTCACCGCAAAAGTCGATGCCGGCAAAAAACAAATCAGTGTTTACACAACTATTTACCAGTGCAGTGTTGTTATAAATACAATTTTTTTCGTTTTATACATACCTATTATCTTGTTTTCTGTTTTATTGGAGTATCTGTTATATCGATAGTAACAGAAATATATTTAAAAACTGCACAACAAAAAAAATTGTTGGGCTAGTGAAACAACAAAATTTTAAGAAAGAATACATCATAGACAAACTTTTTGAATCTAACGGTCATACAGTTTTGCGTTTGCCTCCCTAGAAGATCTGAGTAAGGAGATTAAGATATGTCGAGGTGTTAGACAGGGATGTGTATTGTCGCCTCTCTTGTTCAATGTATATAGTGAAGGCATCTTTAAAGAAGCGCTGTCAGAGAAAACCGGTGGTATTGTCATAAACGGGGAAAGAATTAACAACTTGCGATACGCAGACGATACCGTTATCTTCGCCGACGGTCTGAAATATCTACATCTGGTTGAGTTAACAAGCATTTTCTTTAAGAAATATGGCCTAGATAAGAACCTAAAGAAAACCAAAGTCATGGCAACTTCAAAAAACCAAAGCACAAATCACAATAGACCATCTATAAATATTAATAATGATAACCTGGAATGGGGATCCTCTTACAAATATCTTGGCACATGGGTAACTGAAACAGCGGAACACACAAAAGAAATCAAGTGTCGAATTGCAGTAGTTCGCAGCGCTTTCATAAAAATAAAGAAAATACTCTGCAGCCGAGATATAACATTAGAACTGAGAACCAAAATGCTAAAATGCTATATATTCTCCATTCTATTGTATGGAATGGAGGCTTGGACACTTAAATCAGAAAACATCATGAACATAGTAGCATTTGAAATGTGGTGTTATAGGAGGATGCTGAGAATATCATGGGTTGACAAGGTTTCAAATGAGGAAGTACTACGCCGAATGATTAAAGCCAAAGAAATTAGTAACACCATAAAAAGGAGAAAATTAGAATATCTAGGACATGTTCTGAGAGGAGATAGATATAATATCCTTAAGCTAATTATTCAAGGCAAGAAAACGATTGGCAGAAGAATAATCTCTTGGCTGCGCAACTTGAGGAAGTGGTTTGAATGCACGTCCACAGAACTCTTCAGGCGGGCGATTGATAAGGTCCAAATAGTGGCGATGATTTCCAATCTCCGATAGGAGCGCAATTTCAAGAAGAAGAATGATTTTTAGTTTCTGTTAGAATATTTAATACTGTTACTTTTATAATGCACCTATTTAAGTATACCAGAAATTTAACAAATCCGTCACTCTCAAATTTACTTGTTCCTTACCATAGAAGACTTAACATAGTTTGTATAAATTTTAAATGTATATTTTAATTTAACTTCGTATCATCCCATACTTAAAAATAAATAATTTTTGGATTGTTTTTAACTAAAGTGCATTCAAAAAATTGCCAGATATTTGTCATATTTTATACTTGTTAATGGAAAACATTAAGGGCACTTTAATTATTAAATAAATTTGAATCACCCTTTATATTAAAATGTCATTGCATCTTGTTTGAAAAGGCGTGGACTTCATGGATGCAATAATTTTCATTTGATGTAAATAATTTTGAATATGCACTGCTCCATTTTGTAAAAATTTAAAATAATTCTCCAAGGAAGAAAAAAAAAGATAAAGACATAGACATACAGTTTGGAACAGCCAAATGAAATAAATTCGATAACGAATAAATAAGAGCGTGTTGGGAAAAACGCTTGGACACGTCGATTTTTATTTTTAAATGCGCATTTTTTTCAAAAAAAAAATAATTATATAGGGTGTGTCATGTGACAGTGGCCGATACGAACTTTCTTATTTTAAATATAACTCCCTGAATATTATTTATTTTTTTGATTTTTCAGAAAAATCTAGACATAATTTATGTACAATGTCCCATACCTATCTTCAACTGTTTCGGAAATATTAAGTTTTTTCAGATGTATTACAAAAATTAACATTAAAAAAAGAAAATTATATTATTTCACAAATAATGTAAAAAAAAACATTAATTTCAATTTAAGAAATGTTCAAAATGTTCGCCGCGAACGTCTTGGCAACATGCTAATCTGGTATAGAAAGAAATGTCTTCTAACGTTACTCAACATCTCAGGCGTGACAGATCTAATCGCAAGCGTGATTCTTCTTTTTAAGGCATGTAAGTTGAGTGGTTTAGTTTTGTATACAATACTTTTGACATATCCCCACAAAAAGAAGTCTAATGGCGTTAGATCAGGAGATCGTGCTGGCCATTCTATCGATCCGCGCCTCCCTATCCACCGATTTGGAAAATTTTGGTTCAGGTACTGCGGGACATTGATTTGATAATGGGGCGGTGCCCCATCTTGCTAAAACCATAGTATATTGGCAGGAATTTGTGGGTTTGCTGGATCAGGATATAAGTTTGTCAAAGTTGGCATGACATTATTTTGGAGCAGTTCTAAATATTTATCTCCATTCAAGTTGCCATCAATGAAAAAGGGACCTACGATATGATTTCCAACAATTCCTGCCCAAACAATAACTTTTTCAGGATATTGCGTTTGTTCCTCTCTCATCCAGTGAGGATTCTCATTAGACCAATAGCGGCAATTTTGACGATTAACATGACCGTGAAGTGTAAATGTGCTCTCATCAGAAAACAAAACATCTTCTAATTGGATCACATTGTTATCTAACATTTCCATCATTTGTTAACAAAAAAATGTTCTCCTGTCGAAATCGTCTTCCATGAGCTCCTGAGTTGGCATCATTTTATAGGGATGCATTTTACTTTCCTTTAATATTCGAAAAATTGATGTGTAGCTAATGTTGAACAGTGAGGCTGCTTTTCGACCAGAATTATGTGGGTTTTCTTGAAACTCGAGCATAACATCCAATTTCGCATCATCGCTTAGTTCATTGGCAACTACTTTTTTTGTCTGTCTTACATGACCAAGCTCGCGAAACTGTTTTTCTATTTTGCTAATTGTTCCTTGGGATATAGGCGGCAAATTTGAAAAATTTTCGTGAAATAAGCGAGCAACTTCCATTTGTGTCCGTGTGTTATCTCCTTAACCAATCATTTGTAGAATGGTTATTTTGTGCATTTCTGTTAAATGAACCATTTTTCTGATATTATTACGTACAGTTAACGAAATTCAAACGACAATAGCACTGACACTAATCACTACTGTCATGCAGACAGACAACAAGTTGCTAAGGCTATGAGTTTTATACGAAAATAAACAAAACTGTTTTTGTATTTTTTTTATTTCATATCAGTAAAAAGAAGGAATTAATGGTTTTTGATTATTTTTTCAATATTAAGAGCTAAATGGTAAATAAGTATTGAGTGTAATGTAGCGAATTTGTGAAATAAAATAAGTTTCTTTTTTCAATGTTAATTTTTGTAATACATCTGAAAACACTTAATATTTCCGAAACAGTTGAAGATAGGTATGGGACATTGTACATATATTATGTCTAGAATTTTTTGAAGAATTTAGAAAATAAATAATATACAGGGAGTTGTATTTAAAATAAGAAAGTTGGTATCGGCCACTGTCAAATAACACACCCTATATAATTATTTTTTTTTGAAAAAAATGCGCATCTAAAAATACAAATCGACGTGTCCAAGCGTTTTTCCCAACACGCTCTTATTTATTCGTTATCGAATTTATTCCATTTGGCTGTTCCACACTGTATAAACAAAATAAAAATAAAGGTACACCTATGGGCATAGATAAACAAAGACAAGTTTGCTAAAATAAACAGTTCTTTCGTCAGTTCGCGGTTTTAATGGTGTCTTGTAATGACAAATTTAAAAAATTATGCTATTAACTTTAAATATAAATCAATACTACAACATTTTCTTTAAAATTTTAAACCTTTAAAATAGAGAACATTAACAATTAAATATAAATTATTATTTTTGGAATATTTTTATGTCTATAGAAAATTATAAATTATTATTCTTAAAATATTTCCATGTCTATGCATCTAGTTATCGACTAATCATTTTTCGTTCTTACCTGACATTTTCGCTTGCATCTACATAATTCGTTTTATATAAACCCACTAAATTTTCCAAAATATCTCCTGTAAATTTTATTTCGACCATATAAGTTTTTCCACTCTTCAATACATCCGCCAAAGATATTTTCAATTTGAAATTGACATAATCGCGTTCGATAAATATTACTCTTATCGGAATATTTTCAGTTCTATATACAATTTTCTCTGTGGACGGTTCTGGTATAATGGTCGTAGGATCTGTCACAGCGACATTTTCTTTTGTTATTATCTCTTCGTCGGTAGGAATTGTCGTTTCTTCCAACATTGCCAACGTTGTATCTTCGGGAATAGCATTTTCTTCAACGTCTCTGCGGGATATATTGTGAAATGTGGTGTTACCTAGGATTTCTGGACTAGAGGTTGCTTCCACCTAAAAAATACGTGGTTAAAATGTTTAATCAGTTAACAGTATATTAAGCAACGAGGGCGGTTACTAGCTGATTGCCCACGATGGCAATGTTAGAACGCACGAGCAAAGAGATGATGAAAATACGTATGTTCAACAGAGTGGGCTGCAGAAAACAATCCATCCTGATATATAAGAATTTAAGCAAATGCTGAAACACGTTGATTCTTGTTCCAAGGTGGACACATTTTTACGATACAGATATTTCTCATTTGCTAACCTTCTCCCTTTCACTATTCCAGCCCCTTGATTTAAAATAGGAAAGTACCATCATTAGAAAAACATTAAGATGGAGTATTCAGGCATACGATTATCCATGATTTATGAAGTAAAAACTACTTTAGCCGCGTTAGGCACTTTTTGGCAGGGCAAAATCTTATGGGTTTGCGTCACCAACATGCTCATGACTGGCGCAAGCGCCACGGCCCTGTGCTATAAGCGTTAGACGCTTTTTGGATGGGTGAAATCTCGTGCGTTTGTGTCGTCGAAATTCTTATAGCGGTATATCTGTAGCTATACAGATGACTTATTGTGCAACATAAGGGCTGTGTATATCTTTTAAGTGAAATTGAATGGATTTAGTAAAAAGTTTAATGTGTATATACTGTGTGTTGGAAATCAGTACTTCCAACTGTTCAATTCCTCTTTGAGAAATTCCTTGATTTTTAAAACTACTCAGTACGGCCCCGACGCCGACAAAAATCAACTAAAAGTCACGCATTCATTACGTGGAAATTAGCTTTCGTATAAACAAAGGGTCCGGTGCTATTTACAGATCATATTACGAACACGTGCAGTTAGTTCGAGAACATTCCAATCGTCGCGCGCAATTCTTGGCACGCAGTTAGACGGTCACAGTGACCAATCAAAAACGCTTAATTTAAAACGAAAAGCCACATTCGAAACGGTTCCGGCTTCTCGAGGCTCTTTTGCATTCCGAACAATGCAGAGCACAGCGCTTCGCCTATCTTCAGCCGAGGTATAACCTCTAGCGTTCAGAGCAATACTTTAAAAAACACCATGTTAAATACAAGTTAAATACATCAAACAATAGCTAGTAACCAGTGAAATGTGAAATAATTCTAATGATACAGGAGGCTTTAAAACTGTAAGCTACATGTATTAAAGTTAACAATATATTATCGATGACACGTGTTTGTTTCATTTAAAAGGCAGTAAACCCGTTAGCCTACAGTAGTAAAAAGACAGATCGAGCCAGCGATTAGTGAGTTATCGAAGGATTCAACATTTCTACGTAGTAAAACGACGCCGTCCTAGAGCAAGGAAGTCAGCACGCAATAGAGGTTCCGGAGGGGAAGCTGTCCACACCTCATCATACAGCATACCTCCAAGCCCTATTAAGCCTGGTGGGGTCGGCGCCGGCGCGCAATGTGCATTGTTGAAATAGTGTTTTTTTATTATTATTTGAATTGTTTAATTGTAGAATTATTGTGCAGTACACTTCTATCAGCAGTCTCTACAACTGTCATTTTTTTTTATATTTACACCGTCTTTGCAAAAAAATTCTTAATTAATTTAAAGTGCAACACCTCTTTAAAATGAAACGCAACGCCTATGTTTTGATAATGTGTCAATTTTTTCTGTCACATCAAAAGTAGGTATTTAGTTTTAATGCTAAGCAATACGCTATCTGGCGGAATAAACTCGCATCAATATTACGTGACCAGCAAGTGTGATTGCTTTGTGTTTATTTACCTGGAAGCGTGCATTTGTGTGAAGATTATAGTTGTTTAATAGTGACTAATAATTTGTTAAAAGTGAAAATGACCAGCAGAGAAATTTGTTGTGAACCTGGATGTAACTATGTGTGTAAAAAAATCCCGGCTTAAATTAAAAATGGGAAAGAGAGTTACCAAAAACATGAGAGTTTGAGTTGTTGCTACATGTTTGCAGGATTCCGAAGCACCAGGCTTACAGCTGCAGGTTAATTCATTTATTTCAACTTTACTAGCTAAACTAAATGAAAAGGATCCATTAATTTCATGTGGATCACTTTTAATAGCACTGGTCTGCATACAATAAGATCTGATAATCCACTCATTATCCTTTTTTTTTTCTTTGACACCACAAACAATAACGTAGTTTGCTGTCAGAACAACTTCACCCTCCACAATTCATCGACTACTTGGAGTAGCAGCCAGGTAAACAAAAATTGAGGACAATGGTAAAAACATATCAGTTCAAATATCGAAATTTTCACTACGCTTTTCTTAGTAAACATCACACTTGGCGTCAAAAACATATGTTTTTCGACAGAATAACAGCGCGGGAAAATAACTGTTAATAATAAATCGAATTTTGTAAAAAAATGGCACCTACTTTTATATGTACAGTTGTGTTGTTTTTTGTTACCATTTACCTATATTAAATTTACATTTATGTACTAAGTTACTTACTTAACTTACTTATTATATAAGTGTGCTGATAAATTTATATAGGTATTATATTTTTTAAATTTAGCACTGCTGAGCTTATTTTATTTACCGCTTTAAAATAGTAAAATTACCTTTATAATAATAGGGTACACTAATATAGGTAATACCTACCTTAATAAAAAAAAATATATATATTAATAAAACAAAACTTAAATAAATAATAAAATTAGGAAAAAAAAAATTTATTACGTATATCTTTAAATTATTATTATTTATTTGCAGGGTGATACAAAAGGGTAGCAACAAATTCTATCAAGCTAAAAGATACGCAACACATAAATATGTTAATTAAAGGCGTTATCTAACGAGTAAAATTTGTTTCTTCCCAATGTATACCCATTTACTACAAACTTATAGATGTTAGAATATTTGAGCACTGTGGATATATTTTATAATTAAATATTTGTTGTGAAACTCATGTAAATATATATTTATTGTATATTATTTTTGTTTAATTTTAAGTTTACATTTTGTCTTTTTTTTTAATTTGATTATTGATGCAAAGCTTTTTAAGTTTTATCTTTTTTTTTGAGTTACACTTTAAAATACAATATCAAAATATATTACCAACAAAAAAAGACTCTTATAGAAAGAG
The DNA here is from genome assembly GCA_950111635.1 of Agelastica alni. Lineage (NCBI taxonomy): Eukaryota > Metazoa > Arthropoda > Insecta > Coleoptera > Chrysomelidae > Agelastica > Agelastica alni. The sequence goes on along the minus strand of OX467712.1, from coordinate 53,171,856 downwards.
CTATATTGCTATGCTAAAGCTTTTGGCTCTTTTGTTTTCGAGCTGGATGCAAGCTTTTACATCCAGGAGAGTAGTGGTGCTGGTGCTGGTAACTGAACGCCAATTGGCTGAGAGCCTATTGCGCGTAGTTTAAATTTTGGACGGTACCGTACCAAAATTTTATCCATTTAGATCAGTGTGTTCAGAATATTTAAAATTATACCAAACCTTATGCTTGCAAGAAGAGGTTTGGAAACTCCCTCAAACCAAGGGCAGATGCTAGGGGTACCAAAGCGTACAGTAAGAATGTCTGTAAAAACTGAATTTGGGAAAAACACAAATATTACTGGAAAAGTAGACCAAAAAACAAACAGGGGAAAGAATACATCAAAGGACCGTGTCATAAAAGAACGGCAGAACTGGTAGCAATGAATAGAAATCAGCTAAGAATAACTACGGGGCTCTTGACCGGTCACGCACCAGTAAAGGAGCACCTGAACAAAATGGGACTGTATAATGATGACCTGACCTACAGCTTGTGCGGCAAGGATCCGGAAACAGTAAAACACATTCTGTGCTACTGCGTGGCACTGGACCGCAAAAGACAGGAAATATTTGGGCAGCCAACCGGCGACCCAGAGTTATATTGCTCCCACCCAGTACAGAACTTATACAAGGTACGAAAGTACTGGATTGGGTACAATGTTATAAAACATAGGCAACATACAATAGGACAACAGGCCCAAGTGTCACCGGAAGCAATAGCCAGACGGACCTAAATAGGGGTGAAGTTTTTAGTGAGTAGTCCTGACATCAGTCAATGAGTCTCACAGTAGACCTTGAGCTAAAAAAATCATAACATCTCCGTAAAGGATTTTCTCCACCTCTGCAAAAAAAAACCTTATGCTTATACGAATTTTGTAAAAATTTGTAATTTGATACCGAGACATTTTGTTTAACATTGATGTAAGTAAATCAATTTAGGTATTTTTTAAATACTTTTAAAATGGTATATTTAATTGCAAAACGAGTTAATATTATATTTATATTTTTTAATACAATACTCAAAAAAAATTTGATAGGTATATTATCAAAACTTAGGTGTTACGTTTCATTTTTAAGAGGTGTTGTTTCTTAACTTTTTTTACAAAGACGCTGTAAATATCTAAATATCTGTCTATATGCCTTTTTAGGTAACAACAGACAGCTAGAGCAAAGCATGCCTGGCCATAACTGGAGCTATGTCCAGCACACCAACGGCAGCGATGAAACACCTTCTACATCTTCCTCCCCTAGATATTCTTTTAGAGAGGGAGGCCAGGATAGTCTTCTACAGATTTCTGTCTTTGGAAAGTCAAATCAATGGAGAGCAACTCGGGGATCACTCCGGGATACTGAGTGAAACAAAAATTACCAATTTCTCAGGATGGTTCCTGACTTGCTAGCCACAAAAATACACGTAGAAAAGTCGTTCAAAGTCCTCTTTCCGAAGAGAGACGAATGGGTGAGGGGAATACTCACGTACTGGTCCGATATACCAGGGTTAACTCACTCGAAGGCGTTTCTACCTAAACCCTCGACAAACACAACTAAGCAGATCCTAGAATGGAGCAGGAATGACCTGCGAATTCTAACGGGACTGCTTACAGGACACTGTCGTCTAAGATACCATCTCAGAAAGATAGGTCTGAACCAACAAACGGACTATCGGTTTTGCTGCGTGGAAGACGAAACTGCTTAACATATACTATGTTCATGCCCCAGCCTGGGAAGAATAAGGTACAACATATTTGGTCACACCAACCTAGAACCTACCGATTTCAAAAAAATCTCACCCTATACAACCATGAACTTTTTAAGAAGGGCTGGATTGTGCGGTGAACTGTAAGCCTCTAGGATTGAGCTACAATAGACCTACTAAGGGTCGCGGTGAAGGGGCGACCCTGCCCCACTCACATGATACCTACCTACCATATGCCATTTTAATGATGTGCCACACATGGTACATTTCCAATTTGTAACTAAGGGGTTGGGGAAGTGGAAGGGAGGGGATTAACAAATGACAGATATTTGTATCGTATTCCATCTTGGAACAAAAATCGACGTGTTTCAGCATTTCCCTAAATTCTAATGATTACTGACAAATATTGGGGTGGACTGTTTTCTGTAACGCACTTCGTATATTTAACCTATTGATCACCTTTGAAGTAGAGTACTGTTATTTTAATATTCTTACTAATGAGAAGTGTTGGAATACTTTTTTAATTAACATCATGAAATAAAAGAAACCTCTTACGGTAGCATAAGTAGATACTGGTATTATTTTTATTTTTTTGACGTTCAATGAAAATCAATATAATAGCTTAACTGTAAAAATAAGGGAACTTTAAAGAAACATAATTAATAAAATTTAACATTTCAAATAATAGATGCTAAATAGAAACAACATTTTAAATGATATTCTTTTAACCATGTTTTATATTTAATTGTGCAACATTTCTATGGTATACCAGTAACAAATGAAGCCAACAAACTTACCTGTTTGGTAATATAAACTCTTATGTCTGATTCAGTAATGTTGAGGTCGTCTACATGTAGCACAATTTTATTCGTGTCTTCAACACAATTGACTTCGATGACTACGCGACCGGTAAACGTAAAGTTTCTATTGTTATCTTCGTCTAAAAGGGGATGTACCCACAGTCTATAATGCAAAGGATATAATGTCTTTGGTAATCTAAGAGCTTCTTTGGTCTGTTCTTCGTTTATTGTGTCATTTATTAACTTTTCTATATCATTTACTTCTTTGACTATCTGTAACAAATAAATGGTTGGTTACAGAATGGGACGCTTTTTGGGAAACCAACACATAAAAGTAAATTCATAATTAAATATTAATTGACAAATTATTTAAGGTTTATAAAATATTTTAAAATATATTTCAGAAAATTCGCTTAAATCTATGAAAATATGCATAGAAACAATTAAATATTGAACGTATTTAACGTAACAAATACTCAATTTTGGACGTTTGAAGTAAGAGTGCGTTGTGGCTGAATAGTACAGTTATCTCTTTATAACGTCAGTGTATTCAGGTTCAAGTCCCCGAGTATCCAACTTTTTTTAAAAATATTAAAATATTGTTAGGCTTTTGGGAACGCGACCAAGCAGCCGAAAAGTTCACAGCATGCCACAAAAAGTTACCATTTCAAAAATGCGCTGGAAACTATTACTAGCGTATATTTCAAACGTGGTACATCAGCATTTGATTACATACCAAAGTTACCGATTAAAATAACATTAATTAACCTTTGTTGGAGAAGTGGTAACGTACCAGACGACTGGTGCAAGGCAGTTATCGTGCCTCTTTACAAGGGAAAAGGTTCACAGCAGGACTGTAAGAACTACTGAGGTATTAGTTTACTCAGCATAGTCGGCAAATTGTAAGCAAAGATATTGATTAAAAGAGTAACAAAAGAAACTGAGAAGATGATATGGGATGAGCAAGCAGGATTTAGAAGAGGAAGGAGATGTTTGGATCAGATCTTTTCATTACAGGGTATAGCCGAAAAAATTTTGGCTAGAAGTCAGAAGGTCTATTGCGCTTTTATAGACTTGGAAAAGGCCTATGACAGAGTGGTGAGTAAATTGTGGTCGACATTGTCAATGTATAGGGTGGGTGGTAGTTTAATACGAGCACTGAAATCACTTATATACTTACATACCTTATTTAAAGGTAAGTTATTTTTAAAATGTGGTGAAAATATAGCTAAAGCATTAAAGTTAATGCTACAATTATTTAAAAAAATTAAGTGTTGTCAAATAACTCGTTTTAGCTTCATCAGACATGTAATCTTGCTAAACACTATATTTGTGAAAGGTCAAACCACAAACCATTTTAAATAGTACAGTGAAACTTCTCCATCACGGAAACCAACGGAAAAAATAATTGTCCGTTATGTAGAGTTGTCGCTAAATCAGTTGAAATAAAAAAAGTTTATATTTGCTTGATCTTAAATTATACATTTTCGTACATGTATATACACAAATAAAAAACTTATGTTAAAAAAGGTAGGTTGTATTACTTAGTAAAAAAAAATCATCAATTTCAGTTTGTTTTTGTTTTGACTTACCATTGTGTCACTTTTATTTATAAAAAATAGGTCATGCAGCTCTAAATTTTCCTCAATTTCTTCCGCATTACAACCGTTTCTTAAAAAACCGTACCTAATAAAACACTTTTTAATTGTTTTGGCAACACCTTCAGTTTTAATCCTCTTTTTTTTAGTAGAATTTAATTATCACTAGATAAAATTTTCTTTAAATTGTCACTAATTTCCCCATTTTAATCCAGTCAAAAATACTGTGAAATCGGGTTTTTGAAAGATATAGCTAAAACTATATGTAATTAATCAGAAAAATGCGTACAAAACTGTGGGTAAAGTAAAAAAGTTCTCAACCCCTGAAAGAGGGTGTAAAAAATTAAAAACTACCCCGAAATACGTTTTTGGGTTATATACGAGCACTGGAATCACTTTACGAGGATTCCACTGCTTGTGTCAGGATAAACGGAGTTTGCACGGACTGGTTTATCATCAAAAAAGGTGTAAGACAGGGATGTGTGGCTTCGCCATGGCTGTTTAACTTATTCATAGACAATTGTTTAAAAGATTTGAAAGAGAGTGCGTATGGATTGAAAATAAATGATTTGATCGTCAAATGCCTTCTTTACGCCGATGATCAAGTCATATTAGCGTCATCTGGAGAGGAGTTGCAGGCGATGGTTAATGTTATGCATGATGCCCTGAAAATCAATGGGATGAAAATAAATGTAAGCAAAACGAAAGTCATGGTTTTTTAAAGAGAAGAAAGCATGACAAACTGTGGAGTTTCGATTGAGGGAGAAAGAATGAAACAAGTAAATGAATTTGTATACTTGGGTTCAAAGTTTACGAGAGATGGAAAGTATGATATTGAGCGAAGGGTGTTGGCAGGAAATCAAATGAATGGGGCACTGCATAGCTTTATGAATAGCCAGAAAGTGTCAAAACAGGCACGTCTGGCTGTGTGTGTTGTTTCCTACACTTATGTATGGTAGTGAATGTTGGGTTTGGCAGAAGAAGCATGAAAATAGGGTTAATGCTGCGGAGATGAGTAGTCTAAGAAGTATAGCCGGAGTGACTCGGTTGGATAAGGTAAAGAATAGTGAGATAAGAGAACGCTGTGGTGTAAAAGAAGATGTGGTTACAAAGATAAATAAAGGAATGCTTAGATGGTTTGGACACGTTGAAAGGATGGATGAAGAAAGATTAACGAAACAAATTTATAAAGCGAGTGTGAATGGAAAAGTCGGTAGAGGTCGACTTCGGAGATCATATCTTGATCAGATCAACATTATTTTGAGGAAAGGCCAGGTCATGAGCATGTATGACAGCACTGATGAAAGTAGAGAAAGTAAAAGATGTGTGTAAGAACCGTAGCAAGTGGAAGGAAGTGGTCTTTGTCTACCCCTATGGGAAAAAGGCGTGACTTTATGTATGTATGTATTTTGAAAATATCAAAAAGTTTAAAATAAAAGTTGTAGAGCATAAAATTTTAGGCCTACCTCTTTCAAATAAATTTTCCTCTTAAACGCACCCTTTCACCCCTACGACGGTTCAGAGTAACAAAAAAAAGGAAATACAATAAAACATAAAAATTGGGCTTTTTCATTTTTTTTTTATTTTTTTAAAAAAGTCACAAACAACAATCGTAGAGGAATTTTTTTTTATCCCTTCTATTAAAAGTCAAGCGGTAAAAACGGTTTTTGCTCGATATTTCACTTAAAACGGGTAATACATAAAAAAAATATTTTTTCACATTAAAAAAAAAAACTAAAAATTCATATTCATTTTTAAATAACCCGTTTTAAGTAAAATATCGAGCAAAAACCGTTTTCACCACTTGACATTTAATAGAAGGGATGAAAAAAATTTCTCTACGATTGTTAACTTTTTTAAAAAAATTAAAATAGCTCAATTTTTATATTTTATTGAATTTTTTTTTTATTACTCTGAACCGTCGTATGGGTGAAAGGGTGCGTTTTTAGGTGAAAAATGGTTAGAGAGAGGTAGGCCTAAAATTTTATTCTCTACAACTATTATTTTAAATTTTTTTTGATATTTTCAAAATATAACCCAAATATCGTATTTCGGAGTAGTTCTTAATCTTTTTTCCCTTCGCAGGGGTTGAGAACTTTTTTATTTTACCCACAGTTTTTTACGCATTTTTTTGATTATTTTTAAATAGTATCAGCCAAATCTGTCAAAAACCTAATTACATTTTAATTATTTTTTTCACCGATATTTTTTCTTTTAAATTTAAAAGCATTCTCTTAGCCGAAGACCAGCGGCGGTAAACTTGTCGCTAAGGTTACCTGCTCCACTGATGCGACATGTAAATTGGCCGCCGGAATTTAGGGGTTCAGTCAATTCCTATAGGTAAATTGGTCACCGGGTTTTTATATCGGAACCAAAAAGAAAAACAAATAGTGCACTTTACTTTGACTAGGGCAGGCTGATACTGGATACTTCAGAAAAACTAACGGAATGGTGCGACTACATCGAGCACCTATCTCACGATACCCGGCCAGAACTTCAGAAAAAATTCTTTAATCAAGGCCAAGGCTTGGACATAACGAAGGCAGAAGTTCAGTATGCGCTGTCAATTTCAAAAAATGGGAAAGCTAGTGGTCCTGATGACGTCTATATAGAAGTTCTAAAAATACTGCAAAACGAAGAATCACTGAACACGCTGGTTCTTATCCAAAGGTGCCGGGACATGTCGGTGACCGTTTACGCATGTTTCATCGATTACGAAAAAGCCTTTGATAAAGTAAAGCACGAAAAACTGATCAACATTCTTAAAGAAATAGGACTGGAACAACGAGACCTTAGAATAATAGCCAACATTTACTGGAACCAAAGTGCTCAAATAAGAATCGATAACACCGCGTCCGACGAGATCAAAATCCTGAGAGGCGTTCGTCAAGGATGCATTTTATCACCACTGTTATTTAATTTGTATTCCGACAGGATATTTCAAGAGGCGTTGGATGAATGTGACGAGGGGATATCTGTCAATGGGATTAATATCAACAATCTGAGGTATGCGGATGACACGGTTCTTGTTGCCGACTCACTGGAAGGACTGCAGGAGCTGGTAAGCCGCGTGACGGCTGCAAGCTCAGAGGCCGGACTTAGCCTGAACGTGAGAAAGACAAAGTGGCTAGCAGTTAGCAAATCAAACAACGTGGACGGACACCTGACAATTAACGGTCAACGAATTGAGCGAGTAGAAACTTTTAAATATCTTGGGTGTCAACTAAATGAGAAGTGGGACAGCATGCAGGAGATTCGTGCCAGAATAGAACAAGCTCGTGCTTCGTTCCTGAAAATGCGTAAAGTACTTTGTAGCAGAAATTTAAGCTTGCCTCTGCGCGTCCGAGTGCTTCGCTGTTACGTGTTTAGCATACTGTTTTATGGAATGGAAGCTTGGACTTTGACAGATGCGATGTGCAAAAAATTGGAGGCCTTTGAAATGTGGACGTACAGAAGGCTATTAAGAATCTCCTGGGTAGAAAGAGTGCGTAACACCGAGGTACTTCAACGCCTCGACAAGCAGCTGGAAGTTCTGTTTACACTAAAAAAGCGCAAACTGGAGTATTTTGGTCACATCTTAAGAAATGACAAGTATGGACTTTTAAAGCTTATTATAGAAGGGAAGATCGAAGGACGAAGAGGCCCGGGTAGAAGAAAGATATCCTGGCTAAAAAACTTAAGACAATGGTATGGAGTGAGCACTACCACATTGTTCCGCCGAGCTGTAGACAAGGTTCAGATAGCGCTGATGATTGCCAACGTCCGAGGAGGACAGGGCACCTAAAGAAGAAGAAGTTTATTATTCAAAAGCAACATTATAATAGTACCTAAAAACTACAATAATAGTACATAATCGCAGTCTCAACAAGACATATTATATACATTACAAAATGAATAAGTTTTAACAATAAATATGTATGCATATTACAGTCAGTCTACATTGACCAGCTCATTATTTTGAAGGAACATCTATCTATATATTTACGTATATTGTATATGATACGCAGTTTGTATTTTTACATACGTTTCAATTTGACATTCTTTTAACTTTTCAAGGAAGACATAAGTATATGAAGGGATGTGTTGCGTAAAAGGAAAAATTAAATTTTGCATGAAAAGATTCGCAACAATTAGTCGTTCTTGTAACCGAGGCACCTTCTTCCGCCCACATAGTAGGAGGAAAGTTTGCGATTTCGACGATGTAATATGTCTCTAACAAATAGTCACAAAATTTATCCAAAAGTTCACTGTCTGGTTTGTACGACATTAATCCGATTGACTTAATCTTTCGATACCATGCTTGATGTAAATAGAATTAGCAACCGCTTATTTTTACGTCTGGCCAAACCCACCTTAATGCTAGGTGGATGGCCTTTTCAAAATCAACGAAAATTTGCCGTGGATCAAAAGTAAGACCATACGTTTTATTAATCTTGCATTTTAGTACGTATAACCATGTTTTATAGCAGTCAGTTGTCTTACATGGTAGCAAACAAAAAACTAATGGAACATAATGGCCATTTTGGAGTCCGTGAATAGTAAAAAACTGTAAGAAAAATACAATGATATTGTTCACCTTTATTGGTTAACAGCGTTTCGCCGTATGCGCTGCTGAAAACTCCATGCAATTCTTCTATGTTCTTAGGAATTGGACCTGGACGGATTTTGCTTTTGTTATAGATATGTTATAGTTGTAAGATACGGTGGCAAATTTGCTGCTAAAGCTCTACAAATAATTTTTGAAGCCATTTCACTGATATCTTCTCTTGCCTTTCTCTTGCATGCACTTGAAATAGATTTTCTGCACACTTCCTTTTCGAATGCTCCGTGATTGTGCGCATCCTCCCTTTTGGATATCAGGTTCTCCGTTCCAATAGTGTAAAGCCTTGCTTTACAATGCAAATTCCTTTGGCAACACCTCCATGATGTTTCTCCACTTTTCAAGACCTTGTCTTCTGAGAACGTAAAATTTTCGCACAAAATTAAACTTCTCCCACGTTCACTTTCAGTAACTTACACCGACATTTTTCACTATGATTCACTTCGCTCGTAGGTATAAATAGCAATGAATGAAAGCAAATTGACAAGAAACTGTTTATTTCAGATTTGAGGTATATATGCCCAATAACCAATAACCTATTGTTCCGAACCTACCGATGTAGGTAGGTACTTAAGAAAACGCCGGCGACGAATTTACATGTCAGTAGTAGCGACCCCTTTCGAAATGCAGGTAAAGGGATTACCATGACGACCAAATTTCATCCGTCCCCAAAAGACATTGTTACTCTGTGATCAGATTGTCGCAACTAAATTGGGAATGTGCAAAGGATGAATAAATTTTAAAATGGGTTTCTCCAAATCAAACTCGAAATAACTACTTACTCTGTTTCATGACTTTAAGTACCTACTTATTTAATTAGTTTTAAGGCTGCAATAGGTTATTTGGGGTTTCCGAGCCCCTTTTTTCAAACGCATTTATTGTCCGTTGTCGTCAGCTGGATAAAATTACAAGAATTACATAGAAAAAATGTGGGTTAATTTTGTACGCAGTCGTTGTGAGTAGGGTTCGTTGTTCAGGGGTGTCTCAGCCTATTAACACACATATGAAATGTTCGGTATCCTGAAAATGTTTCGTTTCGGAGAGGTTTTCGTTGTGCAGAGGTGTCTGTTAACAAAAGTTTCACTGTAGAACAATTATTCATTATCAACACATTCTTGTGTGAAGAATAAGAACTGGAACTCATCAATTGGTAAGAAAAACAAAAACAGTTTACTGCGAAAGATTCACAAAAGGACTAGAGATGGATTTCTACGGACAACAGAAACAAGTATGGCGCTGTATAAGACAACAAAGAAGTGAAATGAAAGAACTAGTTGAAATAGAACACATAGAAGAGGATAAATGGGTGGCCTTCCTGACAGAAATGTTTAAAAAAGAAAACGAGGAATCTCTACAAGAAACGCCAAGTATAATAACTGACGAAAAGACCAAAATCTCCCAAAAAGATGTGAAACAAGCAATAGATAAACTAAAAAATAGAAAGTCACCAGGAGAAGATCAAATACCAAATGAACTCTTAAAATATGGAGGTAATTGCCTTGTACAACAACTGTAACTTCTTATTAAAAAAACAATCACCACGAACAGAATACCAGATGAATGGAGGAGAGCGATCATGCTGATGTTCTTCAAGAAAGGAGATAAGAAAAACACCAAAAATTATCGAGCAATAAATCTTTTAAATACAACACTCAAATTGACATCAAGAATAATAGCGACAAAAATAAACGAACGAATAACTCTGCAAGAGGAACAGCAAGGATTCCGGACAGGAAGATCATGCACGGATGCAATTTTTGTAATAAGACAAATAAAAGAAAAGTCGCTGAAATACAACAAACCAGCATATATGTGCCTGATAGATTTGAAGAAAGCGTTCGATAGAGTGAGAATTCAGGACGCGATACATTTATTATAAGACAGGGGAGTACCACTGGATTTAGTAAAAACCATTGAGAATGTATATAAATATAACAACTATGGTAAGATCTAGAGGAAAACTCTCACAACCTATCAAGTATGAAACTGGCATTAGACAAGGATATTTGCTGAGCCTATTAATATTTAATCTAATAATGGATGAAATCATAAAGAAAGTTAAAAAAGAAGAGGATATAGAATAGGAGAAAAGGAAATACAGATAATATGCTACGCCGACGACGCCATAATAATAGCCGAAAATGAAGATGACCTACAAAGATTAATTAAAGAATTCGAAGATATGGCGCGCATATACAACATGATGATCTCAACAGAGAAAACTAAATCGATAGTGATATCAGCGGAACCGAGACGATGTAAACTGGTCGTAAATGGAAAAATAATAGAACAAGTGATGGAAACGGAATACTTGGGAATTAAAATGTTAAGCTACGGAAAAGTAGAGAAAGAAGTACAAAAACAAGTGAACATGGCGAACAGAGCAGCAGGATCTCTCAACAATGCAATTTGAAGAAACAAATACCTCACAAAGGAAACGACAACTAGGATATATAAATCAACAATAAGACCGATAATGACGTCAACAGCGGAAACAAGAGCAGATACGGCGAAAACAAAAAAATTACTGGAAACAGCAGAAATGAAAATCTTACGAAAAATAGCAAACAAAACTTTAAGAGACAGAGTAAGAAGTGAGGAAATACGAGCGAGATGTGGTATAGAGGAAATAAACAGGTGGACCAAAAGAAGAAAAATAGAATGGAATCAACACATAGAAAGAATGACAGAAAATAGAACAGTACGAATAGCAAGAGACAAATCGCCAAATGGAAGAAGATCGATGGGACGACCGAGGAAAAGATGGTCAGACAACATCAATTGAGGCTAAAAACCGATGTAAAACAGGCATGAGCCTATTAATAAAGTAGAAAGAAGAAGAAGAAGACATTCTTGTTTGTACTGTGTTAAAAAATTATGCATTGGCATTTGCCAAAAGTAAAAAGTGCAATATTTACACGTTGTTACTCTTAAGTTAAAGCTATTAAAGATAAACAACATCACCTTATTCATCAATCTATCAGTTTTAATGCCTTTGTATTGTGTAAATGATTCAGTAATGGTCAAAATGATAATTATAATGTTATTTAAATTTATTTATAATTTATTGTAAAGAACCTTTAATAATTATCGGGAATCACTGCAAAAACCTCAATAAAAACAGGGTAAAACACAACTGTTGAATATTTTTTTAATTTCCATGAATAATTAATAATTCTATGAAAGGTTATCGCCAAAGGTAAAGAATTTTCCTTGACATTATAACAATGTGACTGGGAGATGCCTACAATAAATTAAAATATTTTAATTAAGTTTGCGCATTTATTTAAAAAATCATGGAAAAATATAAACTTTCGCTTAAATCGTACAACATAAACCAAAAGTATTTTTGAATTTACTGTATGATAGAAAACTTGTATAGTTTAAACCAGTGATTCTCAACCTTTTTTATGTCGCGGCACACTTTTAACAATTTCCAAATTTGGCGGCACACGAAGAAAAAGATAAGTTTAAAAGTTGTTCACTTACCTATAATACACAGTGTAAAATAGTTAATAATTTTGAATGTAAAATAAAATAATATATACTACAAAATAACAGTAAGTTAATAATAAGAATACTTTTAATGAGAAATTTGAGCTTGTTGTTTTTTGATAATTTCATTTATATTTGATCGTAAAAATGACAGACATGGTTCTGCCTTTCGTTTCCCACTGCAAAAACTGTTTTTGTAGTGGGCAAGGGCCCACCTACCTTTCGGCATAACGCCTGCTCACCACTCAACATCCACCGAAACCACCGTCAAGGGAACCCACACTCCAAAAATTAGCGAAGAAAGAAAAAGCCCCATGTATAAATTTATTTACCCCGGTTTTTGATTGTATAAAAGTGTATAAATATAAGATAAAAAGTGTATAAAGTAGGATTAATGGTAAATAAATAAGTAAAATAAGTAACGATTTTGTTGTAAAAGTGTGTATAAATGTAGCGAATGTCCCGTCTTCGTCGTCAGAAATCATACCTTCGCTCCATTCATTTATCCAGGCTATCATGTTCCTGTCCTCTCTGTCTATATTTGTTGGTGGATATTGAAGTTGTTTTGTGTTTAACTTTTCCGTCAGTCTTCTCCTAGCTGCCGTCCTGTTGTCTTTAGTGCAATCGTTTATTATGTCGTCCTGATCTTCTTGTATGTTGCATCTTGAGCAGTTACCATCGGTGTCCCTGAGTTGGAACCTCCGATAGTAACTGTTCATATGCCCGTGTCCCGTGATTAATTGTACGGCTTTCCATTTGAGGTCTGCTATTGTGTGCCTGACCGTCTTAAACATGTATGTTTTCCTCCCCGTTAGTGCATCGTCCCAGCATTTTTTCCAGGCATCCATTATTTTGTTTTGTCTCATGCCTTGTATGTCTTTCTTTGTTTGTATTACAATTGTAGCGTCTGGTTCTGTGTGCCCTAATTTAGCGAGTCTGTCGGCCTCTTTGATTCCAGTGTCTCTTCTAGGTCACTTGTATACAGTGTGGAACAGCCAAATGGAATAAATTCGATAACGAATAAATGGGAGCGTGTTGGGAAAAACGCTTAGACACGTCGATTTGTATTTTTAGATGCGCATTTTTTTCAAAAAAAAATAATTATATAGGGTGTGTCATGTGATAGTGGCCGATACCAACTTTTTTATTTTAAAAACACCCCCTGTATATTATTTATTTTTTGGATTCTTTAGAAAATTCTAGACATAATTTATGTACAATGTCCCATACCTATCTTCAACTGTTTCGGAAATATTAAGTGTTTTCAGATGTATTACAAAAATTAACATTAAAATAAGAACATTATTTTATTTCACAAATAATGTAAAAAAAAACAAAAAAAACATTAATTTCAATGTAAGAGATGTTCAAAATGTTCGCCGCGAACGTCTTGGCAACAAAAAGAAGTCTAATGGCGTCAGATCAGGAGATCGTGCTGGCCATTCTATCGATCCGCGCCTCCCTATCCACCGATTTGGAAAATTTTGGTTCAGGTACTGCCGGACATTGATTTGATAATGGGGCGGTGCCCCATCTTGCTAAAACCATAGTATATTGGCAGGAACTTGTGGGTTTGCTGGATCAGGATATAAGTTTGTCAAAGTTGGCATGACATTATTTTGGAGCAGTTCTAAATATTTATCGCCATTTAAGTTGCAATCAATGAAAAAGGGACCTACGATATGATTTCCAACAATTCCTGCCCAAACAATAACTTTTTCAGGATATTGCGTTTGTTCCTCTCTCATCCAGTGAGGATTCTCATTAGACCAATAGCGGCAATTTTGACGATTAACATGACCGTGAAGTGTAAATGTGCTCTCATCAGAACACAAAACATCTTCTAATTAGATTACATTGTTATCTAACATTTCCATCATTTGTTCACAAAAATACGTTCTCCTGTCGAAATCGTTTTCCATGAGCTCCTGAGTTGGCATCATTTTATAGGGATGCATTTTACTTGTCTTTCTTGAAACTCAAGCATAACATCCAATTTCGCATCATCGCTTAGTTCATTGGCAACTACTTTTTTTGTCCGTCTTACATGACCAAGCTCGCAAAACTGTTTTTCTATTTTGCTAATTGTTCCTTGGGATACAGGCGGCAAATTTGGAAATTTTTCGTGAAATAAGCGAGAAACTTCCATTTGTGTCCGCGTGTTATCTCCATAACCAATCATTTGTAGAATGGTTATTTTGTGCATTTCAGTTAAATGAACCATTTTTCTGATATTATTACGTACAGTTAACGAAATTCAAACGACAATAGCACTGACACTGATCACTACTGTCATGCAGACAGACAAGTTGGCTATGAGTTTTATACGAAAATAAACAAAACTGTTTTTGTATTTTTTTTATTTCATATCAGTAAAAAGGAACGCATTAAGGGTTTTTGCTTATTTTCTCAATATTAAGAGCTAAATGGGAAATAAGTATTGAGTGTAATGTAGCGATTTGTGAAATAAAATCATTTTCTTTTTTTAATATTAATTTTTGTAATACATCTGAAAACACTTAATATTTCCGAAACAGTTGAAGATAGGTATGGGACATTGTAAATGAATTATGTCTAGAATTTTCTGAAGAATCCAAAAAATAAATAATATACAGGAAGTTGTATTTAAAATAAGAAAGTTGGTATCGGCCACGTTCTCATTTATTCGTTATCGAATTTATTCCATTTGGCTGTTCCACTTTGTATGTTGTATGTAGTGTTGTTTTTTTGTAGAGTTTCTAAGTGTTTCTTGATGTTGATTATAATTTTATTTTTATTATTTCCGTTTTCTAATCGTTGTATAACTGTTTTTAAGTCCGTTTTTTGTTTTTTATCCCAGTCTTGATCGCTATAGCTTCTAATGCATTTATGTCATTGTTTCCATTTACTTTATATTTTTGTGTTGTTGTTATTGTGCTGTCTTAGTTGGTAATATATATTCCATTGTTTTCTCCGGATTTGCTTGCATCTGTGTAAAGGTAAATGTCTTCTGGTTGTTCCGTTTGTGTTGTTTTAATTGTCATTGCTATCGGATGTGGTAAATCTATTGTTTTTAGTTTTAGGTTTTGTATTGTTTCACGTTGAGCTATGTATATTTTCGTAAAAATGACAATGCTACTCTTATATCGACTTTAACAGTCTCGATCTTTTTTGATGTGAAATATCTAATGGCGCGCTTGGGGGTGCTTGGGGGATGCCGCGATGCCGTGATGCGAACTACTCGACTTTTTGCTTATTTTAGTTATCATAGGCCTATTGTAACTTTAATACCATCAGAAATATCATCGAGTGTTAATATTACAGAAATAACTGATGATACTGAATTGTAAGAAAAGTTTTTTAAAAGTAATAACTACAATAATATATGATTGTCATTTATGGTTTAGAACATGAAAGTGAGCGGTCTTTTGCAAAGAACGTAAAATTATTAAGTGATTTAAGTCAAGAGTTGGTTAATTATATTTTTATAATTAAAGTGTGTATTTATGTGTGTACACCAGTGCATGTATAATTTTTAATATTATCTGAATATTTGGTTTTTGATTATGCCATATTTATTTTCTTTAATAAACCATCCTTTTATGCAAATTTTCTTTATAAAATAGTTTCGATGTTTCACATCTGCCAGGCGTCCCGTGACGGCTTATTAATTTTTTTCGTCTTTATGTTGGTTAATATTGAAAACCCGAAGATGTAGAATAAGATGTAGAAAATTGTAATGTTTTTAAAACATTTTTAGCCATCATGAGAAAATTAATCGCATCTAATGTTAATCGAAAATAAATTAATTGATTCTTCCGAATATTTTAAAATTAAATCTCGATTATTAGAAAGCGGAATTTGTTCTTCCTCTTAATTCAAAGTTAATTTAAATACAGAAGTATTCATGAATACATATATTAACGAATTTATTGATCAGTAAACAAAAATTTGAAACTTGAATGATATAATGTGATCGGTTGCCTATAAATATGTTTATGTTTATGTGTGTTATCTTTACAAGGTATATTCAAATTGTATAAATGCTATTGAGTTGTCATTGTTTTAAACTTATATGTACATCTACGAAAAATGATTATTGTACTCCCATTCTTTATAATATTTCATATTTATGTATTTTTTAAATTTTTCATAGAACCCATGCACATACTTGCTCTTCTATGGGTTTTCCTCTATATTTGTTCATGACTTTTTTCCTTTTATCTAAATTGTATTACTATAATTTCTGTTATGAATAAATATTATTATTATTATAATTATAATTTGTTATTACAAATGGATTACAAACCCAATCCAAATTTTTTTATCTACATTTGGGAAATAATAAATAATTCTCTCCTCTAATGTTGTCAAATGGTCAATAACAATACATTTCTAAAATTTGGCGGCACTCTTTGAGAATTTCGGGGCATAGTGGTTGAGAATCACTGGTTTAAACAAAGAGTCACGGTATTTAATTTATTATGTAACCGGGCAATTAGTCACAGAATTAAATTCATCACGAGAAATGTTATTAAATTTAAAATTGCAGGACCGGATTTAATGATCCAAAATTGGCTTCTACCTTTGCACAATTCCAAGTAAATAAAAGAAGCAAAAAAAGTATTTGTTCCCGATAAACTGGCAATTTTTTACAGTTCCTAAAATGTAAAGTATAAAGAAAAGTGAGATAAGAGAACATTGTAGTGTAAAAGAAGATGTGGTTACAAAGATAGATAAAAAAATGCTTAGATGGTTTGGACACGTAGAAAGGATGGATGAAGGAAGATTGACGAAACAAATTAATAAGGCGAGTGTGAATGGACAAGTCGGTAGAGGTCGACCTCGGAGAACATATCTCATTCAGATCAACACTGTTTTGAAGAAAGGCCAGATCAAGAGTACCAACAATTGACGAGCATGTATGAGAGCACTAATAAAAGAAGAGGAAGCAAAAGATGCGTGTAAGAACCGTAGCAAGTGGAAGGAAGTGATCTCTGCCTACCCCTACGGAAAAAAGGCGTGACTATAATATGTATGTATGTATAAAAAATGTCGTAGTTTAAGTGACGCCATTGATAAATAAGTCTGGTAAATAAGGTGGACACACAATGTTAACTTTTTGGCTAATCCATTCGTATGAAAAATAAATATTATTTGAGCAGTGTGCTACATTGCAACTTTATGAGAATATCTTCCAATAAAAAAAATATTGTCCATTTAAGTGATAAAGATGAATTTGATAGGTTATCTGACGATTTCCAAAACAATATTAAACTCTTCTGGAAGTCGATAAAAACCTCCAGAGGTAAAAATACTACCTCGCAACTGGAAAAAATCAGAAACCAAGATGGTAGTATGGTAAACGGAGAGGAATGCGTATTAAAGAGATGAAAGGAATACTTCGAAAGTTTATTTGAGAGAGAGGATAAACAAGTACAGGCTCCATTCGGAGACATCAGTAAAAATTGCAATGAAAGTGAAATTAGTACGACAGAAATTGTGGAAGCGTTGAACAGTATGAAATTGGGTAAAGCTGCTGGGTACGACAGGATAACAGTTAAAATACTGAAGGCTGGACAAAACGTGGTAGCTAGTCTGCTGTACTGCCTTTTTAACCTTTGTTGGAGAAGTGGTAGCGTACCAGACGACTGGTGAAGGGCTTTTATCGTGCCATTTTACAAGAGAAACTTTTCGCAGCAGGATTGTAAGAACTACCGAGGTATAAGTTTACTCAGCATAGTCGGCAAATTGTATGCAAAAATATTGATTAAAAGAGTAACGAATGAAACTGAGAAGATAATATGAGATGTGCAAGCAGGATTTAGAAGAGGAAGAAGATGTATGGATCAGGTCTTTTCATTACAAGGTATAGTCGAACAATTCTTGGCTAGAAGTCAGAAGGTCTATTGCGATTTTATAGAATTGGAAAAGGCCTATGACAGAGTGGTGAGGAGTAAATTGTGGTCGCCATTGTCAATGTATGGGGTAAGAGGTAGTTAAATAAGAGCACTGAAATTACTTTACGAGGATTCCACTGCTTGTGTCAGGATAAATGGAGCTTGAACGGACTGGTTTAACATCGAAAAAGGTGTAAGACAGGGATGTGTGGCTTCGCCATAGCTGTTAAACTTATACATAGACAGTTGTTTAAAAGATTTGAAAGAGAGTGCGTATGGATTGAAAATAAATGATTTGATCGTCAAATGCCTTCTTTACGCCGATGATCAAGTCATATTACCGTCATCTGAAGAGGATCTGCAGGTGATAGTTAATGTTATGCATGATGCCCTGAAAATCAAAGATAAAAATAAATGTAAGCAAAACGAAAGTAATGGTTTTTGAAAAAGAAGAAAGCATGACAAAGTTTCGATTGAGGGAGAAAGAGTGGAACAAGTAAATGAATTTGTGTACTTGGGTTCAAAGTATACGAGAGATGGAAAGTATGACAGTGACATTGAGCGAAGGGTGTTGACAGGAAGACAAATAAATGGGGCACTGCATAGCTTTATAAATAGCCAGAAAGTGTCAAAAAAGGCACGTCTGGCTGTGCATAGGGGTGTTTTGGTTCCTACACTTATGTATGGTAGTGAATGTTGGGATTGGCAGAAGAAGCATGAAAATAGGACATGCTGCGGAGATGAGTAGTCTGAGAAGTATAGCTGGAGTGACTCGGTTGAATAAAGTAAAGAATAGTGAGATAAGAGAACGCTGTGGTGTAAAAGAAGATGTGGTTACAAAGATAGATAAAGGAATACTTAAATGGTTTGGACACGTTGAAAGGATGCATGAAGGAAGATTGACGAAACAAACTTATAAAGCGAGTGTGAATGGACGGAAGTCAGTAGAGGTCGACCTCGGAGAACATATCTCGATCAGATCAACATTGTTTTGAAGAAAGGCCAGGTCAAGAGTACCAACAACCGACGAGCATGTATGAGAGCACTGATGAAAGTAGAGGAAGCAAAAGATGTGTGTAAGAACCGTATCAAGTGGAAGGAAATGGTCTCTGCCTACCCCTATGGGAAAAAGGCGTGACTTTATGTGTGTATGTCAGAAGCAATTTTCAGAAATTCATAATATATAAAATAAATACTTGGAAATTCTGAAAAATGGTTTAGTGGTATGTTATCGTGACCACAATTTTTATTGTAGCTGTTAGGTACCAACACCAATACATTGTTTAATTTCATAAATATATTATTATTTTTATACTTCAAAGATGTTATTTACTTAATTTAAATTAAAAATTAAATAATTAAAAGCATATTAAAAACTAAATGCAGATGTATATAATTACATTAATAACAGTTATCTTGTTCTGTAAGCAAATAAATGTTGATTAACATTTAATATTATTAACTGGAACGTTGGGCAATACTTTTTAACTTAATAAAAAAGAAATCAATTCAAGGATTACCAATGCTTGAACAAAATCAAAATAATTAATAAATAATTGACAGAAGGTTAATAAATATTATTTTTTTTATGATGAACAATCCACGAAGGCGATAGGTACTTAATTACAAATAATACCATGGACGTTTAAATGAATGTGATTATTAGGACCATTTGCACCAAATCATCTCAAACGGTATTTTTAAGGTGCTTTTAAACGGGCAAAATTTTTACACAAATATGTTGCAAAAATTGGCTGCTATAGCCCAGCCATCATGACAACATTTAATGCAGCATAATATTATCATACTCATAGCATCCGCTTATAGTGGTTTAAAAGAAAATTTAAAATCAAGAGAAGCTTGTAGATGTGACCTTTCTTCAATAGGTGTAAAATTTTAAATAACATTAGTCTAGAAGTAAGTCTTTATAAAAACTTTTTAAGAATGTTAAAGAGTAATCTCGAATTTCTTTTAAACACAATTGGACCAAAAAGAAATGAAGAAATCATGAGAAAAGCAATACCTGTTGTCACAAATTTAGCGATAACTCTACGGTTTTAACTACCACTTTTAATCTTCTTTTTCTTTGCGCTAAGTTCTCAAACTTCTGATTTTTTGTCTCATCATTTGATATACCAAATTTTTCAGCGAGAACCCATCCATCTATCAGTATATATTCCGGTTTCTCCATTCCACAACTCGGGGTACAAATGTACTTCATTAATAAGTCAATTATGAATCTAAAATAGTGAACAGTTGTTGTCGGCCGGGTGGCCGGGGAAAAGGAGTAAGCGTGGTTGCAACAAAATTTATATTTCCCTCGCTTCAGGAAACCCCTTGTCTAATTTCAGACTTTACAAACTGTATATAATAAAATATAAAATATATAATATATAATCCTCGAAATTTTCAAACTAACTACAAAAAAACATAAAATAAAGCAATATTGCGAAGCATTTTCGCTCTCCAAGCAATCTTCCGGCAACCGTCCTGCAGAAGATGCATCAACAATATCAAACCTATGTGGCTATATGGCCGGGACATGGTAAAATAATTATTTATACATACATAGATATAAGCATGAATTTTTTCCGTAGGTGTAGGCAGAGACCAGTTTCTTCCACTTGCTACGGTTCTTACACATATCTTTCGCTTTTTACACTTTCATCACTGCTCTCATATATGCTCGTACTTGGTACTTGGTACTCTTGACCTGACCCTTTTTCAAAAAAATGTCGATCTGATTAAGATACGTTCGCCGAGGTCGACCTCTACCGACTTGCCCATCCACACTCGCCTTATAAATCTGTTTCGTCAATCTTCCTTTATCCATCCTCTCTACGTGTCCAAACCATCTAGCATTACTTTATCTATTTTTGTAACCACCTCTTTTTTTAAACCACAGCGTTCCGATATTTCACTATTCTTCACTTTATCTAACCGAGTCACTCCGGGACTCCTCACTGGACACTGCCCTCTAAGGTATCACCTGAAAAATATGGGCAAAACAGAGAGTGATATTTGCCGCTACTGCGAGAATTTCGCTGAAACTACAGAACATTTGCTATGCGAATGCCCAGCGCTTTTCTGCAAGAGGCTTAAGTTTCTGGAAGGGGTCTTCCCAAAACCCTTCGATATCAGAATCTTAGCCCCCAGGAAACTGATAAACTTTGCTCGAAGTCTCGGAATCCCGGGCCTCGAAAAGATTAAGGGTTATGCACAAAAGATCTGATAGGTCGAAGTGCTTGAAAGGCAGCGTGGCCTTCACGACCCTCCCTATAATCTACAATCTAATACGATCACTAAAATCACTTTACAAGTATTCCACTCCTTGTGTCAGGATAAACCAAGCTTACATGGACTGGTTTTAAATTAAAAAAGGTGTGAAACTTATATTAGCGTCATCTGAAGAGGAGTTCAAGGCGATGGTTAATGTTATGCATGATGCCCTGAAAATCAGAGGGATAAAAATATATGTGAGCAAAACGAAAGTAATGGTTTTTGAAAGAGAAGAAAGCATGACAAACTGTGGAGTTTAGATTGAGGGAGAAAAAGTGGAACAAGTAAATGAATTTTTGTACTTGGGTTTAAAGTTTACGAGAGATAGAAAGTATGACAGTGACATTGAGCGAAGGGTGTTGGCAGAAACACAAATGAATGGGGCACTGCATAGCTTTTAAAAAGACAGAAAGTATTTTTTAAAAAGGCACGTCTGGCGGTGCTTAAAGGTGTGTTAGTTCATACACTTATGTATGGTAGTAAATGTTAGGTTTGGCAAAAAAAGCATGGATATAGGATAAATGCTGCGGAGATGAGTAGTCTAAAAAGTATAGCTGGAGTGACTCGGTTGAATAAAGTAAAGAATAGTGAGATAAGAGAACGCTGTGGTGTAAAAGAAGATGTGGTTACAAAGATAAATAAAGGAATGCTTGGATGGTTTGGACACGTAGAAAGGATGTATAAGGAAGATTGACGAAACAAATTTATAAGGTGAGTGTGAATGGACAAGTTGGTAGAGGTCGACCTTGGAGAACATATCTCGATCAGATCAACATTGTTTTGAAGAAAGGCCAGGTCAAGAGTACCAACAACCGACGAGCATGTATGAGAGCACCGATGAAAGTAGAGGAAGCAAAAGATGTGTTTAAGAACCGTAGCAAGTGAAAGAAAGTAGTATCTGCCTACCCCTACGTGAAAAAGGCGTGACTATATGTATGTATGTAAAAAACCCCTTAACGATTATATTCTTATATTACACCTTTTGGGACAACCCAACATGTTGCCAAGTGCGCCATTATGCGAATCTCTAGGTTCATTCTAATAAACTTTTTGGACTTGATAGTAATGTATAAAACAGCGTTAGATTTTATCTGAAAAAATGTTAATTTGAAATAATTATTTCAAGAATCATTTCTTCCCGAATATTCTTCTAGCGCTAACCAAATGATTACAGATAGTTTAAAACAGCCGTTACATGGAAAAGGTAACTTTATTGGCAACAGTGGACATCAACCAGTTCGCCAGATTTGTTTGTAGTAAAAGTTAGTTTTGACTATAATTTGCACGGTTGCAAACTTGGACAAATATTCAATAAAATTCACGGTGGATCTTTTACCGGATAGTTTTACAAGCCGCATTAGAAGCCAACCTTAGGCGATTTGCATATTTTTATTATATCTACCTTATTTTCTCTGTACCTTTTTAATGTTATAGATATGCTCGATTGGTCACTACCTATAAATTCGATCTTTCACCTTCACTTTACAATTTTGGCTGCTTGTTCTGGCGTCAAATGATTTATTTTTAACAAATATTACCGCCAGCTGACTTAAATAGAAATTATAGAATAAAAATTTATTTTGTTTGTGATTTTTTTATATTTTTTGCCCGACAAAAAATGTCATTATTTAAGTTTTTTTTGACAAATTGACATAGGTACTCGTACATTAATATATTGTTTTAAGATTTATTTCAGGATTTATAATTTTATAATTCTGTAAATTATACAATATTTTTCTCATTACTAACTATAATATGAAATTTACATATTTTTCCCACGATAAATTAAAAAAAAAATTAGTGCGCAAAAAAGTAACTTTTATTAATTAATTTCTACATTATTTGGAACATTGTTTTTGAAAAACGTCGATATTTTTTGCTATTAAACCGGTTCTGCACTAAGGTTTTTTTTTAGATAATTATATGGTAATGGTATGATGCACAAGTACGTGTTTATTTAAATTTATATTCCTACTAATATTGAAGCGATTTAATTATTTGTTAAAAATGTTTACGGTCAAAGAATATATTAAAAGTTTACTTATTTCAGGTATGTCATAATATCTCACAACATTGCAACCTTTATAAATTAAACATAAACGAATGTATAATGATTTACAGTGTTTATTTAATTTAAAAATAATTTTAATATGCGACGTTCATTTATTGTAGAACTTTTTTAAGGAGGCAAGTACTCACATCATTCCTTTTATACATACATACATACATAAAGTCACGCCACATCTTTTGCTTCCTCTACTTTCATCAGTGCTTTCATACATGTTCGTCGGTTGTTGGTACTCTTGATCTGGCCTTTCTTCAAAACAATGTTGATCTGATCAAGATATGTTCTCCGAGGTCGACCTCTACCGACTTGCCCATTTACACTCGCCTTATAAATTTGTTTCGTCAATCTTCCTTCATCCATCTTTTCTACGTGTCCAAACCATTTAAGCATTCCTTTATCTATCTTTGTAACCACATCTTCTTTTACACCACAGCGTTCTCTTATCTCACTATTCTTTACTTTATCCAACCGAGTCACTCCGGCTATACTTTTCAGACTACTCATCTCCGCAGTATTAATCCTTTTTTATGCTTCTTCTACCAAAGCCAACATTCACTACCATACATAAGTGTAGGAACCAAAACACCTCTATGCACAGCCAGACGTGCCTTTTTTGACACTTTCTGGCTATTTATAAAGGTATGTAGTGCCCCATTTAATTGTTTTTCTGCCAACACCCTTCGCTCAATGCCACTGTTATATTTTTTATCTTTCGTAAGCTTTGAACCCAAGTACACAAATTCATTTACTTTTTCCACTCTTTCTCCCTCAATCGAAACTTTGTCATGCTTTCTTCTTTTTTAAAAACCATTACTTTCGTTTTGCTTACATTTATTTTTATCCCTTTGATTTTCAGGGCATCATGCATAACATTTACCATCACCTGCAGATCCTCTTCAGATGACGCTAATATGACTTGATCATCGGCGTAAAGAAGGCATTTGACGATCAAATCATTCATTTTCAATCCATACGCACTCTCTTTCAAATCTTTTAAACAACTGTCTATGTATCAGTTTAACAGCTATGACGAAGCCACACATCCCCGTCTTACACCTTTTTCGATGTTAAACCAGTCCGTTCAAGCTTCATTTATCCTGACGCAAGCAGTGGAATCCTCGTAAAGTCATTTCAGTGCTCGTATTAAACTACCTCTTACCCCATACATTGACAATGGCGACCACAATTTACTCCTCACCACTCTGTCATAGGCCTTTTCCAATTCTATAAAAGCGCAATAGACCTTCTGACTTCTAGCCAAGAATTGTTCGACTATACCTTGTAATGAAAAGACCTGATCCATACATCTTCTTCCTCTTCTAAATCCTGCTTGCACATCTCATATTATCTTCTCAGTTTCATTCGTTACATAGACAATGTCGATCACAATTCACTCCTCACCGTTTATTTCCATTTATTAATTTAAAAAAACTAACTGGAAATATATATTGTACATAATTTTTTCTAAAAATATATTATTTTAAAACACACATATTTTATTTTTTAAATAACCTTGTATTTATATTTTTATAAAAAAAAGGTGACTTACCTTTTCATTGGTTTTTGTTGGTCCATAATAGTACATTAACAAAATAACTATCATTAGAGAAATTAAAGCAAATACAACGAAACAAATGGCCTTTTTGGTCGTAACGAAACATCCTCCGTTCCTGCTGTATTTGAGAATAGCTTCATCAGATAAAAACTCTGCCCTATTGGAATGATAGCCGCCTCGACCCATTACCTAATCTGTAAAGAAAATGATGATATTATTATCATATTAATATTCTCATTTTTTATATCTATTGGAGTATACCGAACGATTAGTGGATATTTGGTTGTTTAAACTAGTAACAATTTACTCCAATCGAATTGGAAGCGAGACTACTCAAGTAGCAATTTGACGTTGCCACGACGTGTTTAAAAAAGTTGCGTTGCCGACCTTATCACAATGTTATCACAACCCTGTTTTGCACCAATAATTTGATCAGCTATTTTTGGGTTTTTAAAACGTTCCTGTTTTTACTATAGGTAGCAGTTGTTCGTTTTTTGAACGTTGCTAAATTGACTTAAAATCAACTACGTAACTGCGCCTCCTCGCGCAGCGATGACAATTCACATTCCATGATGTTAAAATATAGTAAATATAAAACCAAATAATTATTGACTGCCAAAACGAACACTTAGTGAAAACTTTTTGACAACTTCTACCGCATGTTAATTATATTATTTTCTGCAAATCGCTAGGATTCCAGACAAAATTTCTTAAAGAAAAAGTAAAGATCTCCTAACTATTATGAAATATTTATTTCCTTACTGTAAGGAAATGATATTTACTTACAGTTGTTAGTGTTCTACATAAATGATTGAAAACACGTTGTTTATAACGAATTAATTTATATTTTGAAAAGCTCAATACATTGCAGAATACCTTTTAAAACTAGTTTGTTATATTTAGTTATTTGGCAGTTAGTACAATTATTGAAAATTAACCTTATTGTTAAAAGATTCATCGATATATCCTTCAGCAACGTTTGATGATTTCCATCCGCCATGCCTCTTCAAACTAGTTATGTCGGCAACCAATATTGTTGCAGAAAACCGACGAAAACAGTGACCAGTATATTCTGTCGGATTTTCCAAGTTCAAATAAATAGCAACTATTTTAGGCATTTTTCCAAATTGATGTATTCCTACTACATGTCTACAACCCTTTCCGCTTTGATAGTTAAAGAAAAATCGGTCACTGTTCATATTTTCTGGTCTTAACAAAACAAACTTTCGATAAAGATTCAAGTACATCTGATTAACTACAAATGATCTTGGTTTGTTGGTCTTCGAATCAGGTGTGCTAATTAAAAGCTTAGATTCTAGGTCTTCTACATCGTGTAAAGTCATTCGGACTAACTCATTTTTTTACACATCAACGACCTCTTGAAAACCACCAGGAACCCTATTTACAGTTTCGCAGACGAGAGCACACTTGTCTCAACTTTCACATCCTATCGATCACTTTCGGTGAATGATACAAATAGACTCAGACAGGAACAGGTTGACTCCATCAAAAGAGATCTTGAAGCAATCGTCGAATTGGAAACCAACAATCTTCTTAAGTTCAATGCCCAGAAAACACAAAGCGCCACGTTTTCCAAGAAAGTGAATTCCTCAAATCATTTTATCATAATGTCCGGAAATACCCTTGAATTAAGTTCCTCTATCTCGATTATCACGGTGTCTAATAATATGTCTTGGCATGACCATGTTGCTAACATCGCAAAGTTAGCAAGCCAGAGGCTGGGTTTTCTGTGGAAAGCTAGAAAGTTTTTTACTTCTCATCAACTGTTGACAACGTACAAGGCTCAAATCCGACCTCTAATGGAGTATTGCTCGCACATTTGGGGTTCAGCACCACAGCATTCTCTTCGTCTTCTAGATTCCATTCAGACTATGGGGCATTCAAATTCAAATTCAAATTCAATTCAAATATGTTTCTACGATTGTCCTCAATTTTTGTTTATCTGGCTGGTACTCCAAGTAGTCGATGCATCGTGGAGGGTAAAGCTGTTCTCGCAGCAAACCACATTATTGTTAGTGGTGTCAAAGAAAAAAAGGATGATATGTGGATAATCAGATCTTATTGTTTCCATAAAACGTTTATATACATATTCGTACATTCCTTTTGGTTTCTTTGGCAATAATTGTAATGAAGCAGTATTCACTGCCTTAACCAGCTCTGGAGGGTTCCCAGAAATGGAAAATTTATCATCACTTATCATTTAACATTGTTTTGTTTTCGAAAACAACAGCAATTAAATTTATTTGCATCAAGTTTGTTAATTCAACATTAATACGTTTAGTAACACAACCATTTTTATTACGAATTTCAATATTTATAATTAAAATTATTCGCGATTTTTTCAAAATTAATTAATATCTGTCGAATTTTAAACGATTTCCGGAAAAATAGTATGTTTACCTCGTAGGAAAAGCCACATTTCCGGACTCTGTGTTGCCAAGTTTTGGCTTGCGCCATGACTTAGCAATCTTCACAGTTCCAGGAATGTTAGGCTTTTCCTTACCGGTAAACAATGTACCATTTTTGATATGCGACCAACGCTTCGTTTATTTATCGTTATACCACAAGTAATATTTGAGTCTTCGTAAATAAAAAATTGATTGATACAATCAAAAGGGATTTAAATTTCATTCATAATAAATATTTTTAATCATGAATTAATGACACTTTTTTATCGTAACATTTTTATCTTCCCAATTATCAAAAAATAATTTCAATAAAAAGGGTTAGATATTTTTCTCTGTAAAATTAAAAAAAAAAAATTATGGTGGTTTTGGACATCTCTTATGACCCTCTATTTGTCCTAAAAAAATTGACTTTTCAATCCGTTTTGCCATTTTCAGGTTCTATTTTATTGTAGTACTAAGCAAGAACAAGCAGCTGACCATGCAGGTTACTGCTGCACACCGCATAATCTAACGTAACTTTATCAATATCTTTGGAATGCATCCGTTGGGAAAAATAATTCCAAATATTTTTTTTATTATAGAGTAAGTATTAAAAAACACTATGTGCAAGTTTCAAAGGTCTACTGTAACTACAATCGATTTGAGTATTTTTTTAAAAAAAACAATCTTTGCACTAGATAACCGAATCAACCACTTTCGGTGACCATTTTTTGCGTTAAAAATTGACAAATTTAATTGTCTGTTACATTTGCATGATCGTACCTACGTCAATGTAAAAAGATTGAGCTTTGAAAAATTGTTTTACAATAATTTCCAGACCAACAGGAATTATTTTACCTCTCTCCGGTTTTTCTCGGAAACTACGCATCCAATTTTAATTCAACCGGCGCCAACTTTCCCATTTAACTTTTTTGGCTTGGACGTCAAATTTTTTTTTAAACATTAAAAATTCGGTTTTTTGACTTTTGATAATTTTTTACGTTAAGCGAAACTAGACAAGCCGAAAAGAAAAAACGCTCTCTTTTTTGTAATATATTTTTTTACATCAGCATATTTTTTGTTTTCTGATAATTATGTCAACGATTTCGTAGGTTAATTTGACTACAGATGATACATACATTTTCACCTTTTATTTCAGCTCTTTTGCGCGTATATAATTGTTAAAATACTTATTAATTATTGATATCAATTTTTTTAATTTATTTAGATGTTATTACATACAATTTGTACAACTCATAAAATAATTAATAAAATGTTGAAATTACCAAAATAAATCGAAATATTCCGAAGAAATTTCACTTAAGCAAGCACCACAATCATTACTAAAAATAATAATTTACTTCACATAACAAGGAGAACACGGACTGCAATTGTTGATGTATTTAATAAAATGCATGTACATTTACTATTTCATTGTTTCTTTGAATTATTTTTTAAAAGCGTAGGTTTAACTGCATTTGATTGATTGACTGTTTTATTGGCCATTTATCGATGATTATAAAATTATTTAAATGCAAATTATTCACAAAACTATTAGAACTATTGTTTGAAATTTGTGTCGAGTGTTCGAAAATATACAAGGTGTTTCTAAATTCATGCGGAAAAATTTAGAAGGTGATTTTACGTATGAAATTATTATGGATCTTTCCTATGACATAATTTTCTCAGCATACCTTCGAAAATATCACTTCTAAAAGGTAGTGAGTAAAATTGAGTTTTAATTTTTTTCCAAATAAGTAAAGATAGAAACTTGAAATTTTGTAATTTCCGTGCAATTGCAAAGGACTAACCACCGGTATATTTTCAATATTTACATTATAAAGGGGTAAAATTAGCATTTCTTACTTTATTTAATATCAAAACTTTTAATCGAGATTTAGTTTTGTAAAATAAAAATATTACTTAAAATCACTGTTTATTTAAAAACATTTCTTAATCTTAAAGTTTTTTCCTAGAACCAATAGATTCGGTAAAAAACTTTGAGATTAAGAAACGTTCTTAAATAAACAGGGATTTTAAATAATATTTTTATTTTACAAAAGTAAATCCCGAAAAAACATTTGATATTAAACACGCCAAGTGATGCTAATTTCGCCCCCTTAAAATGTATCATAAATTTTTAAAAATGCCGGTGGTTAGTTCATTGCGAGTGCACGAAAATGACAAAATTTCAAGTTTCTATCTTTATCTAAATTTGAGAAAAAAATTAAGACTTTAATTTTACTGATCACCTCTTAGGGCTGATATGTTGGAAGGGGGTGGGCTAGGGAAATTT
Source organism: Agelastica alni (assembly GCA_950111635.1). NCBI lineage: Eukaryota > Metazoa > Arthropoda > Insecta > Coleoptera > Chrysomelidae > Agelastica > Agelastica alni. The sequence goes on along the minus strand of OX467712.1, from coordinate 53,142,158 downwards.
TGTTAATGAAAAGATCCATCAAAATTTCATACGGGCAATCACTTCCTGGATTTTTCGCGTAAATTAAGAAATACCCTGTATATTTTTTTTGTTTTTAAGAGTCATAAAATATTCTACTTTTTTTATTGATAGCAGATTGCAAGAAATCAAAACAATGTCGTATTTTACGCTAATCATAAATATTAATCGTTACTTTTAACATTCTTATCGTTTATATTCAACGAGGCTTAGTAAAATAAAAACGTCGTTAATTAACATTTTTAACATTGTACAACACAAAGATGTTATTGTTTCAAGAAGTACTCATGATTTAACATCAAAAAATTGTGTTTTATATTCAATCAATTCCTCCCATTCAATGTATCTTTTAGTGGATCCAAAGACGTTTGGTAGTTACCCAGGATTGTTTTCCTGCAGGACTGATATCAAACCTACAAGGCTACCAGTATGTGGTACTAGTAACAGTAATTTGATGAGTCATGTAGTCCTCCACAATTATATACAGTGCAACAGAAGAAGCTTGGCGGGCGAAGAAACACAAAATCTGCGCACAACGAAAACATTCGAATAACGATCCGATAGGCGACGACGAAATTTTCAGTAATCGTTAGTCTCAAGTACAATCGGAGGAAGAAGTTTACGAATGTGAAGTATATTCAGCCAAATATTTGTTATTTTAGAGGATAGTCGCCCGCCAAGCTACTTCTGTTGCACTGTACTTATTATCTAAAAAAATCAAAAACCCAGAATTATTATAACAATAAAATTTCTAATTAGAAATAATAATAATATTGATACGAGTTTTTAGTTCTATCTTGGGGCGATTAAAACTCTCAGTCCAATAACAAAACAATGTTTATTTCAATACAATAACTTCTATTTTCATTAACCACTTAGATATTCACTTAGCAATACAACTTTTACAACTCTATATAACTATTTACATTTAATAATTCGTAAATACATAAGCCGATACTGAATACTTGTTATGATCGTTTCCCCTTTTATATTTCCGATATCACAGTTCCAGATCATTTTACCTGTTTCTCCATTATTTGACGCGGTTCCAGCGGTTGCTTGACCTTGCCGGAACCCTTTTTTTATACCTGAACGAATAACCACGAGAAGGGTCCAGTTATTTTTTGAATTATCCATTGTCTTCTATCCTCATTAAATATGCACCCTAGATTCAGTTGCAGCCGCCAGAGACGGATTCAGTAAATTCGTAACAATATGTATAAAGGTGTTCAACGGGTATACACTTTTTTAATTTTGTCTTGTCAAAAAAGTATCTTATTCAATTTGCGATTCATTCAGTTTGAAGCAATATTTTGTAACTATTTGTGTTATCAGTTATCCCAGTGTATCTCAGTTACAACAAGGGATACCCTTTCTCTTGCACTATTTACAAATATACATGGTGTAAAACTAAGAATATTATTGTGTCCATGCCTAACAGCAGAGTCCTGGAGCAAAACATTCCTTAACACACTCCAAGGAAAACCAAGGTTAGTGGCCCAAATGAAGCTCTCGTTGTACGTTAAATAAGTTTTTTATCGTTGTTTATTTTATTTATTATTCAAAATTACAGTCCAAGATTACTATCTCGCCCACACTGTATTAATAAACAATAACAGATTAAAAATAAATGTGACGAAAAATATGATATATTATAAAAATTATAAAAGAATGTAAAAGGATTTTCCTAACTATAGTTATTAATACCATCAAGGCTGTCCCAAGATTGCACTGAATAATACTTTCAGAAATTAATGGTTGTATTAAAAAATGAAGTAAAAATAAACATTGATAAGGATGTTGATTGATATTAAATTATAATAATAAGAAAATGGTTTAGTGTTTAAAAGAAAAATTAACAATATAAATTAATTGGAAAAAATAACGTTACAATGTTATAGTCTATGCTTTAAATTTTAGACAACAATCTTAATTTTTAGACGGGTACTTCTCGACTATGATTGTTTTCGTAAAACGATTATATTATTAGTAGGTATTTTTACCCGAAACATTTTGCATTTAATTACTGAAAAATATTTTTTATGAGCCGACTAGGTGTAAAAAAAAATTGTTATTTGTCTTTATCAACATAACTGCATATGTTAAACAACTTTTTTATTCATTCATAAAGCATTACGTGTTTTGGTTACTAAAAAATAAGCTTGTAAATATATAAACGCATATATATACCTCTAAATTCGATTTAACTGATTAAACATCGAAAAAGGTGTAAGACAGGGATGTGTGGCTTCACCATGGCTGTTTAACTTATACATAGACGATTGTTTAAAAGATTTGAAAAAGAGTGCGTATGGATTAAACATGAATGATTTGATCGTCAAATGCCTTCTTTACGCCGAGGATCAAGTCATATTAGCGTCATCTGAAGAGGAGTTTCATGCGATGGTTAATATTATGCATGGTGCCCTGAAAATTAAAGGGATGAAAATAAATGTAAGCAAAACGAAAGTAATGGTTTTTGAAAGAGAAGAAAGTATGACAAACTGTGAAGTTTCGATTGAGGGAGAAAGAGTGGAACAAGTAAATGAATTTGTGTACTTGGGTTTAAAGTTTACGAGAGATGGAAAGTATGACAGTGACATTGAGCGAAGGGTGTTGGCAGGAAAACAGGTGAATGGGGCACTGGATAGCTTTATGGATAGCCATAAAGTGTCAAAAAAGGCACGTCTGGCTGTTCATAGAGGAGTGTTGGTCCCTACCTTTATGTATATTAGTGAATGTTAAATTTGGCAGAAGAAGCATGAAAATAGGATTAATGCTGCGGAGATGAGTAGTTTGAGAAGTATAGCCGGAGTGACTCGGTTGGATAAAGTTTAAAATAGTGAGATAAGAGAACGCTGTGGTGTAAAAGATGTGGTTTGAATTGTTTTGAAGAAAGGCCAGGTCAAGAGTACCAACAACCGATACACATATATGTACCTCTAAATTCGATTTAGATATTTTAATGACGTATTATAACGGGAATTTGTCGTTGCGATTGCGATATAAAATTATTAGAGCCAGCCCTCGCATTTTAACGAATTTATTATGGTTCCAAAGGCGAGTGACGCCTCAGACCATTGGATTTTTCACCGTTTGGAATTTTTACCATTCAGCTTTTTGGATTGTTTTCGCCGTTTGAAATGTTTACCACTCGAATTTTTTTTGGATTTTCTGCCCATCTTCGTTTTCGGATCGTTTTATTTGACGGATTTGATTTTCCCATTAATTTTTTAATTCATTTCATTTTTATTTTATTTTAATAATTTTTTTTCAGGGAATGGAAACAAATTTCTTTTGTAATAAACCTATATTTATATTTCTCGTTTTTAATTGTTTCTGGAAGAAAAAGAGGTCATAACAGCCTTGAAGCCGAAATACGTTGCTCGTTTAACAGGTTTAAAAGTATTAAATTAAAATAGTACGGTTGCATTTTTTTTAAAGTTTTATCCACTTTTAGTGATTTTCAGAAAAATCACTTGGCGCCCCAACGTGGTATAGATTTTAAATTATCAGTTAGTTTGGTTTAATTAAAAAAAAGGATGGATAGGTCCGTGAACTGATCTCTCCATTCCATCAACGTTAATTCCATCGATAAACCAAAAATATACAAAACCCTGAGTAAGAATTTTTAGTTTTTTTAACAGTTACACAAATTTGACGCTTAACGCAAGCAAATTTAATTACAGTATTGCTGTGATCAAAATAAGACTTTTTTTTAAATAAACATGTGTACTTAAATGCACTTTCTCCGAGCTACAGCCACTATAAATTGCGTAAAAAAATTATTTAAAATTGTGGCTATAATTATGAATCTAGTCTTTTAAAGATTGGCATGCCTCCTTTTTTTTGGCACTATTAATTTTTTGCTTCAAAAATAAAATGAATTCAGTTTTGGTGGAGTTAGAGGGACTTTTAAAGAAAAACTTTAAATTTAAACAGCATTATATTGTTGGCCACGAAAACATCTTTAATTTTTTTAATACAACCAAGCGTTTGCCAGAAAATCGAAATTAACAAAAGGGGTGTATTTTCACAATTTCATACCAACAAAACTTAGTGGGTTGCGTTTTCTAGATTGAAGTTTGTTGACACTTATTGTTGGTTGTCAGTTTCCAGCAGGTTGATTATTTGTTATTGCGACCAAAAAATTTGATTACATTAAAAATGGAAAATGTTCCATTTTCTTTCGTGCATCTTTCTGATATCCATTTTTTTTATGGTCTGGCTAATGGTAACGCATTTAAAGCCCTAATATTGTACGGAATTTGATTTCCAATAAATTTAACTGAAGTAAGAGAATTGACAATTAAATAACGATTGGTGTTGGCGATGGGATGCGGACTCAAAAAGAGGTATGCACATTATTTCATGAAAAGCATCTAGATCGTGAACGTATCTCTTAATCTACGGTAAAAAGAAAATAACGGAAATACAGGGAATTAGGACACGTTAGGAATGTACCGAAGCAATATAGACCTACACTTAATGCAAATATTCAACACGATGTAATTTTGTTGGCAGTGGACGATCCAAACTGTACAGTGCAAGGATTATTTAGGGATTTGGATATTGGAAAGTCTTAAGTATCAAATACTTTTAAAAATGCAAATACCATTCTTAAAAAGTACGTCTCATCCATGAATTGGCTAATGATGACTATAATCCAGAACTGAATTTTGCGAGTACATGATAAATCAAAACGATAATAAATTAAATAACAATTTTATTGACAACGTTTTATTTTCTGATGAGACGTTTTATTTGAACGGGTATGTTAACCGGCAAAACACTCGATATTGTTCTGATAAAATTCAAACTTAATGCAAGAATGCCATACACAAACACCACAAAAATTCAACATTTTCAGTTCACTGGATTGAAAGAAGGAAAACAGTGGAATGGACCACTAGATCCATACTAACAGACCTAAAAGAATTGGGCAGGAAATATAGAACGTAACATACGCTATGCTACAAAATGTTAACGACCATAGACCTATTATCAGAGGAGATGGAACTATTTACTTTTAAATACAATCATAAATCCCCACTTTCTGGTCGACTGTATCGTCTTAATACGCCCGACTGGAATGTGTTGTGTTGTAAAGTTGACTGCTATTCAGATATGGCCAGAGATTTGTGATTGTTATTCGTCCATAGTATTTGTTGATTATATTTGCAACAATATTGTGACCATAATGCTATCTTTAGATCATTGAAATGTGTTGCTCAATAAGCAACAACGCCGCACGGTTTGTCGGAATAATACCACGTGCAGAGAAGTGTGCGTACTACAAAATCTGACAGTATCGGCCATTATTTTTAGCGTTGTTGCCGAAGCTGTTGAACCGAGATGTTAAAGTTTTATTGGTGATTTAAAGCATAATAATTGTAAAATTTAGTGGAAAAATGGTTCGCCATTGCCAAGTGTGTAAAAAACCGGACTATTTAAGCCGCAGTGTTTCTTTTCACAAGTAAGTTGGAATGTTTCATCCGGTGGTGTAGTGATGACGATTTCAATATCAAAATAAACAGGTATGGTAATTATTCCGTTAGTTGGCGATCTCGAATTTTTTCAAAATTTCTGAGGCATAAAACACGAATCTAAAAACCGAACAATGCGGAAATCAATACTTTTCGAGATATTCTCAAAAAAAGGACATTATTTCCCTGTTATTCAGCAACACTTATTCAGTGGTATTATCCTTCTTTCGTTTTTATTTGAAAAACTATATACCTTCCTGATTCATTTTATAGTAGTGTTTCGTAAAAAACGGAAGTCTATTGATTAATTTACCCATTTATTCCACAATTATTATGGAAGCTAACAATAACAACCTTGATAGCTGTCAGATGTGAGTCCTGTCTAGGAGGCTAGTAGAGGTAGGAAGGCTAAGTGTCATGAATGCTGTTATTGTAAGCTTTAATGATAATTGTGAAATCAATAGGAAAATAATTGACTGCCGTTTCTTATGAATTACTACTATACAATGAATCGGGAAATACATAGTTCACCAAACAACAATGAAAGGAAGATGATACCACTAAGTGTTGCTGAATAACAGTAAAAAAATGACTTTTTTTTTGTAAATATCTCGAAAAGTATTGGTTTCCGCATCGTTTGGTTTTTAGATTTGTGTTCTACGGAACCCCGAGTATAATATTTTAATCTTTTCCTTTTGTTTACTTAGCTGTTAATAAATAGTTTGAACATTAAAATTAAAATTTAAAATACATTTACATTTTATTTGTACAATTTATATTAATAATAATTATTTAAGTTTTTTTTTTCATTTTAGACAGTTAGGTAAAATTATTTAAAATTCTTTATTTAATAAAATAATTTAGTATAACGGGTATTAATAAAACTGTTCGCTACACAATTAGCAGCTCTTAAGTAGGAATAATTTAGTTTTATAAAAGTAACTCATAACATTACACACAATTGACTTTAGAAAGGAAACTTTAACGTAACACAAAATTGTCGCCTAACATTTGGGGAATGAGTAAGTTTTTTAAAGTTACACAAAATTGGCAACCGTTTAGTTAGACACAATTTGGCGTCCAACTTTTGGGGTTTAGAAAAATACTTTTAGTAGGCTATAACACTTCAATGTAATAAAAAACTAAGTATCACCCATTTATAAATATATTCTCATAAAAAACTAAATATTACCCGACAGATATATTCTTATTTTTAACAAACAGCACGCCACTGATTACAAGCGTTGCCATAAGTCCACAATAATGTTACAGCGTTGCCAGCACAAGGACGGGACAAAGAGAATCGATTGATATTCTTTGTCATACTCATGGCCACTCTCGTGTAATCATTGCGACAAAACAAACAGAGTTTTATGAATAGGATAATAGGTCTATGTTAACGACAAATTTGTTACCAGGTTATGCCTTAGTTTAGTGGTCGATAAAGAACAATTTTTTATTTATTTATCGTATGGCTTTACAAGTGCTATATAATAAGTTACAAACAAAATTCTTATAAAAGGTAGGTACAAATGACAATTAATACAAGTAATGTAAAACACATTAGTACACATTAAATATGACACAAACAGTACATATAACAGGTGCATGTGAGCAGCCTAGTGGTATGGGGAAATCAAATCTACAGGTCCAAATCCAGTTCAGATAACCATGTAATAGCGGCGGGGCTTGCATCAGTAAAGTCTTTCCATTGGCCAGTAAATCTTCTCAGTGGGCAGTCTTGGACTATATGTGTTAATGTTTGCTCCTCAGCTCCACAGTCACATGCTGGATTGTCGGCAATTCCCCATTTGTGCATCGCTGATCTCGTTTTTGCATGTCCAGTTCTAACTCTGTTTAATAGGGACCATGTTTTACGAGGTAGTTGCATCCCTGGGAGCTGTTTATTAGGTTGCCTCCTCCACCTTCATCAGTGCTCTCATACATGCTCTTCGGTTGTTGGTACTCTTGACCTGGCCTTTCTTCAAAACAATGTTGATCTGATCGAGATATGTTCTCCGAGGTCGACCTCTACCGATTTGCCCATTCACACTAGCCTTATAAATTTGTTTCGTCAATCTTTCTTCATCCATTCTTTCTACGCGTCCAAACCATCTAAGCATTCCTTTATCTATCTTTTTGACCACATCTTCTTTTACACCACAGCGTTTTCTTATCTCACTATTCTTAACTTTATCCAACCGAGTCACTCCGGCTATACTTCTCAGACTACTCATCTCCGCAGCATTAATCCTATTTTCATGCTTCTTCTGCCAAACCCAACATTCACTACCATACATAAGTGTAGGAACCATCACACCTCTATGCACCGCCAGACGTGCCTTTTTTGACACTTTCTGGCTATTCATAAAGCTATGCAGTGCCCCATTCATTTGTTTTCCAGCCAACACCCTTCGCTCAATGTCACTGTCATACTTTCTATCTCTAGTAAATTTTGAACCCAAGTACACAAATTCAATAACTTTTTTTACTCTTTCTCCCTCAATCGAAACCCCACAGTTTGTCATGCTTTCTTCTCTTTCAAAAACCATTATTTTCGTTTTGCTCACATTTATTTTCATCCCTTTGATTTTCAGGGAATCATGCATAACATTAACCATCGCCTGCAACTCCTCTTCAGATAACGCTAATATGACTTGATCATCGGCGTAAAGAAGGCATTTGACGATAATATCATTCATTTTTAATCCATACGCACTCTCTTTTAGATATTTTAAACAATTGTCTATGTATAAGTTAAACAGCCATGGCGAAGCCACACATCCCTGTCTCACACCTTTTTCGATGTTAAACCAGTCCGTGCAAGCTCCGTTTATCCTGACACAAGCAGTGGAATCCTCGTAAAGTGATTTCAGTGCTCGTATTAAACTACCACTCACCCCATACATAGACAATGTAAATAATAAATTGTCATAATTAACTTTTGCATTTTTGTCGACCCTTTTCCAATTTGAATCAACTTGTGATACATTTTTGCAATCCGCAAATAGAAAAAAAAGAGGGTGTTTTATTTAAAAAACTGTTTATTTAGCTAATAATTAATTTATGCGTTACTTTATGGACGCACTGTATTAACTAACACACAAAATAAAGTTTGTGTTTATCTAGAATATTATTTCTGACAATGAATTTAGTTTAGTCAGATCGTCGTGTTTTTTTTGTTTAGAGTTATTCTGTATACAAATTTTGTTAATGTTAGCATTTACAAAACCAATACTGTAGTTTTTAAAAACTAGCATTTTTTAATATTTGCGTTGTTCTGTTAGCAAAACTTTTTTGATCAAAATTTTCATTTATAATATGGTTGTAATATTCTTGTAACTAAGCGGTAAATTTTGTATAAAAAAATTATTAAAATGTCATAAAACTTTACACAAACAATAATAATTATTATTACTGTTATACAAGTAGGTAAGTATGTGTTTTTATGACGGATAAAATTAAAATTTTTCTCATATAATTAAAATCCAGCTACTTACCCAAAAAAATGTTAAACCATGTCCACCATGAACGTTAAATAAATGATTATATTTTGTAAACATTCCTTACAAAATACCTTTGCAGAAATTATTTTTTATCTGTAACTCTGATAATTTGAAATATTTGTAACCTTGCTAGAAATACATGCCACATATATAATATGTCTCATGGTATAATGTGTTCAAACTGCTTTGGAATATAAACAACGATTATCGGACTGGCATTTGCAATGATTCAGTGAACACTATTGAATGAAAATCAGTCCTTGTGTAACTCAAATTAAATTAAAATTACGTTGATTTATAAAGTAAAAAAATAAATTTTGCACAATAGACAAGCATTTCCTGCCATTTTATTTGTCAGTTTGTCTGTTTAATTAAAAATCATATTATCATTTTGTCATGAACGATTCGAATACACGTTTTTCAAAGTTTCAATCGAATATCGTGTAAGAAATAATAAAAACGTATTCTACTCAAAAACTATATTTATCGTAAAGCGTATTCAAACTGTCTCTCGATAACAAAAATTACTTATTGTCGTCCCTTCATAAAGACTGCCGCCACCCGCCGTCTTTCGCAGCCCTTCTTGTCCTTTTTCTTTAGATACCTGATCTACAGATGTGTTCGTGTACCCAAAAAGCTCGCCTTGCATACAGGGTGGATCCAAATATATCTTACAATCGTGAGGTACTAATGATTACAGTGCCACTGAAATTCGACGAAAATACATTGTGTTTAATCCGGCTCGAAGGACCAATTGTTTAGTCCGTTACGACGAACCGATGTTTTTTGTGTGTTTAGATTCGAAGGACCAATGTTCGTTTTACGAATCCTTTTCGGCGGATTAGATTTTGCGTTTTGTTTTTTCTGCGTATCTTTGTGATTTGTTTTTAAAGTAAAGTAAATGCATATATTGAAACTACGTATATTTACACTATATACAATACACTTAATTTGTTGATATAAACCTGAAAGCTATGTTGTATGATGTTAAATGTTCGGAAGCTAAATGTAATGTTAAAGATTCGGAAACTAAATGTTTAGTGCTCGAAAGCTGCTGTGGATTGATGAACGTTCGGGAAGAGAATGTTTAGTGCTCGAAAGCTGATGTGTACTGTTGAACGTTTAGAAACTGAATGAATAAGTGTTAAATGTGTCGTAGGCAACACTAAAAGAATGTTTCTAAAATCATAAACTCTTACCCTGATGGTTGGTACCACATCTGTTTTTAAGTGTAAAATCCAACAGTCATAAAACATAGTTGGCGTACCGAAATAGGTACACCAACACATTGAAAGAGTGGTTTGAAATTTTAGCGTTGTTATTTTTCTCTTTAAACTAAGTACTTTTACTTTTATTTTCATTCCCACTGAACACTTTAATAACATCAATAGAGGAGATTCAGGGGTCGATAGCCTCTCCAAGATCCCCAAAAATTTAGGGTTTCTATAATAAAAAAAAGTCAAAAAAAAATCAAACAAATATATTATAATATAAAAAAATTTAAGCTTTGTTTTTACTGTTCCAAAACTTAACTATTTGGTATTGCATCAGCTTTAACCAATCGTTGAGAATAAAAACCAACTAACCGCAAAGTAGCCCAGTAGCAGAATAAAGTTGACTATGAAATATTAAAAAACTGGACCAATAAATCTTACATTTCTATTTAAATGGTTCAACAGGTAAAAATGGTTGGCATGTTTAAAAAAGAAGGAAGGGGCTTACACTAAGTGTAAGTGCACAGAACGCGATTAACCGATGAGCGATGTTTTGCGACGCTATGATTTTGATTACTCGCTATATTTTGGTTATGATAGAAGGCGATAAACAAAAGCTTAGTTGCTTTCAAATCTCTGTCTGTCCCACTTCTAACAATGGAATTAATTTTATCTAAAAATTCATGTAAGATACGTGTATTTTAAAAAAATTACTAGTAAAAAAGAAAATGGGTACAAGAAATTTACCGTGATTGATTAGCCTTTGGAGAATTTAATCAACTACGTTTATAAAGGATTCCATTTTTTAATTAGGTAGCAGAAGATGTGTTTCGTCATCCGTAGCAGTTACAAAAAATGTTACTTTATGTTTTAAAATAAGAAAAATACAGCCCTCAGTAGATGATTTATTACTCCTTTTTCTTCTTAGTCTAACGTCGAGAACGGCGTGTAGTGATCACAAGTTAATGTCAGGTGTTATTACTTAGAACTCTTCTTGCAGTCTCTCGCCATCTCCCACGGTCAGCAGCAGTTATAATGGCTTCCATTAGTGGACGCTGGGTTACTTTTGATACTATGTTTGTCCATCTAGATGGGGAGCGTCCGCGTTTCCTTTTGCCAAGGGGTTTGCCCTGGAAAATCAGTCTCTCAATGTTGTCGTGACGAGTTATATGTCTGAGGAAGTTCAGTATTCGCGCTGATGTCAAGCTACTGAGATGGTTTGATGGTCCAATCTCGTTCAGCACTGACACATTGGTGCGATGTGCCGTCCATGGTATTCTTAGCATTCTTCGCCATACCCACATTTCAAAGGCGTCGACTCGACGCCTGTCGGCTGCCTTTATAACCCATGTCTCGGAAGCGTACTAGGAGCACTAGGGCATGGACAGGTGATTCTTTGGTATTAATGGATGTATACCGATCTTTCCAAATTTTATATAATTGGCTCATTGCTGTTCGGCCAAGTTGAATACAACCGCGGATCTCCATCTCGCAGCTGCCGGAGGAGTGGATAAGGGCACCCAGATAAACAAACTGATCTACCACTTCACAGTTGGCAATGTGATGTGGTATGTTTGCTGTCTTATCCGATTTATCAACTATCAATACTTTAGAACTGGCATAGTTGATTTTTAGACCATACTCTTTTGATGTTCTCTCCTTACCATTTTGAAATAGAGTATAGATTTAAACATCGACTAGTAAATTATGAAATATTTTAGCAAGCTTTAGTGTGATAGATAATCCCAATGGGAAATAAAAAAGCAAAAGTAGTGGACCAAAAAAAATTAAAACGTATTTATATATTAACACTTTTAAGATGATTACAGCTTTGATATTATATAAATTAATATATAAATCTCTAAAAAACAATCCTGAATAAAAGTAATAGGTTCGATATTCGGTACTTTGTCTCTCAAAGATAACCCCAACATTGATCTTTCCATTGTTTTTTGAGTAGTTCTTATCCTGTTCGCTGTTTTCGTCGTTAATGTTAAGGTCTCCGCACCATATGTCAGATTAGGCAGTACGCATTGATTGAACACCCTTCTCGTCAAACATATCGGAAGTGCACTTTAAAAAATATGTCTGAGTCGTCCATAGGCGGCCCATGTTAGTCTATGCGTCTAGTAAGTTCGCACGTTTGGTTGTCGCGACTTATACGTATTTCGTGACCCAGGTATTTGTAGTTAGTTGTTTCCTCAAATTGTTTCTTGTTGACATATATTCCGCCGTCAATTACTAGGTTTGTCATCACGTGAGTTTTAGAGATATTAATTTTTAGTCCCATCTGTTAGAGGCAGCGTTCAGTCTTTGTAACATTTCTTGGGCTTTATTTATTCAGTCAGTAAATGTCAAATTCCACTCATGACCGATATAACATGATATAACAGACCTCAAAAATTACCGGCCCATAAGTCTTCTTTCCCATATATATATATATATATATATATATATATATATATATATATATATATATATATATATATATATATATATATATATATATAAACTATTTACAAAAATAATTACGAAACGACTAGAAAACAAACTAGAATTCTATCAGCCTAGAGAACAGGCGGGCTTCAGAAAAGGCTACGAAACAAACGATCATCTGTTAGTAATAATAAATCTAATTGAGAAGTGTGTCGAATATAACAAACTATTAGTATTATTATTTGTAGACTATGAAAAGGCCTTCGACACCATAAACCAACAGAAAATACTAGAAGCGCTGACAGAATGCCGAACTGACCATCGAAATATAATTAAACACGCCACAGCTAGCGTTAAAATAGGAGAGAAGCAAACCCAGAAATTCCGAGTACATCAATGAGATACCATATCGCCAAAGCTGTTCACAACATTCCTGGAATACGTATGTAAAAGGGCTAATCTCACCGACAAGGGAATCAATATAAATGGAGAAAAGATCAGTCATCTGAGCATCATCGCTAAACACTCTTTTGAAGTGGTCACGCGATTGCGCTTATGGTCGAGTGTGAGCAATCGCGGCACCCATCTCGCAGGAGTTTTTTTATGTCCAAATATTCGTGTAAAATAGGATGTACCCGTTCAGTTGAGATACCTACAGCATGAGCCAACTCACGCACTTTCATTCTCCGATCATCTAATATCATTTCATGGATTTTATCGACGATTTCCGGCGTGATCACTTCTTTTGGGCGACCTGGACGTTCGGCGTCACTAGTGCTGGTACGGCCACAACGGAACTCTGTAAACCACTTCTTAACCATTGAAATTGATGGTGCCAAGTCCCCGTAGTATTTATCAAGTCTTTCCTTAGCTTCAGTGATGTATTTTTTACGTAAAAAGTAATGCTTAATCAGCACACGAAATTCACTTTTTTCCATTTTCGTAAAAATTCACGAGGTTGTCTGCTTTGAAAGGCTATTAAACATCAACTGCACGACGTAGCTTGCTCAAAATTAGAAAGTTGCCCACTAATAGATTATAGTTGACGGCAGCACTGTTGCATTTGGAGTAACTGCGCGGGAAATTCAAAAAGTCACTGACTTATCAAACTGCCCTCGTATTTTCCGGACGGTGGATTGGTAGACGAGGTAGCATTGAACAGCCACCACATTCTCCTAATTTCAATCCTAAAGATGATTTGCTTGGGGATACTTGAAAACTTTAGCTTACAAAGCTGAACCAGCAAGTCTTGAAGAGCTAAGGCAACGGATTATCTATGAATCTAGATTAATTTCTTGACAATAATGGAGAAATAAGGTAAACGCATTTTACCATCGATAAGGGTACTGTCAACTTACAAATAAAGCAAATTTTAAATACTTGATTTAGTAATTATTATGTTAAAAATGTTGTAATCTTTTAATTGTTTCGTTTTAATGTAGTTAAAAATAGTTTGTTTTAAAAAAATATTGAGACAATTGTGCATTGACACAAATCTGCGTTTTATTTATTTAAGACCTTCCAGACTACGTAAAATCATAAGTGCTACAATGGCTGAACTCTTATTGAAGGAGAAATTCCAATCATGACTGAATATATAGGTAATGTATTTAAAAAACCAAAGTGACTAATAATATCAGGGAAACGGCGAATCAGATAACATTGAAAATGTCAAATCTGGAATCTCCGTATCTAAAATAGGCTTATCCTAAATTTTAGCAATTTAAACAACGTGTACGGACACCTGGCAATTAACGGTCAACGAATTGAGCGAGTAGAAACTTTTAAATATCTTGGGTGTCAACTAAATGAGAAGTGGGACGGCATGCAGGAGATTCGTGCCAGAATAGAACAAGCTTGTGCTTAAAGTACTTTGCAGCAGAAATTTAAGCTTGCCTCTGCGCGTCCGAATGCTTCGCTGTTACGTGTTCAGCATGCTGTGTTATGGAAAAGAAGCTTGGACTTTGACAGATGCGATGTGCAAAAAATTGGAGGCCTTTGAAATGTAGACGTACAGAAGGCTATTAAGAATCTCCTGGGTAGAAAGAGTGCGTAACACTGAGGTACTTCAACGCCTCGACAAGCAGCTGGAAGTGCTGTTTATGGTCACATCTTAAGGAATGACAAGTATCGATTTTTAAAGCTTATTATAAAAGGGAAGATCGAAGGTCGAAAATGCCCGGATAGAAGAAAGATATCCTGGCTAAAAAACTTAAGACAATGGTATGAAGTGAGCACTACCACATTGTTCCGCCGAGCTGTAGACAAGGTTCAGATAGTGATGATGATTGCCAACGTCCGAGGTGTACAGGGCACAAAACGAAGAAGAAGAAATTTTGTACAATTAGGACTAGCAATTTACGAGATAATTGTCCTTTTCACACTTTTGGTCCACTCTGTATATCTAACACTTAAATTTAAATTCAATTTAATTCCAAAATAAATAAAATTAACACGTGGTGGGTTCTATATCATTTAAAACAGTTTTACATCGTTTTCGCACGAAGAAAATTAAATTATCCCTTGAGATGTATTAAATGCTCGCGCTCTGATAGTCGAGTGCCATTTTTTATCAAGTCAATCTCATCATTTGTTCGCGGTTTAAATTTAGTGTGTTACGTGATTGACTTTGAACTCAAATTAATACTAACACATTTTTTTTAGTGTTTGAAACCGAAAAAATATAAAACAATAACAATAACATGTTTTTGTTAAGTTTTTTTGTGGTAAAATAAAAATATCATTAAATACATTAACGTACAATGTGGGTTAAAATTACAATATATTTATTGAACCAACTGAATAATATTTAAGTTTAAATTAACATCCCTAAATAATTTCCGTGCGTGTATTTAATTAAATAATCACCGATTGGTAAGTCTGCATTAAAAACAAAATGTTTCATTTTAGTAACCGAACAATTTCTCCACAAAAATCACCAATGCATGAAAGGTCTTAATTGCATGACGGTGTTTATAACATTGTTTAAATTCTTAATTTTATTTTGGACTAGAAACTAGAATTAATGGACTTTCACCTAAAACTTTTGTTTATTATTTTGCTGTTTTTATTTTATAATTTGTCTTGAAAATATATTATAAGACGCGTTTAAATTAGAAAATAAATATAGGTTTCAAGTTACTAGTAAAATATTTATCATAATTAAAAATTTAATTGTAATGACCTTTATTATGAAATACTAGCAACCATTTAATTTGTTAGAACAAAATATAATTTATTTGTACTTTAACATTTTTTTCCTAATTGGTTTTTATTTTAAATAAGTATGCACTGTCAATTTCAAAAAATGGGAAAGCTAGTGGTCCTGATGACGTCTATATAGAAGTTCTAAAAATACTGCAAAACGAAGAATCACTGAACACGCTGGTAAAGCTATTCAATCTTATTTACCGAAACGGCAGTATACCTTCTGATTGGTTAAAATCTACTTTTGTCCCGCTCCCCAAAAACGCGAAGGCCAAGAACTGCGGTGATTATCGTCTTATTAGCCTGATGAGCCATGTGCTTAAACTCTTCTTGAAAATAATACACAAAAGAATATATGCGAAGTGCGAGACAATGATGGGTGACTCTCAGTTTGGTTTTCGCAATGGCTTTGGAACAAGGGAGGCACTATTTAGCATACAGGTTCTTATCCAAAGGTGCCGGGACATGTCGGTGACCGTTTACGCATGTTTCATCGATTACGAAAAAGCCTTTGATAAAGTAAAGCACGAAAAACTGATCAACATTCTTAAAAAACTTAGGACTGGAACAACGAGACCTTAGAATAATAGCCAACATTTACTGGAACCAAAGTGCTCAAATAAGAATCGATAACACCGCGTCCGACGAGATCAAAATCCTGAGAGGCGTTCGTCAAGGATGCATTTTATCACCACTGTTATTTAATTTGTATTCCGACAGGATATTTCAAGAGGCGTTGGATGAATGTGACGAGGGTATATCTGTCAATGGGATTAATATCAACAATCTGAGGTATGCGGATGACACGGTTCTTGTTGCCGACTCACTGGAAGGACTGCAGGAGCTGGTAAGCCGCGTGACGGCTGCAAGCTCAGAGGCCGGACTTAGCCTGAACGTGAGAAAGACAAAGTGGCTAGCAGTTAGCAAATCAAACAACGTGGACGGACACCTGACAATTAACGGTCAACGAATTGAGCGAGTAGAAACTTTTAAATATCTTGGGTGTCAACTAAATGAGAAGTGGGACAGCATGCAGGAGATTCGTGCCAGAATAGAACAAGCTCGTGCTTCGTTCCTGAAAATGCGTAAAGTACTTTGTAGCAGAAATTTAAGCTTGCCTCTGCGTGTCCGAGTGCTTCGCTGTTACGTGTTTAGCATACTGTTTTATGGAATGGAAGCTTGGACTTTGACAGATGCGATGTGCAAAAAATTGGAGGCCTTTGAAATGTGGACGTACAGAAGGCTATTAAGAATCTCCTGGGTAGAAAGAGTGCGTAACACCGAGGTACTTCAACGCCTCGACAAGCAGCTGGAAGTTCTGTTTACACTAAAAAAGCGCAAACTGGAGTATTTTGGACACATCTTAAGAAATGAAAAGTATCGACTTTTAAAGCTTATTATAGAAGGGAAGATCGAAGGACGAAGAGGCCCGGGTAGAAGAAAGATATCCTGGCTAAAAAACTTAGGACAATGGTATGGAGTGAGCACTACCACATTGTTCCGCCGAGCTGTAGACAAGGTTCAGATAGCGCTGATGATTGCCAACGTCCGAGGAGGACAGGGCACCTAAAGAAGAAGAACCAAAGTTTGGCAAACAAAAAAAAATATACTTAAACATTATTTAAAATAATAATCAATTTACTAAGTATGTTTTTAAATTTGGAGTGGAATTTTTTGGATGATCTCTATTTCGCATACATTTTATTATTATTTGTTTATGGTAGGTTAATTCAAATAATAAACCATGGCCATTAGGATAAATACTCATTGCTATATTATCGTACCTACTTCTTGATGTAATAAATGACTGAAGTGATTTTTTAAAAATCAGCTAATTTCACTAAAATGATACCTATTTATACAGGCATACGTGGGTCGACTATACATCAGAAAACAACTACTTTCTTGACAATATGCCCTAATAAACATTGAATTATATCTGATAGGTTTGCAAGACCTACCATATGCTGATGAGAGGCATCACCCCGAAACCGGTTCGTAGGTGGCCACTTCGAGTAGATAAAATTATTTATTCTTTCTTTTACTTAACAAGCACCTGTATTGTGATTCTAAAAAGAGACTATGCACGATTATCTACCAGATATAATTCAATGTTCGTCAAAGCATATTGTCAGAAAATTAGTTTCTTTCTGATATATAGTCGACCCACGTATGCCCTTATAAATAGGTATAATTTCAGTTAAATTAGCTGGTTTTTAAAAATTAGATTTATGTATTAAAGTGAAGAACAGTGAGATAAGGAAACGCTGTGGCGTAAAAGAAGATGTAGTTACAAAGATAGATAAAGTAATGCTTAGATGGTTTGGACAAGTAGAGTGTGAATGCGCAAGCCTGTAGAGGTTGACCTCGTCAAATATATCACGATCAGATCGACATTATTTATAAAAAATGCCGGGTCAATAGTACCAACAACCGACGAGCATGTATAACACTGATAAGAGTAGAAGAAGTGAAATATATATGTAAGAACCGTAGCAAGTGTAAGAAAGTGGTCTTTACTCACCACTACGGGAAAAAGGCGTGACTATATGTATGTATGTATGTTAATGACAGCTAATAAAAAAAATTATTTCCAAAATATTCTAAAAAGAAATTTTTTAAGATAATCACCTTTATTTAAAAATTGTTTACAGGTTAACAGCTAAATTACACTTAAATAAATAAATTGTCATGTTTCGTAAAAATATACCAAACAAAAATAATCTCAGTGACAATATTTTGCACTGAACAAGGCTAACAGAAACACCAATTGGTTTTTAAGAGCTTCTTGGAATTAAACGATGTATTGTAGTTGTTATTTATTAGTTGTTAATAAAAAAAGTCAGTCTATCAAATATGTTTAATAAGATGGTATTTTTTTTTACTAATTTATCAAAAATTCTGCGGACATTGTAAATTTGATTATGAGAAATATTTTTAAAAATAAAATACGAAGGTTAGGTTTTGATTTACCATTTGAAATCACACACGATATTTTTCACCAAGAGTTTTTTTAGTCAGTAAAAATCTGACACCGGGCAACCGGGTGTATTTATGAAGATTTTTTCACGGTAATTTCGTTTGTATTGTGGTGGCTGTCAGTTAAAACGTCATGAGTTGTGCTGTTAAATCAAAACTTACAAAATGACATTTTTTAATTCTGAATGGCAACTATAAAATTAAAAATTTCAACGAGCTGTTGTGTAGTTAACCGTGTTATACAGGGTGTTAGTAAATAAGTGCGACAAACTTCAGGGATGATTGTGCATGAAAAAATAATAACAGTCTGCTATATAAACGTCTGCAAATACTTCATTTGAAAGATACGGGGTGTTAAAGTTTTTCTTAAAACCGACGATTTATTTATTGCTCTAAAACTGGTTGATTCATGCAGAATCACCCCCTGAAGTTTGTCGCACTTATTTACTAGCACCCTGTATATTTTGTGTTACTAATTTAAGATAAAAATTATAATTAAGTATATTTTGTTACGGATTGTAGTCCGTTCCTGTTCAATTGTTGTCTTGAGGCGACGGCGCGTCGATGACAATGGAAAGAAATGTTTTGTTTTGTAACAACAAACGCCCGATATTTTAGGGAAGAATTTTCTCGTTGGTTCCTCCTTCTTCCGGAACAGACGGCCCCATTCTTGAATAGTTTGTTTGCTTATATAAAAGGAATGTTTTAAAATAATCGAACCCTAGATTAAATATTGCAAAAATATTTTAATAAAACTTCTTTAGTATATATTTGATGATAAAATCCATAACTTAGGTAAGAGGAGAAGGATAATCTCTGGTAAACACTTAATTTTACCTCAAAAGACTCGCTGAAGCCTAATGTGCTTTTAACCTTTAAGATGATGTCATGATTCATGTCCTTTAAGATATCGACATTTGCCTCTGAAATTTCTTGAGTTTTAGCAGCTTGCCAAACAAGAACCTGAGGAACTCTATCAAACGCCCTTTTTAAATCGATGAAACAGAAGGTGCAGATCTTTCTTGTTAAGGCGATATTTTTCATTATTCTTCTTATGGCGTCTGTTGATGATTTCTCTGTAGTGAATCCAAATTAGTTTTCCGTAATGGGTGTAATTGTTTCTAGCCGATTATTTATGACTCATTCCCAAATATTTTTAAAGTGTGAAACGTTAGCTTAATAGCCCGATAGTTTTCACAGGTTGCCACATCTCCTTTGTTTTTGTAGAAAGGTACAAGATTACTTTTGCGCCAGGGGTATGGGATTTTACCCCTTTATATTATTTTACTGCCTAAATCACCGGTTTTTTTTATATTTCAGCTGGAATTTGATCTGATCTTTATTATAAAAATGTTAGCTTAAACTTTTTCATTGGATGTATTTGACCAGATAGAAGATTTAGGTTTATCAAGGTGGTTTTAGGATATTCCTGATTTAATAACGTATTGTAGTAACTCGACTGGAAAATAATTAAAAATAAATATAAACAATTGAATATAAGGCTTTTAACAACGTGCGAAATTTAAATCTTCTTTGTAGCCATTTTCTACTAGAACTCTCTCTCTGGTCCATTTCCCTGGGAAGGGATTAGTGACTATGATGCTCCTGTAGCAGCACTTATAGTATTGTGCCACTCCTCTTTAATCTGGGCCATATTTACAGTTTCATGTAGGCCTTGGCCGATTAGATCTTTAGTTTGGTCCACCCATCTCTTGGGTGACCTTCCGCGCAGGCGCTTCCCCTTTACCTTTCCTTCAACTATTAGTAGTTGCAATGAGTCTGTCCTTCTTGCAATGTCGCCGATGTATGTTAAAAAGCTTCGGTTTATCTTTTTTGAAAGATTTAGTTGAATATTTAGTTCTTGAAGAACAGATTCATTTGTACGGTGGGCCGTCCAGGGTATCCGCAGGGTATCCGCAGTGGCCGTCTGTATGCCCACATTTCGAAGGCATTTATCCGTCTGGTATCGCTTTTCTTGAGTGTCCAGGTTTCTGCTCCATAAGTGGAAATAGGGAACACAATTGAATTCAATAATCTTAATTTGGTGTTTTTGGTGATGGCTGTATCTCTCCAGATCTTGCTTAACTTAGTTACGGCTGTTCGAGCCAGTGCAACTCTTCTTTTTATTTCACCTTCGCATGCACCGATGTTGTCAATTAGAGACCCTAAATACAAGTATTTATTAACCACCGCAAATCCAGCTATGTTTTTTAGAACTCAACACTATACAAATTGCATTCTAAACATGTACCATAGTGAAAACGCGTCTTCAAAGTACATGATAATATTTGTATACGGAAGAAGAAGAGCTACTGCGGAAAATTTCGTTCCTGTTAAAAATATTTTTGAGTGATTAGCGGGCAAATTACTCTTTCAACTAGCAAAATGGCTACAAAAATCAGTATTGACGTATATAGAAATGGATCAATCTTTTAATGAGAGTCAATAATTAAAATTCTTTAATTGACTTAATCGGATTAGCAAAAACTGTACCCTCTGTATGGAAGTTGATGGTTCATTGGTTATAATGAGTTTTTTATATTTCCTGTTCATAATAAATTAATGTTCATCTATAACTGGCATCGATTGCAAGGTGTTATTAAAATGTAAATGAGGTGTATTTGATGCTTGAAATATAAGACAGAATTTTTTAATTGCGCATTGCGCATAATGGCATGATTTTTTTGAAGGACAAGGAATCATCAAGTGTAAAATATTATTCTAACGATCTGGAACTAAATATCAAATTAAAAATATTTGCACAACGATACATAAGGACCAAAATGAGCAAAATATTTTGTTAGAAAAATAATGAATAAGTTGTATTAGGTACACATTTTAAGGATGTTTAATGGTATTTTTAGGGGGTAGAGGGTAAAGTTGGTACTCTAACTTTTAACATAAACTATCAGCAAGTTTAACAAAATAATTTAAGAAAGAAATGTGTTTGAAATATTTTTAACTAAGAAAAATATATTATTAATTATATATTTCATCGTTTTTTAAATATAGGTAAAACGTTTTAAACTATTAGTTTATTAAAATACTAGCTTTTGCCGAAAATGGTTCTAATAGGATTTTAAATTGGTTTTTTACCTTATTAATTTTGTTATAACATATAAATTATGTTGAAATGTTTGAATACTTATAACATATAACAATCTTTGTTATAGTGTGGGGATTTAAAGGTTAAATAAACATAAACATAAAATAAAAGTTTGTAAGATTTTTTAAACACGAAGCTCGGCATTTGATCTGGTAAAAGTGACACGAGGGTACTATATTTTTACAACAAAACCGAAATACTACACCTACCGCAGTATTTCTGAAGTCCGCGAAGACACCAACAAGACGAAACATATGCTAAGGGTGGCTAAAATGAAAACACTGAGAACAATAGTTGGGAAAACAAGAAGAGACAGAGTAAGAAACACATATATTAGAGAACAATTCAAAATACAAGATATTGTAAGATGGGGAAGATAACGTAAGAGGCAGTGATACAACCATGATAGATGGATGGACGAGAACAGACTTCCGAAAATAGTCCTAGAAAACAACCCGCCCGGCTCAAGACCTCCCGGGAGGCCACCTAAAAGATGGAGAGATAGTTGGCAATCTACCTCTTAGGAAAAAATGCAGTGGCAGCTTTAGAATTAACAGATCGACAGATGTCCAAGAAGTAGAGGAAAAAGAAGAAGACTCTTCTGTCAAATAATAGTCATATTAACCTAAAAATTTATTGTTTACATTAGACAGATAATTCACGAACTAATTGTTTAAATAAGCGCTATATTATTTGTAAAATCTATAACACAGTTATTAAGATAAATATTTTCTTCGTAAAATGATTGGCATATGCTTTAGCAAACTTACCAAATTGTTACTAAGAATACAATATAACTTTGTTAAAATATGTACATTTTATTTAAAGGTTTTTATTTTTAATTTGTTATTGTTACACGTTTAGAGAATGATTTTTTTTATAAAATTAAAATTCATTTAACTCTTTAAAAGCAAATAACTTGTTACCGATCGAGTTACATGGATTAAACAAGAGCTTTTTAATATTTTTTTATTATTTTACTTATAGTTTGCTTTGCTTTACTAAATACAATCAAGAGTAACAAGCGGCCTCTATAAGCAATGCTAAATTAGAGTCCAAATTGGCAATCCTCATGCCAAGAAACGTAAAATTGTAAATTTTCAAAAATAAATTATGAAAACATGAAAAATTATTGCGATAATCAAAATCAACATTTAAACTTTAAACACCCGGTATCTCAGAAAATAATAATATTTAAATGGCATGTTAGGCAGAATAATCATATTTTGGGGTCTATAATCTACAATTCAGAGATTGGACATTCTTAATGAATCACCCTGTATAATACTATGTTTTTAAAAATATCTGTACATAATTTTGTAACCATTAAACGTCCTTAAATAACTTAAAAAATATTATTTAGAAAAATGGCAATGTCGTAGGTGTCATTTTATGTAGTGAAAGTGCGTTTATGTCGAAAATTTGTGAATATGTATAGTATTTCCAATCTCAGTTTTAAAATATATAAAAAAACATCATATTAAAAGCCATAAAATTTTCAAAAGAAGCCGACCAGGGCGTATCAATTTTATTTTTAAATCTATTAAAATTTGTTAAAGTGTTTTTAATGATTTATATTTAAAATCGTTAAAATCTTGCAATTTGTTGAATATAATTTCTAATGTTGGCACTTGATTTTCTTTGTACGTATTGTAAACCGTGTGTCGAATCACATCCTTAAATGCATCATCTATCCGACTGCTGACGAAACTTTATCGTTATTTATCGTGTTCAATAACAACGCCTCGTTGAATTACGAAATAAATTGTGTAGTTTGTAATTTTCGTTGAGTTGCATATTCTTTTAATTATTTCATCTTGAGTTGAATTGACATTTTCAGCTTTTAAGCATTAATATATATTTAAAATTACTTGTTGAACTTACATATGCAAATTTCGAATTTTAAATTTTTAAGATTGTGTCTCATTTTCATTATAATTAATTAGAATTGCATTATTAAGATGTATTTTATCATTAATTTGGATATTATTATTACTTTGAATTACAATATCATCAGGAATTTCATTATTAATGTGAATATTGTCAATATTTAGCAATTCGTTAGATTCATCATTTACCTCGAACGGTCCCCAAAAAGCCATTTCACAAATATCACCCTCTTAACTATCAATTTTTATGTAATCATAGACAACAATCGTTAAATTTGATTAAGATTATTAAAATAAGTAAAAGGGAGGGCCCACCCCTTTCATTTGATTAAAATTGTTGTCTATAATTATATAAAAATCGATGGTTAAGAGGAGTGAAAAATGTTTTCCTAAAAATTGAAAGATTGGTTGCGTCGAATGACACTAGTGGCTGAGCCGGCCCTTAACTCGACATTTGTAGAGTTTATTCTATTCCATTGGTCATACTGTCATCGAACGACGACCTCTTTAGTTGTGTTAATCAGTCGCCATTTTTGTTTTAACACGCCTCTTAAAATTATAATTTTTTAAAGTTGAGAGACGTTTTCTGAACTTGGAAGTGGTGCTAATCGACTCGGTTGATCATGCTGCTTGAAATAACACCATCATATAAACTGCGCCCAAACGTTTCGGACGAGAATTTGTGCCTCAAAAAATTGGAAAGTTGAAAATTAAAAGGGGCCTAACTTTTAAACGGAGCATCTCTGCAACCTGAGAGTGGTGTCGTGCGCCTTAGCTTTACAAGACGCATCGACTAAAATTGCTTTTTTTTTTTGGTGAGTCCCATAAAGTACATTTAAGCCATATATATATTCACCGGTTTACAGCGTTCTCCGTCGCTTTCCGACACCTAACTGCCAAAGATCTCTGTCACCACACATATTATATGTTAGCTCTCTCCTTTCCATTTTTTTTATTGATGCCTTCCCTCCAGCTTTTTCTGGGCCTTCCCCTTTTATTTCTTCCCCGTGGTACCTATTCTAAAATCTGTTTTGGTAATCTTTCCTCTGTCATGCGTTGTACGTGGCCATACCAAATTAGCTGTTTTGTTGTAATATCATCTACTTAGGTGTGTTTTACATCCATTATTTCTCTAATTTTTTCATTTGTCACTTTCTCCAGTCTCGATCTTCCAGCTGACCTCCAAAAATCCATCTCTGTAGCTGTAAGTATCTTTTCTGTTTTCTCTTTGAGCTGCCATACTTCACTACCATATGTTACTACGCTTTTGAAGATGGAATTATAGATTCTTTTTTTGTTTTCTTTTAAAATGCGCTGGTCCAAAAGAATACCATTAAGCATAGAGATTGCTTGTCTGTCCTGCATATTTCGTTATTTTATGACTTCGTCCAGTGTTCCGTCCTTAGTTATCTTTAGGCCAAGGTACTTATATTATGAGCAACATTCAATTTCTCTTCCATCTTCCAGCACTATGTTTTGGTCATTTTCTCCTATACACATTTTTTTAGTCTTTCCTATGTTGAGTTCCAGACCCCATTTTCGGTATTCTTCTATTAATTTTCAGGTCATATATTCCAGGTCATCGTAGTCCTGAGCCAATACCACCTGATCATCTGCATAACATAGTGTATAAAGAGTGTTGTCATTGTTTAAGGGTATCCTCATTCCACTGCATTTCTTCTTTCACGTTTTGAGGGCTTGTTTCAAGTATATCTTAAAAAGGGTTGGCGATAGACAACATCCTTGTTTGAGTTCTTTGTTTACTGTAAATCCTTGAGACAGTCTTTTTTTTATTTCTACCTTGGCAGTTGTTCCTTTGTAAAATTGTTTGACAGCTTTTATTATTCCATTATTTATATTTGTCTTTTCTAACGTTTCCCATAGTTTATATAAGAGTACGCCATTGTACGCTTTTGGCAAGTCTACAAATAGCATATATACTTCCTCTTTTTTTCAATTATTTGTGTAGCACTATATAGATGGTCAATTGTGGATCTTCCAACTCTAAATCCTGCCTTTTTTTCTGCTTTAAAATCTGTAAATTCTTCTTCAATTTTATTTTTTAGAAATTTTCTATATAGTTTACTGAAGGTACTGGTAACAGACAATCCTCGGTAGTTTTCGCAATTTTCTTTGTTGCCTTTTTTATGAATGGTAGATATCCAAGTTATTTTCCATTCCTGCGGTACTTCCTCTTTGTTTATGCACCTCTCGAACAGTATTTTTATGTTGTGGTATAGTTCCTCTGGGGCGTATTTGAAAAGCTCTATAGGTACGTCTCCAGGCCCGGCAGCTTTTCCGTTCTTAAGTTGTGTACATATTTTCTTGATTTTCTTTACATTAATCCGTAAAGGTGATGCTGTTACATCAATTAGTTTCCTTTCATTTTCGTTGTTCTGGAATTCTGTTCTATTTTCTGTCAATAAGTTTTCAAAGTGACTCTCTCATTTCTTTAAAGTAATTGGTGATATTATATCCCGATGTTTATTTTGTCTTAAGCTTCTTGACAATTTGCAACTTTCGGTGCTTTTTCTTCCACCCAAATATGTGTTTATTTTATTACAGTTTTTTTCCCAGCTCTAATTTCTTTGTTCGGTTATTTTCGTTCTTACTCTTGCCTGTGCTGTACAAAAAAAATTAAAAAAAAAAAAAAGCAAACAATATAAATCCCGTAAAAAATTATTGAGAAACAGCGCCCGCAAATGTTTTTAAGTGAACACCTGCGAGCTATATAGTCGACCAATTGTTTAATGTATGCGTATTAGCGACGTTGATATTCAAAAATAAGCTGTGCTACCTGTAGCTTAAAAAAAGGCGGCCGATATGTTTTGCTAAATTTATCGGTATTGTTCAGTAATCCGCTTATTACCGGAATATCATAGTGCCCTGGTAAAATCATCTTTTTTAAACTGAGATTGGAAATATTATGTTCTTTTATCTTCTCTCTTCATAAAAAATAAAACAAAATCGATTTTATATTTTAAACATGGAAATTGTCTAAGGATTTTTATTCCGAGCTTAAAATAAAGATCTTGCAATTGATTAATTGAAACAAGTCAATGGTGACAAAGTTTATTAAAAAAGAATATATTTTTATAAACATATCGAAAAAAACATAATCTAAAATGGCCATAAAAAATCTCAAATTTATATTCAATTTTATTCTAAAATAAAATAAATTGATAATTGTTGTCTATTCCATTATTATTTATAGCAGCTCTACATCGTCTTGCATGGATAGAATCTAGTTATTTATTTTTTAAAAAGTATGCTACCTGCAAAGCCTTAAGTATGTGGTGGTTTTGAAAATTCCTACCACCTTTCACATTTTTTCATTGAAGCATGTTTCATGCATTTAAGTCTGGTGATTGCGTATGTTGCAGCATCGTATAAAAAACGGTCTTTATTACGGGTTGTAGATCTCGTACGTCCTGTTTCTCTTAGATACTTCTCCATTTTTTACATAACGGGCATTTAAGCGGAAAATAACGCTTTGACGCATGCCAAATTCACGAGCTACACCTGTTTGTCGAGCGTAACTTTCTTGCATGCAAATGGCTCTCAACATTTGTTTGCAGTTTAAATGGTGTGTAATTTACTGTGGCCTTAAATCAATACTAATATATTTACTTAAGTGTTATTAACGAAAAAAATGTAGAACAATAACAAAAACATTTTTTTTAAATGTTTTAATTAAACAGTTTTTGTGCTAAAGTAAAAACAACATAAAATAAAATGATATACAATGTGGGTTAAAAATACAGTATTGTTTATGAACAGCTTAATATTATTGAAAAATAAATTAAAATCATCAGACTATGTTAATGTGTTTATTATACAGTGCTACCATTTTAAAACCAGCCAGTCCAAATAACTTATGATTTTGCGTATTTATAAGAAAAACAAACGCGTCGAATTTTAAATCAAGGGGGACGTTAAATAATGTTATTCTGCTGTTTACAAGTGGCACTCCTTAAACATCACCCACGCCTTCTTTAAAATGTCAAATAGCAACCCCTACCTTGTAATACATCAAATGAAAACCCAAAAAAATTCAAATTAGCCATATAAACAACAATTCCTTCGATTTATTTTGCTGATAATTACAAATTTTGTTAAATAACAAAAGACCATAACAAAAACGACCTACGCCACTGTTGGATAGGCAGATGTCTAATTAGGGATCAATTAACTTACTTCTAAATACATGACACCATTTTTATCATTTTTTGTCATTTTGTTTCTTTGTTTTAAAAATATTAATAGTATATTTAGTTATTGGTGACGTTAAATTAGCCATTATTTGTAGCTTAAGCATCTTAAATTATTTTAAAAAGGTGTATTCTCTGCAAGAACGAATAGAAATAATATTTATTTACGGTCATCAGCTCTTTTAATGAAAGACATCCTGATAAATATATAGATAGAAAAAAAGGTGTGCGTTTTGGGACGCCCGAGACAAAACTATTAAATATTGAACGTATTTAATTTTTTAAAAATTTATTTTCATACCTGTCTTTAGATTTTTGTGGTAGCAATTTTAATAATGATATGTTGGCTTGTTTTCTAATATTAGGTGGTGTATTTAAAAATTCAAAATCACTTGAATCGCTCTCCATATTTTTAAAAATTTAATTATGTTCAATAAACTAAACACGACTTTGCACCCCAAAGTCAATCGCAGTATTTACTGTACTGATACGCAACGACGACGATGACCCCCCTAACTATTATTAATACTTTTTGACATGTACACTTTGGTAATGTGTTGGCCGAATGAGACTACTGTCTGTTTAGCACAGCAGTGAATTCCGGTTCAAATCCCCGAGCAACTTTTATTTTCAACAAACATGACGTCACAAATATAATTTGTATATCTAATCTTGGACGTTTGAAGTAAGAGTGCGTGGTGGCTTAATGGTACAGTAACTTAGCAGCTAGGAGGATACTCGATGGTGCTTTTTAGTTGTTTAAATTCTCACAAAAAGGTTATTAGTTTAAAAAAAATAAAATTAAACATGATTAGACTTAGATCATGAAAGATGTTCTCTTAAGATTCACCTGGAATTTTTTATTTTGGTTAAGCTGATAAGAGGAGCTTGGTATGGTTGGCTTTAGTAACATCGTGATATTTAAGTTTACTACAAACTTGATTTTTGAATTTTTAAGTAATAAAATAACTTTTTTAAAAATTAAAATGTAAAATTAATTTTTGGATGCCAAACATTATTTTGATAGAGACCAAACAATTTCATACCATAATTGTCCCAACGAAAAGTTAAAAATTAAATAAAACTTTTACATTTCTCCATTTTTATAACTGAGACACAAATTTTCAGCTCTGCTAGTAATAGTTTTTTGACAGGAATAGTTATAAAAATTTTTTTTACAAATAATATAACTTAACACTTAACTGCCACTTAACGTATTATCTTTTATTACACTTGCTTTGAATTTTTAATTTTATTCACAATGAATTCGTAAAGAAAAGCAACTAACCTTCGCCAGTGGCTTATGAAACAGATATGAACAACTCTTTTACTTATCACCTTTTACGACACTTTAAACATTTTTTAATTTTCAATTTAATTTATTATTAATGATTCACTCTTCATAATTGCTTACGTCCACTAGCAATAAACTTGCAAAATTTCTTGTGCAATCAATTTGCGTGCGTGTTGACACTAGCTTGAAAATTAATATCTGCAGGTGTTAGCTAGGGATGGAATGGCTACTGTATGTAGTGTGGTGTTTCAATAAAAAAAAAACAAGAAATAAAATAAAAATCTTGGTACGAGATTGGATACTGAGAAGATCTCAACTTGAAGTACATGAAAGGTCATTGGTAGAATAAGAATAACGTCCTCCAAGAAGCCCTTAACACAGTATACATATGGTGCGAGAGGGAACAGATGTTTGTCAACCCCCGGAAAACTGTAATTATTCCTTTTACAAAAAGGAACAAGCTAGATAAGCTTAGGCAGCCTGTCTTATACGGAGAGAGCATTCCATTTGCGACGGAAGTGAAATACCTGGGTGTAGTTTGGGATAAAAGAATCCACTTAAAAAAAAACAATAAACAAAGCCAGGTTTTTTCTCTGGAATCTCAAAAGAGTATGTGGCAAATCTTGGGGAATGAACCCCAAACAGATTTACTGGATTTATCAAACAATGATAATATCTATGGTCACGTATGGCTCAGTAGTCTGGTGAACCAAAGGGTTACAACAGACAGCCAGAGCAAAGCTTGCTGGTCTTCAGTGGCTGGCATGCCTAGCCATAACTGGGGCTATGTCCAGCACACCAACGGCAGCGATGAAACACTTCCTGCATCTTTTTCCCCTAGATATTCTCTTAGAGAGGGAGGCCAAGATAGTCTCCTACAGATTCCTGTCTTTGGAAAAGCAAATTAATGGAGAGCAACTCGGGGATCACTCCGGGATACTAAGTGAAACAAAAAACCACCAAATTCTCGGGATGGTTCCTGACTTGCTAGCCTGGCAGGTAAGCTACAATCTTTCAGGCTGAAGTGTTCGCTATCGAATTGTGTGCAAGAGAGTTGACCAACAGACCTCTAGCAAACAAAAACATAAGTATAATATTAGACAGCCAGGCAGCTTTAAAAGCACTGAGCTCCAACAAGATAAATTCTAAACTTGTATGGAATTGCATCGAATCCTTAGAGTACCTTGGTGCGAACAACAGGGTGACCCTACTGTGGGCACCTGGGCACCAGGGGGTGGAAGGAAACGAAAAAGCCGACACCCTTGCAAAACAAGGGGCCGAATCTGCATTCACTGGACCAGAACCGATTTTTGGAGTCACCACAAGTGCCGCCAAAACAATTATTTCGGACTGGGCGGAGAGGAAAATACTCACGTACTGGTCCGACATACCAGGGTTAACCCACTCGAAGGCGTTTCTACCTAAACCCTCGAGAAACACAACTAAGCAGATCCTAGAATGGAGCAGAAATGACCTGCGTATTCTAAGATACCACCTCAGAAAGATAGGTCTGACCCAACAAACGGACTGTCGGTTCTGCTGCGTGGAAGACGAAACTGCTGAACACATACTATGTTTATGCCCAGGCCTGGGAAGAATAAGGTTCAACATATTTGGATACACCAACCTAGAACCAACCATTTTTTTAAAAATCTCACCCTATACAACCATGAACTTCGTGAGAAGGGCTGGATTGTGCGGTGAACTGTGACCTCTAGGGGTGAGCCACAATAGACCTACTAAGGGTCACGGTGGAGGGGCGACTACGCACCACTCACATGATACCTAACCTAACATTAGTAGAATTAATTTTTATTCTGTTCTTTTATACCTTACTTTTTAAATCCCTTTACCCAAAATACAATTTCCAGTGAGTTATTAAAGAATTTGCTATTTATTTTCGCTAAATATTTTTAGACGACCCAAAAACTCTGCAATAAGTTCTGGAGAACACTGTATTGTTGTTTACCCGCAAAAACTTCCTGGTTCAGGAACAAAACGGCTCGTCGATTTACTTTCAGGCGTGTTTACGCGAATTAAGACACCAAGAGAGTTATCCAGCTGTAGAATCACACCATTGTCTGATATAGCGTAGCCAGGATAGCTTTTTTCGCCCTATATACCTTTTGCCTTTCTCTTTTTGTATGTATTATAAGGCGTAGTAGAATATATTTAGGTCCTCAAATTATGTGCCCAAAGTACTTCGTTTGTCTCCTCTTTATCGTGCTCATCAGTTGCCGTCCGAAATTCATTATTCTGAGGACATCCTCATTGAAAGTGTGCGAGATCCATGATATTTTCAAAATCCAGCGGTAGCACTACAGATCAAATGGAGAAATATTTCGCGCAACAGCCGATAGAGAGAGATTTCAAGAAATTATAAACATGATAATAGCCAACGACTGACAAGGCACCTGAAGAAGAAGAAGAAGACCAGGAGAAATATCGCATATTTATTGCTAAAGGACGTTAGCCATAGTAAGACAAAATTTATTTAGTTTTTAGGGTCTTTTCTAATACATACATTTAGTCACGCCTTTTTCCGTAGGGGTAGGCAGACACCACTTCCTTTCACTTGCTACGGTTTTCACACATATCTTTTGCTTTCACTACTTTTATCAGTGCTCTCATACATGCTCGTCGGTTTATGGTACTCTTGCCTGGCCTTTCTTTAAAACAATGTTGATCTGATCTAGATATGTTCGCCAAGGTCGATCTCTACCAACTTATCCATTCACACTTGCCTTATAAATTTGTTTCGCCAATCTTCCTTCATCCATCCTTTTTACTAACTAACCCTAGGTTATAAAATACGTAGGTGTCTCACTGGAACTCCTCTACACATGCCAATACTGTCAAACCAAAAGCTTATTGTCTCCGGATAGATTGCTGAATAAAGGATGTAAAAAAAATACAAAATAAAAGCTATGCAGTGCCTCATTAATTTATTTTCCTGCCAACACTCTTCACTCAATATCACTGTCATACTTTCCATCTCTCGTTAAATTTAAGTATACAAACTTATTTCCTTGTTTTATTCTTTCTCCCCTAATCAAAACCAAGTAGTGGAATCCTCGTAAAGTGATTTCAGTGCTCGTATTAAACTACTGCTCACCCCATACATAGACAATGTCGAACACAATTCACTTCTTACCACTCTATTATATGCCTTTTCCAAGTCTATAAAAGCGCAGTAGACCTTCTGACTTCTAGCCAAGAATTTTTAGACTAAACCTCGTAATGAAAAGACCTGATCCATACTTCTCCTTCCTCTTCTAAATCTTGCTTGCACATCCCATATCATCTAATTAGTTTCATTCGTCACTCTTTTAATCAATATATTTGCATATAGTTTGCCGACTATGCTGAGTAAACTAATACCTTAGTAGTTCTTACAGTCCTGCTGCGAACCTTTTCCCCTGTAAAGCAGCACGATAACGGCCTTGCACCAGTCGTCTGGTACGCTAACATTACTCCAACAAAGGTTAAAAGGGCGGTACAGCAGACTAGTTACCACGCTTTGTCCAGCCTTCAGCATTTCAACCGTTGTCCTGTAGTACCCAACAGCTCTAACCAATTTCATACTTCAACGCTTCCACAATTTCTGTCATACTAATTTCACTTTCATTGCAACTTTCACTTATGTCTCCAAATGGGGCCTGTGCTTGTGTATCTTATTTCTTAAATAATTTTTCAAGGTATTCCTTCCATCCGTTTAAAACGCATTCCTTTTCTTTTACCATATTACCATTATGGTTTCTGTTTTTTTTCAAATGCGAGGTAGTATTTTTTCCTCTGGCTGTTCTTATGGAATTCCAGAATAGTTTAATATTGTTCTGAAAATTGTCAGATAACCTTCTATTAAATTCATCTTTATCACTCTCTTTCTTTCTTGTCACAACCTCTTTTGCCACACCTTTTAACCTTTTATACTTATTCTTTGCCTTGTTTACATCCTCAATCGTTGCCTTTTGCGTTTTTTGATTGGCTTTTGTAGCCAGCCAATCCAGCCAGGCTTTCTTCTTTTCTGATTTTGGAACTTTCCTTGTAATGATATTTCTTGTAAATTGTAACGATACGAAGAAGATTAGCAAGGCCCCTGCGCAAGGATGTTACGCAAAGTTGTAAAACATTCAACCAATTTTTTTATAAAGAAATACCTAATAAAAGAGTACAATATGTTTTAATGTTAACATGTGTCATTGTTGCGCAGGGGCCATGTTAATATATTCTGTATCGTTACAATTTTAGTATAAAAAAAAATACTATAAAAAATCATAAAAAACATTTGCCTTTTTTTTTGGGATAATGTAATTAAGCGAGAGAGAGAAAGAATGAAAGAAGAAACGAACATATGCAGTAATTTTGCATACTCGTATAAGGTAGTATAATTTCGTAGAAAAATATTTCATTAAAACAGGAAGTAACAATAATTAGCAAATTACGTACGTATTATAATAAGTTAGAACATGTAATGTATATTATCTTAAAAAGAGATTCATAAGTTTCTACAAAATTGGAATTTTACCTGGGTCTATAGAAACAAAATTGAAAATGCGAGGACCGTATTAAAAAACACCCGTTTTTTATTTTGATTCATTCTTTTACGGCATTTAAAATTAAAATTTTAAGAACTTGGATTAACCAAACAATGCTTGTTGTAAAATTTAGTTAGAAAAACCCAAGAGGGAAAAAAATATAAATAAAAACCAAATTCCGAAAATAAACCATTAAATTATAAAACTTTTTTACTACTAAAAGCAAAGTCCAATTTTTAACAAGCATTTAAGTTGCAGTTTAAGTCAAATAATTACTAGGATTAAAGTTATTATAAGTTACTATTTATAAACTTAATGATAAAAAAATTTAAACACCTTACGAGATTTTTTACATTTCAAAAGAAAAAATGTTTTTAAAATAAATGTGAAAACTATTTTTAATTAAAAAAAAAAAATTATTATAATCAATTTAATAAATTAAATAATTAAAATTATACATTAAATGTTAATACTAATCATAAAATATTTTAATTATTAAATGGCTGTAATAAAACATTTCCCATATTTCTTAAAAGTTTTGTCAGTCAAATATTCAAAAAAATATCGGATTTACTTAAAGTATTTAATAATATAACTTATCCGGCAGAATGTTAAAGTCGCGACTGGAATAAAAAAAGTGACACCAAAAAGCCATTTTTATAATATAGCAAAAACATTCTTACAATAATTTTAAAAATAATTATCTATTACCTTTGATCTACTTCTTGAAGTTCATCACAAAACAAGAAAACTATTTATATTTCCGCCGCACTAACAATTCAAAACAGCAACAAACAGCACCAACAAAGCGTAGGAAGTTTTTACAACTAAAACGACAACTTTTTAAAAGATCACTATCGACTTATTAGTCCTTCTAATGTTTAACTATACGCAGTTAATAGCTATGCCAACAGAAATGGAATAATAATTCAATACAGGATGATGCGGATGAATGTTACATAAGAAGCATTGACTGACATCCTTGAAAATATGCTGGCCATTAGATCAGGTACATATATTGGTCGAGTTTTTTGTGATAAATAATCCGTTGGTACATTAATTTGTAGTTTCGATAGGTGGCACATATTTGGATTAATCATCAATAACCGTGATGACCAGTTGAGTGAAACCGCGCTACTTTATTTTGTCAACAACTTTTTTGTTAAACTCATTGTCAAATAATTAATCGTGCAACACGAGTTTTGTTCAGAGATGTTAATTTTTTTAAAAACTATTGTTTAATAATATACATTCAATTAACTACTAAATTTTAAAAAAGTAAAACCGCGAGCTGATTTCAACGTTGTCTCTGCATAACTTTGATGTGATTTCGGTATCTAATGCATGCTTCTTTTTAGGTAAATATGTTTTTATCAAAATAGGAACAAGAATGATTGCAATATCAGAATGCCTACTATTAAAAAATAAATTACGTACCATCGTAAGTATGTTAAACGAAATAATATGTAAAAAGTAGTCATTAAGCAAAACATTGCTTAAATATTGTTTTTACTTCACTGACCTAATTTTATTACAATTTATAAAATTATACTCAGACTCTTATAAGAAAAAATAACAATATGAAAAAAAATGTCTAACTAGTGTACACTTATTTAATTTTATTTTATCAAAAAGATATTTTCTAAATTTGCATTTCCTTTAATCATTATAATCATTTAAGTGCTTAAGTGCTCTTTTTTGATATACGAAAAGCCTGTTTTTCATTTAGTTATATTGCAGAAAACAAAAGCATTTGGGATTCTTTCTTATTATCATTATCTTAAATTGGCTTTATAGCCCAGCGTGAGCTTTAGTCTTCTCTACAACTCGCTCCATAACGGCCTGTCTCTTACGCGGTTACTCCATCCCTGTATTCTCAAGGTTTGTAAGTCTTTTGTCACATTGTCTCTTCACCTAATTTTAGGTATTCTTTTTTTTCCATATATTCTTGCTTCCATAACTTTCTGTGGCATTCTATCTTCATCCATTCTTTCAACGTGTCCGAACCATCTTACTTGCTGTGATTTTATGAAGCGTACTATGTCTTAAATATGGAGTAGATTGTTAATTTTATTGTTGTGACTAATCCCCTACGATCCATTATCCAATTTATCCATTTTTCATGTTTTGTCGGCTCTTTATTAATTTTAGGTTGGCAAAATAAGCTTTGTTTCCAGCTAATATTCTTTCACTGGTAGGTCTTGCTTGATGGTCAAGTACGTCTAGGAATTTAAAATATGACACCTCTTTATATTTATCATTTTCTTTTTCAAGGCATTGTGGTGGTCTTTTGTTTTTATTTGTAGACATAACTATGTAATTTGTTTTATTTGCGTTTACTGCAAGCCCAAGTTCTGCTGCTCTCTACTTAAGTTCTTTCAGCGGACTAATTATTTTTTCATTTGTTCTTGTTAGTAGCAGTATATCATGTGCATATCCAAAGTAGAAGATGATTCTACGTTATAGCGTGGTGTAGTGCTATAATGAAGAGAGTTGCAGATAAACTATTCCCTTGTTTTACTCCACAGTTGAATTCAAATGACTCATTCAGTATATCGTCTACTTTTGCATCGGTTTTTCCAATGGTCATCATTACCAGATTTATGAGTTTTTGTGGTAAATTTATTTCTTTTAAGGCATCTAGTAATTTGTTTAATAATAATCTAGTAAACATGCGTTACAAATTTTAAGTGGCTTGGAATGATATTGCTCAGGATACCACAAATAATTAAATTTTAAGCATGCCCCGAAGAGTTATTCAATGCATAAGAAACCACGGTGGACTCGCTACTTATTACTGAATAACTTTGTTATTTTTTAATATTTTAGTTTTTTAGGTTTAATTAAACAAACATTTCGTATACATTTTATTAATATTGATCATTCTCATTGGGGATTTTTTTAAAGTCAATACATGTTTACTTAGTAATTTTACTAGATGACTCCTTATTAGTGCTTGTGTGGTTTGTTTCTGAAGCTGTCATTAGTTGATCTTGTTGATAAATTGTTATGGTGTGCCTTTTATTAATCTTTTCTAATTTCTAATAAAAAAATGTGCTACCAACTTAGTAAAATCCGCAATAGTCAACAACAGTCCTTGCCGATCATGAGCCCGTTAACTACAGAAGAACTAAATACTGCACTCCAACAGATAAAGTGCCAAAAAGCAGTAGGGATTGATAACATATTCCCAGAGTTCATGAAGAACACTGGTCCGAGAGTTTGTGCTTGGCTTTTGGAGTTCTACAGTGACATAATAGATAAGCGTAAGGTCCCAAACATGTTCAAAAAATGTAAAAATTATAGCTATTGCTAAACAGGAAACAGATCCCGCCCTTTCCAGTAGCTACAGACCAATTGCTTTGCTAAGTGTCTGTTATAAGATCCTGAAAAGAATGTTATGCAACCGACTTTTCTCATTGGTACAGGATAACATACGTATAAAACAGGCTGGTTTCATGCCTAGAAGGAGCTGTTGTGATCAGGTACTCTCCTTGACAACATTTATTAAAAACGGATTCCAGAAAAAACAGAAGACAGCAGTGGCTTTTATTGATCTGACCTGTGCTTACGACACTGTGTGGAAAAAGGGCTTAATTATTAAACTATATACCCTAATACCATGCAAGACATTTCTACAACTAATTAATGAACTGCTGAGCGACAGGCTATTCCTGGTGATGCTGAACGATAAAAAAAGTAAATTTTGCAGTCTACAAAATGGTCTCCCCCAAGGATCCGTCGAAACACAGAAATGGGGTCTCCCACCAAATCCGAGTAAAACTAAAGTTTCAGCCTTTCACCTCAATAACAGACAGGCAAATTTAGAAGTTAATGTCGAGTTCGAAGGCATCTTACTCATACACAATCCATACCCAAAATATCTTGGAGTCACTCTCGATCGGACCCTGACATACAGACCGCATCTTAAGAACGCCGCTGCTAAAGTCAGAACCCGTTTAAATATTAATCAAATACTTGCCAATGCCTCTTGGGTAGCCAATGCTGAAACCTTAAGAACCAGTGCCCTTGCTTTAGTCTACTCCACCGCAGAATATTGTACCCCCGTATGGATCAACAGCCATCAAACTAACTTAGTTGACACTCAGCTTAATCAGTCAATGAGAGTCATTACTGGGACCATAAGAACTACTCCAACAGCCTGGCTCCCAGTCTTGAGCAACATAGCTCCCCCTCAACTAAGACGTCTCTCTGCCCTTATGTCCCAAGCTGAAAAATGGCTAATAATCCTATGCTACCTATTCATGAGAATTCTACAATTCTCGCCAACCCACAGCTGAGGTTGAAGTGAAGGGAAACACCAGTCAGAACGGTTAGCCAGCTCACCGATTTTTTAATGAAGAAACTATGGCGCACACAGTGGAGTAAGCAAGAGGTCAAAAATTCTAATTTTATAGAAGATCCAACATCAAAAGTAGCAGGTTTCACTGTTAAACGAAGGGAGTGGTGTAACCTCAACCAAAAAAGAACTGGGCATGGAATTTGCAACAAGTTCCTCACGATTTGGGGTAGAGCCGAAGACCCATCATTTGATAGATGTAACGCTGTCGAACATTCAATCAGCCATATGGTGCTGGAGTGCCCTGACACCCGGTTTAAAGGTAGCCTACAAGATATCCATAATCTTACCCCCACCGCACTTGACGGTTTGAGAGCTAGCAACTTGCAACTGTGATAAACTATGTGTCCCTATATATATATATATATATATATATATATATATATATATATATAAATATATATATATATATATATATATATATATATATATATATATATATATATATAAATATATATACATATATATCGTGATATCGTTATCGTGATTCTATTTCTGGGTATTCAATAAGGCTGCTGTTATAATTGTTTAGGGGTTTACTGCGCTCGTTGTGTTATTGGCCAATTCTCTAGCCTTTGCTGAAGATGGTAGCATTTTATTTGCTATTGAAATTTTATTTTGTATAGAATCTTCTCGGCTACTATACTAGAGAGCCATCCGCAATGTCGCTTGATAGTTGAAATATCGGCTCCTAAATCGGCTAACAGTGTTGCGGAAGAGCGCCTGAAGCAGTGTTCTGTATAGGTTTCTGGGTGAGGCAATTTGAGATAATTTGCTATTTCTTTTGGTTTATTCCTTATTTTGTTGACGCCAACCACTTGATTAATTCATTTTTCTTTAACGTACTTTACAAAAAATCTTCGACTAGTGGTAACTTCCGGTCGTAACGCACAGTATCTGTGGCATACGTTTATGTAGTTTGGACTAAAGATTACGAAAGTTCTCTTAGTATGAGTTTTGGAATGGGAAATTCTTATAATAATAATCAAATCCTTGTGATCTATATCATCGATCATTATTTTTAGCAACTCATCGCTTCGACATGCTCAACAAATGCCTATTATTATTATGACCAGAAAAATTGCCCAACAATATTTTAATTGATCCATACATACATACATTTAGTCACGCCTTTTTCCCGTAGGGGTAGACAGAGACCACTTCCGGTCACTTGCTACGGTTCTTACACACATCTTTTGCTTTCTTTACTTTCAGTAGTGCTCTCATACATGCTCGTCGGTTGTTGGTACTCTTGACCTAAACCTTCTTCAAAACAATGTTGATCTAATCAAGATATGTTCGCTGAGGTCGACCTCTACCGACTTGTCCATTCACACTCGCCTTATAAATTTGTTTCGTCAATCTTCCTTGATCCATCCTTTCTACGTGTCCAAACCATCTAATCATTCCCTTATCTATATTTGTAGCCACATTTTCTTTTACACCACATCGTTCCCTTATCTCACTATTCTTCACTTTATCTATAAGAGTCACTCCAGCTATACTTGTCATCCTGATAATAGGCTCACTTGGTGGTAAACGCCACACACTGTTCTCGGAACTCCAGAAAATACCAGCTTGCCGACAAAAGGCACACGTTTTAGCTGGGGCAATGCAGAGGGCCTTCAACCTGGAATCATTGCTTCTGCTCAGGGCACACGATATTCGGTCCCAGTGATCACTCACCTCACAGCGTGAGGAGTGGTCACTGGTTTCTCTTCAGCTCGCCTGTGCGAGGTATCGGAACCGCAGAGTCGTGACTGGGATTTAATAAATTAAATCAATAATAATAATAATAATGCAGTGCTACGAGGTCAGCGAGCCTGCGCGTAGGGGATACATGAAGCGGATGTATGCTCTGTGGCTTCAACTTCACCCGGAGCATGCAGCTTTCTCGGCTCAAAATCTTCGAGATAATGTATCCCACCTGCGCGTAAGGCAGCAAAATTGAAGGATATAAAGCAGAAAATTTAGCCATATACACCGTTGTCATACTCATACAGACGAGATCAAGTTGTTATTACCCGAGCACGGATAGGACATACTAATTTGACCAACCTATTTATGCTGGCAGGAGATCAACAGCCTAGATATCAACACTGCAACAGAAGACTTACTATTAAACACATACTTATACAATGACCAGAATATCAAGCAATCAAACAAAGAATTGGAATAACAAACACCTTACAAGCATGCCTGGAAAATAACATGAGTACTGTATCCCGAACGCTTTTATTTCTTAAAGAGACTGGAATTTACAAAAAATTATAAAAAAAAAACACATTCTGATGACTACAAAAAGTAAAGGCTAATGACGATAGCAGTCGATGCCACACAAAAAAAATACTTAACAATAAAAATAATATTAAAGGGTATCTGGGAACAAGACATGACACACAAGTCAACAGCCCAATGGATTCAGCAAGAATATTAAAGAACAGCCAACATCAAGAGAATGGAATGGGAGAATATTACTAAGGAAGAGTTTAAAACAGCAATCTGCACGACCGCCAACTGGAAAGCGCCAGGCGTCGACGGCATAACCAACTTTTGGCTGAAAAGATTAGACGCTACGCATGAGAATATAACACTCGCATACAACGAAATGATACATGAAAAGCAAACCACCCCAGATTGACTATCGAAGGGAAGAACATACCTGATACCCACAGACGAAAAAACCGAGCTGGCCAAGAGCTACAGACTAATAACATGTCTTAAAAATGTCTATAAGCTACTCACCAAGATAATATCAGAGAGGTCGCATTACCGTCTTGCAAAAAATAAGCTTTTCCCGGCAGAACAAAAGGCATGCATTAAAAACACGTGCGGGTGCAAGGATCACCTGCTCACAAGTAAAATGCTATATAAGGACTGCAAGGAAAGGAAGAAAAACATGTTACCAGTCTGGATAGACTACAGAAAAGCGTTTGATAAAGTCCTGCACACCTGGATTATTGAAGCTCTTAACATCTACAGAACACCTTCTACCTTCCTTTTATTTATCAGCAAAACAATGAAAAAATGGAACACCGACTTGTACCTGACAGTAGACACCAGTAATAGCAGCAACAAAAACACCATCATTAAAAACATTTAGATAAAGAGCGGCATAAACCAAGGGGATTCGCTATCACCACTACTGTTTTGCGTTGCATTATTCCCCCTCAGCTTCATCTTAAAAGATACAAACAAGAGATACCAATGTAAACACGAATAAAAAAGTGCACCACCTACCGTACGTAGACGACCTGAAAATTATAGCGACGTCAGAAAAAGAATTAGCCGAACAATTGGCAATAGTAAAAGAATTTAGTGACGACATAAAAATGGAATTTGGACTCGACAAGACTACAAGACTACAAGAAAAGCAGCACATTGAAACTGACGCATCAACAACGATTAAAACCCTAGACCAAACTGACGTTTACAAGTATCTTGGTATAGATGAATAAAACACAAAAAAAACAAAACCAAAATAAGAAAAAAATACTTTCAAAGAACAAGATAAATTCTCAAAACAGAACTCAATACTAAAAAAAGATTACTGCAATAACATCGCTAGCAGTACCAGTAATCCAGTATAGCGTTAACATTATCAGGTGGACCCAAGCTGAAATACGAAAGTTGGATACTCAAACGAGAAAAATACTTACAACGTACGGTGCACTCCATCCACGAGCCGACATCGACCGTCTGTACGTACCTAGAAAAGAAGGGTGCCAAGGACTGGTTAGCATTGAATCCACTTACAACATCACAAAGAAGGACTTGCTAACCACTTAAAGTTAAAAAAAACAATCAGGATGACACAGAAACCCGCAAACCAAGTAAACCTGAAACAATGCAAGTAAAAGTAATGAAACAAAAACTGAAACAGCAAATAAAGGAGGAGCAAATCACAAAATGGAAAACCACTACATGGACAATTACCAAATAAGGTACAGAATGACACTATTAACAAAACCCAGGCTTGGGCGCGGCTATCCCATGAAAACCTGAAAACAGAAACGGAGGCACTAATAACAGCATATCAAGACCAAGCTATCGCGACAAACTCAAGATAATCGTACCCAAAATAATATCCACCCTTCAATAGAAGTAGTATTCAGAAACTCGGACATTGCAATAATCAAATTAATAAACTTCCTTAAAAGTGCAGGATTGCTAATCAAATTTTAAACCATAACCAGCTAGCAAAACGAGCTAATGGCCTAAGTAGTCAAAGCTTCACCACAAAGAAGAAAGAAAAAATAATAATAAGGCCCAAAAACCACAAGAGAAACGCCGACTGGATAACAGTCGAAGAGAAACGGTAAAAAGTTACATCAATGCAGTTTGTTTTTAAGAAATTCTCAAGCGTACACAAAAAATTGGCCAAAAAATTTACCCACCTCTTATACAACCCGGATGACCCTACTCAGTACAGATTATATTACGTGCCTCCCCACTTATATAAGATACTTACAGCTTTTAACACAAAATCTACAGGCACGTCAAGGAAAATAACATTCCAGCGGAGGAACAAAAAGGCTGCAGAAAAGATTACCAAAGGTGAAAAGAAACACTTGTTGTGGACTCAGTGATACTTCGACCAGAACAAAAAGATCACCGAAATACACACACTGCTTTCGTGGATAACAAGAAAGCGTTTGATAGTGCCCCTCACTCATGGCTTATCGACATCCTGCATATCAACAAAGTATACCCAATTATTGTAAGCTTCCTTTCAATGACGATGAAAGTGTGGTGAACAAACCTACATCTGCATCTGCGGTTATGGTTCTGCCTTGCGATGAATCCCTTATCCATAATGCTCAATGATATGAAGTACGGCTTTAACGTCAAAGCCAACAGAAACACCAACTATACCATCGACCATCTTCTTTACATGGATGGCATCAAGCTATACGCAGCCAATGAGCGTCAAATTAATTATAATCTCGATAAAACCCACCGATTTTCCACTGATATCCATATGGAATTTGGGTTGTCCAAGTTCAAGACCCTACACTTCGAGAAAGGCATCCAATGTGAATAGTATTCAGGCAATGAAAAATGGGGAAGTCTACAAATATCTAGGATTTTAATAGGCTAGGTTACCAGACCACAAGCAAGCAAAAGATAGAATCCAGAAGCAATACACAAAAAGAAAAAAATCACTAAAAAAGAACGAGTGAAATGCAAGTAACTTAGTTCAGGCAACCAACACCTATGCCGCGCCCATTTTGACGTACTCTTTTGGAACCCTAAGATGGATAAAAACAGAGCTAGAAAGTTTTCAGAGATTATCACAAACAATGATGACGAAGAACAACAACCATCATCCAAAGTCATCAACTATTAGATCAACGTTAACCCAAAAGGAAGAAGGAAAAGAATTAATTGACCTTGTCAATCTACACTCTCGACAGGTAATAAAATTAAGTTAATTCTTCTACAGGAAAGCAGAAATCTCAGCTCTACATAAAACTATATGCAAGGCGGATAAGGACTACTCACCTCTGAACCTCGCCTTGCCCGAAGCCAACTTTAAGTTAGTATCAAATACCGAGAAGCTGGGACAATGGTCACAAAAGGCATTGCACGGTCGACACCATCACGACCTTAACCAGTCACATATTAACAAAGCAGCTTCAAACAGATGGCTTACTAGCGGAACCCTTTTCACAGAAACCGAGGGCTTCATGATAGCTATTGAATACCAAGTTATCAACACTAACAACCACAAGAAGTATGTGATTAAGAATCCCAACATCCAAATCGACAAATGCAGGAAGTGTCAATAAACATCAGAGACCATTCAACATGTAACATCTGCTTGTAGTTTGTTAGCTAATACTGACTATCGGCATAATCAAAAACTGGTAAATAAGTTCAGTCTTCTTAGCTCTTATACATCGTACTACAAATACCAGCCATAGAAGGTGCTACAAAACGACAATTTTAAACTCTACTACGATAGGTCCATTATCACCGATAGACAGGTGAAGAATAACAGACCTGACATCATGGTGGTTAAAAGAAGAGTCAATTCAATTCTTCTCGTCGATGTAGCCATACTGAACACCCAAAACGTCTTTAACAAACACCAGGAGAAACTGACAATTTACGCGGATCTCGCCATTGAGATTAAACAGATGTGGCACAGTGAACATGGGGAAATAGTCCCAGTTATTATGACATCAACCGACATCGTGCCTAAAACCCTGCACGACAGCATCACTAAACCTAAAAACACCTCCGACATCCAGAAGGATGTGATACTGAATACTTGCCATACATTACGCAAGTTTATTATGTGAACTGAGCCTTATCCTTGTGATACTTTGTATCCGGGATAGGTAATTGATACCAGCTCCAAGCCAAGTAGTGCATAAGTCATAATAATAATAATACTGGTTTTTCAGCACTAAGTCTCTGTTCTATTCTTATCATCTGCTTTCTTAGTGACTTACTTTCAAAGAATGTATGTGGCAACCCTCGTATACCTGCGTCGTCCAAGACTGTGAATGGCTCACAGTGTCAAACGTCAAACACAAATCAAGAAATACTACTGTTATTAATAGATTTATAGACCGAGGATACAAGGCACTGTAGGGCACTATTAGTAGAGAATCCTTCTTGGAATCCGAATTGCTGCTTTAAAATATAACTACTCGTTTATTT
This sequence comes from Agelastica alni, assembly GCA_950111635.1. NCBI lineage: Eukaryota > Metazoa > Arthropoda > Insecta > Coleoptera > Chrysomelidae > Agelastica > Agelastica alni. The sequence continues at coordinate 53,097,242 of OX467712.1, read as the reverse complement.
ATCTATGAATTTTGACAACGTTGGAATTAAGGATATTGATATGTATAATAGTGAAGATGGATAATTTTAATCGACTACATTTTATGAGTTGATTGTTGGTTTGACATTTCTAATTTTAATTGGTATATTTGTTAAAAAAATGTACCTGTTAATATATTTAGCCGATAATAAAGAAATTCAATTGTTCGTAACAAAGGTATAAGATTTTGTTACAAAAGAATTTTTTTAACCAAATTAGATTTTTGGTATGCAAAACTACTTTCGAATAGTTCGATAAAAAGCGTAATATTGTTTTTAACAAACTCATTTTAAACCAATTTATAACTGTAAATTTCAATATTATTGTTAAAATTTACCCAAAAATACACACTGATAGGTATTACGCACGGTTGGATTGTCAAGGCTTATTAAAATTTATGTATTATTGAAAGTCAAACTAATTTAATCCATTTTTTTCATATTATGTAAAACGCCAGGTTAAGCTTATTTAATTATACATAATGGTCAACGAAATCAATCTTTGTAATATTGATTTCAAATATTTGGAGAAACGAATTTTTTTTAATTGGAGAGCAAAAATGTTTGTTATTAAAAATATAAACAATAGCACCATGGCACAATTATAAATAAATTATTTAAGTTATAAAGAAATCTAGAACGATTTCAAAATCGTCAGATTCTAGAACTCGATTCCAAATCATTGTTTGTTTATCTTATGAACGGTTGTAATAAATAGTCCAGTCACAGGTACTTTTTGCCGCTAACAAACCGGAAGTTATTGAAAATTTAGTATATTTTCTTTAGTATAGCTCATCTCACCAATATACGACATTTTCGGATTAGTCACCGAGGCATCGACTTAACGGGCGCACTGTGTTGAGAGGTACATTAGTAAATGGTCCTTCGAGCCGGATTAAAGAACCATGCGCACCAGCGCCGACCTCCAGTAAAATATGGGCGTCGTAAGTTGTAGAAAATGCTCCGAGTTGTGGGCAACTTCACCACCGGAACCTCTTTTGCCTCGAACTCACTTGCTCTTGGACGGCGTCGTTTTACTACGTAGTTGTTGAATCCTTCGATAACTCAGTAAAACGCTGGCTCGATCTGTTTCTTTACTACTATAGGCTAACGGGTTTACTGCCTTTTATCGGCGTAAATTGGTGTTATCACAGTAAATGAATCAACACACTTGTCATCGATAATGTATTGTTACTTTTAATACATGAAGCTTACAGTTTAAAGTCTCCTGTATCTTCGGAATAATTTCACTGGTTAATAGCTTTTATTTGATGTATTTTATTTAATTATAGTGATGTGCATTTTACCACGTGGTATTTTAAAGCCGTGCTCTGAGCGGCGGACGTCTGTCTTCATAGACGGTAAGAATGAAGAAAGGACGAGAAGCCGGAAACTGTTTCGAATGTGGCTTCTCGTGTTAAATTTAGCGTTTTTGATTCGTCACTGTGACCGTATAGTTGCTTGCTAAGAATTACGCGTGACGATTGAAATGTTCTCGGCTAATTGCTGCACGTGTTCTTAAGATAATTAATAAATTGCACGGGACCTTTTATTTTTATTCGAATGCTACTTTCCACGTAATTTATGCGTGACTTTTAGTTGATTTTTGTCGGTGTCAGGGCCGTACTAAGTATTTTTTAAAATCAAGGAATTTCTCAAAGAGGAATTGTACAGTTGAAAGTACTGATTTCCAACAGTTAATTTTCCTAAGATTTAAAGCGAAAAATTTTTGTTTTATTATTATGCTTTGGTTAAGAGGTTTTATTTTTATTTTTTGCTTTATTGTGAACAGAAATCGTTGATGTAGCTATCGATGAGTTTTTGGTAAGAAAAAGGCACATATTTAATTATGTTAAAAGAGAATGCAACAAAAATAAATTACCGACACAAATTTAATAAATAAATTTAATCATGTAGTACTTACGGTATTATCAAGCATCATATTTATAGTCATCCTAATCAGAATCACTGTCGTCGCTATCCTCATTCGGATTGTAAATGATAACAGGATTAACTGCTTCGATGCGGTTTTCACTAACCAACCATTTCTCTATTAAATGTTCACATTTTGTGACACATTTTTCCCAAATTTCAGAAGTGGCAGTATTAAGTGCTCGCTGCCAGGTTTCCAAAGAGCCTTATCACTGTAACCATTAGATCCGATGTGATTGTCATAGTAAGTTTTGCATATTCCCCAATACTCAATACTCAATGGGACTAAATTGGCAACGAGGCAGAAGTTTTAGCACACGATCATCATCATCATCATCACTCAGCTATAGTAGTCCACTGCTGAACATAAGCCTCTCGTTTATTTTGCCACTCTGCTCTATCTTGAGCCATTTGTATCCAATTACCACAGATTCTTTTGATGTCATCGGTCCATCGTGTGGGGAGGCGCCCTCTACTACCATAAGCTTCGTGCCTCGGACGCCACTCCAATAGTTTTTTAGACCATCTTGCGTCAGTTCTAGCTACGTGGCCAGCCCAGTTCCACTTTAAAGTTGTTATTTTTTTTATTACATCTATAGCACCTGTTCTTTGGCGAATAATCTCATTTGGTATTCGGTCTCTGAGGGAGATACCCAGAATAGCCCTCTCCATCGCCCGTTGGATGACACGCAGTTTCTTTGCTGACTTTTTTGTAAGCGTCAATGTTTCGACTCCGTATGTCATCACTGGTAATATGCACTGATTGTATACTTTTCGTTTTAGACTGATGGGAATATCCGACTTGAAAACATACTTTAATCTTCCAAAGGATGCCCACCCCAAGCCTACTCTCCGGAGAAGTTCGCACGTCTGGTTGTCCCGTCCTATTCGGATCTCATGACCCAAATATTTGTAGGCGGTGACCTGTTCAATAGATTTGCTTCCAATAGTTATGTTTTCACTGGGGACTAGGTTTGTCATGACTTGCGTCTTTGCAAAGTTAATTCTTAGGCCAACTTCCCTTGAAGCAATATATAATTTTTCCAACATCATGGACGCTTGATCTATACGGTCGGTGATAAGGACGATATCGTCTGCAAATCTTAAGTTATTTAATCTTTCACCGTCTATATTTAGGCCCATTTCCCCCCAGTCGATTTTCTTACAGGCATATTCGAGCAGTGTGGTAAACAGCTTTGGAGAGAGGGTATCTTCTTGACGTACACCTTGTTCTATTCGGAATGTTCTTGTGTTTTTATGTAATCTTACACACGCCGTTGCTTTCTCATATATACCCTTAATCAGTGCAATGTACCTGTAATCAATTCTGCATTCTGTTAATGATTTGAGCATATGTTGTTGTTGCACACGATGTCCATAACTAAATATAATTTGATCCACTTCGTAATTTTTTTCCTTTCGTTTCTTTAAGCTATTGATAATAATTACGGCTTGAAGCAATACTGTGGAAATAAAATATTTTCGTTCGTTAACCATTTATTTTCTGTACGGTGGCTTCTTGGTTTCACTAGGATCCCATTGCACTGTGTGCCCAGGAACCCATGTAAGAATGACCTTGTTTGCAGTCGCTAACTCAGTGAGGGCCTGCATGTAGTCCCATACCACCGATGATGTTGTAGTGCAACTCACGAAGGCCCCAATGGCCGCGCGACTGTCAGTGAGAATATCAATCTCACTGGGGGTTATTTTGTTTTCTGTCAGGTTCATAGTACACCTGAGTATGGCATAGACCTCAGCCTGGAAGACCGAGGCGTATTTCCCCAGAGGTATACTTTCCCTGTGGTTGCAAGATGCTTTAAACACACCTTCCCCGTAGCGTCCTTAGTACCCTGATCCGATAGTGTACCATCGTTTCACTCCTGGGCAGGTCAATAGTGTTTTCTTCAACCAGTCTTTTCTGGTTGGTATTTTTGTTTGATAGCTTTTCCTATCAAGGTCTTTTTCGGAATCTTGTCCGATTTTATTGTGAAGGGGTGTTTGTGGAGGACCTCGATCTTGGTGAAACCAATCCCGTTGCTCATCCATCCAACCTGAGACTTTAGTCTGTATGCAGTGTTTCTGGCCCGATCTTTTGTCAGGAGATCCAAAGGTGGTAGGTCGAGGGCTATTTATAGTTCCTCTGTAGGGGCGGTTCTCATTGTACCCGTTGCACCCCACAAGAATAACCTTGCAGGCTACTCAACAGGTTCACATCCCCGGCCCCTTCCACCATTGGCCACCAGTCTACTGCTGCATACGTTAGTGATGGTAGTAATACTGCCTAATATAACCACAGGCTTACCCTCGGTTTTAGACCCCAGGTTTTTTCCAAAGTAAGGCATACATTTTATTCCTCTTTGCCTTGAGGTGTACGCTCCACTTTAGTTTTGCATCCAAGTGTACGCCTAGGTACTTTACTTAAGCGGAGTATTTCAGTTCCTGATTCCATAGTCTCAGGGGGCTAATGGGTTCAAGTTTGTATTTTATGGTAAAGACCACGGCTGTTTTAAAGTTAAAATGGATTAAAATTATTAAGTGGTTTATTACAAAAAGTATTTAATGGTAAATAAAAATAAAGGTATGACAATCGCTTCTACAAAAACAGATCAATTTGGCAATCCTATTTGTCACTCTTCATACGATTTAAAACGTGCACTTATAGATTAGAATATAATAACTTAAAAACCGGTAGCACCTAATTTAATAGTTAATATTAATTATCTTGTTGATTTTAACTGAATAATGGACCCCTCAGACGCATGAATTACAAACACTAGTAAATTGGACACGTTGATAACTGCTGGAACCTTAATAAAAAGCATACAGCTAGGAATGACTACATTTTTCTTTAATCTATTTTACATTTCTTATAGTTTGCTACAAGGTTTTTGTTCTTTACATTTTAATTTTTTCGTGCTACCGCACAAAACTAAACGTTCAAACTTATTAATATTCAAGTTAAACTAAATAAAAATGGACGACAGTCTTTTGCTTTTATACAGATATGGAACATAAAAATTTCAATGCAAATCGGAGAGATACAGCGTATACAGTTGACCAGTACAAAATATAATAAATATTCCCGATAAACAATTAAGTAATTAATTACACGACTCTAATTTGAACTGTCCCACCTCGTCGACATTGTCTGCGAAACAATAGCTAAATCTTTAAAAGATGGAATTTTGTGAAACTATGATGGAACAGCAAAATGAAAAAGTTTTTTTTGTTTTAACGTTTTATGAACCTTAATCGCGTTGGATTTGTAATGTTTTTTATTTGAAGTTTTAATTTTTAGTTAATTTTTCAGAAATTAATGTTATGTTTTTTATTATTATTATTATTATTATTATTATTATTAATATTATTATTATTATTATTATTATTAATCCGGTTTATAGCGTCTTTCGCCTTCCGGTTCCCAGTTGCCAGCCTCTTCGGTCAGTCCAATCTCCTGGGGCTAGATTTCTTTCGGACATCGCTTTCTGGATGCCCCCTATCCATGTTGGTTTTGGTCTACCTCTTTTCCTTCGTTCTGTTGGGGTCCATTTAAGCACTAGTTTGGGTAGCCTTTCATCTGTCATACGTTCAACATGGCCGTACCATATAAGTTGTCTTCTTTGGATTTCATCTATTATAGTTGTGTCGGTCTTTACAATTTGTCGAATTCGGTCATTTGTAATCCTATCGAGACGTGATATGCCAGCAGATCTTCGCCAGAAATCCATCTCCAGGGCTAGCAATCGGCGTTCTAATGTTTTATTAAGTTGCCACGTTTCACAGCCATATAGAACAGTACTTTGAAAGATAGTATTATATATCATATGTTTTTTTTCCCTAGATATATTTTTTGCCCACAACAGCGAGTTTAGGCATCCTATAACTTTCTTTCCTTTTAATATCCGTTGTTCTATTTTCTCCTCAGTACGACCTTTACATGTGATTTTTGTACCCAAATAGGTGTATTCCTTACATATTCCTATTTTTACATTGTCCAGATCCAGATCTGTTGTTTCTGCCCCAATACACAAATATTTCGTCTTGCTCATATTAACCGTTAATCCCCATTCTTCGTATTCTCTAAGAAGTCGTTTTCCCATAAACTCCAGGTCTTCTTTATCTTGGGCCGCGACGACCTGATCATCCGCGAAGTGCAGATTATACAGAGTAGTGTCATCATTTAACTGTATCCCCATTCCATGGCACGCTCATCTCCACTTCTTTAACACTTCGTTTAAATATATTTTAAATAGTGTGGGGGATAAACTACAACCTTGTCTTAGACCCTTAGTGACGGTGAAACTTTCAGATAGATTATTTCCTAACTTAATTTTGGATGTTAATTGCTGATATAACTGTTTAATAGCTATTATTACAGTGTTATTGATCGTTGATTTCTCTAAGACTTGCTACAGTTTTGTTATCGGGACAGTATCGTACGCTTTTGTAAGGTCTAAAAAAAGTAAATGGACTTCCCTATTAGTTGCCACTCTTTTCCCACTCATTTGAACAATGCTAAAAATATGGTCCATGCATGAGCGGCCGGCCCGAAACCCTGCTTGTTGTTCGATTTCGTTTGCTTCGTATTCTTGTTCTAGTAAGTTTTTTAAGATTCTCCCATATAGTCGGCTTAGGGTGCTTGTTACCGAGATACATCTGTAGTTAGAACAGTCATCCTTTCTGCCTTTTTTGTGGATTGGTGTTATCCAGGCTTCTCTCCAGCTTAACGGAATTGGTTCCCCATTTAAATATCGTGTAAAGAGTTCTTTGAGTAATAGAATTAACTTCCGTGTTCCATTTTTCAATAGCTCTGCAGGTATGTTCTCTGGTCCACTAGCTTTTTTATTCTTCATGGAGGTTACGGCTTTCTGTATCATATTTTCATTTAAATGAATGTACTGACCCTGGACTTGGTAAACTTTTGGAGAAGTAGTTAAATATTGTCCTCTGTTCTCTTTAAGTTCTATGGAATAGTGTTCTTTCCATTTATCTATATGAATTAGATGAATATTAGTTTTATTAACTGAATTAGTTTTTAGCGATCTGATTAGTTTCCACGCTTCGGAAGATTTAGTCCCACCAAGGTAAGAGTTGACTTCCCTACATTTTGTTTCCCATGTCTCGTTCTTGTTGCCTTGTGTCATTCGTTTAAATAATGCCTGTTCTCTCTTGTAGTTTATTTTATCATTAATATATGTTATGTTTTTTAATTCGTAAAATATTTTTTTTATTTAAGAGGCTATTGTAGTGAGGGTGAACACATTTTTAGAAGCGATATTGTTTGATCTCTCGATGCGTCGCAGTCTTTTTCCCGATAGGCGCTAAAAGTTTTATATTTATATTTCACTGATTTCTAGCGACGCAGATAATGCCGACGAGGTGGAGACAGTTCAAATTAGAGTCGTGTAATTAATTACTGGAGTGTTTTTGCGAATATTTATTATATATTGTGCTGGTTAACTGTGTACGCTGTATCTCTCCGATTTGAATTGAAATGTCCATGTTCCGAAATTCTGTTTCCATATTTGTATACTGCCAAGTTTTTCATGAAGTGTCTAGAGTATAGTCGCACTGAGTAATTGGAATCTTCTGTTTTATGAATCATCAAAAAATATAAACAATCAGGTTGGTTACTTAGATTAAACAAATACAGATCTGATTTTTATCGCGATCATAGTCGTCCCGCAGAGGTTTTCTGTCACAATATATTTATATTTCATTTAAAATAATTTTTCTTGCGAAAATATCCCTCCTTTAAATTATTAAACAGAAAGTGAAGTCTTTCTAGCTCTATTAAATTATATTTCTGTTTAGTTCTGAAACTAAATGAAACTTACCTGCGGTCATGATTTACAATATTTAGTGATATGTAAATTTTTTTAAATGATTTTAAAGAAGCAGCTTATTTCATCAATAAATTGGCTGGTTTATTGCAAGTCCGAAGAACGTAGGGGGAATTTAAAACAGCCTTAGTGCAAATACACGTCTCTACTAATTTAACTTACACAATAAACAGTCACAACAAAAGAGTCATTTGAATATACGATCAAACCCTAATGTCAGTTGGAATGAAAATTGTCAAGTGGACTTGTGGACTTATAGTATGAGACAAGGTTAAGTGAAGTTTTCCTAGTATCTTAAATTATGTAAGTAGCAGAATAATTTAACACCATATATTTTTGACTTTTCACGTTTATGGAAACTGTTAATTAATATTTAAACATTGGTAAACAGTTTATATGTTAAAAAAAATTTGAAGCACTTCTTCACAATGATAAACCCTTTTCTTATAAGAATTAATTTTTTTTTAACAATCACCCAAAATATGTTAACGAAATTAAAATCTAGCAATTATTTGTTTTTTATAAACTTAATATATATCTATACAAAAACTCACTCGCAAGTTAATTTAAAGCGTAGTATTTAATATAAAAATTTAAAATTATTGTATTTTAATATTTTTTGCTTATATTTAATAAATAATTAAAGCGTAATAAGGAAACAGGTTATGCGCTCAATTAAAAGCTATAAAAAATAATAAATTGCACAAAAATTTGTTTGCCTATTAACCGTAACTACCTATATATTAATCATACCTAGCTGAGTATCCAGAACATGGCAACTTAGTAATTATTTTTTGTAAAATACCTCAATACAATTATGACCCAAATATTGTAAATGTAAATAAATAGTATATTTCATTTGGAGAAGTTACTTTTCATGGCTTGCCTTATACTCAAGCGCGCCATAAAATAATCTAAAAATTTTTAATGTTAAGCCAATACATTTTTTGGATTTTAATTTTTCAACTTGAATAAGCTTTTATAAAAAGTTTAAAAAAAAATAATAAAAATAACTGTGATTGCGCAGGTCTCAGCAATACTTTTATACTATTACCATCAAGAAAGCTAGTCGCAACATGTCTTCTTTCTTCTTCTAGTGCCTATCCGTTAGCAAATATTAGTAATAATTCTAGCAATGATAACTTTATTTGTTGCTGCCCTGAATAGTCCTGTGGTGGATGATTCAAACCAGGATCGTAGGTTTTTTAGCCATGATATTCGTCTTCTGCCAATGCTTTCTTTTCCCTGAACCTTTCCTGTAGAATGCGTTTCAGCAATTTGAACTCGTTTTCATAATGTGACCCAGATATTCCAAATTTTTACGTTTTACTGTGTACCTTATTTATTTTTGCATTAAGTTTTTGGAGTACTAGGGCGTTTGACACTTTATACATCCATGATATTTTGATACGTACATATCTTCAGTTTCTTTGTTGTTGCCTCCGTCAAGGTCCAAGAGTCCACATCGTATAACAAGATGTAGAATATGTAGCATCGGAGCATTCTGTGTTTTAAGTTTTTTTTGGTCGTGAATCATGCATTAGTACGTATGTAATTGTCTTCAATGGCTGTGAAATATAAAAGCACAATTTGGTATTTATCAATATAATTTATGACATTTAAAAAAAGGGCCGGGCAGTCATAAGGACTGCCCATGGAAGTGAAAATTTAAAACGATATAACTCTAAGCAAAAATTATATTTACTTTTATATGGTTTATTTTTGTATTTGCCTATACAATTTTTCGCAAATCACTCGCGAAAAACTCCTTTAATGAATGATAGGTTAGCTTGACATTCAAAAATGTGTACACTTTTTCGCGAACAAAATTTACACTGTCTCTTTGACAAATAAAATTTTCGAAAATATACAAAAACAATAATAAATATTCTGTAAACAAGCCTACAGAAAAGTAAAATGTAACTTATATATTTTATTTAAACAAAATTTTTTACCCATTGCTGACAGCCGCTGTCACCTGTTACTGACGTCACCTATGCTTTTAATTTATCTCCTATTCAAACTTTCCTAAAAAAGTTTTCACTTTAAATATTTTGCAGCTCAACGAAATCATTATACTGTACATTCTGTAATTTCTGCAATCGTGCTTTAATATACGATACTCTCTACACTCCTACAAATCTCAAGTCAGGTTGTATCGGAAATCTTGAATCGTTCACACACACTCACATATAGTCACGCCTTTTGTCCGAAGGGGTAGGTAGAGACCACTTGCTACGGTTCTTACTCACATCTTTTGCTTCATTTAGTTTTATCAGTGCTTTCATACATGCTCATTGGTTGTTGGTACTTTTGACCTGGCCTTCTTCAAAACAAAGTCGATCTGACGAAGATATATTTGTCTAGGTCGACCTTTACCGACACACATACATAAAGTCACCCATAGAGGTAGGCAGTGACCACTTGCTACGGTTCTTACACAAATCTACTTTCATCAGTGCTCTCATACATGCTCATCGGTTATTGGTACTTTTTCTTCAAAACAATGTCGATCTGATCCATTTACACTTGCTTATAAATCTGTTTAGTCAATTTTTCTTTATCCATCGTCTCTACGTTTCCAAACCATCTAAGCATTTCTTCATCCATCTTTTTTAAGCACATTTTCTTTTACACAACAGCGTTTCTTTATCTCACTATTCTTTACTTTATATAACCGAGTCACTCCGGCTGTACTTCTCAGAAACCATCAGAAAATACAGTGACATAGGATGTTGGTTGAAAATACAATTTTATAAACTAAGTTAATAATATTTTATTATAAATTATTATTCTTAGATTATTTTCTTGTGTACACTTAGTTTTTTAGTTTAGCGACCCTTTTTGGTGAATTTGAAAACAGGTGGTAAATAAATATAAAATTAAATTACCTTTGGTATATTGAAAACCTGTTTTACTGCTTTATTAGACTGATGAAGAGATGGAAGGAATACTTCGAAAGTTTATTTGAGAAAGAGGATACACAAGTACAGGCCCAATTCGAAGACATGAGTGAAAGTTGCAATGAAAGTAAATTTATTACGACAGAAATAGTGGAAGCGTTGAACAGTATGAAATTGGGTAAAGCTGCTGGTACGTGGTAGCTAGTCTACTGGACCGCCTTTTTAACCTTTGTTGGAGAAGTGGTAGTGTACCAGACGACTGGTGCAAGGCCGTTATCGTGCCGCTTTACATGGGAAAAGGTTCGCAGCAGGACTGTAAGAACTACCGAAGTATTAGTTTACTCAGCATAGTCGGCAAACTGTATGCAAAGATATTGATTACGAATGATATTGATTACGAATGAAACTGAGAAAATGATATGGGATGTGCAAGCAGGATTTGAAAGAGGAAGGAGATGTATGGATCAGGTCTTTTCATTACAAGGTATAGTCGAAAAATTCTTGGCTAGAAGTCAGGTCTATTGCGCTTTTATAGACTTGGAAAAGGCCTATGACAGAGTGGTGAGGAGTGAATTGTGGTCTACATTGTCTATGTATGGGGTGAGTGGTAGTTTAATACGAGCACTGAAATCACTTTACGAGGATTCCACTGCTTGTGTCAGGATAAACGGAGCTTGCACGGACTGGTTTAACATCGAAAAAGGTGTGAGACAGGGATGTGTGGCTTCGCCATGGCTGTTTAACTTATACATAGACAATTGTTTAAAAGATCTGAAAGAGAGTGCGTATGGATTAAAAATGAATGATTTGATCGTCAAATGCCTTCTTTACGCCGATGATCAAGTCATATTAGCGTTATCTAAAGAGGAGTTGCATGTGTTATGCATGATTCCCTGAAAATCAAAGGGATGAAAATAAATGTGAGCAAAACGAAAGTAATGGTTTTTGAAAGAGAAGAAAGCATGACAAACTGTGGGGTTTCGATTGAGGGAGAAAGAGTAGAACAAGTTAATGAATTTGTGTACTTGGGTTCAAAATTTACTAGAGATGGAAAGTATGACAGTGACATTGAGCGAAGGGTGTTGGCAGGAAAACAAATGAATGGGGAACTGTATAGCTTTATGAATAGCCAGAAAGTGTCAAAAAAGGCACGTCTGGCGGTGCATAGAGGTGTGTTGGTTCCTACACTTATGTATGGTAGTGAATGTTGGGTTTGGCAGAAGAAGCATGAAAATAGGATTAATGCTGCGGAGATGAGTAGTCTGAGAAGTATAGCCGGAGTGACTCGGTTGGATAAAGTTAAGAATAGTGAGATAAGAAAACGCTGTGGTGTAAAAGAAGATGTGGTCACAAAGATAGATTAAGGAATGCTTAGATGGTTTGGACACGTAGAAAGGATGGATGAAGGAAGATTGACGAAACAAATTTATAAGGCGAGTGTGAATGGGCAAATCGGTAGAGGTCGACCTCGGAGAACATATCTCGATCAGATCAACATTGTTTTGAAGAAAGGCCAGGTCAAAAGTACCAACAACCGAAGAGCATGTATGAGGGCACTGATGAAAGTAGAGGAAGCAAAAGATGTGTGTACGAACCGTAGCGGAAGTGGAAGGAAGTGGTCTCTGCCTACCCCTATGGGAAAAAGGCGTGACTTTATGTATGTATGTATGTATTATTATTAAAATTATACATTTTCCTTTGTCAAGCCAAAATTTATGGCTGGTTACTTAAAGAGTAATAGAAATCAACAGACACTGAAATAGAATTTAAAAATGAGCCGTGTAATTTAAAAGGATACGTCATTGATATCATAAGTTATTTATTTATATTTAGAAAAATTATTGGAATTATGTCAAAGCACTACGTTTTGCTAAAAGCCACAGATTAATGATTATCTTATTAAGTAGGGATATTTAATATTTGGATAACATATCAAAAAGTGGATATAAAAAGACTGTCATAAATAATAGAATTGTTTAATAATTTTTATATGTAGAATAAATATTATATTTGGTTAATAATAGAAAGTTTTTGGGCCACTTAAAATAACATTTGTTGTTATCGTTATTTGCGCGACTGCGCATTAGGTAATGGAAAAGAGGGAAGTCAAGCGAAATAGCGATAACGACGAACTTTATTTACGAAGGAATGGAATAACGAGTTTTGTGGTTATCTCTTATTTGCCATAGAAAGCTCAAACAAAAAGCATTAGCGTTTTCTGACTCCTTATTATTAAGAAATAAAAAAAAATGATGATAGTGTCTCGGATTGTGTAAAATTCAGATGCTTACAAAGAGACGGCTCAGATTCAGAGAAAAGGATGATTAAATCCGAAGACAAGAGCTGAAGAACCTCGATAGATGTGATAGGGAACAAAACGAAATTAAGAAAACCAAACTCAAAAATACCAAAGAAAGAATGGAAATTGATAGAGAGAAACTTGCAGTAGAAAATAGATGACTTTTCCTAAAAGAGAAATATTTCTCATTAAAAGTATTTGAATAGAATAAGTTTATTGAAATTTTTGAAAAAAAATTGAAAGTGAAGAATCGAGAGGCAGTAATAATCAATTTTTTTTTTCTTAAAAAAAAAACATTCTTAGAAATATATCAAAAATTAACTAAATACACACCACTTCCCAACCTAACATAAGCTAGGTTAGGTTTTCTTTTCTTTAAAGGAATTTGACGTTATCATCGTTTACGTACCAAAAACTCTTTCATATCAATCAGTCGTTATGCTCATCGTTAGTAACAATAACCAAGAAATTTGTTATTTTTTATGTTATTTTAGGTGGCCCAACAACTCTATTGTTTATAATTATTGTCGTTATTTAATTATAAAAAACAAATTAAGCATGATTGAGTAACAGCACAGCTTAAGGGAACCAATAAATGATGTTAATAAATAAATTAACCTAGCATTAAAACATTTATAATATCTTATAAAACGATCATGTATTAATGGTTATTACATGATATTGCATACACTATTTTTTCTACGACCAATAAGTAATAAAATAATAACAAAAATTCTTTTCAAACTATCTATATTTAAACAGATTTTAACATTTTACAAAAAAGTAAAAACATTATTAGTATCAATAAAAAATTTTTCTTGTATGGAATTGCATTAAATCCCTGGGGTACTTTGGTGCGAACAACAGAGTGACCAGCCTGCTGTGGATACCTAAATATTTTGAATGTTTCATAGTAGTCAGAACAGTATAAAATGGTGTATTCATGAAAACCACTGAAAAATAAAATTCACCTTTTATTATAAGATACTATCATTACATTTTATACATAACTAATAAAAAAAAGCTGTATAAACGTCAATAATTTGGAAGAAATTTAATAATTATTTGATAGACATAAAAAATTAACTCGTTTGACAAAAGACAGCCTTTTAAACTGGTATTTGGAATTGCGACGTTGCCAGAGTGCGCGTATATCTTTCTTTAGAAATTATGGATTCGACTATTAATCGATGATGAACATGAAAAAATTAGACCAACCTAACCTAACACAAACAGTACCTTTTTTAATCAATTAAAACATCTGTTTATTTAAGGCAGTTTTAGTAAAAAAAATTATGTTAAACTAAACCGCGCATGCGTTTACGCGACCCGCAACGCGCATATGTAAATCGATGTTAAGTTTAAGTGTTTAACTGTTAAGACTGTTACATTTTTAACGATGAATGTAATAAAAATTTATAATCTGTGCCAGAACAAGCAAGAGTAGGGTCTAATATTTATTTTATTATATTATATTATCACTTATTTTATTTATCTGTTAATTTGTGAAAAATATAATTCTGGAAAAAGACTGCTAAAGGAATTTTCATAAAACTTTCACAGGTCCTTAAGGGGTCATTTTAAAAAAAATTAGGACGCCCAGCTTCAGTCTTTAAAGGTCATTAGCTTGGCACAATGCCACACATTCGTTTTTATTTCTGGTCATTGCTGGTGCTATATCGGTTGTAATGCACACAAATTTATATATTTGTAGCTTTGTTTGCTACAAAAATGAAGAAAACTTCATATATATCTTCACCACGGTTCTTTTCTTTCAGAGGAATCATTGTCAAAAACTCTTCCTCAGTCGACATGTCATTGATTACCATTCGAATAAAAATACTCAGCTGGGCAGTATCTGTCATATCGATGGATTCGTCAAACTGTAAAGAAAAGTATGTACTTTCATAATATCATGTTTAAGTTTATCTGCCATGTCCTGACACATGACTTTAACACGCCTTCTGACACTTGGACGAGATAGCTGATGGTCTGTTTTATTTTTAAAATTAAAGGTCTATTGCGCTTTTATAGACTTGGAAAAGGCTTATGACAGAGTTGAGAAGTGAATTGTGGTCTACATTGTCTATGTATGGGGTGAGTGGTAGTTTAATACCATCACTGAAATCACTTTACGAGGATTCCACTGATTGTGTCAGGATAAACGGAGCTTGCACGGACTGGTTTAACATCGAAAAAGGTGTAAAATAGGGATGTGTGGCTTCGCCATGGCTGTTTAACTTATACATAGACAATTATTTAAAAGATCTAAAAGAGAGTGCGTATGGATTAAAAATGAATGATTTGATCGTCAAATGCCTTCTTTACGCCGATGATCAAGTCATATTAGCGTTATCTGAAGAGGAGTTGCAGGCAAAGGTTAATGTTATGCATAATGCCCTGAAAATCAAAGGGATGAAAATAAATGTGAGCAAAACAAAAGTAATGGTTTTTGAAAGAGAAGAAAGCATAACAAACTGTGGAGTTTCGATTGAGGGAGAAAGAGTGGACCAAGTAAATGAATATGTGTACTTGGGTTCAAAGTTTACTAGAGCTGAAAAGTATGACAGTGACATTAAGCGAAGGGTGTTGGCAGGAAAACAAATGAATGGGGCACTGCATAGCTTTATGAATAGCCAGAAAGTGTCAAAAAAGGCACGTCTAGCGGTGCATAGAGGTGTGTTGGTTAGGTTAGGTTAGGTTAGGTTCCTACACTTATGTATGGTAGTGAATGTTGTGTTTGGCAGAAGAAGCATGAAAATAGGATTAATGCTGCGGAGATGAGTAGTCTGAGAAGTATAGCCGGAGTGACTCGGTTGGATAAAGTAAAGAATAGTAAGATAAGAGAACGCTGTTGTTGTAACTGGATTGTTAGGTTCGTAGAAATCTATCACTGTAACTTATTTAAACAAGACAAGTATTGAAATATTAATAATGTATTTGTAGAACTTTGACAACTCAGTTTATATAATTTTTAATAGTTCTATTTACATCGTTGACATGGAAAACATTTTAACAACTTACACCTACTTTCTAAATATGATAAAATCTCATCCTTTTCATCATTATTTAATTGACAGCTTTTTACAGGCAAGTTAGGACATAGTAATGGGTAATGTTTTCTTTTGCAAATTAAACAATATTTTACACCATGCCCTTGTTTAAGACATGCGAAACATACCTTTTTCTCATTGATTCTTTTCTTTCTATCTTCTAATGATAAGTTTTGAGCTTTTAGACAGTCCTGACTGGCATGTGATTTGTCACAAAATATACAAATTGGAAATCTCTTACTCTTAGATCCTTCTTTACTCATGGAGTAAAGTGCTGCAGCGGTGTACATTTCTGGATTGCTGTGTTGGTATTTTTCGTCTGCTTAATCTTCTCATTATCTGCCCTAAAGCTTTTTGTGCTAACTGAATCCTCTCTTTTTATTCTACTTCTCCCCGCAAAAATTCTAATAACAAATAGAGATAATAATTATTTCCTGTATCAACCTTTCGATGTCTCTCCCAAACTTTGAGCAAATTTTCTGGAACTGCAGACTCTACTAGTGGAAAAAGCATAGCTGCATATTTATCCTGTGTAACGCCTAGAGTCTCTAATGCTCTCAATTGCGTTTCCAATTTGTCGTATAATGTTGCTAAAGACATACCTGATTTATTGATTTATTATTGTTTGCTTGCTTGAGTACTAAATTCAATAACTCTCTAATATATACCTCTATTAGAAATTCATCCTTGGCAAACCTGGTTTTCAACTGGTCAATTATTTTTCTGTAATTATTGCCTACTGAAAGAAAACTTTCGACTAGTTCTCTTACTGATGACCTAGGTTCTGTAGCTTGAATTAAGTATTGGAACTTATCATCCAAATCAATTTCGTCATCCTTGTCGATTTTCTTGAATTGTCCCCAGAATCTTAACCAATTCCTCACGTCTCCATCAAATTTCTTCAATTTCAGCTTTGGCAGCCGGAACTTCTTTTTATTCTTATCTCCACAAGAACTCTGCGATGAATTATATTGATTTTTCTCTATGAAATTGTCTTTCTTTAAAAAAGTTTCACATCTGGAACGGCAGCGAGTAATCTTTACCCTGTAATTCTCCACACTGTCGAACTCTTTCTCAACATCTTCTTTACTGAGCTTTGCATTGAACAATGTTTGTTCAATATTTTCATCAATACTGAAAAGCCTATCACCTTTCTCTTCTTAAACTTTGAGTAGGTTGATGATCTCTTCTTTACATAGGTTTTCAGCCGACAAAACGTCTTCTATTTCTGCGAAAGTATTGTCGACATGCTCCATAACTTTGTCTCGTTTAATTTGATAGATTTCCATTTCTACTGTTCACGGTCGCCAAATGTTGTAACTGGATTGTTACGTTCGTAGAAATCTATCACTGTAACTTATTTAAACAAGACAAGTATTGAAATATTAATAATGTATTTGTAGAACTTTGACAACTCAGTATATATAATATTTAATAGTTCTATTTACATCGTTGACATGGAAAACATTTTAACAACTTACACCTACTTTCTAAATATGATAAAATCTCATTTCCAACAGCTGTGGTGTAAAAGAAGATGTGGTTACAAAGATAGATAAAGGAATGATTAGATGGTTTGGACGCGTAGAAAGGATAGACGAAGGAAGATTGACAAAACAAATTTATATGGCGAGTGTAAATGGACAAGTCGGTAGAGGTAAAACTCGGAGAACATATCTCGATCAGTTCAACATTGTTTTGAAGAAAAGCCAGGACAAGAGTACCAACAACGCCTTCAACGCCTCGACAAGCAGCTGGAAGTTCTGTTTACACTAAAAAAGCGCAAACTGGAGTATTTTGGTCACATCTTGAGGAACGACAAGTATCGTCTTTTAAAGCTTATTATAGAAGGGAAGATCGAAGGACGAGGGGCCCGGTTAGAAGAAAGATATTCTGGCTAAAAAACTTAAGACAATGGTATGGAGTGAGCACTACCACATTGTTCCGCCGAGCTGTAGACAAGGTTCAGATAGCGCTGATGATTGCCAACGTCCGAGGAGGACAGAGCACCTAAAGAAGAAGAAGAAAAAAGAAGATTAACGAAACAGATTAATTAGGCGAGTGTAAATGGGCAAGTCGGTAGAGGTCGACCTAGGCGAAAGTATCTCGATCAGATCGAAATTGTTTTAATGGAAGGCCAGGTCAAGAGTGCCAGCAACCGACAAGCGTGATTATATTTATGTATGTACGTAAAATAACAAATGAAAAACCTTAAGAATAGTCAATGTTATTTATATAAGTATACCCATGCACATGTCACATAAGGACTTATTCTGGATTGCAAAGCCCTTGACAAAATATCTAGGCACAGGTCTTGGTCACGTGGGAATAAGAGGAAACGAAAAAGATAATTGTATGGGTAAAAACGGCGCCTTGATGATGTCCACTGGACTGGAGGGTTGCCTTCTGGGGTTCTTTGCCAGAATTGCGTAAAAGGAGTCACTGGCGGATCACAGCGGAGATCACAGATCTTTAATATGGAGCCATTTACCAAGATCAGAAAAGAAATCCTCTTATTGAGTAGGAATGTGTCCCCCTTTAAAGAATAATGAAATAAGCGAAAATGATCAAAAATGTTAGTAAAATAAAATTAACCGAAAAGATAGTGGGTAGGCTTCTTGATACAATGGTCAAGTTCTAGACTTGTTAAGGAGAAAAAAGTTTTTATGAGTTTTTACACAGAAAATTTTATGAAATTTCATCAAGTATAAAAATTACATGAAATTTTCAAATTTATAACATTTTATAAACAAATTTAAAAACATTTTTACCAGGGAAATCATTTTTTAATTTGGAAATACTGCACTAAGTGCTGCAACCCTATTCAAATGGGTTAATTCGTTGAAATATTATCGTTGTCGTAAGAGGTTATAGGTATTTATTAATTCTTTCTTTTTTGTGTAGATATTGTAAAATGAAAAAAAAGCTTTAAAACTTATCGACAGTTATATTTTTTAAATTCAAATAGTTTCAAAGAGCTTACAAATGTCTCGAGAAGAATTTTGAATATTGATTATGTGGAATATTAAAGTTTTCGTTTACTAATTTTTTAAAAAATCGTTATAATATTTTGCATGAATTGAGGCTTTTTACAGAATATAATTTTTGTTGGAAATCAGTACTTCCAACTATACAATTCCCCTTTGAGAAATTCCTCGATTTTTAAAACTACTCAGTACGGCCCTGACGCCGATAACATTCAGCCAAAAGAAACACGTGTAGTTTTGTGATCTACCATGTTTTGATCACGCACTCATCACGTGGAAATTCGCATTCGGCTAGAAACAAAGGGTCCCGTGCAATTTTAGAATCAGCTAAAAAAAAACATGTGCAGTTATTATTCCAGAAATCATCGCGCGCAATTTTAGCAACCGGTTATACGGTCTCGTGTCCATACAGTGACCAATCAAAAAAGCTTAATTTAACGCGAGAAGAAGCCAAGTTCGAAACGGTTTCCGGCTTCTCGTTCTCTTTCCCATTCCAACCGTCAAATAATGCACACGCCCGCCGCTAAGAGCACGGCTTTCAAACACCACGTGGTAAAATGCACATCAATATAATCAAATAAAATGCATCAAATTCAAAGCTAGCAACCAGTGAAATTATTCCGAAGATACAGGAGGCTTTAAACTGTAAGTCCATGTATTAAAGTTATACAATATATTCTCGATGACAAGTGTGTTGTTTTATTTACATGTGATAACAAAACTCACGGCGATAAAAGGTAGTAAACCCTTCGGCCTATAGTAGTAGAAAACAGAGCCAGCTTTACTGAGTTGTTGAAAGATCCAACATCTACGCAGCGAAAGACGTCGTCGAAGAGCAAGTGAGTTGAGGCAACAGAGGTTCCGGCGGTGAAGCTGCCCACACCTCGGAGCATTTCTACAGCTTACCACGCCCAGTCCCCTTCTCGTCGTTGGCGCCGGCCAACTTTATACTTTAACTGTATACTTTAATGATATATTCAAGAAAGATGATAAATCATTAGCCGATTCATTTAATAATTATTTCGTACAAAGTATAGAACTAATAGTAGCTAATAGGGACAAGCATCACGATCTGAATAAAAGAAATCATGTTATTATTAATTATCAAATAACACCTTTATACAACTTTCAAAAAGTAACCCAACAAAAAGTAAAAAGTTTAATACTAAATTTGGAAAAAGATTATTCAACAGACGATATTACCAAAACCATTATGCTGAATGGCTTAAATACTATTAGTGATAAATTAACAGATATAATAAATTTAAGTATAGAACAGAGTAAATTTCCTGACTTGTGGAAAACATCACTTATTGTATCCTATTCAAAAGGTAAGAAATACAAAAAATGTAATGAATTTAGACCAATTAACATGTTGCCTCTTTGTGAAAAAATAATAGAATTATACATAAAGGAACTTCTTCCGCATTACAGCTGGTTGTCTCAAAGTGAAAGGAATCTATAGATTCAAAAAAGTCATTTGTACTGTTTTTCTTGATTTTAAAAGAGCTTTCAAGACAATAAACAGGGACTTGTTAATAAAAAAACTGAAAAAATATGGTATACTTGGAAATGGTTAAGCAGTTACTTGGAAAGTAATTACCAACAAGTAAAAGTAAATAATTGTCACTCCAGTAAATTTCTTGTGAAGTATGGAGTCTCTCAAGAAACAGTATTGGGGCCTCTTCTTTTCATTTTATATATCAATGATATTATTAACTTCTGTGATATTCCATTAGTTTTAAATTTATTTGCTGATGACACTACACTTTTAGTGGAGGGTGAAAATGTGGAAGAGACGATGAATAAAATGCAAAATATTATTAAATTATTAGAATCGTGGCTCATTGATAATGATTTGTATGTAAACACAAATAAAACAGTAGTGATGTTATTTAACAACAATAAACGTAATGTTGCATGCGATATTAAGTTGTTCGGTCAGTCCTTAAAACTTGTTACTGAATGTAAATATTTAGGTGTTATTATCGATAAATATTTAAATTTTAAAAAACATAGTCAGTATGTTCATAAGAAAATTAGTAAGAAAATCAATTATTTCAGAGAAAAAGTTCAAATCTATCTCTAATGACAAGAGTAACATTATATAAAACCATAATTGCACCACATTTTGAGTATTGTCCAACAATTTTATATTATTTGAGCCAGTCTGAGAAGTCTAAATTACAGATTTTACAAAATAAAGCAATGAGGGTTATTTTAAGAGTAAATAGGTACACTGGTATTAATGATATGCTTGTCCGTTTAGGATTTATGAGTGTTAATCAGTGAATGGTTTTACAGAACGTAATTTTTATTTTTAAAATAATTCATAATATGTTCCAAAATATATGTCCAACAAAATTAGTTTTGTTAGAGATATACATACACATACACATATACATACACATATATATATATATATATATATATATATATATATATATATACATACACTAGAACATCTAGTAACATATATATATACCGACTACAAGAACTGTTAATTATATAAAAATGAATTATATGTAACTATATTACATCCAATTATTTGACATGTAATCAGCACAGTGTATAATTATTTAATATATCATTTTTGAAAATATTTTGTTTGTAATAGCGTTATAAACTATAAACTAAATAAACTATCTATCTAATAAGATACTAAGATAAGAGAACGCTGTGGTGTAAAAAAAGATGTGGTTACAAAGATAGATAAAGAAATGCTTAGAAGGTTTGGACACGTAGAAAGGATGAATGAAGGAAGATTGACAAAACAAATTTATGAGGCGAGTGTAAATGGACAATTGGTAAAGATCGACCTCGGTGAACATATCTCGATCAGATCAACATTGTTTTAAAGAAAGGCCAGGTCAAGAGTACCAACAACCGACGAGCATGTATAAAAGTACTTATAAAATTAGGGGATGCAAAAAAAGTGTGTAAGAACTGTAGCAAGTGGAAGCAAGTGGTCTCTGCCTAACTTTACGAGATAAAGGGGTGAATATAGGTATGTATGTATGTATGTTTTTCTAAATGGTAGAGCTTATTTATAATTATTTTTAAAACAAAGATCTTTCACAACGATTCTATATTACCAAGTACTGCCAACACTAGCTAACATTCTAGGTAATATTCTACTTTAGACAAGGCTTCTTTTCTACGCCCCTTAAATAAAGGCGATGCAGTGAGGAGGGGAATACACTCATATTTTTCTTTAAAAAATCAAAATTTATGTTTAAAACATTTTTTATTTTTTTTTAAATAAATTATGTTTATTTACATTCTTTTAAAAAAAATATTTTTTTTCAGGCAAGCTATTATATAACTAAAAATAATAAAAACAAAAATAAAATAAAAATATGTATGTTTTAATAAAATACTTATAAATAGACTACGCATACCTAAATATTTGAATAGAAAGATAATTTTATTAACATCATTTACTGGCTTTTCCTGTTGCAAAATATGATAAATATTTATCAATAATTTGCAATAGGTAAGCCTTTTTATGAATAATATGGCAGTACCTCTTAGCTAATCTTTTTTTGGGACATGTCGATTTTAAATAATCTTTCATGAGTTAAAATTTTAATAATAATAATAAACATAAACAATGCATGTTTAATAAAAGCTTGAAACAAAGATCTTTCACAAGAAGAACTGGTGATTAAAATTGCAAGAAAAATTTGTAATTTTTTATTAAAATTGGGATACACTGTCAGCTTAAATTTATAGGTTTTAGTATGTGCAGAATAATATTGGAAATTAAAAAGTTCTTTCTTCTTATGCTTAACACTCAAAACTTTCTGATTCCTGAATAAATTCAGTACAATTGAAGTTTGGATATTAAGAACATAAATTCTTAAAAAAATGTCATTATCAGAAAGATTTGTTCCATTAAATAAACTGAAATAAATGCAAATCTCATGGAAGCCTTTATACAGACGAATAGTTAGGGATTATAATCTATTTGATGCGAAAGTTGACATCGACAATTTTGTAAATCTTTTTACCCCTGATCGCCTTGTTTCAAAACAACAAAGTGGGGACATAGAACAAATAGACGATAAGCATCAAGCAGCGACGATATTTGTCCAGTCTAACAATATTGCCAATTAAAGTATTTGCTCTTAATTATGAAAATAAGTCTAACATAATTACTAGTTACAATGCATAAAATAGACCATTACATTTACTTTTATTTGAAATAAATAAATTTTGGAATAATCTGCATTATTCATTTATTTAAATATAACGTGGTTTTATTTGTCATTTCTGTTGTAAAGTATTATAAAATCAGAGAAAATTACTGAACGGAAAAAAAAGGCAATATTGCTAAAATCATTCCTATCCGCCATAGTGTGGGATATATAGAAGTGAAGCACGGTACCTCCCCTTGCCTAGGTGCAACGTTGCCAAAGGTACATCTTCATGACTAATGATTCGTGACTCTGTCTGCATCTGTTACTTTACTAAGCTGATATTAAATCATTGACATGAAATAATTTTATTTATATCTTTTGTGCCACTGGCTTGCATGCATAAGCATGTTACGCTGCACTCACAAATAATGTTTACTTAAAAAGTTTTGAAATGTTGTTAATACGTTGCAGTCTTAAACCATTTGTAATACTTTTTTTTCAAAATGTATTGCCCGATGTAAGTTTTTACATAGATACTTATTATATTTTTACATTTTTATATAAAAAAATAACTATCCCAGCTAATGCTTCTTTTTTAAATTTTAATTAATAAAAGCTAAACTTAAAATTTTATAGTTTATTATATTTAAATTAAAAGAGATTCTAATATAACTAAAAAATTATCAAAAATTGTTGAGAGCAATTTTACAAACTAAAAATTGACTAGACACATTATAAGTTAACAAGAACGTCAAGATCTACTGCTTGTTTTTGTACTAATTGAAAATGATTTTGATCTTTTTTTGCGAACGTAGTTTAACCAAGCTTGTCTTGTTTCGGTATTAAAAACAACATAAAATAAAAATAGGATGAAACCTTGCACATTTGAAGTAATGCAATATAAGTAAATCAAAGTCATTTTCAACCAATTAATACCTATAAAGGAAGCAAACACCCAAAATATCCAAGGTATACCTAGTACAAAAAATAACAGACATGCTAATTGTATTTGTAATTTTTGAACATTTTCTTTACTTCCGTGCGATTCAACTGTTTTGGAAGTTATTTCCTTGATTACAGCGATAAATACAAAAGTATTAATACAAAGAATTAACGCCACAGGCAAAAAAACGCCGAGATACAAATACATTCCAGTGGGGTAGCAAAAGTTATATTTTTTCTTGGTATAGGTTGCTGCAGTTAATATGTTAATTGCTACAGGAATAATACCAAATCCCCAACCAAAAATGATGCTTTTTATTACTATATTTTCAGGTAAAATGGTTAAAACTTTAACAAATCTCATATATTGCAAGAAAGAATATACTAACATCCAACAAAATTTACAAATAACAATATAATGCATCAAAATCCCGAAAATCGAACACACGTTTGGTATAACAATAAATTCAGAGTCGGTTATTTGCAATAATAATATTTCCAAAAGTATAGATGCTGATAAATTTATTAAAATGGTGGTCCCCTGCTTCTTGCGCCACCTTTTAAACATCGCAGCTGTTACAAAAATTCCCGCTATACCAAAAATTGATAAAAGATCTCCAAGTAATGTAATGATATCTAAAATAACATCGTCAGCCTGACTTATAAAATCCCCTAGCGATAAACGTAATAGAGAAAAATGCGTCAAATGAGAATATAAACACAAATGAAAATTACTCATATTATTATATTTTCCCAAGTAAGCCCCACCTACCGTGGACCATTTGCCTTTTTTACGAACCGATTTTTTACCATAATCCCAAAAGGCGCACTCCGGACTGTCCACGTAATTGGACACCCGAAACAATATAGGAATGGGGCTTGGCAGATATCCTCCAAATTCCGGTATGGTTATACTGATTACAGGACCAGCCGATTTTTTGGTGTAGTTACTTTCAAAGAAGGCGTCTTTGAAGTATATAGTTGAGATTACTGTTACGTTTGAACCGTTTCTGTGATTAAGAATTTCTTCTGGAATTTTTATGGCTATTAAAGCATTTGAACAGTTGATGTCGTCAAAACTACTATTCCTAGAAAGATTGACAATATAAGGTTCATTTTTTTCTTCTTTGTACACTACAAATCCACTTATGCCACTTAAAATTGGATTTGTCACATGTATTATAACGTTGCTTCTTTGTACTAACAGAACATCAGAGTTAGGAGTTGTTTCCACCAAAATTGAATCTACTACGTCTATCAAATCATCTGTAACACTCAACAATTCTTGGGAGTACACCAAATTTTTTTTATTCACATTTAGCAAACTATCTGTTATGTTTATAGTACTGACTATAGAATTGAAGGAAGTATTGTTCAGTTCAACAAATATTTTATCTAGAACCTTTGAAGCATAGTAAATTGAAAGAACTGGTAAGTTTGGATCACTTTTAATGACATCGCTTACGTTGTTTATAGTTTCGTCGTTTAAAGTTTGATTTAGGACTGAATAAATATATTTGGTGCTGTCAGGAAGCTCGATTTCTTCAATGCAATCTCCAACAACTTCTTTCCATTTTGCTCCATCTAAAAAATCACCTCCACAAGCTCTAACGACAGGAAACCCGTTTTGCTGAAGACACCGTTCATACGATACAGCAGTTTCACCAATAGGTGTTAAAGGCCAAGAAAGATTATTAATAATTTCTGGTAAACAAAAGTCGCTGCTTCTTATAAAAATTATGTCCAATTCCTTCTCAAATACTTTTTTTTGAAGCTCTTCTTTTACGTTATTGTAATCATTAAATACTTCGCTATTTTTTGAATCAGTTGTTAAATGAAGTAAAAAATCTAATGATTCAAAATCAAAGCTGTAAATTTCCATAACTCTTATTTGAGAATTTAGAATATTTAAAAAGGACTTAAAAATCCTTTCGAAATGAAAATTATAATTTTTTTCGCATAAAAGTAACCTGCAAATATTTTTCACAACTATTCTTACAGAAAATTCGTTACCCTCTTTGTCTTTAAAGGCAACTACGTTATTTGAAAAAACTTTAATATCTTCATTGTCATTTTTAAAAGCTTCGCAGTAATATTCACCAACAAGGTCTTCCAAATGAACCTCATAAACGTTGTAAGGTCTGATGCATTCGACGTTTTCAAGAATCTTGTCTACTTTTTCCTTTTTTTTTATTTCGTAAGTCGCAGCGTTCGTATAACAATATATAAATTTTTCATCTCCATCATCGATAAGACCTTTTGGAGAGTAGACGGTAAGAAATAACTTTTTGTCTTTTTCATCAAAGTTAAGTACCATATCGACTTCTTGAGACTGCATTGACCCAAGTTCGTTGACAAGACATAACGAACAGTTTAGAGATGTATCAGTATAAAACCAAGTATTATTGTGTATTGTTTGTTTAAGTTCATTAAATGAATCATCTAGAGCACTTGCACTTCCTACATAACACTGATCCTCATCGGCAAGATCTTTTAATACCGTATAATCAAATATCGTGTTTACTACTACGAGTTTTGCACAAAATTCGTTACGTTTGCAATAACATGAGCCAGAAATTAAATTAGCATTGACACAACCATCGGGACATCTTGAGTTGGCATCTTTTTTGGGAAACTCGCAGATATATTGGTGTTGACTTTCACAGAATTCGGGATAATACTCTTCCACAGACGTATTTACCACCAAACAATCCTTTTCGAAGAAATTTGAATCTGTTAATGAAGCCTTTAGAGGTTTTTTAAAGGAATTACCAAATTTTTCTCCAAAAGTTGTCGACACAAAAGGTCCATATTTATTTAATCTTTTATAAGGTAACCAAAGCAGTTCATCATGCATCGGTGCGCTGTTGGATACCTCTTCCAATATTTTGTTATTACAAATATTTCCCCACGGTTGGGGGGGTGCTACAAAAATACAACTACTTGAAGTTTCTTCAAATTTAATGGGACATCTTCTTTGGTACTTAGTCGTTCGTGAACATAACGTGCTCGCGTTGTTTGGTATCCACGTATTCTGTCTACAAATCCGTGTGATCAATGTTCCATACTCATCTGTGCACGGCGGAGAAGACACTACTATTTCATTATCAATACCTCTTGAATACCAAACAACTTTTTCGTTGGTTTTTGTAGTGGATGTAACATCTCTTGAACAGTGCTGGAAAAAAAAATACAACCACTTATAAAAAGATGTTTAACATTTACAAAGATACATATTTGTACCGGGTGGCCTGATAAGATTGCAAAGTGCTGTATCCCGGAAACTATTCGTCCTGCAGTAAAAATGTTATGACTAAAACGTTTAAAGTAATTTTTCACTTAAATACACTCAGTAAATGTACCAAAAAATTATATGCTTTCCAAAGCTAAACTTTATTTAAGTAATTTTTGTTTAACACTTTTTAACGTACCTATTAAAATGAAGTGGTAGGGGGTGATTCAAAGTTTTTTACATACATACATACATATAGTTACGTCCATAGGGGTGGGTACAGACCACTTTATTTCACTTGCTACGGTTCTTACACACATCTTATGCTTTCTCTACTTTCATCAGTGCTCTCATGCATGCTCGTCGGTTGTTGGTACTCTTGACCTGGCCTTTCTTCGAACCCCGAGTGTTTATAAAGTAAAAACGTTACATTGGTGTCAGGTGTGGGGTAAAGAAGATTCAAGAAAATAAAATAAATATAGTGCGGATAAAAAAGTGCAGACTTTTTAAAAAAAAAGTGATAGACATTGAACTATTGCAGTAAAAACTTTTAAAACATTGTTCGGTTAGTAAATAAACCAAAATGAAATTGAAAGACCTCTCAGTTAAGCAATTGCTGAAACAATTAGAGAAACGTGATGCCGATAATAGTGGCTAAAGAAAGTCCTTCAGGAACGATTAAAAGAAGTTTTAATTAGCAATGGAGACAATTTAGAAACGTTTGATTTCCATTAGGAAAACGAAGTTATAATTAGAAAATTTGAATAAGTCTCTAAAAGGAAAGTTTCTAGAAAGACTAATGAGAAATTCAAAGGAGTGCATAAAAATGTAGGCGGGCTAGAGAAGAAAATCAAGCACCTGGAAAATTTGATAGCCAAGGGTGTCCCAGCAGCGTAACTACAACTGCTAACACGGGTATAAACGCAATAAGTCCAAATCCGGCAGGAAACGACGCATCATATGATATTTAAATTGCCTCCATTTGATGGGAAGCCTTTTTGTTCCATTTATCTCAGGTAATTTAAAGCTATTGCAGCGGCCAACCATTGAACTCAATAAGAGAAAGCCGTTTCCTTGACTGCGACCTTACACGGTGATGCCGCAGAAATTTAACGTTTGATTCCTAGGAGCCAAGAAAAATGTTACCAAACCTTGTTCACTCAGCTAGAAAAACGTTTCGGAGATGCCACAATTACGTAGCCAAATCCAGCATACAAATGAGAGCTTGCAGGAATTTGAAGCGGATGTTTCTCGTATGATGCGATTAGCCTACCCTGAAGCTTCTGATAGCATCCTAGAAGAGATAGCGGTAGATGGGTTAAGAAAGAGTGAATTACAGAAAGCTTTACGATTGGCCAGTCCAAAAGTAGTGGACTAAGCACTTGCTACTACTTTGGAGCATGAAACCGCTACTCAAACCTCAAAAGGACATCGTGTCAGAACCATCGTGGAAGGAAACTAAGAAAACGATGGACGCCTGGATGAAATGGTTCGAAAAATATTCCATTACACGATGCCAAAGAAACGAAAACCCAGATGTTGGAATTGTGAGGAACTAGGTCATCTTCGTCGCAATTGCAAGAAACCCATACATCAGTCGGAAAGCTAGAGCGGGTCGACATGAGGGGGCAATCGTCGACCTTAAAAAGTAAAGCCCCTATAGTTACTGTCAACATATCGTCATCTGTTAGAGTTCATAGCCTGTATATTGATAGTCGTATTGACAAAGAAAATAAGTCGTTTTTGATAGATACAGGTGCAACAAGAACCATTGCACGACCAGATATAGTAAAAGACCAATACAGAATGTCACTAGCAACAGTACAACTTAGAACGGCGACCGGTGAGATAATAAAAACGTACGGCGAAGTTAACGTTTCCGACTCCATTGGCAAGGACACGACTTAACACAGCATAATTGTCACTAAGATCTCTGGAATGGGCCTTCTAAAAAAATTTGGGGCCGTTAAGGATGTTAAAAACGGAGTCCTTCTAAAGACAAATAAATAATTACTACTTGTGACGTAACTCTACCTGGCCATAGTGAGAAGATTATAATAAGCAGTCTAGAGGGATACTAGAGGGGGAAGTCTAAGGATGGTTGAGAATGTGAACAATCAAGAGTTCCTAACTGCAAAAGCTTTTGTAAGAGTTGGAGACGTAGTTTCTGTTAGAGTTATGAATGTGAAAGACACTCCTATCAAGTTGAGTGGAAGAACTGTGGTAGGGCAGTGTTCTCCTGTAACATCGATATGCTGTAATACTGCGACTAATAAAACCTCGAAATCCAGGTACCGGAAGAAACTAATAGACATGGTCATTAATAGTTGCCAAGATCTTGACAATAAACAGACCAATAAGGTAAAAAAACATACTTGCAGAATTTCAAGATGTTTTTGCAATTGATGAAAAGGACAAAAAACAAACAAGCATCGTGGCTCATAAAATAAATACCGGAGATGCTTAACCAATAAGACAACATCCAAGAAGACTTCCATTGGCAAAACGATAGGTGGCTGAGGAAATTATCCGAGATATGGGCAGACAAGTGGTCATTGAACCATCAAATAGTCCGTGGACCTTGCCAGTCGTACTGGTAAAGAAAAAAAAGGTTCCACATTTTGGCATTACGAAGACTCTACAAAAGGTTCGAGAGCGGTTTTATTAGGTAAACTGAAAAAAGATGTACGAAGGTGGTGCCGGAAATGTGAGTTGTGTGCAACAGGCAATGGTCCAGTTGGTAAAAAGAGGGCACCCATGAGACAATACAATGTTGGTAGTCCGATGAAGAGGGTAGCCATTGATATTGCAGGGCCGTTCCCAGAAACAGAGGCTGAAAATAAATATATCCTTCATATTCTTCAGCCGTTTCGGTGTTCCTTTAGAATCCATTCAGACCAAGGACGAAATTTCGAATCGGCACTTTTCCAAAATGACTGCCAGTTGATTGGTGCTAGCAAGACCAGAACGACACCCTTGCTTCCTCAGTCAGATGCAATGGTCGAGAGGCTGAATCGAACAATGGGCAAACATTGTTCCAAGATGGTATTGGAACATCACAGAGATTGGGACTAGTACATTCATTTGTTTTTATTGGCCAACCGATCGGCCACCAACTAAACTACTGGCCAGACCCCTGCTTGCTTAATGCTCGGACGTTAAAATTCGTTT
This sequence comes from Agelastica alni, assembly GCA_950111635.1. NCBI lineage: Eukaryota > Metazoa > Arthropoda > Insecta > Coleoptera > Chrysomelidae > Agelastica > Agelastica alni. The sequence goes on along the minus strand of OX467712.1, from coordinate 53,066,720 downwards.
GCCATGTGACCTTGAGTTTTACTGTAAACTTTCAGAAAAAAAAGTGGCAGGCGAGGACTACTAATGGGAAGGACCGTACAAAATCATGAAGAGAATAAATGACGTTATAACCCGGATTAAAAAGCTGCCAAAAGAAAAAGCAAAGGTAGTTCACATAAATTGTTTTGCACCTTATGCTGGCTGAAATAATGTTGAAGAAGCAAAAACTTTTCAACAAAAACCAAACATGAACAACCATAAACCGAATTTCAAAGATTTTGTTTTGGACTACGCAAATAGAAGAAAGACCAGACTTGGCGTAACCATTAAGGTCCAGCAAGATCTTTTTAAGGTTACGGAAGACATTTTTATTACACACTGCATAGCCCAAGATCTACGAATAACCAGAGGAATTGCATGGATCTTTTGCAAAAAGTTTGGCCGCCTGAATGAGTTGTAAAATCAAAAATCTAGAGTAGGAAAAGTGCTGCGACTGGAAGATGGAAAAATAGGACTAAAATATTGTGAGAAGCATGTTAGAAGTTATTTTCCCAGACACAGGCCTACAAATCACAGTGTGCTGTTTCAATCCAAAGTGAGTATGCCCTTAAAAATCGATAGATTATTATTTTTTCTTCTTTTCATTTACACTTGCCTTAAAAAACTGTTTCGTCGATATTCCTTCATCGATTCTTAGTACGTATCCAAACTATCTAAGCATTCCTTTAACTATCTTTGAAACCACGTCTTCTTTTACACCACAGCGTTTTCTTATCTCACTATTCTTCACTTTATCCAACCAAGTCATTTCGGCTATACTCCTCAGACTACTCATCTCCAAAGCATTAATTCTATTTTTATGCTTCTTCTGTCAAACCCAACATTAACTACGATACATAAGTGTAGGAACCTTTTTTGACACGTTCTTTATGAAGTTATGCAGTGCCCCATTTATTTGTTTTCCTGCCAACACCCTTCGCTCAATGTCACTGTCATATTTTTTCTGGTATACTTTGACCCAAGTATGCAAACTTATTTACTCTCTCTTTATTCCTTAATCAGCATTTTGCAATTTTGTCATGCTTTCTTTTTTTAAAAAAACCATTACTTTTGTTTAGCTTACATTTATTTTTATCCCTTTCAGGACATCATGCATAACATTAACCATCGCCTGCAACTTCTGTTCAGATGACGCTAATATGACTAGATCATAAGGCATTTAACGATTAAATCATTTATTTTTAATCCCTACACACTCTCTTTGAAGTCTTTTAAACAATCGTCCATGCATAAGTTTAATAAATTTTCTTTCTACGATATTTTAGGCTACGGTTAGATACAATTTTTACTAGCCCACTTTGGTAAGTGGGTGTAAGGGGTGATGGTCTATAATAAATACCAACCCAAATGCCAACCTCACTTGCACGCGGTACACCCTGCTAGACAACAAACGAGGAAATGGCGTCCGAATTTCTGCCGGTATAAGCAGAACCCCTCAATTCTGAGGTTAGGGCACTCTCTCGTCCTTTGAGTGAGAAATCGCTCCTAAAGGCGGATGAACTAAAGAAGTCAACGGCATGGGAATGCAGAAGGCAACGGAAAATCACTGCATTTAAGGCCCATATAGGCATCCCAAGAATCAACAATCATGGCAAGTAATGATATAATGGCCCCTAGTCCGCGGCAGACCTTAAATGGTCAGGGGGTGCGAAGAATCACCGCGAGGAGGAACCACCCGAATGTGGAAAAATGTCGAGCAGCACTACTCATCGGAATTAAGAACGTTCGTAGTATGTTTATGGCTGGAAAATTGGACAACGTCATTGAGGAAATGAAAAGGATATCAATTAATATACTCGAGATAAGCGAGATGAGATGGCCAGGAAAAGGAAAGCAGCAACATGGAGATACCACTATAGACTAAACAATAGACTAAACAAGTCTGTTATTAATTTTGTACCATTCTCAGATAGGACCCACTCCTATTGCAACTTAAATTTAACAAGTTCAACGTCAATATTGTCCAATGCTATGCTCCTACTGCAGACAAACACAACAACGAAATAGCTAATTTTTATAAGGATTTAAAACACCTCCTAGCATACACTCGGAAAAACGAACCCATCATTATTCTTGGAGACTTCAATGCCAAGGTTGGTAAAGGAGGAGTGGATAATGTTGTCGAAGAATATGGGCTTGGCGAGCGGAACGACCGCGGTGACACCTTAGTGCAATTCTGTTCAGAGGAAAACTTCGTCATCGCCAACACTTGGTTTAAATTACCTCCACGAAGACTCTACACTTGGCAATCCCCGCAACACAATGAAACAAACACTGTCAGATATCAAATTGACTTCATTCTAATAAAAAAACGTTTTAAAAATGGAATTCATGGCGTAAGAACATACCCTGGCACAGATAATAATTCTGACCATAACCCAGTAGTTGGAAACCTTAACATAAAATTGAAAAAACTGACAAAAGAAACACGTCAAATTGGTTGACATCACCAAAGTCAATCATGAAATATTGAATATAAACAGCCAAGAATATGGAAAAAACATCGAGGAAGACTGGAACACCTTGAAGGACAAAATACACAGAATTGAGACTGAAATAATTGGGCCAACACGTATAAATAAGAAAAAGGAATGGATGACGGAAGAACTATTGAATATAATGGATAAACGAAGAACATACAAGAATAGAAATACGACTATGTACAAAACCCTTAACAAACAAATAGGGAAAAAAATAAAGGAAGCTGGATGGCCCAGAGATGTTCTGAGATCAAAGATTTACAACAAAATCACGATCATTCTGCATTTCATAAAAAAGTTAAAGAAATGACAGGCCAGAGAAGAAAGATCATCCAAAACAGAATAGTTGGACAAGACAACAAACCCATATTAGATCAAAAAGAATTGAAAGACCATTGGATAAACTATATTCGACAATTTTTCTCAACGCAAGATCCACGACACTTTAACAGTACAAAGGATTTAGAAGAAGCACCAGACATCCTAACCTCGGAGGTTAGAAGAGCACTCGAAATGAGTAAGACAGGAAAGGCAGCTGGGCCAGATGGAATTCACATCGAGACCATTAAACTCCTTAATGAGCAGAATACAAAGGTCTTGACTAAGCTTCTAAATGCAATATACAAGAGCGGTAATATCCCACGCGACTGGTTGAAGTATGACTTCATTCCCATACCGAAGAAAGCAAATGCCCATAAATGCGAAGATTTCAGCCTAATGAGTCATACATTAAAACTACTTCTAAAAATAATACACCAACGGATACACAAAAAATGCGAAATTGATCTGGATGACGCACAATTTGTTTTTAGAGTACGAGGGAAGCACTGTTCAGTCTATCTGTACTGCTACAGAAGTGCCGAGACCAACGAAAAGAGGCTTTCATCTTTTTTATTAATTATGAGAAGGCGTTCGACAGAGTCAAACACACAGTCCTATTTAACATCCTAAAAGAAAAGGGCCTCGATAATAACGATATCCAGTTCCTAAAAAATTCATATTGGGACCAAGTGGCAACCATCAGGGTCGAAAGGTACAAGACGGAGGAGGGGTGTGTTTTATCGCCCTTACTATTTAATATATATTCCGGCTACATATTCGATAAAGCTCTACAGGGTATGGAACACGGCATTAAAATAAACGGACATCTCATCAACAACCTACGCTTTGCAGATGACACGGCCATCATAGCCGATAGCGTAGAAGGACTCCAACAACTACTAAATAGAATCAACAGAGTGAGAGAGACGTTGGGCTTTAAAATTAATATAAAGAAAACAAAAGAAATGGCCATCAATAGAAGAACCAATCCACCACCATATATATAAATGGACTCCAAATCGAGAACGTAACCAAGTTCAAATATTTAGGTACCTGGGTAATATCTGATTTGAATCCTAATACAGAAATCAGATCGCGCATAGAACAGGCCAGATCAGTATTTAATAAAATGCGACCAGTGCTTTGCAACCGATCACTGAACTTGAAATTACGCCTTCGATTTGTTAATTGCTACATCTTTTCCGTTTTGCTATACGGATGCGAAGTCTGGACCCTAAAGGCCGAAACACTAAGACGGCTGGAAGCATTTAAGATGTGGGTATACAGAAGGCTCTTAAAAATCCCCTGGACAGACCACGTTAGTAATGAAGAGGTTTTGAGAAGGATAGCTAAGGACAAAGAGTTAGTTGTTGCCATAAAGAAGAGGAAAACCGCGTACTTAGGACATGTAATTCGGAGTGATCGAATGAAGCTGCTGAAAATAATAATGGAGGGCAAAATAGAAGGCAAACGAGGTATAGGCAGACGCCAACATTCTTGGTTAAAAAATATAAGAGATTGGTCCGGACTAGACTCACATTCCTTATTTCGAGCTGCTCAAGACCGGACCCATTTCGCCGAGATTGTTGCCAACCTTCAATAAGTGAAGACGAAACCGAAAGAAGAAGACTTTGTTGGTATCATTTTACTACATTTTTTTGAAAAAAGTTATATTATTGTATTTAATTATTCAGAGAATTTAGCAATTTTTGTTATTATATAAAAAACGCGGTATAGCGGAATTACAACGAATAAGACATATTACAGGTAAGATGGGTATGATGAAGCAATAAATGTTTCGTCCAACGAGACCAAATTTGTTGAAATCCGTTTAGTAGTTTAGGAGTTATAGCTGTTTATATAAAAAAAATTGAATCACCCACACTTCAGCGGTTCTCAAACTTTTGTTATTCACGCCCCTCTGTTTTAATTTAAAAAATGTTGCGCCCCCCAATCCGTAGACCTAGGAATTTGGACTAAAATAGGCAACATTGTCCCGTCGAGAGCGCCAAAGATGCTGTCGGAAAGTTCGCGGCGTTCGTGCCACGTATTCAAGCTTACTGATCTTTCTCGAACTGTCTGAACGCGACTATAAATACAGAAGCGCACATACGGTATTCTCAGTCTTTCAGTGAAGGTGTTTTAACACTAAGCAAGCATTATTGAGAAGTGTGAGTGTATAAGTAGATGTAGTATGGATAAATTTTTAAAACGAAAACTTGAGGATGACGGGGCTTGTACATCGACAGGTTCAGGTGGAAATCGTCCGAAATCTAAAACAAGAAAATATGACCCATCATACCTAAATTTGGGCTTTACTAGCCTTGAAGTAGGTGTCGAAGAAAAACCACAATGCGTTATCTGTTTAAAAGTATTGGCTGCAGATAGCATGAAACCAAATAAATTACAGAGGCATCTAGAAACGCTGCACAGAGAATATGTCAATAAACCGCGAGATTTTTTTGTGGAGAAACTCAGATTGTTTAAAAAACAAAAATCCAGCTTCCATAGAGTACTGGCAGTAAATGAGAAGGCTCTCTTGGCATCATATAAAGTGGCATACAAAGTAGCTAAATGCAAAAAACCGTACACTATTGCAGAGCAACTTATTTTACCCGCTTGCAAAGACATTGTAGAAATAATGTTTGGTGAAAATTTTACTTCACAACTTGACAATATTCCTCTGTCAAATGATACAATCTGTCGACGAATTAACGATATATCAGTTGATATGCAGCAGCAGCTTGAATTTGAGCTTACTGGAAACTTGTTTGCTATACAACTTGACGAAGCAACTGACTCTAGTAATGATTCCCATTTGATTTGCTACATTAGATTCTGTCAATGTTCTAAAATATGTGAAGATTTATTGTTTTGTAAACAGATTGAAGGAAGAACTACAGCCACCGAGTTGTTCAAGATTACAAATGATTCTATTACTAAAATGAATTTGCAATGGAAAAATTGTGTTGCGATTTGCACCGATGGAGCTGAAGCCATGTCTGGTAAATACAACAGTTTACAAGCGCTAGTAAAAAAGGAATCCTCAGAAATTATCTGGACGCATTGCATGATACATCGGGAAGCGTTAGCATCAAAATCGCTAAGCCCTGGACTAAACATGATTTTGACAGTAGTTATTGAAGTTGTTAACTTTATAAAAACCAGACCACTAAAAACAAGGATGTTCTCTATTCTGTGTGAAGATATGGGAGCTGAGCATCAATCTTTGTTGTTTTATTCCTCATCCAGATGGTTGTCACGCGGTAAGACGGTTAAGCGTGTCTTTGAATTAAGAAGGGAAATAGCGATATTTTTAAGCGAGGAAGGTCACAAGCATTCAACAGATTTTTTCGACAAATTATTTTTACTGAAGCTTTCTTATTTAGTAGATATTTTTGAAAAACTTAATATACTTAATCTTCAGCTGCAAGGAAAAGACGTAAATATATTTGATTTAAGTCAAAAGATTGATGCTTTTTGTAAGAAATTGCAGTTATGGCATAACAAATTGAAAGAAAACAGTTTGGAAATGTTTCCCACATTTTGCGATTTTGTGCAAGATTCCCCATTAGAAGATATTCATAAAGCTGTGATGCTAAAAACCATAGGAAGCCATTTAGAAAACTTAACTGAGAATTTCAAGCGATACTTCTTTGCAGAGAAAGATATCAAGTTGTCAGACTGGAGCTGGGTTTTAAATCCATTCGAAAATAGACCTGTCGGACTATCACTGCAAGCAGAAGAACAACTGATAGATATTTTAACAAATCCCTTATAAAAATCAAACTTTGTTAAAAAATCTTTAACAAACTTCTGGACTGAACTTCCGAACGACTACTCCGTTATAAAAGCCAAAGCGCTTAGAATTCTGTTGCCTTTTCCAACGTCCTACCTTTGTGAAACTGGATTTTCTGCACTTGCTGTCGTGAAATCTAAATACAGAAATAAACTTCAAGTAGAAAATGAACTCAGAGTGGCCATCTCTAACATAGAACCAAATTTAGAGAAGTTGTGCGCCTTAAAACAAGCTCATGTTAGCCATTAGTCCTTAGAATGTTTCTTTGTCATCATTAAGTAAGTAAAATTTCAATAAAGATTTTTTAAAAATCTATCTGTAGCATTTTATCATTACCATTTTATTTTTAATCTGTACTGCGCCCCCCCCCCCCCAATCATGTAAACGCGCCCCCATTAGGGGGCGCGCCCCACAGTTTAAGAAACGCTGCACCACTTCATTTTAATAGAAACATTAAATAGTAATAAACAGAAATTACTTGAATAATGCGTAGCTTTACAAGACATATTTTTTGGTACATTTACAACTTGTATTTCACGGGTATTTTATTTTGGCCACTTTAGTCATAAGTCATATCTTTTTTTACCGTAAGTCTCTACGACGAATAGTTTCCGAGATACAGCACTTTGCATTCCTCTCTGGCCACCCGGTACAACTGAATTTCTTATTTTGCTGTATAACTAATACAGATAATGAATTAATAATATAAAGGCACACCTGTGAATCGGTTTTTGGAGAGAGTTTCCAATTCTCTCACTTATTATCATAATAATATGACTAACAAGCGCATTCGTGTCTTACAGCTGACGCTCCCCGCAAAAATAATTTTTTTTCTCACTCTTTTTTTTTTAAAAACTCACTTGTCATCAATAAGGGATAAACTATTTGTCTTCTGGAAAATTACTATTTAAACACCCAATTGACAATACGATTCTATCTGCCGAACTTTATGCAATATTTCAAGCTCTCAAATATATTAACATCACTGATTCATACAATAAATTCATAATCCTTACAGACTCACTTAACTCCTTGCTCCTAGCTCTTGATACCCTCGTAGATCTCTTCAATGTTATCTACAAAACTGGCACCATACCGTCTGATTGGTTAAAATCCACATTCATCACAATAGCTAAAACACCTAAAGCAAAAACCTGCAATGATCATAGAATAATCAGCTTAATGAGTCATGTATTGAAAATATTTCTAAAAGTCATCCACAAAAAAATCTACTCAAAATGTGAAGAAAGAATAGGCGACACACAGTTTGGCTTCAGAAACGGTTATGGTACTAGAGAAGCACTATTTAGTATACAAGTACATACACAACGATGCCGAGATATGAATGTGGAAGTCTTCGCGTGTTTCATCGACTACGAAAAGGCCTTTGACAAAGTACAACACGATAAATTAATCCAGATACTCTCAAATATAGGAATTGACAGCAGTGATATTCGTATAATTGTTAACCTATATTGGAACCAATCTGCTGAAATACGCGTTAATAATCAAACAACAGAAAACATAAATATAATCAGAGGAGTAAGGCAAGGATGTGTACTTTCACCACTACTCTTCAATTTATACTCAGAACAAATTATTAATGAGGCTATTGGAGACACTCTCACTGGTGTAATAGTGAATGGTACTCCCATCAACAACATCAGATACGCGGATGATACAGTACTAATATCCACAAACATTAACGACTTACAAGACATGCTAAACACAGTAGTCACCCACAGATCATCAATGGGACTCACGCTCAACACAAAGAAAACTAAATGGCTAGTTTTCAGTAAGAACCCAAACAATACCCAACAAAATTTACGAATTGGCAATGACATTATAGAGAGAGTGAAGCACTACATATATCTAGGATGTTACCTAAACGTGTCAAATGATAATGGCCAAGAGATCCGCTGCAGAATAGAACAATCCAGATCAGCATTCATCAAAATGAGAAAAGTACTGACAAGTCGAGACCTCCCAATTATACTACGAATAAGAATACTCCGCTGCTATATATTCAGTATACTCTTATATGGAATGGAAGCATGGACACTTACCAACAGTATGTGCAAACGACTTGAAGCTTTCGAAATGTGGACATATAGAAGAATGTTGAAGATCTCATGGACTGAACTCAAAACCAATCGGGAAGTGCTACAACAACTAGGCAAAAAAACCGAAATAATAACAACAATAAAGAAACGGAAGCTAGAGTATTTCGTACATATGCTACGAAACGAAAAATATTCACTTCTCCGAAACATTATACAAGGCAAAATTGAGGGCCGCCGCAGCCAAGGTGGCAGAAAAACATCATGGCTCAAAAACTTAAGACAATGGTATGGCCTCAGCACCAGAACACTTTTCCGTACGGCAGTACATAAAATTAGGCTACAAATACTGGTTACCAACGTACTAGGAGTACATGGAACTTAAAGAAGAAGACGTAACTCCTTATATTTAATTCAACATTTATATCCCAAACATCCGAGAGTACAAGACATCAAGAACAAACTATATTCAGCAAACGAAAAGAGGAAAATAGTAATAATCATCTCGATCCCTTCACATATAGGAATTCAAGGCAACGAAATAGCAGACAAGTGTTCTCGCGATGCAATTAGTGACGATAGTGCTCACCTAAATAAAAGTGTTGTAAGTTCGGACATAAAAAGGTCTCTTTTAAACAAAATAAGGTTTATGTGGCAAAGTGAGTGGAATCAGTGCGAACAAAAGTTACGGGAGGTAAAGCCCACGTTTCAAAAATGATTGTGTTATCCATAAAACCGCCAGTGTCAGGTCAAAACATTACGCTTGCGACTGGGCCATACAAGAATTACACACGAATATCTAATGAAACAGGAACCGATTACTATGTGTGAATCCTGCAATACAGTTCTCTCCATTAAACATATATTGTTAAACTGTACTAAATACACAATACCAAGGAAAAGGTATAATTTACCTAATACTCTGTCCAGTGCTTTAAGTATAAACAATGTCTGTAACGTGTTACTGTTTTTGAAAACCATAAACGTTTACAGTTTAATATAGGGTTACTGTTATTTTTTTGTAATTATATTAATGTGTTGCTAATAAGCATTATGGTTGATACAATTTATTTTTTTAAATAAATAAAAAAAAACTATTTGTCTGGTGTACCACCCACACATATAGATACGCATAAAACTAAAATTACACTGTGTCTAACTAAGAGCGGCTGATAACATACTTCCATAATCCCCGAATTCGGGTTAATGATAGTGGTTTAAAAAGTTTGAAAGAGAACTACTTGACAGTGAAAAAAATTTAATTACCTTTAAGACAAAATATTTTAACCGCAATTAAAGTAAAAAATTCTCAAACATTTTCAATATTTAATTGCGGAAGCATAAAACCCGATGGCGAGCACTCACTGAGGCCCTATGCTCCGTGTAGAAGTTACAGGAATTTATATATATTATATATATAAAACGGCTTTGAAAGGAAATTGTAAAAATCTGATTTTTTTAAACCAGCACATATTACCTATATAAATATGCCTACGTTGGTCGACTATATATCAGAAAACAACTACTTTCCTGGCAATCTGCCCCGACGAACCTTGAATTATATCTGATATATAATCGTGCATAATCCCATTTCGGGTGATATGCAAATCCTTGTTAAGTAAAAAAAAGAATTATTTTATTTATCCACTCGAAGTGACCACCTATGGACCGGTTTCGGGGTGTTGCCCCTCATCAGCATAGGGTAGGTCTTGATAAACTCACGTTTGCCCTTCGGAGAGACAAAAATCAACCATCCTCGCCTTTACTAGGTACATATGAAGAACCGAACGCAGAGCCCCAGTCATGATATCTATACCCTTTGAGAAGCACCACCCGGAAAAGCTTCTGAAGAAAGTATTAAAATATTATTCAAATATAAATATTATGGACAACTATAATATTATTTTTGCCAGCGAATAAGCTTTAGAAGCTATTCCGAGTGTTGCTTTCTTTTACTTAACAAGCATCTGCATATCACCCAAAATGGGATTATGCACGATTATCTATCAGATATAATTTAATGTTCGTCGGGGCACATTGCCAGGAAAGTAGTTGTTTTCTGATATAAAGTCGAACCACGTATTCCTATATGTATAGGTAACATGTGGCGAAATTAGCTAATTTTAAAAAATCAAATTTATACATTTTTATGCTAATTCGCTGGCAAAAATAATATAATTTTCTATAATATTTACAATTTAATAATATTTTTGAAAATATTTTAAGAGTCCAATTTTTTTAAATTTGAAAGTAAATAGTAAATATTTAAGACAATTTTTTCTGCTACAACGTTAATATTGTTATCAATATAACTTAAATAAATGTTTATCTAACTGTTAAATTTACACTAAGTAACTAATAGCATATTACAGCATCCGTTGCTGTACACGTCATTTCTCAAAAACATGATTCACAAATTATTTACAAAACAGTTACAATAATACGACCCATTTAGTCATTTTAAGTGGATCGTTATAATGCAATTTTATTCAAGAAGTACTTTACATAGTCACGCCTTTTTCCCGTAGGGATAAACAAAGACCCCTTCTTTACACTGGCTGCGGTTCTTAAACACGTCTTTTGCTTTTTTCACTTTGATCAGCGCTTTCATACATGCTCGTCGGTTGCTGGTACTCTTGACCTAGCCTTTCTTCAAAACAATTTCCATCTGATCGAGACATGTTTGCCTTGGTCGACCTCTACCGGCCCATTTACACTCGCATTATAAATCTGTTTCGTAAATTTTCTTTAATCCATCCTCTTTACGTGTTCGATCCAACAAAGCATTCTCTTACCCATCTTTGTTACTACATCTTCTTTTACACTACAAAGTTTCCTTATCCAACTATTCTTTACCTTATTAATTAAAGTCACTCCAGCTATACTTCTTAGACTACTTATCTCTGCAGCATTATTTTACTTAAATGCTTCTTCCCATACCCAACATTTAATACCATACATAGAGGGAAGTGCCCAAATTTTTGTTGGAACGATGAGTTTACGTTTAAAAGTATAGTTATTTTAAAAACGATGCATCGACAATTTCCAGCTGTCTGGTATTATTAAACTCTTAATTTTACTTTACAATAATAAAGCAAATGTACATGGGTAGTAAAAATATAAATCTTCAATATCCTTGATAATGTTGTAGTGCTCATTTTATGATGTCAACAAAGTTAATCTTCTCCAACATAATTAGCTGTATCATCGAAGTGACATAAAACAACCTAAACTCGAGTTCGAAGAACAAGTAGCTGTAGATTTCATTTAAAATATTTTTTTAATAATGTGAAAATTAATCCACATAATGCAAGTAACATATAACTAATAATGCCGAATTTAATTTCTTTATATTTATTTAATGAACAGCTACCATGGATTTCATTTATTTGTTACATTTTTATTTATTTTATATAATAAAAAAAAAATTTATAATTATGTTAAACACGAGAGTACTACCTACTGTTCATATTTAAAATCGTTATTTTAACACGATTTACTAATTCACACCGAAACACGTAAATAAATATAGACGTAAACAATCAAATATTTTATCTAAGGCACACCCTACCTTGTCTTCGTCACAATATCCAATTTTTATTGGAAAAACTATCAAAAAGACAATAAAGCATCTCACGTAATGAACTTCACCTCTTCGCACAAACCTCATCTCTACTTTGTACTCGTATCCAGCGCAAAATTACTACAAATAATATTTAACAATCATTTGTTTACACTGTTAAATTAGAATTTTTTGTGTATACATAAAAATTTGTTAATTACACAATATCAGAGATGAAAAAAGTGAGATGATAAAGGAGGAAAGTGTTATTCTATCGGATAGAATATTTTACATAGGTAAATTTATTGGCAGTGGTGCACATTTTTATATTTTCTGCACTTCTGCGTGGGGATATAAAAATATCTTAAGAAATACATTAACGAAAAAACACGGAAATAATAAAAACTTCCTTAAATTTCTCTTTAAAAACATATATTTTTTCTCAAAATAAACAGTTTACCAGTTAAATTTTTTTAATTTATTTTCAAAGTATGTTTTTTTTTATTTTTATTTGATAAAACATTTATTTTGATATTTTTTTTTAAATTTTTAGTTTAAATTATTTTTAATTTTAGCTTGTTTAATATTGCTTTAATTATGCCAACAGTTTATTAAACTCGAAATTATTTACTTTGACTAACTTTTGTTTTTAATTTGTATTAGGAATATTTGATTTTTTAAATTAGTTTATTTTTGAATTATAATTTTTTTAAAGGATTTTTATTTGGTAATGCATTTTGTTTTTATACACCATACTTTATGTTTTAATTGCTGTTCATATTATTAATTTGTTTTTTTTTATTAAAATAATCTATTAATTCGCTTCTATTATTCCACTGGTCTTCTCTTAGATCTCTAGCACTCATGGCCTTGGTTATTCCCTCTTTTCATGTCTTCTTGGGTCTTTCACGCTTCCTACGATTTGGTGGTACCCACTGCATGTCTACTTTTGGCAGTTTGGTCTCTTCTATCCTTTGGACATGTCCGTACCATATCAACTGTTTTCTCTCGATATCGGTTGTCAGCTAACAATCCACTCCCATCCGTTGTCTGATGACATTATTTCGTACTTTGGTGCTTAATTTTTTTTCTATTATTTGCTTTATACAGAGGACATTATCAGTACAAGTTCTTCCAGCTCAAAATCCAGATTGCTCTTCTTCCTCTTTATCTCTATATTCAAGCTCAATAATATCTCTGATAATCTTTCTTGCTAAGAGTGCTGGTAACTGATATACCTCTGTAGTTTGAACAATCTTATTTATTCCCTTTCTTATGAGTGAAAGATATGTAAGCCTCTTTCCACTCTGCAGGCACAGGAGCACCATTTAGGTATTGATTTATAAACCAAGTGAGCTGTTCAAAAAGTTTGTCCGATCCACACTTGATTAGTTCTGCTGGAATTCCTCCTGGGCCTGCGGCGTGTTCATTTTTCAGCTGTTGTACTGCTTTTTTTAAATGTGATCCTATCAAATGAAACTAAGAAGATGATATTGAATGTGCAAGCAGGATTTAGAAAAGGAAAGAGATGTATGGATCAGGTCTTTTCATTACGAGGTATATTCGAAAAATTCTTAGCTAGAAGTCAAAAGGTCAATTGTGCTTTTATAGATTTGTGGAAGGCCTATGACAGAGTGGTGAGTAGTGAATTGTGGTCGACATTGTCTATGTATGGGTTGAGCGGTAGTTTAATACGAGCACTAAAATCACTTTACGAGGATTCCACTGCTTGTGTCAGGATAAACAGATAAACATCGAAAAAGGTATGAGACAGAGATGTGTGGCTTCGCCATGGCTGTTTTAACTTATACATAGACGATTGTTTAACAGATTTGAAAGAGAGTGCGTATAGGTTGAAAATGAATGAGTTGATCGTCAAATGCCTTCTTTACGCCGATGATTAAGTCATATTAGCGTCATCTGAAAAGGAGTTGCAGTCGATGGTTAATGTTATGCATGATGCCCTGAAAATCAAAGGGATGAAAATAAATGTAAGCAAAACGAAAGTAATGGTTTTTGAAAGAGAAGAAAGCATGACAAACTGTGAAATTTCGATTGAGGAAGAAAGATTGAAACAAGTAAATAAATTTGTGTACTTGGGTTCAAAGTTTACGAAAGATGGAAAGTATGACAGTGATATTAAGTGAAGGCTGTTGGCCAAAAATCAAATAAATGGGGCACTGCATAGCTTTATGAACATCCAGAAAGTGTCAAAAAAGGCACGTCTGGCTGTGCATAGTGATGTGTTGGTTCCTACACTTATGTATGGTAGTGAATGTTGGTTTTGGCAGAAGAAGCATGAAAATAGGATTAATGCTGCGGAGATGAGTAGTCTAAGAAGTATAGACGGAGTGACTTGGTTGGATAAAGTATAAAATAGTGAGATAAGAGAACGCTGTGGTGTAAAAAAAGATGTGGTTACAAAGATAGATAAAGGAATGCTTACATGGTTTTAACACGTAGTGAGGATGGATGAAGGAAGATTGACGAAACAAATTTATAAGGGGAGTGTGAATGGACAAGTCGGTAAAGGTCGACCTCGGAGAACATATCTCGATCAGATCAACATTGTTTTGAAGAAAGGCCAGGTCAAGAGTACCAACAACCGACGAGCATGTATGAGAGCACTGATGAAAGTAGAGGAAGCAAAATATGTGTGTAAGAACCGTAGCGGAAGTGGAAGGAAGTGGTTTCTTCCTACCCCTATGGGAAAAGGGCGTGACTTTATGTATGTATGTATGTTAGAAACTAAAGTTATGACTTCATCGGTTTTTAATTAATTAATTTATAATCAAAAATTTGCAATCGTCACAATTTAAAAAAGTGGTCTGTGACAAATAGCAAAGTTGTATCTGTAAATAATAATTATATATAGTTTAATTATTAAACTAATGGATAAGAAATATCGTTTTGTTGTGATTTGATTTTGAAAAATGTTCACGCACAACAAAAAAATCGACATTTTATTAGTTTATGGAGAATCTGAAAAGAAACCTAAAAGAGCAGTTAAGTTATACGCTCAGAGATACACCGAACGTGTTATTCTAAGCTTAAAAATATTTGCAATATTGAAACGCAATTTACGCGCAAATGACGAGACAATTTCTTTTTGAAATGAAAAAAAACGTTAAAGGGGTCAATTCTGATAATACTGTTGCCACACTGTTTAACAGTATTTTAAATACAATCAAAGGAAATTGATTTGGCAAGACTGTCGTGAGTTAAATTTAAAATATAGTTCGATACGAGAAATTTTAAAAGAAAATGGTTTTCGCGATTATAAACTTCACAACTTAGAACACTTATCAAATTAACATCAACAACGAAGAATTAATAATATTTCCCAAGTGATGGTAAACTTAGAGATCAATAATAATCGTTTTTTTCAACATGTGTTGTAGACGGACGAAAGCCGTTTTGTTAGTAATGGTAAGCCAAATAGGAAAAACGAACATTTTTGAGGTATTAAAAATCCGATTGAAAACCAAGGACACTTTGAAATTAACGTTTGGTGTGGTATTATAAATGGGCATTAGATTGGTCCATATTTTTACGAAAGTATTTTACAAAGTGAGCGATATTTGCAATTTCTTCAAGAAGAACTTCCTGTGCTTCTCGAATATGTACCATTAAAGCTGCGAGCAAACATGTGTTTCTAGCATGATGGAGCTCCACCGCATAAAGTAAGAATTGTCCAACAATATTTAAATGAAACGTACGGAGAAAATTGGATAGGTATAATTGGACTGATACAGTGGGCGCCTAAATCACCGTACTTGATCCCACTACACTTTTTCTTCTGTGGAACTTTAAAAATAAAGTTTACAAAGCACCATCTGTTTACTTGCAACATTTAAAAGAAAAAATCAAAAATGCTTGCGATGAACTATACAGAGAAATGTTACCTAAGGCTTTAGTGAGAGAAGTAAGGTGGAGATTGGATAAGTGTTAATTAGAAGTAGTGGTTGCATTGAAAATTTGTTGTAGTAATTTAACATACTATGTTTCTTTCTGTGGTATTAGTAGTAAAATATTATGTGTACTAATTAATAATGTTTAATTACTGACAGATTCGACTTTGCTATTTGTTTCCAAAGGCTACTTGTTTAAATCGTTACGATTTTTTACTAATTTACCAATCTACAATCTACTAATTTGCTTTTAATTTTATAACGGAAAAAGATAGCAAATTTTTTAATTTTAAAAAATTTGTTCAGGAAATGAGCTCTTTTTAAATATGCCAAAATATATGTAGGTATGTTTCTGGATAAAATATTAATGACGTCATTACTTCAGTTTGCAAATGTGGAGAAATATGCAAATTAAGCTTAAAATTGACCTTACTCAAAAACTTTTAAAAACATTTTTTCAGATTTTTTCTATCGTCCTTTCTTTTCTAATAATAGAGCTGAGACATCGACTTTCGCTCACCCTGTACATACTTTTTTAATCGGCGTAAGTAATATTAGTATTTTACGAAAACAAAACTACATAAATAAATTAATGCAGTCCCTTTTAATAACAAAGGTTCTACTTCCTTGGGTATTTACACAATTGATTAAAAAGATAAATTAACATTAACATACCATTAGTGAAAACGGATCTCATAATCCCATCCAGCCAATGAAAATGATTTTTTCATCAAATCGGATTATTTAATTTTAAGTGAAATTCTAGGTAAACTGATATACAAAAATCACGGCATGTCAATTTATATCTATTAACAAGCAGATGTTGCACTGATTATAATTTACTATACCAGTTTTTGTGAATTTCTCAAGTTTGGGTAATTACGTATTTAAAAAATGTATAGCTTTATTAATAAAAAGTAAATTAATAATATTTCTGATATAAACGTTATTTACTTACAAATTTTGTTTAAATTTTAAATTTTAAAAATAAAAAAATATAACTCGAGAAAAAGATAATACTTTTTTTCCTTTTGTTGGCAGTTCAACAATTGTTTTCTCATATAAATAGTGTGAGTTTTAAAACTTCCCACCCTTAATAACTTCCTTTCAGTAAATAATATAAGAAATTGAAAAAACAGGTAAATTTTATTTTCAAGTAAGACACTTTTAATAAATATTTTTAGCCCTCGTGGTTCAACCCACTAGAAGAGGTAGATGTTACACTCTTAAATGGGAAGAGGGGTCAAGTGGCACATCATTTTGATGGGCATTTAATTTTCTTTTTAATGGTACCCTGACTTTTTTTTTCTCGAGCCGTTTCCGAAAAATATCGTTCTAAACTTACAGAAGTACATAAAACTTGCCTGCACCGAGATTCATTATTGAAGTGACTCTTCTTTTAATAGAAATGGTTAGAAGATTTGGTGGCATTGTTCCAACCCTTAAATAACAGGAATAAATCTATTCATCACGTGTGATTTTCCATTTGTTGGTTAATTTACTTTTACAAAAAGAACTTTTAATTTGCGAGAAAGAAATTTCAAACATGTGATCTACTTAAGCACTATCTTGTGGTACACTAATGGATCCAAGATAGATGAAAGGGTTGGAGTAGGCGTTATAGGGCCGAATTTTAGGCTATCAAAACTGCTTGGTAACACCCGAACCACCTTTCAAGCAGAATTACATGCCATAGAGACATGTGCCTAGGAGTGCATCGAAAAAAACACCCGAATTGCAGAAATATATAATTTATCAGATAGCCAAGCAGCACTAAAAGCTCTGAAGTCATACACTTGTGAGTCTAAGCTGACTTGGGACTGTAAACAGTCCCTAAGACAACTGGCAGCAAACAATCAGGTTACTCTGATGTGGGTTCCAGGTCACAAGGGAGTTAAAGGCAACGAAGAAGCAGATTGCCTTGCCAAAGAAGGGGCAAATACAAACATTTTCCGGCCCAGAACCCTTCTGTGGACTTTTCAAAGCCCACTTGAAAGAGGAGGTTCGACGCTGGGAAACAGATGAAATGAAATCTCACTGGCATAAAGTGCCAGGACAAAGACAAGCGAAAAGAATAGTAAGTCTTTCGCCAAGGAAAGCTAAACTGCCAGCTTCTCAAGTTGGACAAAAAAGACTTGAAACTGGTGACGGGACTCCTTACTGGACACTGCCCTCTAAGGTACCATCTGAAAAAGATGGACAAAACAGAGAGTGATAGTTGCCGCTACTGCGAGAACTTTGCTGAAACTGCAGAACATTTGCTTTGCGAATGCCCAGCGCTTTTCTGTAAGAGGCTCAAGTTTCTGGAAGGGGCCTTCCTAAAGCCCTTCGATGTAAGAAACTTAGCCCCCAGGAAACTGATAAACTATAATCGAAGTCTCGGAATCCCTGGCCTCGAATAGATTAGGGGTCATGCACAAAAGATCTGATAAGTCGAAGTGTTTGAGAGGCAGCATGGCCTTCACGACCCACCCTACAATCTACAATCTACGCACTATCTTATAAACTGTTTAAAATATTGCCCATTCCGCTCTAAACAGTATAAAAGTATGATTTTGAACTCCTCTTTAACATTTCGGAAAACTTCACCGGGAATTGACCGGCATGCTGGTGTAATTCGTCTTTTAAGTTCATCAAAATTAGCAGGTTGGGTTTTAAAAACAACGGATTTATTAGGATATCTTCAAAGAAAGAAATCTAAGGGAGTTAATTCCGGTAATCTCGGAGGCCATTTAACTGCTTTCCTTTTTTTAATCTGGGAATCTTTCGTTTAACCACTGTCGGACGGAAAGAAAATAATAAGGTAGAGCACCGTCTTGCTCCAATTAACTCCTGCACCAATTTGAGTTTCTAGCTCGTGAGTTATAAGAGAATCGATAGTTTTTTCAAACATATTAAGGTACAGATTGCCAGTCAAGTTTTATTTAAAAAATAAAGGAAAAATAATGGTGAACCAAGAATACCAGCCCAAACATTAACTTTTTGTGGATGTTGTGCATGTCCTTCTCGAAAAATATGCGGGTTTTGGTCACTCCAACAGCGATAATTTTGTCTATTAACATTGCAATTCAGAAGAAATGCATATTCAGCTCTATTCTTTTATCATAATCATCCTCATAAAACTATTAAAAAATCTGCATTTTATGTGGATGAAATGTATGCATTATCAGTGCTTTTCTTATAGTCTCGCGTAACATACTCGTCTGTTCTGTTACTGATCATAAGGTGCTAGTGGGCTCTGCAAACATTTTAATTTGAGCTTGTTTATTTGGTACTCTGGACTTACATTACAATTAGGATGTTTTTGATTGGAAAAAATGCCGCCCTTTATGTGCACTTTCCAACCTCATAAATTAAAATCATTTCGATTCTTTCTTGAAGAGTGTTAACAATTTATACACTTTTATACACTCATTAAAGTTATAACTAACCAGCACAACAAGTTAAATTTAATTAACAATACTTCCAAATCGTTAAAATTTGCTGGCAAATTTTTTGCTTAAAAACAAAAGCTATTTAAAGCAGAAGTAGCAAACAAAAGAAACTGAACAATAACTCTTGCTAAAGCTTCTCTTGTTAGCTGATTTTTTATAAAAATATTGATATTGGTTTATTTTTTTTGGTGGAAATTTTAAAAATCTCAAAAATATATAAAAAAACAACCCAAATGCTTACCCTCCTATGGATCACAGGGCACAACGGAGTGAAGGGTAACTGAAAAACAAATGTACTTGCGAAAAAAGAGGCTAAAGTACCATTTCTTGGACCTGAGAAATTTTGCGAAATAAGTACCATGAACTTAAAAAAGAGATACCCAACAATAAATTTAAGATTTTTGGGTAAAATCGCAAGAAATAAGTCAAGCAAAGATACTACTAAGAAACTATACCCATCAGCAAAATTTAAAATAAGCTTGGAATACTGAAGGGAACTCTAACAGAAATTGCCGGTTGAGGTGGACTAGTATAGCAAAAAGAATGCAGATTTTGCGAGAAAAAGGACAACCTTACTCTATCCATATTCTTTTAGAAAGCATTATCATGCAAAACACGATGATGCAATATTTGGGAACACGTCATATAGAAAAACAAAACTATGGAATTGAAAGTAGTGCAATCAAATTGCTTACCTTCATAATTTTTAGCAGTTCCTTGAGGTACAAAGGAAGGACTATCGATAATGCGGCATTGGACCTTGTCACTCGTGTCAATAGGATTGACAGAGGAGTGACCCAAACATTATAAACATAAAAAAGAATCAAAGAACTTTAAGGGAATAAAGTAAAATAAAATAGATAAGATTTCCGGTGGTGACCTTTTTATAACATGTAAAGAAGTATTACAACTAAAGGGCGAAGGACACATACCCTTGTCCATAGACTATGAACGCACTGTCTATAAGACACTATTACAAAACACAATAAATTAAATATCCTGAAAACTACAAGTTAAATTGCACTATAAATATAACACAAATGTTTTCTCGCTAGAGAATAAAAGTTAACAAAAGTCACGAGCGTGTGGCTGTGGTAAAGAACGAATTCAATAAGGCTTCGTGGCAACCAAACCAGAAATGCAGAAATAGATGCAAAATAAGTAGATTGTAAAATCTACTTACAGTAATTAAATACACTTACTTAATATTAATTAGTTACCCTATTTTATAAGAGTAATCAAAATATTTAAAATATGATAAGTTAATGAAAATAGACACCCTCCAACAAATCTTTTAAAAAAGAGAGAAGTTTTGACACATGTGTCCTACACTAAGATGAGAGAATTTAGTTTAACGTATAATTCGTTTGGTGTGTACAAAGAAAATACGTTGTCTGCTTCTAATATAAAGTTTTCAAGTTAAAAAATTTGTTAGCATACAACCTGCGCGACGGCAACGACGACAAGGAGATTAGCAGCAGAGAGAATCGACAAGCTGGAAAAATGCTCCGAGGTATGGGCAGCTTCACCACCGGAACCTCTGTTACCTCGACTTACTCTTGCTATTGACGAAGTCTTTAGCAACATAGATGTTGGATCCTTCGATAACTCAGTAAAGCTGGTTCGATCTGTTTTTTACCTACCATAGGCTGAAGGGTTTACTGCCTTTTATCGCCGTGAATTTTGTTATCACAGTAAATGAAACAACACACTTGTCAGAGAGTATATTGTGTAATTTAATACATGGAGCTTACAGTTTCCAGCCTTCTGTATCAGAATATTTTCACTGGTTGTAAGCTTTTATTTTATCTGATTATCTTCATGTGCATTTTACCACGTGGTGTTTGGAAGCAGTGCTCTTAAAGCGAACAATGTGCATCGCCCCACTGTTGAAAAGAAAAGAGGACGAGAGGCCGGAAGCCGGTTCGAATGTGGCTTCTTTATCGCGATGAATTCAGCGTTTTTTATTGGTCAAAAATCGTAACTGTCTCGTCACGTGAGCGTATAGTTGTTTGCTACAATTGCGTGCGACAATTTCGGAATGTTCTGGAGGTATAATAAATGCACGTGTTTTTAGATGATTTTTTGTCGAAGTCAGGGCCGTACTGAGTAGTTTTAAAAACCAAGGAATTTCTCAAAGATGAATTGTACAGTTGGAAATACTGATTTTCAACACAACCCTACACATAATTAAGTTAACTGTGTTGCAGTGTTGTACAAAAAGGGAAATTTATCTGGTAGAAAATAGTATTTCCAAATCAAGGTCGGTCAATTCATTCTTTCACTATTTAACGAAAATACGTTCACCGGTTTATGAAGAACGCATGTCAAAAATTTTTCGGAGCATCTACGGATAAACAATACACTTAATGCGACAGTTGCCAGGCTGATGTTCGTGTGGATTGCATCGGCCTCATCTTGGCCGACGGTTTCAGATTTACGAGAACCAAATCTCGCAATATTAAGATCGTCTGCAATATTTGTTCGAAAAATATGAACAGTTTTAGTAAACTAGAGCAACTCATTTCTTAAAAATTACTTTATTAATAAGTTTGAGGCTTTGAATAATAAATTTCAATCCCTTAATGCTCAAATAATTAATAAGCCAAAATCTCCGAAGAACTTTGAGGCAGTAGTTTATGAGGCGAATGAGCGAATGATGAGGTCCCGTAAGGTAATAAATAATAGGCGGGGTTCCTAAAGAAAATGGTTCGGAAATGGACCGATCACAAAAGGATAAAGGTACTGTCTCCAAAATTTTAGGCACAATTTTTGAAAACAACAAACACGAAACTCCATTGAGAATCGCCTTATTTGGAAACCCTTCCAATTTTAAGCCAAGATTTCTCAAAATAACTTTCCATAATAATCTCACCGCAAAATATGTCCATAAGACTAAAAACCGTTTGTTAGGAACGCCCAATAAATAATTCTCAATGAAGAACGATAAAACCCCAAAACAAGTAAAATACATTAATTATTTGAGGGATTAATTGAACGAGAGTGTGTCTGCAGGCGAGCGTAACCTAACCATCAAATATGAAAATGGGATCCCAGTAATCGTACAAGGTGGATGAAAAACCAGGCTACACGAGCAGCATCAACTGGTCATTCGTCTACACAAATTAAATTCATTATGTGCCAAATACAGCAATCTAATCGACCTTGTCAACTTTGACAGTCCTGCATGTATTTTAGTAAGCGAAATTTATTATTTCTTCCCATACAAGTCTCCAGGGGAGCATGGTGTTTTCCATGCCCTCATTCAGAAGGGCAGCAAAATTTTACTACCTCTTCTGGTTAAACTATTCAGAGCGAGTTTAGCGTGGAGTTATATTCCGCTGGGCTGGTCAACGGCGAGAGTTGTTTACATACGTAAAACGGGTACGGTGAACCTACCTAAATCCTTCCGGCCGATCAGCCTCACCTCATTCTTAATGAAAACTCTGAAAAGAATTATTGATAGACATATTAGAAATGGAAATCTTAGAGAACATAACTTAAACCCCGTCAATATGCCTACCAAACAGGAAAATCTACGGATTTAGCACTAAACAATCTAGTAGAAAATATTGGTCATTCCCTTAAACATAAGGATATAAAAGGAGCGTTCAATAACGCCCTACCAAAGTCACTTTATACATCATTTAGGGATAGAGGGATCGACAGTAAAATCTGTAACTGGATCAAAAGCATGATTGAAAACCGATCTGTAATATCAGGCAATATCAGGCAAAGGGGTGTCCACAAGGTGGGGTACTTTTCCCCCCAATGTGGTCACTCCTAGTCGACTCTCTGCTGAGTGAGCTTTTCATGCAGGGAGTAGATTTTCAATGCTATGCGGATGATCTGGTTATAATAGTTAGAGGGAAATTTGAAGCGACGATCACAAACGTCCTCCAAGAAGCCCTCAACACAGTATACAGATGGTGCGAGAGGGAACAGATGTTTGTCAACCCCCGGAAAACTGTAATTATTCCTTTTGCAAAAAGAAAAAAGTTAGATAAGCTTCGGCAGCCTGTCCTATATGGAGAGAGCATTCCATTTGCGGCGGAAGTGAAATACCTGGGTGTAGTTTTAGATAAAAGACTCCCCTGAAACTCCCACCTGGAAAAAACAATAAACAAAGCCAGGTTTTCTCTCTGGAATCTCAGAAGAGTATGTGGCAAATCTTGGGGAATGAACCCCAAACAGATCTACTGGATTTATCAAACAATGATAATATCTATGGTCAGGTATGGTTCAGTAGTTACAACAGACAGCTAGAGCAAAGCTTGCTGGCATGCCTGGCCATAACTGGAGCTATGTATTTGCTTGTGTTTCCTTAAGAGATATACGGATTATTTTTGGCCCTTGTCATTTTTTAATAATATTAATAAAATAAGGTCTGGCAGCTTCGGGCGGGATCGGTCTTTCGGGTACCGAAGTCCAGACTTTTAAATATGGCGGCAAAGAGAATTAAAAATTGGTGAAATGATTAGGGCCGGATGGCCCCACTTTGTTCGAATTTATAGGATGGAAAATTTGTACAGGAAGATTAACCCAACCTGAAGCAACCCGATAGCCCGAACTTCTTAAGAGCCATGGGACTAGAGGAAGTGCTTTAGTCGTAAAGACATTTTTAACAACTTGGCAGCAGAAAAAGACAATATAAATCTTTAAGTTAGTAATTAATTAATTAACACAGTAAATTACAGTAAAACATATGAAGATCACAATATTTTATCTACGGATAGTACAATTCAGATGGCGTACCCCTTTCGAAATTCGCCAATAAAATATTGTTTAATTATTGTAATACATTTTTTTGTTTTTTTTTTTAAATACCAGAAAACTTATTTTAAACACAATTTTTATTTTGTTTCAGATAAGCCTTCAATATGTGGAGGCTAATTCTTACTTTATTTTTAGCATCAATTACCATAGTAAGTACTTTTAAAAATTATTTTTAATATTAATTCCATTACTCGCCAACGTAATTACATGTTTCAAACTTCTGAGCTATTTTATTAATAATGCTAGTTTTAAACTTTTTTGTTTTGCTAGATCGACGGTAATTTTAATTTGTTATGTATTTATTTTAGTATAAATTATATTTATCCTATAGAAAGCTATATGTGATTGTTGTATTGACTATGGTCAAAACGGCTGCCAACGGTCACGCCATGCTTAGGGTTGCCACAGTATACACCAACTTTATAAGTAGCGAAAGTCCTGGCTTTTGCGGGTACCATTTTTGTATGCGCATGTCTGAGACGCCATATTTTTATTGACTGTCATTTTGACAGAAAAGCATATTTCACATTCATTGTTAAGGGAGATGCAAAAAATAGAATTTAATCATCAGTGTGATTTATTCCCTCTAGAATATATTGTTAAATTATTTAAAGATTAAAAATATTTTACTGCCTCAAATATTGCAATAGTGATATAAAAATTAAATATAAAAGTAAAAAAAAAGAACTTGGTAAAATTATTATTTTATCTCATTTATAATAATTTTAAGCAGTAGAAAATTCTTATTCTAATAAATAATTTCAGAACATAAGAATAGGGATACTCAGTACATGGATGAATAAATTCTATATGCTTAAAAGTATTAAAGTAAGTACGGGAAATTCCTTGTTTAGAACAAATTTTATTAAACATGTATGAAAAAACTGTTTCTAATTTGTAAACATTATTGACAAAAGTCTCGCTTGGAACTCTTAAGCTACCATCTTTTATCGGCATCATATGCTTTATAATAGGTGAATAATTAACTTTTATCCAATTCCTCACATTATTTAGAATAATCAATTTATTGCTTGAAGGTGTAAATTACATCTGCTTACATTTTAATAACTGGTGTAAAATTAATCTTATATCTCATACTTCCAAAACAGCATGTATTTATATATATATATCGCGTTAAAACGTGCGTCGGCATCTTGCGATTCCTAATCTCCATTCCTCTCTATTCGTCCACATGTCCTCTCTCAGATCTCTCTCTTCCATCTCTTTTTGTATGCCTTCTTTTCAGCTCTTTCGTGGTCTTCCTCTTCTTCTTCTTCCTCTGGGGTTCCACTGTAATATTTTCTTTGGGATTCTGTCTGGTGGCATTCTTTGAACATGCCCGTACCATATCAACTGTTTAGTTCTTATTTCGTCTGTGATGTCGTGCTGTAACTCTTTCTAGTCTTGATTTCCCCGCTGCTCGTCTCCATCAATCCATTTCTGTGGCTCTAATTTTTCTTTCGATCTTTTCTTTCAAAGGCCATACTTCGCAACCGTACATTATTATGCTCTTCACTATCGTGTCGTAAATTCTTTTTATGTTGTTGTTGCAGCATGTATTTAAATATATAAATAAATATAAATTAATTTACAGAAATAACCACCCTTATATACAGGCAAGTAATCTTATACTTCCAAAACAGAATGTATTTACATTAAAATGTTTCTGTTAATATTTAGATAAAAAATAACACTTTTTCTGCGTGTAACCATGAAATTTGTTAAAATATCACCATTATTTGAACAATTTTCTCAGTGTAAACAGCGACTATCTCAACGTCAAGGTCATAAATTTTGGTTACCCCAACATCAAAGGGATTTCGCCGGCTTTCCATTCTTATTTTATGCTGGTGTATTCTTTGGTAGTATGGTGAAACGAGAGGAATGCGTTTTAAAGAGATGAAAGGAATACATCGAAAGTTTATTTGGGAAAGAGGATACACAAGCACAGGACCCATTCGGAGACATAAGTGAAAGTTGCAATGAAAATGAAATGAGTACACTAGAAATTGTGGAAGCGTTGAACAGTATAAAATTAAGTAAAGCTACAGGGTATGACAGGATAACGGTTTAAATGCTGAAGGCTGAACAAAACGTGGTAGCTAGTCTACTGGACCGCCTTTTTAACCTTTGTTGGAGATGTGGAAGCGTACCAAACGACTGGTGCAAGGCCGTTATCATGCCGCTTTACAAGGTTTCGCACCAGGACTGTAAGAACTACCGAGGTATTAGTTTACTTAGCATCGTCGAAAAACTGTATGCAAAGATATTGATTAAAAGATTGACGAATTAAACTAAGAAGATGGTATGGGATGTGCAAACAGGATTAAGAAGAGGAAGGAGATGTATAGATAAGGTCTTTTATTACGAGGTGTAGTCGAAAAGTTCTTGGTTAGAAGTGAAAAGGTCTACTGCACTTTTGTAGACTCGAAAAAGGCCTATGACAGAGTGGTATGTAGTGAATTGTGGTCGACATTGTCTATGTATGGGGTAAGCGGTAGTTTAATACGAGCACTGAAATCAAATAATATTAGCGTTATCTGAAGAGAAGTTGCAGGCAATGGTTAATGTTATGCATGATGACCTAAAAATTAAAGGGATAAAGATAAATGTAAGCAAAACAAAAGTATTGGTTTTTGAAAAAGAACAAATCATGGCAAACTGCGAGGTTTTGATTAAGGAAGAAAGGGTGAAAAAGTTCAAAGTTTACGAGAGACAGATAGTATGACAGTGACATTGAGTAAAAGGAGCTGGCAGGAAAACAAATGAATGGGGCACTGTATAGCTTTATGAACAGCCCGAACGTATAAAAAAAGGCACGTCTAGCTTTGCATAGAGAAGTGCTAGTTTCTACACTTATGTATGGTAGTGAATGTTGGGTTTGGCAGAAGAAGCATGAAAATAGGATTAATACTGCGGAGACGAATAGTCTAGGAAGTGAGTTAAGAAATATGAGCAGATTTTAAAAATAATATAATATACAGGGTGTTCTATTTAAAAAAATAATTTAAGATGGCATTATAAAAATATATTTGAACAAAAAAATCAATTATACAATCGAGGCACTATCCTGTTTGATACTTGATCAACGCTCTTAATAGTCAAACTCCTTAAACTACCCTCCAAAATACTCCTAAAATACCCTATCATAAAAAAATATAATACTTTTGAAAACAACCCCTTTTTAATCAAACTTCGTAATTCCACAAATAAGCTGGCTTAGCTTTCATGTGGTTACTACGCCTCATTGTGTCGCCGCTGGCACTTATCTCTGGCATATCTTCAAATATAAACAACTTTACCGATTACACTGATCATAATTGATAGGTGTAACCTGTATTATAGCACTTAGAGACAGCTTAAATCCTGTAAATATAGAATTGGTTGGATGAGCTGGTGCTGCATGTTCTTGCTCTGGAAATCTGGGTTCTATAAATGGACTATCCTTTTTGAACAGCTCGATATGCATTCTATTCTTTCTATATTCTCTGACACCAACTCTTACAATATATGATCTGGAGTCTACCACCTTTATTATTGTATCAAAACTTTGTGTTAGTTTCAGAATAAAGCTGGGTTATCACCTTCTGATTTTATTGCAAGTTTGGACAGTCTCTACTTCCTTCGTCTAATCCCTTTTTTTTATTTGATAAGGCATAAATGGCACAACTTTAGGTAAGATAGCTCAACAAACATGGTAAACCCGTACGAGGTCTTCTAGAATACAGCTTGTGTAAAGGGTTCTTCTTCTTCTGCCAGTGCCTGCGGCCCTAAATAGACCCGTGGTGGAGGTTGCAAACCAAGTTATCGGGTTTTTAAGCCATGAGATCCTTCTTCTGCCTTGTCTCCTCTTTCCAAGCACCTTTCCCTGTAGGAAAAGCTGCAACATCTCATGATGTGTCCCAAGTATTCCAATTTCCGACTTTTGACTGTACTCATGATCTCCATTTCCTTGTTTAAAATGTCGAGTACTCTTTTGTTTGTAGCATGGGCTATCCAAGGGATTCTTAGTATACGTCGATACGGCCACATCTCAAATGCGTCCAACCTTTTACTGGCTGCATCTGTTACAGTCCATGACTCAACTCCATATAGGAGCACAGGAAACACATAGCATCGGAGAAGTCGTATTTTAGTTGTTAAGTTCAGAAAGAGGCATTTAAACAATTTGACATTTTAAGAAATGCAGCACGAGCCTTCTCTATTCGACAACGTATTTCGAGAGAATGATCCCAACTCTCGTTGATTGTAGTTCCCAAATATGTTGTAGTCTGTACCTTTTCAATAATTGTATTATTTATAATAAGCTGTCTGGGTGGTGGTGGATTTTTGCTTATCACTATGTATTTGGTTTTATTCATATTTATATCTATTCCATATTCCTAACTGTGCATTGAAAGCTGGGTCATCATATTTTGTAGGTCCTCTAGTTTGTCGGCGAATATTACTGTATTATCCGCGAAACAGATGTTGTTGATTCGTTTACCATTTATAAGAATTCCTGCTGATGAATCACACAGCGCATTATTAAATATTTCTTCTGAATATATGTTAAATAAAAGTGGTGATAACACACACTCTTGTCGCACGCCCCGTTGAATTTCTATTTCATCAGTCATCTGACTTTTGTTTTTAACTTGTGCTGTTTGATTCCAGTAGAGATTTTTTATTATCCTGAGGTCATTTTTTTCAATACCTATCTTCTTCAACACTATTAATTTGGTATCTTTTACTCTATCAAAAGCTTTCTGATAGTCCGCAAAGCATGCATGTATGTCACAGTCCATATCTCTGCATCTCTGAAATAGAACTTGTATGCAAAACAATGCCTCTCTTGTTCCTGTTGCCTTTCGGAATCCAAATTGAGTGTTACCCATATACTCTTCACATTTTGAGTATAATCTCATATGTAGAATTTTTAAGAAGATGACTCATGAGGCTTATGGTACGATAGTCATTGCATCGTCTTGAAGTGAATTTCTTTGGTATAGCAATGAAGGTAGATTTGAGCCATTCTCTAGGAATCTTTCCAGTAATATATATTTTTGTCGTCTAGGAGTTTGAGAAGTTCTCTTCGTATTTCATCAGGACCAGGTAAAGGGTTGATGCTATCTTTCTAAATGGGAATGTTACGCTGATGTCTATCTTGGTTTATAAACATTTAATGACAAGTTTCTTGGCATTTTTGACTACCACTTCAGCTTTTTCATTAGACGCTGGATGGTGAGAAGAAGCTGTTACTTGTTCAAAGTTTCATTTACTAAAAAAATAACAAAATTTTTAAGTTTTTTATAAAAATACATTTAAATAAGAGAATTTACAAAACAGTCGAAGCACACAAAGTGATAGTCAAACTGCTAAACATAATGCTCTACCTATAGAAATATAATACACTTTCGTAAACAGGAATATTCCTAATTTTGTTCTGCAGATATATTATAAAGAAACATTGATTTGTTAGGTTATTCCAAACAGTTGCCAAAAAAAGCCATGTAGTGTCATTGAACACCCGATAAAAACGAAGTTCCTTATGCTATTCGACAAATATTTTTTTTTATTTATAAATTTTGATCGAGATTTTTAAAAATAAAAAAACATAATTTGCGTATAAATTTTCAAAGTAATTATGTTTTTTTTATTTTTCAGCCGCTGCCAACACTCTTTTTAATACTGTGCAGGTGTTTTTTTATACTAGAACATAATAAATTGTATAAAAAAATTAAATAATTTTAAAATAATTATATGCATATAGCAACAAACATTGATGTATAATATATTGCTCCAATTTCTACTTACGTGCTCATTGATGATTTTACACAATCATTCATCACCATTTCTGTTGATACACATTTCATATTTTTTAAATAATTAACAAAGTAGTAAAACACGCTTACTTATACCAAAACTATATAATTACTACGTACTAGGGGTCGCCCAGTGATCGAATTTTTTTTTGTTTGTTAAAGACCATACCTCTATAATCATAGCATATATTATTTTTGAATCAATAATACTATTTAGCAAACTAACGTTTAAATAAAATTTAATTTGGTAAAACTACAAGTTAAACAGATAAAAGTTTTACTATGTCAATACATTTCAATTTAAAAAAATGGCAAAATATACCTACAAAAATGTATAGTTAATATTTAAACATATAAACTTACCACACATTGTTATACACTAATTCAAATTAACCTCCAATCACCTCTCAAAATCTATTTAAAATTCTAACTAAACAATGTTTTTAGCAGTTTACCTTTTTATTACCAATAAACGTCACTGCAAACTTGCAGATGTCAAAACATAAACAATATAATATTTTTTTAATTAGATTATACAAACTCATCCTCGCCCATCATTCAAATTCAAATGAGGTGTTTTGATTGGTTCAGTCGGATTACACTTTCTCTCTCCCTCCATTTGCAGGCTGTAAGTGTAGAGGAAGAGAGATAGCGACTAACGCATTCTTGACATTCTTGTTATGCACAGTTCTTGCTGACTAGCTTCGGTTTTCTGTTTTTTAGACTCGCAGACTTTAAAGACTTGCCTACAGCTTGTCCTGGAATCTACTTTTATAAAAAAGAATTATATTTTTTAGACTTATTTAGTAAAAATACTACTTACAGGTAATGGGATTAGAAAAAAGAAGCATAGACTTAATAGCAGCCCATGGGCTGATATCTCAGGAAAGACTACCTCACGATACTTCACCAGCTGGATACCATGTATTCCTACAACCATTTCCGAACGAGGGATATTTTGAAGGGAAAGTTAAAATAAATATAACAGTTCAGCATAAAACTCATGAAATCGTCTTACACGCTCATTCCGATCTGATTATATTACATTGTAATATTACACAGTTGATACCTTCGGACGAAGAGCTAAAAAGGGCGTAAGTAATAAAAAAGTCTCTTTCAATCAACATACAAACAGTAGGAAACATAAAGTAACGTTAGCTATCAAAATGATACATTTTTATTTACAAAAACTAATCCCTAGTATCAATAAACGTTATGATTGTTAGGTCGTTGCTTCGTTTTTCATTGACTACTACATTTCTGTTTTGAATTTTATTCCAATTTTGAGTAATATTGTGAATTGTTTTTTAGAAACATCTCTGATTCTATGGAACGACAGTTTCCTCTAATACCAGTGGTAATAGAATCAGCGGAAAAAGTGAGAAACAAACCCTTATATAACATAGTTCTACAAAGTCCAGTTAACTCGGGAGCTATATTGGAAGTATACCTTCAATTCACAGGAAAAATGTTTAATGACACTACAGAAGGAATATTTCGTAACAGTTATATAAATCCTATAACTAAGGAAACAAAATGGTAAATGTTTAGATATCATCTTTTTTGCATGTTAATCGGTAAAAGTAGTACCTAAACATGAATTGTACTCTATTGTAAGTTTTTTACTTAAACATAAATAAATAGTGTTATCTGCTATAGCTAAATAAGCTTTTTTGATTAGATTTATTACAAGTAGTTTTCAGTTAGTTCACAAGTTATAGTAATGGATCCGATTTTGCGAATCCCAAATTTTGACATATCTCTACATTTCTAGGTCTCTACATTTCGTATGTGGCTGGCTGGCTCTGACAGAGACACAAATTAAACCCTCCTCCAACAATACGCATCTTTTGTGTCCCGGGTTCGAACTCGAAACAAGATTCAAATTTAAGACCGGCCTTTGTGTTTACACTCGCAGTGATATTTCCTGTTGTAGACAGAATGGTTCAATGGTTCAATGGTTCAAGTTAACCTTATAAAAATCAACAAAATTTCTCTGCTGCCTGTAACTTTCTCCTACGAACCCTCCTTACGTCAACCTCTTTCAACATCTTTCCGACACGCTGGAGCTGTTGCAAACTAACGACCCCAACACTAAGGTTATATTTTTGGGAAATTTCAATGTTCACAACGTGAACTGGCTGAGATCCAACCGCACCGACAACGCCGGTATAGAAGCTGAGAACTTTGCGATAAGCCCCAACGTGACCCAGCTAGTTGAAGAATCTACCCGCATACCCGATAACCCCAATCACCAAACCAACATTCTCGATCTCTTCTTCACGACACATCCCGACCAGTACCGAGTCTCTATAACCGCTCCGCTCGGTAAATCTGATCATAAACTCATCTCAGCCACGTCCAAACAAACAACCCCGGCCAAAATCACGCCTGGTACCTCTATTGTCTGGCATTATAGATCAGCCAAATGGATTGAGATGAGGGACTTTTACCTATCATTTCCATGGAAAGATGTCTGCTTTCGCTCACAAGACCCATCAACATGTGCAGAATCTGTAACCGAAATCATAAGGCTAGGTATGGACTCATACATTCCTCATGGTACAAGACGGATCTTCAACCCCAAATCCTGGTTCAACCAAGAATGCAACCGTGCAGTGCGTGATAAAAATCAAGCACATCAACTCTGGTGCGAAGTCCCGACAATTGCCAACCTAGAAGCCATGTCCACGCTAGGAACGCCTGCAAAAGAACGATCGATCTTGCCAAAAAATCCTACGACACGAGAATATGCAACAAGCTTGTCAATGCTCCTCCTGGATCAAAGACCTTCTGGTCTTTGGCTAAAGCCATAAATAAGAATTTCACAACTTCTTCTTTACCACCACTCGAGAGGTCCGACGGCACGACAGCCGTATCTTCCAAAGAAAAAGCGGATCTGCTGGCCGAAATGTTCAGCTCTAATTCAACCCTCCATACCAATGGAAAACAACCCCCAACGATACCTAGAATAAACGCATCAATGCCTGAGGTCACTATCCGCCATCGCACTATCAGGAAAATCCTACGAAATCTTGACTCTAATAAGGCAGTAGGACCAGATGGAATTCCGACAATTGTCCTGAAGACCTGTGCTCAAGAGCTCACCCCAGTTCTCTGTAGACTCTTCAAGTTATCATACAGCAAAGGAGTATTTTCGTCCATGTGGAAAAACGCTAATGTCAAACCGATTCCGAAAAAAGGAAAGAAGACTATTCCTGCAAATTATCGCCCAATGGCATTGCTCTCAGTCATATCCAAAGTTATGGAAAAAGCGATTAACACAGAACTTATCAAATATCTGGAAAAATTTGAGATAATCCATGACAGACAATATGGATTTCAACAAATTCGGTCTACTGGAGATTTGCTGGCTTATGTCACTCTGGACAAACACTATTGAAAATTTTGGTGAATCCCGTGCAATAGCCTTGGATATATCAAAAGCCTTTGACCGCGTTTGGCACTAGGCATTGTAAAGTAAATTATCTGTCTACGGTCTCCCAACCAAACTGCGTCAATGGCTCTTGAGCTTCAAGCAAGATCGCTCCTTACATGTGGCAGTTGACGGTATTTCTTCTGATGCGTTTAAAACTAATGCCGGGGCCCCACAGGGTTCCAACCTGTCCCCCACCTTATTTCTTTTACACATCAACGACCTCTTGAAAACCACCACGAACCCCATTTACAGTTTCGCAGACGATAGCACACTTGTCTCAACTTTCACATCCTATCGATCACTTTCGGTGAATTATACAAATAGACTCAGGCAGGAAGAGGTTGATTCCATCAATAGAGATCTTTAAGCAATCGTCGAGTGGGGAACCAACAATCTTGTTCAGTTCGACGCCCAAAAAACACAAAGTGCCACGTTTTCCAAGAAAGTGAATTCCTCAAATCATCCCATCACAATGTCCGGAAATACCCTTGAACCAAGTCTCTCCATCTCGATTTTGGGAGTCACGGTGTCCAATAATATGTCTTGGCATGACCATGTTGCTAACATCGCAAAGTCGGCAAGCCAGGGGCTAGGTTTTCTATGGAAAGCCAGAAATTTTTTTACTCCTGATCAACTGTTGACGACGTACAAGGCTCAAATCCGACCTCTACTGGAGTATTGCTCGCACATTTGGGGTTCAGCACGAAGGCATTATCTTCGTCTTCTAGATTCCATTCAGAAAAGAGCCATTCGCTTGATAAACAGCTCAACTCTCACAGATACCCTTCACCCTCTAGAACATAGAAGAAGAGTTGCAAACCAGTCATTGCTCTACAGATATTTCCATGGCAGATGCTTCAGAGAAATAAAAACTCTTGTACCACCATTGGCCACATTCGGCCAAAGAACTCGGCACGCTGATCAGTCTCACCCATTTACTCTTAAGATTGACACTACAAGGACCAATCTTCATCAAGAATCCTTCTTTTACAGGGCTGCTACGGAATAGAATAAGCTTCCAAAATCAGTTTTTCCAGAGAACTATGACCTGCAACTTTTTAAAAAGCGTGTCCACAATCATTTCCTTTCTATAATCCCTTCCCCTTCTATTAGTCGCAGTGCGGGGGCCGTCCGCGGCCCACACGATAGATCTACCCTTTTTGCGACTATTTTTAATAAAAAAAAAAAATGTGCGTTCGGAATTATTTTTCGTATCGATTATCTCAAGAACAAAAAATAATATCGACGTAGGACCAATTGCATTCGACGGATAATTACGCAATTTAAAACTTATTAGATTTTTAGCAAAATCGGTTAAGCTATTTTTTTATGGAGCATTAAAAAACTGAAAAAAATGGCAAACCACTGAATTTTACAATTTATAAATTATACTATTTTTAACACAGAATTTTAAGATCTTTTGAATAATATGATTATTGCATGTTAGGAATATTTTTATGAAAAATATGATGACAATATTTTATAAAAAAAATAGTTTTAGAAAACAAAAATAGTAATTGAAAAACTTTAAACTCTTGTCAGTATTGAGAGAATACCATTTAAGACGCTATAACAGTAAAAAATTATTGTTAATAATAATCAAGCATTGTTTATAACAATTGAATATTGTTACTAACAAATGATTATTGATCATAACCTTTAAAAAAAAAATTCAATTGTTATAGACAATTGAAAATAGCTCCCGCTTTTGAAATGATAAGAAAAAGTTGGGAAGAATACAGTTGATATAAACACAATATTGTTAATGACAATTATAATTTGTTGTAAACAATTTGAAATCTCAAATCTCAAATTATGTTTTGCCAATTTTCTTCGTACTAAATCCCGAATAATTAGAAACTAGTATCGGCGAGAAAATTCATGTTGTAATGAAGTACTCGTAACGAACCGCGTTCTCAGAGTTTTGAGACGCAGAAAGCTATCTTGACTATCTGTAGTAACTCTTGGTCAACCTTGTCCAGGTCTTCTTTGCCTGTTTCTCTAAATCTTCTCAATGCTCTGGAATTTGTGGATTGTGTTACTCCCATGCATTGTACCACTTGAACTTGGGTAAACCCTTCTCCGAGCAAAGATTTCTTGTAACATGTTCCTGGTTATTTATTTTGTGAAAAAAATTTTTAGCAATATCGCTGATATCAATATATAAGTATACAAAGTTAAATAACCAGCGCTAAAATGTCTACAGATTTTTATCAGAATATCTTTTATTAAAATTACAGAAACTGTAGAAGAAGAAAAAAAAAAAGTTGTAGCATAATATATTAAGAACTTGAATAGATTTTGTTATATCTAGTGTATAGTTGTAAAATACTGTCTATTAATTTATTATATGGGTCGGTGTTATAACCAAGGTTTATGCAGTTCGTTGTACTCTATTTTTAATAAATTTCAATTTAAGCCTATTTACTTCTTCTAATTTATATTCCAGTACCTGAAAATTACTCCTATCTATACTGTCTTTCCTTCAAGTTTCTATAAATCACTCTGAGGTCTTCACATAGGTTTATAATTTCATCTGCTTTCTTTGACATCCCATATAACTCTTCTTCATCATTTCCAGCTCATAAAATTTATTAACTAGTACCCATTATTCCATATCCACTAGATCCAATAGTATAACGATTTTAACCTGCTCTCTGCTTCTGGAGACTTCTTTCCTTATTTTTCTTTCCATTGATTTTTTGCATCTAATAAAAATCCACCATTCCAGTGCAAGAACCAACAATATTAATACAATTATGGTTAGAACATCTTGGCTAGAGACAAAATTTCCTCCTTTGTTTTGGTTGGCATCGTTTGTTTGTCTACCACTATTACCCACTTATTCAACTACAATTTCTTCTTTACTCTGTGTTTTCCACATCGCATCTTATCATCTTAGACAAATTCCATTGCTAGTTCTTAGGGCAAGATCACCATGTGATAACTTTACTTCAATAAATTTAAATATTTTTTTAGGAAAATCTACCTGGAATGGTGGATTTTGTAATGTGGTGACGGCATCTAATGTTTCTCCAGGATAAGGACAAAATAAGCAAAATGGCTTTCTCTGCATCGTTTCTGGCTTACTTACCTTCCTCTTTTGGTTATTTGTTTTTTTTTGCCTGTGTTTTACAATTTTTATATTCGTGTTTAATTTATCTGGTATCTTTGTTGAGGTTAGTTTTACATTTGGTGCGTGAGTGGTTTGCCATCTCTTTCTAAGTATTTTTTTCTCTTTTATACGTATTTTAATGGGACTGAGACAGTTTTTTGACTGATTTGATGTGTATGCTTTAGGCATTGCTTTCCACTCTGCACTTTGAATTACCGTAATTTGTTGTTCAACCGCTATATACATGTCTTCATTGACTTTTGGTAGTTCGTTTAGTAAAATTGTAAATTTATAAAATAGGCTATTTCATTGGGTTTAAAAACAAATTTAAAATTTCCACTTTACTATAAAATAATTTTACAGGTTTGTCTCCTCCCATATGCGACCAAACATGGCTAGAAGTGTTTTTCCTTGTTACGACGAACCAGCTTATAAGGTGCCGATTATTATTTCTCTTGCCAGGCATAAAAATATGACCGCAGTCGCCAACATGCCTTTGGATTATTCAACACCTCAGTAAGTAATGTTAATTATTTACATTATATTTCATTGCTTTTGTATAAGCAGTATTCTAAAATATTTTAATACGAAATTTAAAAAAATTCCGACAAATTTGACTTAATTTTGTTGTTTTAAATTTTATTATTAATTTAACTAAATAATAAATTTACTGTTTAATCTAATTGGTTAAAAATGGTAAATACATGTTTTACCTTACTTATAAACACACATGAAAATAA
This sequence comes from Agelastica alni, assembly GCA_950111635.1. Taxonomy (NCBI): domain Eukaryota; kingdom Metazoa; phylum Arthropoda; class Insecta; order Coleoptera; family Chrysomelidae; genus Agelastica; species Agelastica alni. The sequence continues at coordinate 53,029,237 of OX467712.1, read as the reverse complement.
TCAGGGTGATAATTTATACAGGTTGTCAATTTTAAAATTTCCTACCTTTTCTACCAGTTAATAATATGAGAAATCAAAAAACAGGTTAATTTTATTGTCAATTAAATCACTTTCAATAAATATTTTTAGCCTTCGTGGTTCAACCTACTAGAAGGGGTAGATGTTACCTTTAAAATCTAAAATGGAAAGTGGCACATAATTTTGATGGACTATTAATTCTCTTTCAAAATTTACTTTTGCAGGGGAATCTGTTACATTTCCAGCAGGACGTTTCTCCACCTCATTATTTTATGTAAAATAAGTAAAATAACCAACAAATAAAAAATCACACATGTAGAATAGATTTATTCCTGTTATTCAAGGATTAGAACAGTGCCACCTTATATTCCAAGCATTTTTGTTAAAGCAAGAGTCACTACAAACATTTATCTCAGTGCAGATAACTTCTTACTACTTCTATAAGTTTAGAACGCCATTTTTCGGAAACTGCTCTTTAAAATATAATAAGTCAGAGTACCATTGGAAAAATAATTAAACGCCCATTAAAAAGAATGTGCCAATTGACCCCCCTTATCATGTAAGATTCTAAGAGCATGTAACAAACTACTTTGTCTAACAGACTCTGGGCGTCGGAATTTACTTTTCTCAACACGACCAGCTACGGATTTAAAATCCAAAAAATTTAACCAAATTACCAGGACCGGTTATAACGACCCAATGTCCCACTAAAAGGCAAATTTCCAATTCAAATAACATTTACCCCTCCTAGTGGGTTGAACCAAGAAGGCTAAAAATATTCATTAAAAGTGTCCCCCTTGAAAATTAAATTGACTTTTTGTTCAATTTTCATATTATTTACCGGAAGGAAGATATTAAGAGTGGGAAGATTATAAATTGACACCCTGTATGTATTTAAATCGATTGACAATCGGATCGACAATTGAACTAGTTGAAAAATACATATATCTGAGACATGAGGTAAAAATCGGCAGAAACTTGAGAACTGGAAAAGAGAGTGACTCTGGAATGGGCAGTATATGGCAAACTAAGCAACATATTTAAATCCAGCATACCAATTAAAATAAAAAGAAAAGATTTTAACCAATGCATGTTGCCAGTTTTAACATACGGGACAGAAACCCTAACTCTTACCATATCATCAATAAAGAAGCTACAAATAGCACAACGCAAAATTTAAAGATCAATGCTTGAACTAACATTAAGGAGCAGGTTGAGAAACAAGGATCTGCGAGAAAAGACTAAAGGGGATGATATTATTGAGCACATTACTAGGGCAAAATGGCGATGGACAGGACACGTTGCAAGGTTGAAGGACGGAAGATGGACAAAGAGGATTCTGGAATGGATAACTAGAGCCGACAAAAGAAGCAGAGGAAGACCACCGACACGCCAGACAAATGATATAAAAAGAATATCATCCAAATGGATTGCTGCAGCTCAGGATCGGAAGACATGAAAACGCTTAGAGGAGGCCTTTGGTCAACAATGGACAAACGTGGCTGGATAATGATGATGATGTATTTAAATATTATTTAGTTGGTTCATTAAATATTTAGCATTTTTAACTCACATTGTATGTCAGTGTATTTTTTGATGTTTTTACTTCGACACAAAAAAAGCCTAACAATTACATATTAAACATATTGTGCTACATTTAATTGGTTTCAAACACTGTAGGCAATATATTAGAAATGATTTAAGTTTAGAGGAAATAACATGAATTTTTGAATTAAACGTGGAAAGACACCATTTTAACCGCAAACAAAAGCTGAGAATCATTGGCATGCTAGAAAATAGTGCTCAACAAACAGATATAGTGCGAATAATTAGCACATTTCTTGCTTGAATGCCTGTTATGTGATAACTAAGGATGTATCTGTATCTTATTTTTTTAGCGAAGTAATGAAAGACTGGTATTGGGACACATTTCAAAAATCACCTGTAATGGCAACTTTTTCAATAGGATTCGTTATTTCGGAATTCAGCAATATCAGCTTAAATGTATCCGCAAATAAAGGTAATGCTGTTTATACTTATAAAATATCTACTTTTAAGGGGTGTCTCAGTAATATTTTTCCAACACCATTACTTTCGGTTTGACCAAAAACGAACCTTACTTTTAAAATTTTAGTAACACGCTGTGAATTAAATAAAAAATTTGAGTTCTACACAAATTATCTTTTTTAATGAGGTATCAGATTTTGTATTGTGGTTTATTAAAAATAAACAAATAACATTTTAAAATACTTTATTTAAGGTGTGCGTTTGATTTCGTGTATTTTGTATTCAAGTTACGCTCGGAAACGGTTAGAATTTAAAAGGCCAGATGGTAAATTTAGGAAGGATTGAAAAATTAAACGAATATATCAAGATTGTACGAAGGCGCAGAAGGACCACAAGCATTTTTTTTTTGTAATCCCGACTTTAATCTTGGACTTTAAAGTCGCGTGCCCGACTTTAATATCGGGGGTCCGACTTTAATCTCAGGCACCCGATTTTAATCTCGGGGGTCCGATTTTAATATAAAACGCCCGACTTTAATCTCGGGCGCCCTACTTTATTCTCGCGCGGTCGACTTTAATCTCAGGCGACCGACTCTAATCTCGAAGGTCCGACTTTAATCTCGGGCGCTCGACTTTAATCTCGGGCGTCCGACTTTAATCTCGCGCGGTCGACTTTAATCTCAGGTGCGAGTTCTTCGGCCGAATGTGGCCAATGGTGGTACAAGAGTTTATTTCTCTGGAGCATCTGCCATGAAAATATCTGTAGAGCAATGACTGGTCCGCAACTCTTCTTCTATGTTCTAGAGGGTAAAGGGTATCTGTGAGATTTGAGCTGTTTATCAAGCGAATGGATCTTTTCTCAATGAAATCTAGAAGACGAAGAGAATGCCTTGGTGCTGAACCCCAAATGTGCGAGCAATACTCCAGTAGAGGTCGGATTTGAGCCTTGTACGTCGTCAACAGTTGATAAGGAGTAAAAAACTTTCTGGCTTTCCACAGAAAACCTAGCCTCTGGTTTGCCGACTTTGCGATGTTAGCAACATGGTCATGCCAAGACATATTATTGGACACCGTGACTCCCAAAATCGAGATGGAGGGACCTGGTTCAAGGGTATTTCCGGACATTGTGATGGAATGATTTGAGGAATTCACTTTTTTGGAAAACGTGGCACTTTGTGTTTTTTGGGCGTTAAACTGAACAAGATTGTTGGTTCCCCACTCGACGATTGCTTTAAGATCTCTATTGATGGAATCAACCTGTTCCTGCCTGAGTCTATTTGTATCATTCACCGAAAGTGATCGATAGCATGTGAAAGTTAAGACAAGTGTGCTATCGTCCGCGAAACTGTAAATGGGGTTCGTGGTGGTTTTCAAGAGGTCGTTGATGTGTAAAATAAATAAGATGGGGGACAGGATGGAACCCTGGGGGATCCCGGAATTAGTTTTAAACGCATCAGAAGAAATACCGTCAACTGCCACATGTAAGGAGCGATCTTGCATGAAGGTCAAGAGCCATTGGCGCAGTTTGGTTGGGAGACCGTAGGCAGATAATTTACTTAACAATGCCCGGTGCCAAACGCGGTTACAGATTCTGCACATGTTGATGGGTCTTGTGAGCGAAAGCAGACATCTTTCCATGGAAATGATAGGTAAAAGTCCCTCAGTTCATTCCATTTGGCTGATCTATAATGCCAGACAATAGAAGTACCAGGCGTGATTTTGGGCGGGGTTGTTTGTTTGGACGTGGCTGAGATGAGTTTATGATCAGATTTACCAAGCGGAGCGGTTATAGAGACTTGGTACTGGTCGGGATGTGTCGTGAAGAAGAGATCAAGAATGTTGGTTTGGTGATTGGGGTTATCGGGTATGCGGGTAGATTCTTCAACTAGCTGGGTCACGTTGTGGCTTATCGCAAAGTTCTCAGCTTCTAGACCGGCGTTGTCGGTGCGGTTGGATCTCACCCAGTTCGCGTTGTGAACATTGTTATCACCCAAAAATATAACCTCTGTGTTGGGGTCGTTAGTCTGCAACAGCTCCAGCGTGTCGGAAAGATGTTGAAAGAGGTTGACGTAAGGAGAGTTCGTAGGAGAAAGATACAGGCAGCAGAGAAATTTTGTTGATTTTTGTAAGGTTAACTTGAACCACATGACCTCTAGGCCGTCCTTTGGTTCTAAGGTTCTCCTGTCTACAACAGGAATTATAACTGCGAGTGTAAACACAAAGGCCGGTCTTAAATTTGAATCTTGTTTTGAGTTCGAACCCGGGAGACAAAAGATGCGTATTGTTGAAGTAGGGTTTAATTTGTATCTCTGTCAGAGCCAGTTAATGAGGCCTGTAAGTTTGCCGTTGGTGGTGTACTGAATTAATGTTAGAGTTCAGGCCTCGAATGTTGCAGAAATCAATTCTAAAGTTGCTTTTTGGGGAATTATCAGCAACCGCAGTTGGAACATGTATTTTTGTTAACTTTTCATGATTTGGTTTAATGGTTTGATTTAAAAGAAAAATATGAAGAAAGAAAAAAAAAAGGGCAGAAGTAAGAGTAAGAAAAAAAAAAAAAATTAAAAAGGGGAGCAGATATGTGGACTAGCTTCTACAGAAATTTCTGTATCCAGGACGGTCAGTTGACCTCGATGGACTGTGGCCTCGGCAATGCCCCCCGAATACACGAGCTCGGATCCCCTCCAGTCAAGAACTGGCAGAACAGGAGTATCGGGATTATACACCAATTGATGTGGCAGTCTCCCAGAGCGTTACCAATGGGTTGGGGCCACTGTACTACTTGGCGGCCAGCCTGCGGAACTGTTTCAATGCTGTACCCTCAGCCCCAGAGAGGCCTGACTGATGCCTGGATGCTTCCATTCGAATATAAACCAGAACACATTTCACCCGAGCGACCGGAAACTCTGACCAAGTGCCGAAACATGACTAGTCATTTCACGGCACCTATAATCAGAGCGGTGGTGTTTCACCGGGTGATGTAGGGTGAACAATCTACCACCTACTAAAATAATTAAATACTTAAATACTTACTTACTAAATACTTAACTAAATAACCACCAAAAGTACCAAAAATGAAAAAAAAAGTATGTTGAGTAGGTGTACAATGATCCATTTTTATAAAAAAAAACACCAAAAATAAAAAAAATAAAACCGTTGCTAGAAAAACCGTGGCCACTTTTACACCTGTTATATTTAGACATAAATTTCACAAAATTGAACTGTTTTCAATCTTGCGCACCGTTAAAAGCACGACTGAATTCTATTATTTTAAAATTTATTACAAGTGGATTAAATAGAAACAGACATAGATGTTTATTTAACAATAATTTTTTTTTATTTGTATCATATATCATTGTATCATTACAAGAGAGCAATTTCGAAGATATTATAAAATTGCACCATGTATGCTTGCATTACGTGGAAAGACAGCAACTTTTATTGGATCTGTTTAAAAATGTGTCCAGGGTGTTCCTAAAATCATATGGGGAATTATCTGTGACTTTAGTCATCACCTTCCATTATTCAAAATAACCTTTATAGAGGTATTTATGTTGAAAAGAAAACATCGATTGGATAGTAGGAAAAAATATCTTTCTGAAAGTTAAAACATGTTCGATGAATACGAAGCTATTTTTTATAATATCCAATAAAACAACTACTTCCCTGGCTAAAGTAGTTGTTTTCTATTAGGTAATACAAAAAAGTTAAACTTTTATCGTAGAATTTTTCATCTTCTAAAAAAAACTTCTCCAATATTCAATTAAGGATGTTTTTCTTTTCAAGATATTTGTGTGTCCGGATCTAAGGTCTCGTAAAATTAAAAATCCAATTAATAGTGTACAACAGTTCCAACGACTCTACAGAACTGAATAACTGTTACTTGATATTCAATGAAAAAGGTAAATGCGACCCCCGAGATAAAAGTCGAGCGTCCGACTTTAAAGTCAGACCCCCGAGATTAAAGTCAGGATTCAAAAAAAAATTGTTTTTGGCCCTTCTACGCCTCGATTTCATTTCGAAAATTAAGATATTTTGTCGATAATTGAAGTAAATAAGCCAATACAAACATGCTTCTGACTCACTTTAAACGAAAGTTCCATAGAAATAGTTTAACTTTTAATTGAAAGCGAATCTCCAGACTATTTCGTTAACTCGAATTACGAAATTGGCAGCACATAGTCAGATTTAAACATATAGCGAAAAATAGTTTCTACTTTACCAACATTCTTACTAATTTCTTAGTTCAGCAGCTTACGGATAGAAAGCGCCATTGTATATTTCATTCATTTTCATGGCCACTATACTTTTATTTATGAATGAATTTGGAATGAGATTTTGATAACGTCATTGAAAATAAAATGAAAAGATAGTGTGCTGTTTAGTATTGGGAATATATTCATAAGCGTATCATTGAGCATAATTTGAGAAAGGATAAAAAATTGGTTGTCTGTAAAGTCGGTTTAAGGACGATAATTTTACGAGATAACGTCATAAGAAAACATTGATGAAAAATTACAAACTTTTATGAATTGAATTAAAGTATAATTACTGAATTATCATTATTTTGTATAATACAAAGAAGTTAATTGAAAATTACAATGTTTTTGCAGCAATTGTTGTAAAAAACAATGGAAACCACAACTTTTGCCTTCACTTTATAAACAGTTTACGTGTAGGTTACGTGCTGCCGCTGTCTCTCTTCTACTCGGACGCATCGTCTGATGGAGTGAAAGATAGATAGATGTGTTACAAGCCGACGCTAAGGCAGATCGTGCGCTCTCGCTTGCTCGCTCGGCTCAGGCGGAACATGACAATGAGTCAAGATTTTTCGTGCGTGCAGCCGGCGTTCATCTATTTATAAGACGTTAGGAGGGATAAAGGAAAATTAACGAAACAAATTTATAAGGCAAATGTGAATGGACTAGTCGGTAGAGGTCGACCTCGGCGAACATGTCTCGATCAGATTAACATTGTTTTGAAGAAAGGCCAGGTCAAGAGTACCAACAACCAACGAGCAAGTATAAGAGCGCTGATAAAAGTAGAGGAAGCAAAAGATGTATGTAAAAACCGTAGCAAAGTGGAAGGAAGTGGTCTTTGCCTGCCCCTACGGGAAAAAGGCGTGACTATAGTGGCTGTATGTATGTATTTAAGAAATAGGAATATTCAAGTCGTTTATATTAAACCGTAATAATGCAACAGATAGTTTTACTGCTTTCTTGAGCGGTAAAAGTTTTGTTGAGAAAAGGATTATTTTTCATTTTTTCGCGAAAATTCTGAGCTGCCTTTGTGTAAGAATTCTCCCAGTGAATTATGGCAAACAAAAATTAATTTATTGATTTTATTAAAATCGGTTCGTTCCCAACGACTTATATATTTTTTTGACAAAATAACACAAAATTAGCAATCAAAATACTTATGAACCTACATAAATAAAACTGTAGAGTTAAATTTTTAAACAAAAAAACATGTCAATAGCCCCCATCATTTTCCAAATTCAGCAGATGTGCAGCGCCGAATCATGGAGAATTGGGTACCAGTGGCGTATCGTTAATATTTTGTAACGGTTACCAAATATTAACAATGACCAAGAACAACATTTAGAATATACAACGTAAGAAGGAGAGATCAATGCTGGGAATAACCCTCCGAGATAGAATCCCAAATAGAATCATCAGACACAACACAGGAGTAAGAGATGCTGTCGAGACCATTCTGCGTATAAAGTGAAACTGGGCGGGTCATCTGGCCAGGGTAACCGATGGTCGATGGACAAAAAAATATTAAAATGGAATGAAAGCATACAAAAACAGAGGAGGTCCACCAGCCCTATGGGGTGAAGACTTAAGGAGACTCGCTGAAAACTGGATGCTGATGGTACAAGACCGGAAAGAATGGCAAAATATGAGAGAGGCTTTTGTCCAGCTGATGATATTTATGTAGCAGAACATAAATTAAAATTAAAAATACACAAAAAACATATAAATTGATAGTTTTAAGATCATTAGGGGTAGCTCTTTTCGCCAGTGACAGAATAAAAAATTACTCTTTTACTTTCTTAATTATTAATATTTTATATCGTCACTGGCTAAGCTTTAATCTTACGTCATTACTTTATGAATACATCTTTATTATCGGGTGTTTTTTGCCACCGAAAACCTGATTAAAATAGTACTTTTCTATAAGTTGATTCCTCACCTTCAAAACCTATTTGTGGATCGCGTACTTCTTCTAAAACTGCTTTTAAAGTCAGCCTTTGCTTCTGTAATACATGAAAATTTTAAACGATTTCTTTAATTCTTTGTCCATTATCTGAAATGAAATGGGCCAACAGGCAAAAGTGTCACCGGAGGCAATAGCCAGATGGACCTAATTAAGGGTGGAGTTTTTAGTGATAGGTCCTGACACAGTCAGTAGAGTCTCACAGTAGATCTTGAGTTTTCGGACTCATAACCTTTCCATAAATGATTTTCTTTACCTCTGAAAAAATTCTTTATGTTTTAGTTTTGCCTTATTTTTTATAAATTTAATTACATTAGCAATTACTTTTTTAGTTTCTGCAGAGTAGTTCTTATTTTGCGGTTAACCCATTTAAAATGGAAAAATATATTAGTAACAAAAAACACTAGGACACCCATGCACTCATACAACTACTAACAACTAAAACCAAAACCAAATCACACCCAATAACCCCTTCTACATTCATATTCCCGCTTAAAAATATTCGTGCATACTTCTTAGTTAACCTTTAAGCAGGGTTATTTGGCAACCATCGTGTGTTTTTGATATTTCTTTCTACTACGACTGATTTCACCGGAAGCTGTCCTTATCGATAAAAATTCATCTTTATTTAGAATTAAAAATAATTATATCCCTTATGCCTGGTTGACAATGCAATTTTTTCAAAACATATACTAGAATATCGAAACCAATAAAGATTTGTCTGCCCCTGACATTAAAGCTTTCGCCGTAAAAACCCAAAACCATGATATTTTTATATCACACCTTTTAGGATAACCCAACAGTCATGGTGTCAAGTGCTCCAATTTGCGAATATCTAGGTTTATTTTAATAACCTTTTTGGACTTGATGGTAATGTATATAATAATGTTAAATATTATCTGATTTAATGTTAATTTTAAATAAATATTTCAAGAATCGTTTCTTCCTGAATAATCTCCTAACGGATAGTTCAAACCAGCTGTTACATGAAAAAGGTAAGTAACTTTATTGGCAACAGTGCGTACCGACCAGTTTGCCAGATTCATTCGTAGTAAAAGTTAGTTTTGACCATAATAACTCATTTGCATGGTTGTAAATTTAGAAAAATACACGGTTGCTCCTCTATCGGAATAGTTTTACCAAGCCAAATTAGACGCCAATCTTAACGTTTTTTCATAAAATGATATTAAAATAAATTAAAAAAAAAACTAAGTAAGCTTTGGAATCAGGTAAAGTCAGTTAATATTTTATGTTTATAGTCCATTGAAAAGTTACATTTGGGGTTGCGTTTTTTAGAGGACGCAATTTTATTTTTTTGATGTGTAGGGGGGTCAGTGTAATGCTAAAACCAAGTTTGTGGGGTCGCCACCCTTGTCCCACGGCAGCCATCTTGAAAATAGGGGTTGAAATTGATTTTACGATATATCTCTTAAACTATTTATTTGATAAAAAAAATTTATAAACATTTTTTATTACAAATTAAATTCTCTACAACTTTGGTTTAGTAATTTTTTGTCGTAGAACTATAAATAAAAAAGTTATAAGCGAAAATCTTCAGAAATTCGAGAAAAAAATTTATATGTATTTTTCGATATAACTTTTTTTTTATAATCATGATGATGAACCGCCGACATTAACACCCTTTCCTTCTCCAGTTCTCCCACTGGTATTTAATTCAGAAAGCCGATCAGATGCTGAGCTGCAGCCTGGTCCATCGAAACGACTGAGGACGGAGTAGTTCTAATTTAGAAAATCACCGTGGATTATGCCTATTGGGGATAACACGTAAAAAAAACGCGCCTCTAGACTCTACCTCGTGGTTGGTGGGGAAAAGAGTCAATAATTAATTATTAATAATATTGCAAAATTTGTAATTAAAAAAGTTATAATAACAAAATAAAAAAAAAAACAATAACTGATGACATATTACATACACACGTATAATATAGGTATAGTTAAGAATATTAAAAAATAGTACTCACTTCGGAGCGCTGTAAAACCTTAGCTATTGACTTAATGAAAAAATGATGCAAATAAAAGTTGTTCCTCCAAAAACGATCTACAAAAATGGTCGGATATCATTTTTTCGTAAAATGATAAAAAAAAAGTTATATCGAAAAATATAACTTTTTTTCTCGAATCTCTGAAGATTTTCGCTTATAACTTTTTTATTTATAGTTCTACGACAAAAAATTACTTAACCAAAGTTGTAGAGAATTTAGTTTGCAACAAAAAATGTAAATAAATTTTTTTTATCAAATAAACAGTTTAAGAGATATATCGTAAAATCAATTTCAACCCCTATTTTCAAGATGGCGGCCGTGGGACAAGGGTGGCGACCCCACAAACTTGGTTTTAGCTTTACACTGACCCCCCCTACACATCAAAAAAATAAAATTGCGTCCTCTAAAAAACGCAAGGTAAGGCCTAAAAAATGTAACATTTCAATGGACTATTAACAGTTCACCCTTGCACTACCACGACCTACGCAGACAAGCTCGTGCGTGACTGGCGAGGAAAGTAATTCAAAACTTCCAGTTCTCTTTGATTCACCGACGTATTTTGAAATATGTAAATACAATTATGGAATGGGGTGAACGAAAAAGAACAGAAATTAAAATCATAATTATAAAAAAACGGTTACTGTACACTATAAATTCAATTGTACAATTGAAAATATTTTGTTTTGTTATTATAATTCATTTTTACAGATATACCGCTAACCATTTGGGCAAGACCGGATTTTATAAGTGCCCTTACCAATGTTTCGGAAAAAGTGACGGAGTCCCTAACGATTTTAGAAGATTTTTGGAAAACTTCTTATCCGTTACCGAAATTGGATATTTTTGCTTTACCCAACTATCAAGCCACTAGACCTGCGGATAGCTGGGGAGTTCTTCTATTTAAGTAAATTTATTTTACAAACAGGGTGTTTTGGTGTTAAAAATTAAATTTTTAGAAATTGACATTTTAATGTCTGTTATAACATAAAAACAACAATATTTGTTGTAATCAATATCCAAACTACTGGACAAAATTAACCAAACAATATAAAATTATCCACAAAAATAATTAATCTTTTTTTTATGTCCGTTTTTAAAGTTTATCAAGTATTTAAATGGTAGGTTATGCATATTTTGTCTTGTAAATAACAGCTATTAAAAAATTAAATTTAGGTTTACACTTTTAAAAAATTTGTTAGAAGATAAACAATGTGCAGTACTTGTGATAAATTTTCGTTAATAGTAAATTTATAAATTGTGTCTTTTTGAAAAGTGGTAGACTGCATAATTTTCGTATTCAAAAATTTAAAAAAATAAATCGAGCACAAAATTTAACTGGATAAGAGGTAATTCTTCTTCTTCATGTGCCTTGTCCGTTACGAACGTTGGCTATCATCATAGGAATTTTAATTTTGTTAGCTACATTTCTGAATAATTTGACTGAAGTCAGTCCAACCCATTACCATAAGTTGTGGAGCCACGAATGTCTTTTTCTTTGGACTATCAGTTGTACTTGTCCTGTCTCATTAGATGACCAAGATATTCAAGTTTACTCAATAAGTGATATTTCTTTTTTCTTTCGGCGTAGGACTTCCAAGTTAGTGATATGTTTAGTGTACGATATTCTGAGAATGCGCCGGTACACCCACATCTCAAATGCTTCCAGCCTTTTCATTAGTGTTTCCGTTAGTGTCCACGTCTCTACACCGTAGAGCAAATCAGGAAACACGTAGCACTTGACCAGTCTTATTTTTAATGGTTAAGATATTTTACTGTTAGTGAATAGATTTCCCATGCTGTTAAATGTTGCACTGGTTTTTTCAATTCTAGAACGTATTTCAGTTGTTTGATCCCATTTTGAGGTAGCTAGCGTCCCAAAATATACATATGAATCCACATGCTGAATTATATGGTTATTTATTGTCAGCTGTCTGGCAGGTTGCTGGGTTTTGCTTACTATCATCCACAAGAGGTAATACAGGCCTCAATTTTATTGTCAAAGTTATATTGCCAGTTTGTTAGTTGTATGATTGTAGTTTGTAGGGGAAAAGTGGTCGTAAAGACTATGCAACCTCTTAAACACCTCGACCTATCAGATATTTTATGCAAAACCCTTAATCTATTCGAGGTACGGGATTCTGCTATGCATTCGCAAAGCTAGCAAATGTTCTGCAGTTTCAGCGAAGTTCTCGCAGTAGCGGCAACTAACACTCTCTGTTTTGCCCATCTTTTTCAGGTGATACCTTAGAGGGCAGTGTCCAGTAAGGAGTCCCGTCACCCTCTTTAAGTCTTTCTTGTCCTAAACTAGCCGTTTGGCCTATCTTTGTCCTGACACTTTATTCTAGTGAGATTTCATTATATCTTTTTCTCAGCGTCGAACCTTCTCTTTTATGTGAGCCTTGGAGAGTACACAGAAGGTTTCTAGGCTGAAAAATTGTGTATTTGCGTTTTACTTGGCAAGCCACTAACTCCCCTGTGACCTGGAACTTACAGCAAATGGACCTGGTTGTTTGCTGCCAGTTGTCTCAGGGATTGTTAACAGTCCAAAGTCAGCTTAAACTTACAGGTGTATGACTTTTAATGCTGCTTGGCTATCTGTAATAGAATATAGATTTCTGCACTTCGGGTGTGCTACACTGATGCATCCCTTCATAGTTGAGGTTCGTTCTCTGTGCAAATTTGGTGGATGTTTATGATCACTTCAAACTGCATTTAGAAGTCATACCTAACTGGCATGATATCTGTCGGCTTGGACATGGATTCTAGGGAAATATTTTCCAAAATCTCCAAATGTTCAATCCGATTTATTGCTTTGAGATTTATTGTCTGATTCAGTCTGAAGGCACTAATTGCTATTTCTTCCATTACACATAAGTGCAATGGTAAAAGGTTCAGCATTACCTCTACGGCTGCAGTAGGGCACGCCTCTGTGATTTCCAGACAAGCTAGCCGCTGCACTTTCTGCAGCCTATCTTGTGCCAAAATTTGTTGCATTTTTGGACACCATATTAATAATGCATAGGTGACCATGGGTTTAATGATAGTTTGGTATAACCTTTTTCTTCTTAGGGTGCCGTCTCTACACGGAGGTGGGCTATCATTATGACTATTTTTACTTTCGACGCTGCGACTCTAAAAAACTGGAGGGATGTGCTTCCAAACCACTCTCTTAGATTTTTCAGCCATGATATACGTCTTCTTCCCACCGATCTCTTTCCTGCAATCTTGCCCTCCATTATCAGTCGTAGTATACTCTCTCCACGCATAATGTGACCGAGATATTTCAGTTTTCTGGCTTTAATTAAGTTCTCCAATACTCTTTCTCTTTCTACTCGGCGTAAAACCTCTGCATTGGTAATCTTTTTTATCCACGATATTTTAAGTACACGCTGAAAGACCCACATTTCAAATGCCTGAAGATTACATAACATTACATTACATAATATTTAACCATTCTCAGACGTAGTTGAAGGCTTATGACCATGTATTTAGTTTTTTTATAGTTCATTTTTAAACCGTATTTCCTGCTGACCGAATCGATCTCTTGAAGTAATACTTGAAAATCATGTATGTTGTCGTTATGATCAAAGTGTCATCAGCATAACGTATGTTGTTGATAATCTTTCCATTTATATTTATCCCCTCGTTCCTGTTTCTGAGAGCTTTTTTGAATATAGCCTCTAAATAATAATTATACAGAAGTGGTGACAAGACACATCCCTGTCTTACCCCTCGTTGTAATTTGATATTTTCTGATGTTTTTTCTTTAGAGCTGATCACAGTGACTTGGTATAACCAGTAGATCATTTTTGGTTTCAGTCCCATGTCTTGCCAAAGGCATGTCCAGTTTGCTGCTATATCTCTGGAAAGAATGTGGTTGAGTTTGCTGTTCCATTTCAGTCTTTAGTCGATTATTACGCCTAAATATTTACGTATTTACGTACTTTCGTCTTCTGGTGAATAAAACCACTTCGTCATGTCTGCCTTTAATGGTGACGACCAGTTCATCGGCGTAACCTTGAGTCGTGAAACCAGAATCGTGTAGCTTAACTATCGGGTTGTCGACAACCAGTGACCACAGCAAAGGCGATAGAACTCACCTAGTCGTATGGTAAGATGCTTGAATAGAGTAGGAAATTATTCTAGAAGACCAGGGCAAGGACGCAAACGATGCACTAGCGACCAAAATGAACGTTTTATTAGACAATACGCTTTAAGTAACAGGACTAGGTATCACTAGTTACATAGGTGATCAGAAACGAACTCGAAGCTGTCCGCAATGTCACAATATTTCTAAAACAGTTGGAAGGCGGTTAAATAAAGCTGTATTAAACAGTAAGAGACCAGCCACTGCACCCTTGCTTACTAGAGGCAACAGAGTTGCCAGGTTAAGTTTTGCTCGAAATCATCAAAACTAGTCTGTGAATAATTGGAAAAAGTTTTATTTGCAGATGAAACGAGGATTAGCCTAAAACATCGTGATGGTCGTAAACGAGTCTGGCAAACACTAGGATAGAAGTATGCTACTTGCAATATCTATACAAGAATTTCATTCAGCGGTTGCTCTGTTATGTTCTAGGGTGGTATATGCTTTATAAATGCTAATTACTAACATTAGAATATTGTAATAGAACATGTGATGCCTTTTGGTCCTTTTTGATACCCAATTTACTGTTTATTCAAGACAACGCTTGACCTCGCATAGCTGGGGAGAAACTCGATTATCTTATTTAAGTTGGTATACCAGTTATCCAGTGACCACCAAAAAAGCCGGATCTGAATCCAATGATCATTTTACGTTAAAAAAAAGGTTAAACATCAAATACCTGCACCTAGAAACCCAAGGGAATTTAAATATGCAGTTATCACAGCATGGGAACAGGGATTATATCCAAAATTTAATTAGAAGCATGCCTAGACGCATAAATACTGTAATCCGAAGTAGTGGAGGCAACACACGCTGCTGGTGTCGTACTTAAGCTATTAATTTGGCTACTTATTTACACCATAATTTATTTTTTCAACATTACAATTTTGTTATTAGGTCTTAAGGATAATTTTAATACCAATCTTACACAGAAATATTAAAGCTAATTCACTTTTAAAGTATCCGAATACGTCTTTTCTAACTTTTAAGGTAACCAATGTCCATAAAAAATGTTTAAATTAATTATAGCAATTTGTATGATTTAATATATTGTTGCGGTAATTTTGTCCGGGAGTTTATAAAAAAATGTGTTGTGAATTGTCTTTTAATAAAAGAATTATTATTTTTAGAGAAAGCGAGTTGACAAATCGTGGTTCATGGCATATAACTCACGAATTGGTCTATCAATGGTTGGGCTCTCTAGCTACTCCATTTTGGTGGAGTGATGCTCACATAAATAACGCTCTAGTGCGATATGTAACTGCTTATACTACCCTAAAAGTAAGTTAGATGCCGTTTTAAACAAGTCATAACATTCTTCTTCTTTCTGTGCCGTTTTCTACCGAAGGTTGGCGACGATCCTGTGATAGGTTTTTCTGTTCTGCGCCGCATGAAATATAGTTGAAGCTTTTGGTATTTGGAACCATTCACGCAAGTTTTTCATCCAGGATTGTTTCTTTCTGCCCAATCCTCTCTTTCCCTTTATGATAAGTTGCAATAGAACATACTTGTCATTACGAAACACATAGCCCAGGTAGGATGCTTTTCTTTTCTTAACAGTTACAAGCAATTCCAGATCTTTACCTCCGTATTGGTTACTCTTTTAGTCCATGGTATTCTTAGTGTGCGTCTATATAGCCACATTTCAAAAGCCTCTAATTTTCTCATTGTTGTTAGTTTTAATGTCCACCCTTCCACGCCATACAGCAGTGTAGAGAGCACGTAACATTTCGTGGCTCTCCATCGGGTACCAATGCTTAGGTTGCGGTTACTCAAGAGCTTTCTCATTGTTATAAATGTTGATCTTGCTATTTTAATTCTGATCTTAATCTCTTTATCAGGGTCCCATTCATCATTTATTGTGTATCCTAAATATTTGTAGCGGAGTACTCTCTCGATGGATTCGGTTTCTATTTGTAGATCGATATTTTGGATATTCCTCCTACTAATCACCATAAATTTGTTTTTTTTTTTTCTGTTGATCTTAAGTCCAAAATGGTTGCTTATTGTAGTTATTCTATTGAGCATCATCTTTAAGTCTTCGATATTATCCGCCAGCAAGACAGTATCATCTGCATAACGGATATTACTGATTGGTACCCCATTAATTTTGTTGCCTTTATTGTGTTCTTCCAGTGCCTCTTCAAAGATTTCTTTAGAGTATAAATTGAACAGCGGTGGTGAAAGGATGCAACTCTGTCTAACTCTCTTAGTAATAACAATGTCCTGACCCATCATGTCTTCATGCTTAATATTTGCTGTTTGATTTTAGTAAAGATTTTTTATAATCTAAATGTCCTCAGTATCAATTCCAGAAAATTGTAATAGTTCTATAAGTTTGTCGTATTTGACGGTGTCAAACGCTTTCTCATAGTCGATAAAGAAGGCATAGACATCTTTTTGTTGATCAAAACATTTTTACATCAAGACCTGCATCGCGAAGAGTGGCTCTCTTGTTCCATCTTCTTCTTCTTATAGTGCATCTCCTATCGGAGCTTTGCTATCATCACAGCTATCCGGACCTTATTGACTGCAGCTCGGAAGAGCAAGAACATTGCAACAATTAAACCAGTCCCTAAGGTTTTTAAGCCAAGACACACGGCATCTTCCAATATTCTTCCTTCCACCAATTTTTACCTGAACTATCAGCTGAAAAAGTGCGTATTTGGGTCCTCCATGTATATGACTTAGATATTGAAGCTTTCTCTTTTTTATGATGGTAATGACTTCACATTCCTTATTCATTCGATTTAAGACTTTCACATTAAAGATCTTTTCTGTCCAGGGGATACGCCACATTCTACGGTAGCACCACATCTCGAAGGCTTGTAGTTTGTCTGTGTGATTCTTCTTGTAAGTCCATGCCTCCACTCCATACAAAGCGCGAAAACACGTAACAACGCAGCATCCTCATCCTAGGTCCAATCTTGATATCTCGACTGGTGAAAAACTTTTACATTTTCGTAAATGTTGACCTGGCTATCTCTATTCTCGTTCTTATTTCTCTTGTTTGGTCACCTGATTGTTCTATCCAGGCTCCCAGGTATTTGTATGACTGCACATTCTCTATTAAGATGTCTGCTACTGACACTTTTACTTGGTAGAAGATATTGTATGTCTCTTTGATTGCTCGTTAACAAGACGGTGTCATCAGCATATCGCATATTATTTATAACCTCTCCGTTAATAACTATCCCTACCGATTCTTCTTGCAAGGTTTCTTTAAAAATGGCTTCGCTATACGGGTTGTATAGTATTGGTGATAGGATGGATCCTTGTATTACACCACGACGGATTTCCATTTCCTCTGTTGGCTGGTTTTCTACCTTTGTATTCGCTCTTTGGCCCCAGTATAGGTTGTAAATTATTCTCACGGCGTCCAAGTCAATGTTTTTACTGACGAGTAGCTGATGTAACTTGTCATGTTTTACTTTGTCAAAAGCTTTCTCAAAATCAATATAACATGCAAACACATCTTGGTTCATATCGAGACAGCACTGGAAAAGAACGTTTATCCCAAAGAGCGCCTCTCTTGTTCCAAGTCCTTCGCGGAATCCAAACTGCGTGTTACTCCTCAAGTTTTCTGTATATTTTTGTATGGATGATCTTTAACAGCTTTAAGGTGTGACTCATGAGTGCAATGGTCTGATAGTCTGAGCATTCTCTTGGGTTTGGTTTCTTAGGTGTAAGTACAAAGTTAGATGTCAGCTATTGCTTAGGGATTTCTCCCCTATTATAAATCTTGTTAAAGAGGTCCAGAAGAATATCTATCACATCGTCATCAAATAGTTTGACAAGTTCTATGGGTATTTAATCAGGACCAGCAGCTTTGCCGGGTTTCATAGTTCCCAAAGCATATTCTATTTCTGATCTAAATATTTTTAGGTGTACGTTGCTTGATTCTAAGACCAGCCTTGGAGGTCTTTCGTCGTAGAATAGTTCCGAAAGGTATATTTTCCACCTCCTTAGCTTGTCAGTAATTATATGACCTTAATTATGCTATCAGCAGTTTTGATTTTGTTACAACCAGCCATCTCCTTTATCTTTTTATGCATGTGGAAGCCGTCTAATTTCCTCTCTAGTAATTCTATTTTCTCGCATTGTGTCACTTGATATTCCCCTTTGGCTTCTTTTATTCGTTTTTGTACTATTTTATGTAGTGCCTTATATTCCACCACTTTGCCCTTGCTCTTTCTTCTCTCTTTCATAAGATCCAGGATTTCTGATGATATCCACGGTTTTTTCTTGGTTGTTTTGCTTATTAAGTGTTCTTTGGCTATTGTTTCTAATCGTGTTTGTATCTGTTCCCACATTTCATCCACACTGATCACGTTTAGTTTGTTGATGTCTCTCATACATTCGTTAGTCTCCTTCTTTACTGAATTATGGATTTTAGGGTCCTCAAGAAGTTTCCGTCTCTAACTATCCTATTCATCATGTTGGCTTTACTGGGGATCTGTAATGTGGTAGTCATCCCGTGGCTTTCCACATCCTTATGCCGGTGACTATTTAGTAGTTTTTCCGCCCTTAGGGCCAAATTCTTAACCCCAAGACAAAAGAGTGCCCTTACCTGCTCTTGTTCTTTCACCAGAAGCTGTTGACAAGTTGGAGGGAAATTGCTTATACCAGCAATCATTTGGTCGTCAGTGCCTTGTTTAATTTCTGGCAGGGGGCGCCGTATGGTCTAAACCATCGCTCGAGCAGGTGAGGTTGACATTTGAGCTGGTGATTGATTTTCTTACCTTCGCCCCTTACACCCCAAAATCATAACCAAATCATAACTAATTAAATGAAATAGAATTCTAGATTGAAACAAAACACTTTTTTGTTTATATTTTTTAATACTTAAACTGATAATTTAATGATTATTTATGTGGATATAATTATTCAAGAAGCTCGTAACTCATTCATTACGACTTTTTTTAAAACATTCTGTAAACAAAATCGATTTCGTCATTTATGTCCCACTGTGATTGAATTAAATTTAACTAATAGGGAAAACCCCAACCTCGTCACAAGCATTATTCTTCTTCTTAAATCAGTAAATGCAGTGGTTTAGTCGTACATTGACCTAAAATTTTCAAATTAGTGGATAGAGAGGCGAGAATCGATAGAATGGCCAGCACGATCTTATGGGAATATATGAAAAGTATGTTTTAAAAACTAAACCATCTCTTATAAGAAGAACAACATTTTTAAATAAAGACGAATAAACCTTATTATTGATGTATTACAAGCCTCTACCTTCCATTGTAGCAGGAATTTGGCTGTTACATCCATTTTTTTATTAATTCGTTTGTCGGTTAGCATTGCTAAAGGCAACCTTGCCGTTTTGGTTTTTTTTGTTGTTGGAATAATAAAAAATTAATTTATTTTCATCTCCTTCTGGCTTTTGTCAGGTGAAATTTTATATATTTTTAAAAATATCTGCCTTTCCTATTTGAGACCCCAGCAAGATCGATTTTACTAACAGCAGTTGTAAATGGTAGCAGATTTATTCAAAATTAATTTGTGTATTTTGAAAGTTTTGGTTTTGATTAATTTTGATTATGCCTAGTAAGCGTTTTAATGTTTATTAATTAATTGAATTCAACTAATGATTAACATTTTGTTCAATAGGTCTTTAGACTTAATTTTTATTTTCAGTCAGACCAGTTTTGGAGTTCATTTTTAATTGTAATCGTTCTTTGTAAATTAAAGAGGTTTTTCATTTCAATTTTTTAAGTATAATTTAGAGATTTTTTGATAGCACGTTTTTAGGAAAACAAACGAAAATAAAAGTGGAAAACTGAATCACTTGTAAAATAAATAGAGGAGTAATTTTTGTGTATGAAGTGTTTGGTTTAATTATTATCACGTAGGCGTATATATTTTTTTTATAAATTGCTTAATCTTGTCGATTAATTTTATAATTCCTTATTTTAAAAGTCAAAGATAACATTGGTGCTAGTGTTCATAGCATGTTTTTTTTTATATTAACATATACAGAAGCAAACTCGATTTGCTTGAGGTTTGGTGATTTTTTTTAGTATCTTTTTTCCTAGAATAAAAAAAGAATACTTGGTGCTCAACCATTAGTTAGTTAAGTTAGATTAGTTTAAATAAGTGGAAATCTAGGATAGATTGGCCCGCGAACTGATTTAATTGAATCGAACTGAGAGATCTCCTCCCAGAAGTAGAGTAGTTAGTAACACACCTGTCGCCCAACGTGGCTATATTTTTTGAAGTGATAACTTCTTATGGCACGCTGTGAACTTTTTTTTTAATGGGTTAAAAATGTTAAACTTGCGTCAGGACACGTGGCCTGATCGAAAATTCGTAAGACGGATGTATTTCTCTGGAGCAATATAAAATGCGACTTTTCTTGACTGGTAACTTGGCAACCTTATTCAACAAACTGACAAATTCAAGTACATTTTTTATGTCATTTTGACAAATTAATTTAGTGGCTAAATTCAAAATTTAAGTGCTTTTCATTAGTTTATTGATTAAGTTCTGCTTTTGCTGCATTAAAATGGTCCAAGGAGAGGTGTCGTTTTTAGCAGATGTTATGGACACCATAGCGTGTCTTAATGACTCTAATGGTTCTCCCCCCGACAAAATTTTATATCAAATAATTTATCAGTGCAAGAAGCCGTTAAAAAATGCATCAATTTGTGTTAAAAACTGGACTGAAAGCTGGTTTGATCAAAGAGAACGGGGGAAGGTTTAAATTAGGTTTTGGTTTGCCGATAACGGAGGCTCGAAGACGAAGAAAAAATAGAAGCAGAAGCCGTACACGACGTAGCCAAAAGCGACAAAACCGAAAACGAGGTAGCCGAAAACGAAAAAGTCGAGGTAGGAAGAAAAGCGCCATATTGAAAGAAGATCAAGCAAAAAGCGGAAGAAAGAAATCGAAAACATTCAAATCTGGTACTGATGTTTAATATATGATTTATAATAGAGCGTTAATAAAAATAATGCATTATTCATAAACTATGGAAATCTGGAGACAATATTTTTCAGATTAAAAATAATATTTTCACGCGCGTTAATACTTAAGTTTTCACTTCTGCCGGCACTCCCAGAGTGCAACCCGTAAAATTTTTTTTTTTTTTATGAAAATAGTCGCAAAAAGGGTAGACCTATCGTGTGGGCCGCGGACGGCCCGCACTGCGACTATTAGAGAGGGAAGGGATTATAGAAAGGAAATGATTGTGGACACGCTTTTTAAAAAGTTGCAGGTCATAGCTCTCTGGAAAAACTGATTTTGGAAGCTTATTCCATTCCGTAACAGCCCTGTAAAAGAAGGATTCTTGATTAAGATTGGTCCTTGTAGTGTCAATCTTGAGAGTAAATGGGTGAGACTGATCAGCGTGCCGAGTTCTTCGGCCGAATGTGGCCAATGGTACAAGAGTTTTTATTTCTCTGGAGCATCTGCCATGGAAATATCTGTAGAGCAATGACTGGTCTGCAACACTTCTTCTATGTTCTAGATGGTGAAGGGTATCTGTGAGGGTTGAGCTGTTTATCAAGCGAATGGCTCTTTTCTGAATGGAATCTAGAAGACGAAGAGAATGCCTTGGTGCTGAACCCCAAATGTGCGAGCAATACTCCAGTAGAGGTCGGATTTGAGCCTTGTACGTCGTCAACAGTTGATCAGGAGTAAAAAGCTTTCTGGCTTTCCACAGAAAACCTAGCCTCTGGCTTGCCGACTTTGCGATGTTAGCAACATGGTCATGCCAAGACATATTATTGGACACCGTGACTCCCAAAATCGAGATGGAGGGACCTGGTTCAAGGGTATTTCCGGACATTGTGATGGGATGATTTGAGGAATTCACTTTCTTGGAAAACGTGGCACTTTGTGTTTTTTGGGCGTTGAACTGAACAAGATTGTTGGTTCCCCACTCGACGATTGCTTTAAGATCTCTATTGATGGAATCAACCTGTTCTTGCCTGAGTTTATTTGTATCATTCACCGAAAGTGATCGATAGGATGTGAAAGTTAATACAAGTGTGCTATCGTCTGCGAAACTGTAAATGGGGTTCGTGGTGGTTTTTAAGAGGTCGTTGATGTGTAAAAGAAATAAGGTGGGGGACAGGATGGAACCCTGGGGGACCCCGGCATTAGTTTTAAACGCATCAGAAGAAATACCGTCAACTGTTACATGTAAGGAGCGATCTTGCATGAAGCTCAAGAGCTATTGGCGCAGTTTGGTTGGGAGACCGTAGGCAGATAATTTACTTAACAATGCCTGGTGCCAAACGCGGCTATATCAATATATCGTTTCACCATTTTAAAATTTGTGGGTTATATCCGTCACTCAGAGGGTTCAATGTAGAGATGAAATTTTTTTGTTATTTAATAGTTTAAAATTGACGTGTTTCGAGATTTTTTATAAAAATGCAAAATAATTGACGTAATGAATTTATTCCATTTGACCGTTCCACGCTGTATGTTTTTGTTTTGTTTGTAAGCATCAAAATCTTTAATATTTAAAACGAAAAATAAGAACCATATTTTTGTTGTAGCAATTGATAAATTATTCTAGAAATACCTTTATTTAATTTTGTTTTTTATTTATACTGAGAATTTTTATATTATAATGCCTACATGTACATATATCATTATATTTATAAAATTCATAAAGATTTACCGTTTTAAGATGCACGAATTTGACAGTTTTAACAATTGGCCGATGACAATGCTGTATTCGATATACTACGAATTTAGTAAAAGATATCCTCATGGAAAAAGTACGGCTATCAAACAGGATTCTTCCTCAGCAAAAACTGAGTTAATTTTTAGAATGCTGAACTATACGCTGGGTGAATCTACCTACGTACACGGAATGCAAAGATTTATGTTAGACAGGTAAATAATTAATTATTTTTATAAAGAAAATATATACTAAGTTAAGTACTGAGAAACACCGTGGTGTAAAAATTAAAGTATTAGCTTGTTATTATTAGTATTAGTTTTAAAAAGTAGAGAATTACAAAAAAAAATATTTTACGAAAAAAACAATACTTATTGTCTACCAAAGAAAAAAATAAAGGTATGCTTTGATGGTTTAGGCACGTAGAGAGACTGTATGTAAGAAGATTGACAAAAAATTATTATAAGGCAAAAGTGAATGGGCAAGTAAGTAGAGGTCGATCTAGACGAACATTTCTCAATCATAACTAAACTGTTTAAAAAAAAGGTCAGGTCAAAAGTACCATCAACCGACAAGCAAGTATAAAAGCGCTGATGAAAGTAGAGGAAGCAAAAGATGTGTGTAAGAACCGTAGCAAGTGAAAGGAAGTGGTCTTTGCCTACTCCTACGGGAAAAAGGCGTGACTATATGTAAAAAATAAAGTAGTAGTGGGTGGTCACTTTGAGTGTATTTTAAGAATTTTAAAAACCATATTTTGGAGATTCCATCTTCAAATGTAACATATGGCTTAAAAGGATGGTATTTTGAAGACTATTTTGAGCTAGTGAATGAAAAATGTAATGAGTTACATTTAAAGATAATAATCATTAACATAAAAGATATTAATAGAAGAATGTCTTAAAGTAAGCCAATATACAGTGCGTCTATTAAGTAACACATAAATTCATTATTAGCTAAATAGACAGTAAAATGAGAAAATCCAGAAACAGGTCGATTTTTGATTTTAATTAACTATTTTTTATAAGAATAATTTATCATACAGGGTGAATAACCTTTTAGTGATGACGCCAGCAGCAGTCTTTTTTAAATACACCCTCCCTTTTTTTAATTTCTGAATTTCCTTTGCTGAGCTGATTCCAAAAATGTATTTTAAGTTGACTCAAATCGGTATAGGGGAAAAAAACCGCAAAAGTTGTTTGTTATTTTAACTTTGTATCTATCCACTTTTATAAGTAATCCTAGCCGTTCGTCTAAACAAAAAAAGTTACGTATTTCTTGCTATTTGTTTTTTTAATTTGATGTTAAAGACTGTCATAAATATGTAGGCCAATATTCACGTGCCCTACTGCAGCCGATCGGCGACGACGAAATGTTCAGTAATCGTGAGTCTCAAGTACAATCGAAGGAAGAAGTTTACGAATGTGAAGTATATTCAGCCGAATATTTTAGAGGCTAGTCGCCCGCCAAGCTACTTCTGTTGCACTGTAATTCTGAACCTTTCACCATTGTGTAATGAAAGAAGCAGCAATCAGTGCCTTTAGACTAAACCAGACAATAAATCTCAAAGCAGAAAATCGGATTGAACATTTAGATTTAGATTCCCTAGAATCCATGTCTAAGCCGACAGATATCATGCTAGTTAGGTATATATATATACTATAATGACAAAATAAGACAGCTATTTGAAGATCCAAGCTACAAACCTGTTTCCAGAGACCCCACAACATACTGAGAAAAAACTACAAGAACAAAGATACTAGAATCACCCCTGGAGGAAAGCATTAAGAAAAAACGCATTCCTAGGGAGAAATTAAGTCGATGCCCAAAATTCTACAGCCATTCAAAAATTCACAAGAATAGTGTCGCTTTAAAACCTATAGTTAGCGCCTTTAACTCTCCGGGGTGCACAAGCTGGACAAATTCTTAGCTAATACACTCCAAACACTCGTCGAAAAATCAGATTCCTACGTTAAAAACTCCATACACTTCACGGAGATCCTGGATTCTATCGTCTTAGACCTACCGGTTTACGTAATAGATCTCGCAAAACACTGCCCAAAAAATGCATATTCTATGCATAGTGGCCAGATATACCGACAAGTGGATGGAGCAGCAATGGGTTCTTCATTGTCCCCAGCCGTTGCGAACCTATTTATGAATTATTTTGAGAAGAAAGCCATAGAATCAGCAAATCCAAAGCCAAAACTATGGATTAGATATGTGGACGACATATTCATCGTATGGTCTTTTGGAAAAGTAGATCTACTTAAATTTTTGGACCACCTCAACTCTATCCATGCGAGAATTCAATTTACCGTAGAGTTTGAGGAGAACAACCAACTACCTTTTCTAGACGTGATGGTTATGAAGACACAAACTGGACACAGTATACAAAAATCCCACACACACCAACAGATATCTAAACGCCGGATCACACCATCATCCGTCACAAATCCAAGGAGTAGTTAACTCACTGATTTCCAGATCCCTATGTCTTACCGATGATCGCCACAAAACAAAAGAGATAAAAATGATAACCTCAGCTTTAAAACAAAACGGCTATAATTAACGCAGCATAACAAAAGCAATAAAACAGCAAAAACACCCACGACAAAAAAAAAGATAATAGCAACACAGATAGGCCTAGAACTATCTTACCGTACATCCAATGAAACTTTGACAAAATCGGAAGAATCCTTCAAAAATATGACGTCTCCACAGCTTATAAACCTCACCAAACTATAAGATCTATTCTAAGAAACCCCAAACACAAAATTAAACTAGAAAATCAAGGTGTCTACAGCGTGTCATGTGGAAATTGCAATTTAACCTACGTCTGGCAAACTAATCGAAGAATCTCTGCCAGATTAGAAGAACACAAGTTGGCCATTAAAAACAAACAACTAACATCCGCCCACTTTCAACATCAACACGAAACTGGTCACCAAATTAATTTCAACAGATGCAAACAAATAGCTAATATCGAAAATTACAAAACAAGAACAATACGTGAGGCCATTGACATAGAGAAGATGGGGCACCTTAATAAAAGAGACGATGCTTTGCATTTACCATCTACAAGGAAAACCATATTTAAAAAACAAGCGAAACCACAATGTCTGAACACAACCAACATAATACCAAACGAAATTTCGGAGGGGGTGGAGCTAATGCCAACCAATGAGCGCCGTTACAATCTTCGGCGCAAACCTATAAATATCACCTAATTTTACGACAGAAACTCTTAGTCCTTATATATATATATATATATATATATATATATATATATATATATATATATATATATATATATATATATATATATATATAAGTTGTTTAGTTGTAAGTTCTGGTATCTAGTTTTTTGGATGTTTATAGTGAGGCCCCATTCCTTATAAGTTTCTTTTAGTTTGCGGGTCATGTATTCGAGGTATTCTCTGTCACTTGCCAAAACTACCTGGTCAGGTACGACTTGGAAGTGCAGTTTGAAGTGGTCATAAACAACCACCACCAAATTTGCACAGAAAACGGACCTTAACTAGGAAAGGACGCATCAGTGTGGTACACGGATGGATCCAAGATAGAAAAAAGGGTTGTTGTGGGCGTTACAATGCCGAATTTTAGGCTCTTAAAACCGCTTGGTAACACCTCAACCATCTTTCAAGCAGAATTACACCAGATGCTCAGACTACAGATTTATAAGCTTAATGAGCCATGCACTTAAATCATTTTCGGTATTATTCATTCTCAAATATATATATATATATATATATATATATATATATATATATATATATATATATATATATATAAAAATTGAGGAAAACATAAGCAATGTTCAGTTTGGCTTTAGAAGCGGACTTGGAACCCGAGTAGCACTATTTTCCATTCAAATTTTGATACAAAGTACTCGTGACGTAAACTGCAATGTCTATGCATGGTTTATCGATTTAGAAAAAATATTTGACAAAGTCAATAAAGCCTTAGAAGAATTTATAATAAATAGGGGAGTCCGTTAGGGATGTATTTTATCGCCGACGTTATTCAATACGTACTCGAAAATGCTATTCAGGGAAGCTATCAGTGAAATAGAAGAGGGCATAAAAATCAATGCTGAAAGCATTAACAACTTAAGATATACGGATGACACAGTTCTGAAAGCCGATAATGCGGAGGATCTGCAGACACTGATAGACCTTGTAGTGGAAGCCTGTGAAAGATACGGTATGAAACTAAGCTGTAGAAAGACAAAAATCCCTATAGTAAACAAAAACGACGAAATACACCACCAATTTAGAGCGAATAATGAAACTTTGAAAACAGTTGACAAAGTTACGTATGTAGGATGCATCCTGAACAAAGAATGGAGCAAAGAATATGTACCTGAACATTAATATAAGAACACGAGTCTTGAGATGCTATCTATTTTTCACCCTTCTGTTTGTGGAAGCCTGGACTTTGACGGACTAGAAGCCTTCGAAATGTGGTGCTACCGCCGCGTGCTCAGAATTTCATAGATCCATCATGTCACAAACAACACCTTGATACAACTAATCCAGCTGATTTTGCAAGGCAAGATAGAGGGTAAAAGAACTCGGGGGTGCCGACGAACATCATGGCTGAAGAATATCAGATACTGGACAGGAATCACGACCGTACATTTATTCAGAACAGCTGTCAACAAAGTCATATGGACCAATGTGATTGCTAATATCCACAGAGTATAGGCACTAACAGAAGAAGAAGATAGGATGCGGACTCAACAAATGGTATGCAAATTATTTAATGAAATGCACTCAGATCGTGAACTTAAGCCAAATAAAAAGAAAATTAGGACACGTTATGAATTTACCGAGGCAAGGTTGACCTACACTTAATGCAAATATTTAACAAGATTTAATTTTGTCAGCAGTAGACTATTTACACTCTCCAGTGCGGGGATTATCTAGGGATTTGGATATTGAAAAGTCTTAAGATTCAAATACTTTTAGACCACATACCATCCATATAATGTACGTCTCATCCATGAATTGGCTAAAGATGACTGTAATTTCAGGACTAAACTCTGCGAGTACAAAGTGAATCAAAACGATAATAAATTAAATAACTATTTTTGATAACGACTTTTTTTTTGATGAGGCAACGTTTTATTTGAACAGACATATTAACCGGCAAAACACCCTATATTGGTCTAATGAAAATCCAAATTGGATGCAAGAATGCCACACGGAAACACCACAAAAAATTAGCGTACGAGCTGATATTGTAAGAAATACAATTATCCATATCCATATTCTTTCAATAAAAATTTAACAGGTTAATTTTATCGGGATTTTCTGCAAAATACATTAATTCAACCAAGCTCTCTCCTACTATCCAAATTGCCAAAACTTTAGACCGCAAAATTTTAGATCGATGGATTGAAAGAGAAGAACAGTGGAATGGCCCGCTAACTCACCCCATTTTTATGGGGTTATTAAAAATCTAAAGTCTACACTAACAGACCTGACAATATCCGTGACCTAAAAGCTCGAATCAGGCAGGAAATGCAGAACGTAACACCCGCTATGCTACAAAATGTAAAGACGAATTAAATACCAGGTTAAGCTATTATTAAGTGGTCAATAAGGAACATTTACTGTAACTTTTCTTTGGTTTGTTTTTGCTGGAATGTAAGTTTACCGTTTAGTCTTCATCAATTATTTTGTAAAAAATACATTGCCATAAACAACTTGTGCATTTTTGTCCACCCTGTTCCAATTTAAATCAACTTGTGATACATTTTTGAAATTCGCAAATTGAAAAAAATGCGGACGTTTTATTTAAAAAAACTGGTACTGACATCTTAAAGGTTATTTGACTGTTTGATGGATTATTCTTTTAAAAAATAGTAAATAAAAAATTTATTTGTTTCCGGATTTTTTTATATTACCGTTTATTTAGCTAACAATGAATTTATGCGTTACTTTATGGACGCACTGTATAAAAGCCAATATATGTAAGTAGGTACTATAAAGATAAATGTTTAAAGCTGAGTAATGTTATGGTGAAGTAAATAGTTATAACTTCACTCATACAAAAGAGTTAAATTTCTTCACATTTTGCAATTTACCTTTTGCAATAAAATATTTCTTTTTATTGTGTTTATGCAAATGCTTAAAAATCGTAACTCGCATTTGTTTAAATCTTAGGCAATACAAGACTTTCTTCGGAGACGACATCTGGTTAAGTTTAACAGAACAAGCAAAATTTGATAATAAACTACCACAGCCGATAACGGTTAATGAGATAGCAGCTTCTTGGATAACAAAAGACAGATTGCCAGTTGTAACAGTTACAAGAAATTATAAAGACAACACTGCTAATGTATCACAGGTTAGATTCGTGTTTGGATTTAAGTGAAGCTACTAATATTTTTATGGAATACATTTTTTTTTATTTGGTGGATTTGTATATTCCGACTTATTTAAACTTTATGACTGTTTAATTTATTTTGTGATATCTAATGTTTTCAATTTATGTGTCTTTAGATACCTACTTTTGCCTATTATATTACAGACTTCCAAAAAAATCTGAACACCCAGTAAGAGTTGATTAATTTTAATAAAATTTTTAATGATTGTGCGATTAATTAAACTTAAAAAAATATTACATTTCCAAACTAAAATATTAAAAAAAAACAATGTTACTCAATGAGTGGGTTCACGCGGTTTCCTATGCATTTGTTAAATCTTAAAATTATGCTCGAAATTAAATAATTTATGATATCCTGAGAAATGTCATACCATGCTTGAGAGTTCGTTAACAAAAGTCAACTAGGTTATTTGGTGGTTGAGGTTGTTTAGCTCCGTTACCGTCAACTTAGTTATTTCATACCGTTCGGTCCCCTTTCGCCGAGACCGAAATACTTTAGTGGCAGTGTTGACTATGCTTTTTTCTCTATGAGAACCAGAGAGATATAGATATTGTTGGTAAATTAAATCAGGGTCTTTGTACAATAAAAAATAAAGAATATAAATATATTCAAACGTTTTAACACCTATCGACAAGAAACCAAAAATACAAGGTAAATTACATAATCGATTGCTGTTTATATCCCACACATGTTCGATTGGTAAAAAGTCTGAGGAGTGAGAGGGCCATACATGCCTAGTCAGATAATTTTTTTGTAAGTACCTTGCAGTAACTCTTGCTGTATGAGGACGTGTGTTAACTTATTGAAAAAGGGATCGAATGAACCCTCGTAACCATAGCAGTGTAAGTATGTTTCGTATGTAATTACTTGCATTTAAATGGCTGTCAGTAAACACTACAGGTTACCTGTTACCGTATGTTATCGCGCCCCAAAACATTACCCCCCGTGTAAGGGCTGTATGCTATTCCACAGCAAATTCTAAATTTCTACGTTCTCCACGTAGTCGTTTTAAGCCGGGTACTCATTAGTGAGCCGTAACTGTGACTTGCGTGATACATTAACGAGGTTCTAGTGTGTACGAGAAGTTCACATCACTGTGCCACGTCTTTTTGTTCTCTAAAGAGTACTCTGCCAGTGGTCTCTCTACTGGCAAATTATGCCCGAGCTCAGCCGTAGAGGGTAGAAGAAAAAAATTATAAAAGTGAGCCGCGCCACCGACTTGGACGGTTCAAGCCGGAAACCCCTAGGTCTTATAGGCACTAGCAGAGCCACACGATAAACAACAAAAAATTATGGTGAACCAAATAAATAAAATTATAGCTAAAATATATTGAATACTTTACTCACACAACAAATCGAAGTACACAGTTCAATAATAAAATTATAACATATATAGTCAAAAATTAACAGCTATGGTAAATTTTCTTGCTAAAACAAACCAAAAATTTAGAATTTACAACTTTATAAAATAACCATAACGGAAGTAAGAGTAACAGACTTTTCCAAGTTACCAAAAAAGTAAAACATAAATTAACCCATTAATAACACTAATTCAAACGTTTACATAAGGCTGCCAATTTACTCGTTAACCATTTACATAAAGATTTCACTGCCAAAACAATCGAGTTTATTTAAAAATATTTTTACAATGGTTGTCCTTTAAAATATCAAGATTTTAGGATCTTTACAAATAAGTAGGAAGAAAATATATTTTTACTTGGACATAAAGAATTATTGAGAAGGTTATTTTAATCCAAGTTTAGTTTTGGCATATTATCTAATGCAATAAATAGTTTCCAACAATGTATTATATTAATAAACTAAAACAAAACTTAATCGTGGTGTCAAAATAAGTTTCCAACAATGTACTATATTAATAAACTAAAACAAAACTTAATCGTGGTGTCAAAATAAGTCACGGCGTTATATATATTTAAAAATAAATCACTTATAACCTTTGGGTATACGAATTCACAAAGTACTATATTGATAAACTAAAACAAAACTTAATCGTGGTGTCAAAATGAGACACGGCGTTATATATTTAAAAATAAATCACTGATAACCTTTGGGTATACGAATTCACATGTACTCCTGTGGCCTACTCCTGGGGGCGGTTTAATTATGGGGCGGCACCTGCTAATTAACAATCGCTTCCCTCAAATAAATCCCGCTTGCGGATATTTTAACTCGACACCAAAAATCCAAAATATCAACAACGTTGGTAAGATAGAATGGTCAAGTTAAAAATTAAGTGGTTTTTCTTCAAAATCCAATTAAGACGGCCCAAATACAGCCAGATATGAAAGAAATCCCATAGAGGTTCTGCACATGTGCTAATAACACACCGTCCAAACAACTCTCACCAACACCCCACTTCGAAGACTATCACCTAACTTCGACGACTCTCACCCAACGACTCACACTCCGAGGCCGGAAATCAAGAAATGACATGGAATAAACGTCAACTTCTCCAGTCCGTGCTCCATAATCGCCTCGTCCGTGCTGTTAACCAGCCCCATCCATTAATAATCGAATCCTATCACTACTAGGTATGCAACACTATTTACAACGAATGATATATTTAAGTTACAGCAAAATACGGTATGCAACCCTACTTACGAGTAACTAAGGAATACGAAACTATCAGAAGAGACCCAATTAATAATGGAACTGTAGAAGGAAAAAATAGGCACGTGACAACTGTAACTGTATCAACAAGCCGGATCTATCCACAGTTTTGGTTTGTAACTCCACGATGTCGGACGAAGTGACTCTCGCTTGTGCAGCATACATACTTGTAGATGCTTTACTTGATCATAAACGGCCACGAAGATGGTGGAATCATGGAATATATCGGGAAAGAAGTGGTTAATTACAAAAATTTCACGAGAATGACTGCAACTGATTTTGAATATCTAATTAATTTATTTGGGCCCCACTTTTGTTCATTGTACCTTCGATTTTAGCCCAGGCGTCTTCTTTCAAATGTTTTTTGTAATAATCTTTGTCATTATGGTTCCATAGTACACTGTTTTCCTTGTAGGCATCTATTAGCAGAAGACATATATCCTCTAACTATTTACTCATGACCAATAAACGAATAAACAATCGAAAATATTTGATGGTTCGCAGCGGCGGCGGCGTGCAAAATAACACTCATGAGAGCACTACCAGCGCACTTTGATTCGCGGCAAAAAGCGACAAGCGTTGCAGGTTCGCGAACCACGTACACACTATATATTTTTTGGTAACAGTATAGGCCAGTAAAAAAAGAATGTTCACAACGGACGTTTTCACGACATCGATGTTTGCTTTCGATGTTAACACGCGGATGGTTAACATCGATGTTTTGTGTCGATGTTTCAGCACTACTGCGGCATGCTCGATATTTTACGGTACGGTTTTAAAGTATTTTATTCGAGATAGTGACAATGATAAGTACATGTTATCACCTGAGAAAGAACCTGACGTTTAAAGTCTTAACATCCCTAAAAATTCTGATATTTCATACGTTTTAGAAGACCTTCTTGTCGTTTAAGTGTACAATAAGACCAAACACACATGCAGGTAATACGTTAATAAAGTTTTATATTCTTAAGAAGACCGATATCTTGGAGTTTTTTATAAAAAGGCTTCTCACACTTGGAACTTTTTTCAAATGGAAGTAGAGGCATTATTTGCTATCGAGAATACTTTAAAACAATTAAAACTCTTACAAAAGAAAAACTTGTCAGTTCGTTTTAATGTCAGTTTTGACAACAATTTAAGTGTTTTATTATTAAATAAAGGTTAAGTTGTTTATAACACCCTATATTTTTTGTCGTTGAGTAAGTTGTTTCTATTTTTCTCTCTCATTTTTAATTCATTTTTATTAACCTACTACATATTCAAAACCCAACCAGAAGGACTTCTTGGAGATGGGCTTCATTTATCAGGAGGAAAATAATATGAATAAGAAAACAAATGCTAAGCATTTGAGCGAGATTTACTGATACCTTCTCAGGCAAATTCTTAACCTCAAAATTAATTATCATTGGTTTCCAAAATTTTGCGCAGGTGAATAGTGATCTCTTTTTTCCTTTTGTATTCATCTTTTTCTCGCATGGTTGATATGTGACATCTATACCATAAAGTTTATTAACACCTTTGAATAGGTTGCTAACATGGCAAGAATAACAGAACCTCAAAATTAATTTTAATTGCGCATTATGAAAAACATTTCTAGCAACATCAATGTTCTTCCTATTTGTTCATTTTGTATTTTAAAATAACATGTTTATAACTCATGTTTTTACAATGTTATTTATTGTATTTTAACTTATTGAACCAATCATTTTGTCGTCAACCTCGTATTTGTTGTAATTGTACGAATGTTCAAACTTTTACATCTTAAATTTTGTAGTCTCCCTGATGATGAAAATAAACGTATTCGAAAGCTGCTCGGATTTATATAAAAGAGTATCTCAATGACATTGCTTATATATATATATATATATATATATATATATATATATATATATATATATATATATATATATATGATGAAATATCGATCCGGGATTGCATCCGTTTGTTAGTTAAAAACCGTTTGGTTTTTGGCAGAAGTTTCGCCAAGATCTCACTTGGCATTTTCAATGCGTAGTCTTCGCTGGTCGGCTAAGGACTAAAAGTTTCTGTCATCAAATCATTCAACATCAACACGAAAATGGTCACCAAATTAATTTCAACAGATGCAAACAAATAGCTAATATCGGAAATTACAAAACAAGAACAATACGTGAGGCCATTGACATAGAGAAGATGGGGCGAAACCACAACGTCTGAACACAACCGACATAATACCAAACGAAATTTCGGAGGGGGTGGAGCTAATGCCAACCAATGAGCGCCGTTACAATCTTCGGCGCAAACCTATAAATATCACCTGATTTGATGACAGAAACTTTCAGTCCTTAGCCGACCAGCAAAATGCCAAGTGAGATCTTGACCAAACGGTTTTTAACTAACAAACGGATACAATCCCGGATCGATATTTCATCACATTTCACCATCCGTGAATCACTATATTTATTTATTTATTTATATTTCGGGTAACAATATGCAAATTGTTACCCGAAATAGGGTATTATACACGATTATGTATCAGATGTAATTCAATGCCTGTCGCGGGATATAGCCAGAGGAGTAGTTGTTTTTAGATACATAATCGACCCACATGAACCTCTCTCTCTTGTCCTTTTACTCTCGAGAGAGTATGGTGACATCATGTCTCAATTGCTCGGATCGTAGTTCTCCATCCTTCTCTGTCTTGAGCTGCAAGAGAAGCTTTTTGCAGACCGTGACCATTTCTTTGGTTTGGTCAACCCAGCGTGTCGGAGACCTTCTTCTTGGTCGTTTACCAAGTTTTTCCAGCCCATTCGTTCTTCTTGAAATGTGTCCAAAATCCCGTAGGTATGATTGGTTTATCCTGGTTGATAGCCTCGTGGTTATTTTTAGTTTTTTAAGAATTAACATGTTAGTACGGTGTTCTGTGAATAATATTCACAGCATTCTTTTGTATGCACACATTTTAAAAGCATCTATTATTCTTCGATTGGCCATTTTTAAAGTCCAGGTCTCAGAGGCATATGTGGCAATAGAAAAGATCAAGGAGTTTAATCATTTGTTTGTTGCGTTGAGATATTGCAGAGTATTTCCATATTCGAATTAGTTTTATTGTTGAGTTACGTGCTATGGCCAGTCTGCGTTTAATTTCTCCATCACAGCCGCCTTTGTTTGTGATAAGTGATCCTAAATAGATAAATTTCTCAATCACTTCAAAACCATCGATCTGACTAACATTGGCAGGGTTGCGGTCTATTATTATAATTTTTGTCTTCTTTTTGTTCAACGTAAGACCATGTTCTCTGCTGATCCTGTCCAATTTTCTCATGAATTCCGTGAGTACTTCTTCCGAACGAGCTAATATTAAGGTGTCATCTGCATATCTAAGATTAGTAATTCCTTTTCCTCCTATGGTTAATCCCCCCCGCCAGCATTTCAGAACTTTTCTCATTATATACTCTCCGTATATATTGAAGAGTATCGGTGACACAATACAGCCCTGTCTTACACCGCACTTTGGACTAAAAGACTTAGATAACGTGTTGTTAACTTTCAACTTCCCGCAGCTGTTGTATAGATTTTAAGCAAAATAATGATATGTTTTGGTACTCCCATGTTTTCCAAGATAAGCCACAAATTCTTCCATTTTACGCATTCGAGTGCCTTGCTGTAGTCGACAATATATAGGTGACAGACAGTGAAATTAGCTGGTTTTTTAAAAAATCATATATATATATATATCACATATATACATTTTTCACATCCATTCACGCTGTCCAAAAATGTTTATAGTTTACTATAATAATATTATAGTTTTCTATAAAATTTTGCATATATATATATATATATATATATATATATATATATATATATATAAATATATATATAGTGAAGTACACAGAGCTTTTTTTACTTCTGGTGTTTAGATATTAAAAGATGAAGGCAAGACCCACTATTTAAAAAAATATTTATCACAATATTTTAAAGTCTAAAGGTAAAAACTGTTTCTATTCTCCCCATTTTACGGTACTAAATATAATATAAATGTAAACTTTGTTTTCACGCCCGTAATAACAAACTTTGACAGCTATAATTTAGGACCTTACTTGCCAACTGGTTAGAACAAAAACCTCACTGACCGTGCTGTGGAAATTCTAAATTCTGCCTTGTAAATTCGTAATTCTGTAATTCTAATTATTGTTTTGTAAACGGAGACGGCGTCTAGACACAATGACATAAATAATTAAGCATAACTCGCTGCAAATACATTGCTTTAATTTAAATAAAATTTAAATGTAAAAAGATACTTTTTGTTAAAACAAAATTAAAAAAGCGTTAACCTGTTAGCATTTTTTTCCCATGTTATCACTTCTTAGTAGAGTCTAAGTATAGAAAATTTTAGTGCAATTGATCGGCTCTTTCTGAGTGTTCGAATTTTTTTAAAAATCCGTTTATTGCTGCTCATTATTAATCTATAAGCATTATTTTTTTTATCTATCTGTAATTATTTGAGTCTGAGATGCTAAAAATTTACAATCCTGATCATTTTTTTAGTTTAAATTGTTCATAATATCCTTCAACAATAAATTTTAATTTACTCAAGTCAATTTATTTTTAACGTTTGCAATTTTTAAGAGAGTGTACTTAAGGGAACGTCCTCACGATGTACCAGACCAAGATAAATTTTTATGGTGGATTCCAATTGTATTAGTCAAACAGAATCACGTCAATTTTGGAAATTCAACTCCGTTTACATGGATGAGACGAGAAAGGGAAATTAAATTGAGTAATATGCCTGGAAAAGACTTATTTATTATAGTCAATCCCGAAGAAATTGGTAGGTGGAATTTTCCAAAATGAAAATCGTAATATTATCGTTGTAGAATATTGTTTTTCTTTTATCTTAATTGAAACTGCGAGTTTCAATGCCTGTTTAGCTAGTAGAAACAAGGCAATTTCAGACCAATGCAGACAGAAAACGATCGATTTCTTTTCGACAGAAAGAAACAGACCAGTTTTTGACAGCTGAAGGAAATTGCAATCATTTTAAAGCTTTTAGTACTACTTTTTGTGTATTGTGAACCTTTAAATAATTATTATTACAAACATCAACAATTAAAATAGGCGTTTAATAATATATTATGGGGACTAAAAATCAATGTGAAAAAAACTAAATTTATGGTTGTTAGCAAAATGAATGTTGGCCCGAAAAGAATAACACTTGATGGCGAGAATATAGAAAAAGTTCAGCACTTTAAATATCTTGGAAGCTGGATCAATCAGTCGATGGATCCAGACGAAAAAATCAAGGCTAGAATAGAAATAGCTAGAAGATCATTTCTAAATCTCAAGCCGCTACTCTGTGCCAAGCAACTTAACATTCATCTGCGGGGAAGGTTTACCAAGTGTTATATATGGTCTATTCTGTTGTACTCTTGCGAAACATGGACGCTTCACCAAAAAATTATTTAGCGCATTGGTGCATTCGAGATGTGGCTGTACAGAAGGATGCTCAAAATTCCGTAGACAAGCCGAACTACCAACGAGAATGTACTCATCCAAATTGGGCACGATAGAGAGCTCTTAACTACCATCAAGCGCCGCAAACTGGAATACTTGGGACATGTAATGCTTGGACCACGTTATAGTCTGCATCAGCTTATTCTGAATGGCAAGATCGAGGGGAAAAAATGGATAGGCCGCAAAAAGCTATCCTGGCTTCGAAATCTCCGAGAATGGACAGGTTTAACTGCTGAGGAACTTCTCCAGGCAGCTCAAGATAGAGATAGATACAAAGAAGTAGTCAATATGGGAGTCATCAACGCTTGAGAAAGCAAGACACTGTAAGAAGAAGAAGAGATGTAATAATAGCTATTAATATACAGGCA
This sequence comes from Agelastica alni, assembly GCA_950111635.1. NCBI lineage: Eukaryota > Metazoa > Arthropoda > Insecta > Coleoptera > Chrysomelidae > Agelastica > Agelastica alni. The sequence goes on along the minus strand of OX467712.1, from coordinate 52,991,292 downwards.
TGAGTTAAGTTACGACACTAGTCGTAGGCGAGTGTCGTAAACCATGTGCCATTACGTTGCATATATTATTTTTTCTACGACCGATAAGTAATAAAATAAAAACAAGAATTCACTTCAAACTACGTATCCATAATGTAATCGTGCGTATTTTAAAATGTTAGTTTGATAGTTTATATTCAGCATCAATTTTAATCTGAAATAGTGTGTCCATAAAGTTGTAGATTTAAGTTTATTCGTTAGTTCTTCAAAATATACATTTTCCGAAAAAGATTAAATATCTTTTGTAATTCTCCAGTCCATGAATTGTCTAAATAATTTGTCATAGATTTTTTTTTATTTTGTTGGAACTTAAATTTTACAGATACTTTTTGCTTTATCAGAAATGTCTGAAGGTGTACCAGATAATTCTTCGCTACTCGAAATGATTATACTTATAGGTACTTTTGACGCGTGGTGATTGAATGTCGATAAATTTAAATGTCAAACAAGTATGTGGAAACATACCACTTGATTATACCCGAGAACGTGCCAACTAAAGTTTTATTTAGTTCAATTTGTTAATATCAAGGTTGACCACTGCGACCCTTGATGGATCTATTGTAGCCTACCCTTAGAAGTTGCAGTTCACCGCACAATTCAGTTTTTCTCGCGCGAAGCTCATGGTTGTAAAAGGTGATTTTCTGGTAGGTTCTAAGTTGGTGAAACCAAATATATTAAAACTTATTCTTTCTAACTAAGGGTTTGAACATATTATGTGTTCAGCAGCAAAACCAACAGTACGTTGTTGTTGTAAAATCAAACCTTCACTTCACATTTAACCTTCACATAGTATTTCCACTATGTTTGGATCTTTGGAATTTTGTATGGCGCTAGCATCGCCACCTTGCGAAGGTATCCATTTTACTCCCCCCCGCATCATTAGCATTCCAAGCTCAAGACACTATACGTCTTCCATTTTGTTGCAATTTGTTACCACGTTTTAATTCACATGTTCAAGACATTTTTGTCTTCCGTTATATGTTTTGTTACAATTAGTTAGCTGCCAATAGTGTTTAGTTACCTAATGCTGAAAATAAATTAAAATCTTTCATTTGTCTTGCAAAATAGTGAACTTTCAAAAAATGATATTTTAGCCAAATTTTGTATAAATTTGGACAAACAATAAATTCAATTTCGACGTAAACTCAATGGCGCTTGAAGATCTGAACATCGGAATCTACAAGACTTTATCGTCGGGGAAAGTCGATTTTATGTTTGCGGGTTGGTTGTTATATTTTTGAATTGTTTCTCTGTTAATTGCAAGTCTCCGAGTCAATTAACAAATACATTCCGCTTTTCAGAGGATTAACTGATGCTGAGCCAACTTACGACTTGTTTAATTTAATTAATGTATTACTTTGGCTACAGAGTCAACATATAAGTATTTTTTAAAAGTATGCGATACTTTTTGTGCTAAGTGTATTTAACGTCTTTCCTAAATGAAATAATTAATGACCATTTTTTTAAGGGCCCTTTCCTGTAAATTATGATCTTCAAAATTGGAATTTATTAGCCAAGTATTTGTGCACAGAAAATCGGCAAAAGATCCCAGTATATACCAGAGCAAAACTTCTCCACGATGCATGGAATCTTGCTTACGCCGGTGATCTTAGTTTCGCTACCGCATTAAACATGACTTTCTTTTTAAAGCAAGAAAGGGAACATTTAGTTTGGGATCCTGTTTTTACTCTTATTGATCACATTGGAAGACATATTGATAGCTCCGCCGTACACAAAAAATTTCAGGTAAAGATTTTTTAATTTTATTTTTTTAAATTAACAACAAAGTTTTCTTTTAAAATCGTATTTATTTCAGACCTACGTTCGGCTCCTTTTAACACCTCTTTACGTAGAACTAGGAAACGACCCGCAAGAAGGAGATAGCGAAGGAAAAACACACTTGAGAAGTTCATCGAAGGTTTTTTTATGCCAAGCAGGCTACAAACCATGTATAGAGGAGGCTCAAGCTGCTTTTAAAAAATGGATGGAGTCTGATGATCCTGATGAAGGAAATCCGTAAGTTATCAGATATCTTTACATGTTACGTTGGTATATGTTTAAACAGTAAACAATTGTTTATTTGTACGTCACTAGTATAAGACGATTTTATGTAGAGATAATTTAATAAATAAACTACAAGTACACGTTCAAAAATACCTGAGAACAACAATCGACAATTGACTACATCGTAACTAACAGGTTTGTACACCCGACACAAATACAGGATATAAGAACCCTAAATTCGGCTGATGTGGGAAGTGATCACAGCTTACTACTAGAAAAAATTAAAATAGGGATGAAAGTGAAAAATAAGGCAGAATTAGAACCGGGGACACAAACACAAAAAATACGTATCAAAAACGATTACAGGAAAAAGTTGACAAGAACCCAATAAGCGAAGCCGAAGAAGTGAATGAAAGTTGGGAGAAACTAAAACGGAACATTATAGAAGCTGCAACAGAAGCTTTTGGCACCCGAAATATAAAACAACAAAAACACGGCCCCAATAAAACCTCATGGTTCTGTAACGAAGTCAAAGAACAATGCATCAAAAAAGAAAGGCTTATTTAAAATACATGACAACTAAAACGCCTGAAGCCTATAATGATTATAAGAGAGGACGAAATGCCACCTACACACTAGTAAGAAAAATAAAAAAACAGTATTGGGAATCCTTCTCAAGAAAAATGGAAAATGACTTTTATGGCCTCCAAAAACAGATGTGGAGATTCATCAGACGCCAGAGAAAAAAAGCAAGTAAATTTATTAGCACATACCACATAACGAAAGAAACTTGGATGCTGTATCTTAAAGAACTATATAAAAAAGAAGATACGAAAAGCATACCGGACACCCCAGAAATCGCAACTAACGAAGTAACTGAAATTGAAGAAAAGGATAAAGAAACGGCATTAATAAAAATTAAGAGCAGAAAAAGTCCAGGCCCAGACGGTATTTCAAATGAACTTCTTAAATACGGCGGGAGAAGCCTAAAACAGCAGCTAAAAGGAGACAAAAAGATACCTGCAAATTACCGAGGCATAAAACTTCTAAGTACAACCTTAAAGCTAGTAATAAAGATTATAACAAATAAAATAAATGAACTCACCACATTGGGCGATGAACAACAATGATTCAGATCAGAAAGATCTTGTACAGATGCGATATTTGTCCTGCGGCAAATAACTAAAAAATCCATTGAGTATAACAATCCAGCCTACATGTGTTTTATAGAACTGGAAAAGGCGTTTGACCGAATACAACTGGAGGACGTGGTACACCTTCTATACAACAGACAAATCCCATACAACATCATAAAAACCATCGAAAATATTTACCAGAGAAACAAAATACAGGCCAAAATTAATGGCACAACTACCGAAGAAATTCCAGTAAATAGTGGTATTCGACAAGGAGATTCTCTTAGCCCCTTATTGTTCAACATCGTTATGGACGTAATAATAAAAAGCACTCGTAACCTGAAAGGGTATAAAATGGGGAACAAAGACGTCAAAATTCTATGCCTTGCCGATGATGCTGATTGCAGAAAACGAAGATGACCTACAGAGATTACTATTTAAATTCAGCACAACGGCAAAAAGTCTAAAAATGAAGATATCTGCAGCAAAGACGAAATACATGACAACTTCAAAAACACCTATTAGATGCAAACTGGCTGTGGATGACAAAATTATACAACAGGAGATAAAATTTAAATACCTAGGCACAGAAATATCAGGATACGGTGACATCGAGACAAAGGTAAGAAACCAAGAGGCAAAAGCAGCACGAACCTCAGCTTACCTGAACGATACAATCCTCCGAAACAAATAAACCGGAATCGAGACCAAATCCCGAATCTACAAGGCGGTCATCCGACCTATATTAACATACACAGCGGAAAGTAGACCAGATACATCGAACACAAAGAGAATATTAGAAACCACCGAAATGAAAATAGTGCGCAGGATCGCTGGAAAAACACTTTTTGACAGGAAGAGAAGCGAGGGCATTAGAAGAACATGTAAAATAGACAATGTAAATGAATGGATACTGGGAAGAAAGAGAGAGTGGAACGAACACATAGACCGGATGAATGACGACAAAATGGTCAAAATAACTAGAGACAAGTCGCCCTTAGGGCGTCAAAGCGTTGGAAGACCCTGCAAGAGATGGAGCTACAGCCTTTCTAACAATTGAACGGCAGAGGATACGAAGAAAAACAAGCAAATTGCTTACATTAAAGAAGGAAGAAGAAGAAGATAATTTACTAATGAAATGCACACTTGTAAAATCCCTACTTTGTCACGACAGTAGCGCTACATCGAATAACGATATAAATCGAATTGCTTAGCATTAGCATATCTTGAATATTTTGTAATGGTTATAAAATATTTTCTGTCAAAAAATATATTAATTTTCTTTTTTGTACTCACTAGTCTGCCTTAGGTTCTAATAACTTAACTACACTTATAAATATTAATACATTATTATATATAAACATCTATTTATACCCTTGGTACATAAATAACTATTCCGAACCAGTATTGGGAAGTAGTCACTATTTTATGTTCATATGTATTGTTTTATTGTTTCTAATGTTGTATCGTTAGCAATAATTTTTGTTATTATTGTAGAGTAGCCAATCAATATATTTGCCCAGTATTCAAATGGGGTACGATGAAAGAATGGGAATTCGGTTTGGATCGTGTTATCAAGTTTCCATCGACCAGAATACCAAGTGAACGCACATACCTGTTGAAAACATTAGCTGGGTGTCCCAATGATTCTCAAAAAATTGATCGATTACTCAAAATCACGGTTTTGGAGCAAAATGGTAATTTTACTGATAACGACATCTACCTAATATTTAGCATGTTAACAGGTGGAGCTAATGGATACACCAGTTTATTTAACTTTCTCAGGAAGAATTGGAACACAATCAAAATCAGGTAAATAACTATCAAATTAAATAACCCAAAAACTCATTATCTAGGGCGACTACTAAAATTTAACGTTTATATTAGCAAATATACTAAAAAAATTTTACACCACAGCATTAGTATATTGTGTGACTAGGGGTGAAACAAGAGGGTTTCAGACTAGGGTAATGTTGCCTGCCCGAGCGAAGCGAGGGCTGGCATTACCCGGGTAGTTTTCCAATTACAGCACAAGAGCGCATTGTGCTGCATAATGCTCAATATAGGGTGTTCCAACTACAGCAATGCCTCGCTCAATCGGGCACTTTGAAAAGTACTGCTTTAGCGTGATGCGCGGCGGATACCAACTTAGTAGAATAAAATGTAAGATGTTTTTTTCCTTTAAGTTGGCGTTAATAAAAATTTTATTTACAATGTTGTTTATAATTTTTTATTCCTTTCGAAGTTATCTTTAAAAAAAAATAAAAAGTGAATTAAAACTGTGTTAAAAAATATGTATGGATGTAGGTACGACATCGGCTACTTTATTTTTTTTCCCATTCTGCAAATGTAGATAAAGTGTCATTTTCATAACAAAAACTCTTAACAAATTTATTTAACAGGAATATATTTTTGTTAGCATTGCAAAAATTATCGACTAATTGTTATATACAACTTTATGTCTACATTTGTAATTCCCAAGTCAATAAATATTTTTTTCTCCCAACACTGAGCCTAGTGCACTCTGCTGATAGACTTAAAAACTAATGGATGTTCCAATTAAACATCAGAACACTACGACATTGTGCGACACTGAGTCGCATTATGCTCGGTAGTTGGAAAACAGTGCCGACTTCTAAAATCGGGGTTTATTCCGCGTCACACACTATATTTTTCATATAATCTAAAAATAGTACTTTTAATGTCTGGATCCAACCAGAACTAGGCAATTTCTGACTAATAAAAATTATGATACGAGGGCGGTTTGATAAGTCAGTGACTTTTTGAATAAAACAAATTTTTTTCCGCAAATAAACATTTTATTTTTCTACATAATTACCTTTTAGCTGAATACATTTAGTCCAGAGTTTTTCAAATTCAAATTCAAATCTGTTTAAAAGCTTTGAATAATATTCGCCGGTGATCGTTTTACCTTTCTTGAGGTAATCGATGTGAATGACACCGCGTACATCCCAAAAAACTGTGGCCATGACCTTGTTGGCTGACAGACTCTGTTTTGCCTTCTTTGGTCCACGTTCACCCCGAGCAACCCACTGTTTCGATTGTTACTTGGTCTCTGGCGTGTTGTGATGGATCCATGTTTCATCCACGGTAACAAAACGGCGCAAAAATTCGTCCGGATTACGGCTGAACATCGCTAAACACTCTTTTGAAGTGGTCACACGATTACGCTTATGGTCGAGTGTGAGCAATCGCGGCACCCACCTCGCAGAGAGTTTTTTCATGTCCAAATATTCGTGTAAAATATGATGTACCCGTTCAGTTGAGATACCTACCTACAGCATGAGCCAACTCACGCACTTTCATTCACCGATCATCCAATATCATTTCATGGATTTTATCGACGATTTCCGGCGTGATCACTTCTTTTGGGCGACCTGGACGTTTGGCGTCACTAGTGCTGGTACGACCACAACGGAACTCTGTAAACCACTTCTTAACCATTGAAATTGATGGTGCCGAGTCCTTTGTAGTATTTATCAAGTCTTTCCTTAGTTTCAGTGATGGATTTTTTACGTAAAAAGTAATGCTTAATCAGCACACGAAATTCACTTTTTTCCATTTTCGTAAAAATTCACGCGGTTGTCTGCTTTGAACGGCTATCAAACACCAACTGGACGACGTAGCTTGCTCAAAATTAGAAAGTTGCCCACTGATAGATTATAGTTGACGGCAGCACTGTTGCATTTGGAGTAACTGCGCGGGAAATTCAAAAAGTCACTGACTTATCAAACTGCCCTCGTATTAATATGTATTGAGAAAATTGATACCTAACTATAATTATAAAAATTAGTGATTTATTTTTTATTAAACAAACGGTGCATATTCTGCAGCTTGATCCACGAAATAACTCCTTAATACTTCTTTAGACCATAATGTAGCTGCTTCGGATTCTTTCCAATTAACAAATTTGTCGTAAACACTTTAGATTGTTCTGGTAATAAATCCAAAGTTGCAGCTTTTGCTCTTTTAATTTGATGGGGCGTACTTTCAAATATAGTTTCCATATTTATTTAATCCTTATTAATTGTTTTCTTATTTATTTTAGTCGCAAAAATATAATATCTGTCAGTTAAGTAAATGGTTAGAATCACAGAAATAAAGGCTTAAAAGTAAAGCTGCAACTTCATTGTGCGGGCAAAAAATCATCGGTTTCTACCCTTAGGATTTTACTGAATTGGTTCTGCCCGGCAACAGTCGCATTAGTATGAATTTAGCTAGTTTCGGTTGGCTCAACGGGCATTGAAACTCGCATTTTCAATGCAGGTTATATGAAATAAACATTTGCTCTTAAAAAAGGCCTAATTTTGATAAAATAAACGTTGAAATAAATAGCAGCTTTAGGTTCTTTATGATTATTTTGGTAAAAAAGCCTTGATCTCCAGTATTTTTCGTTAAACTTCTGTATCGTTTAAAATTGAAGGAGAAAGAATGGAACAAGTAAATGAGTTTGTATACTTGGGTTCGAAGTTTACGAGAGGCGGAAATTATAACTGTGATATTGAGTGAATGGTGTTGAAATCAAATAAATGGCGTCCTACATAACTTCATGAGCAGCCATAACGTGTCAAGAAGTGCTGCTCCCTTCACACATGTACACATTAGTAGGCTTAAATTTGGCCATGCTTAATATCCTGCCCACCTCAGTAGAATAAATGTAGTGGATTCAAACTTATGCGACAGTTGCAATTGTACATGTAATTTGAATCACATTCTCTTAACATGTAAAAAATATACCCGGCATAGAGAAGAAATGTATAGGAAACTAAAAAAATCCATATTCTTCCTCCTTTTAACTTAATGCACCTCCTACCATTAAAAAAGATGCCAGTATAAAACATGTTTCTCGAAGGTGCAAACACAAGCTGCCCTCCGTATACATAACAAAATCGTTGAGCAGGTATCATCCTTCAGATATCTAGGGGCACTAGTGTGTAGTAATTGCGATTCGACGAAGGAGGTACTATCAAGAATTGAACAGGCCAGGAGGAAATTTATCGACATGAAGAACTTCTTTATTAGGCGTGACCTAGACTTAGGTCTTAGAATCCGAATGCTACGCTGCTACGTGTTCTCAATCTTCCTGTACGACTGCGAAAGCTGGACCCTAAAACTCTCGCTAGAAACCCTACTAAGGTATATTGGACATATAATGAGAGGAGACAGATATAAAATACTTCGGTTAATCATCAAGGGAAAGATTCAGGGGAAAAGATCAATAGGAAGAAGATAGAATTCCTGGCTCAAGGACCTACGCCGATGGCTCAGTAAAACATCATCCGAAATCTTCAGAGCAGCTGTGTCACGAGTAATTATTGCCAGTTGAATCGCCAACCTTCGAAGGGAGACGGCACAATGAGAAGAAGAATACAACATGTTACTGACATTCATCAAAGCATGCGATCTAAAACTGTAGTATTAGCTAGCTGTAAGTAAACCCTTTGTTATCTAACCAGGAGTAAACATTTCCTAACCGAGCCGTGGTCTACCTTTTCTGTGAGTTAGTCACCCTGAATGACCCCTGGGTGTGAAAAGTATAGCCTTATCCCATCCAAGTTAACTAATATTAGTACTATAGTTACTGGCTAAATGGAAATTACGTCATCCCTCGGCCATATAAATAAAAAAAAAAATCTGCATTCGAGCTTTTTAAACCATTTAAACCATTACCAAATTGGCCCAAATTTCTTATTTTAGGTTCGCAGACAAACCTCATTTATGGAACAGTCTTGTGACCTCTGCAACAACAGTTTTCAAAACACAAGAAGGATTGGACATGGTTTCGGAACTATATGTCGAAAGACAAAGCGAATTCGGAACAGCAGATTTCGTAATAGAAAAAGCTTTGAGGAATATTAAGGAAGAGACAAAATGGAGTAACGAGAATTTACCAGTTATCGAGGCATGGCTAGATCAATACATCAAAGATAATGAAGTGAATGGCACATACCAAGGGTAAATTTAATGATGAATAAATGAACATTATTTTTATAGTACCTATACAATTTAGCTTAAAATAATTAGCGACAGTGTATTTGTCAGAATAATATGGTTTAAATGAAAGAATTAAATTCATTATTTCCTGAATCGGTAAAAAAACATCCTAAAATGACAGATTTTCATATTTAGCACTTGGTACACAAATTAGATTGGGAGCGAAATCGACTGTTGGCAAAAAGTAGTTATGTTGCTCCTCTGCGCAACGTATTCGCGCATCTAGTCAGTCTTCCGTCCGACCCAAAATACTTTTGTTCCGTTAAATTTTGTAGTAATTTTAGCATATTTTGAGACCGTAAATTGAATAAAGTTCAAAAAATATGGGTGGGTGCCAGGAGACGTGGGTAAAGATAGCAACGAAAATGCAGATGCATTGGCAAGGCTGGATTCTGTAGACCTGCTGCTGGGGTCTGAACCCGGTATGGGTACAACAAAATCTGCTATCAGGAAAAAGGCTAATCTGGCAGCAAAATTGAAACTGGATAGAAACCTATAGCCTGAGGCACAACAAGAGAATAATGGGGCAACCAAACCTTTCACTTGCTACTCAGGCTGGACAGGAAAAAGCTCAGGATGTTAACAGGGCTCGTTACGGGACATTGTTGTCTAAGAAAACATCTGCATAACATTGAAATCATTTCAAAGAACCCAATATGGAGACTATAATACGATGGGGAGCAGTGGCGTGTCGTGGGGTTTAAGTTTAGAGGGGCGCACCAGGGGAATGGGTTGGGCCAGCGGTATAAAAATTAATGGCGCCGCAGACGAAAATGTTTGCAGTAAGTAGTCACTGTTACACTGTTATATAAGTGGGAAAAAGAAGGAACAACATATTTACGCAGATTAAAGTAAACAAAATGGGTAGGTTTTTTTTAAAAGTGAAATCCGCTCTGCAGTCCTTCATGAAAATGAATTTTTCTATCATCAAAACTATTATTTAGTGCACTTAATTTTGATTTATGAACATTATAGCATTATAGCATTTATTGTTGTTATGGTATTTCGCAAAAATGTTTTTATGTGTTTAAGCGTCGAAAAAGCTTCGGCTGTTTTTAATATTTTTGATGTTTCGATAAATGTTTCACTAAGGTTATTCTCCACAATAAATAAAATAAGATTTATACGCTACAATAATTCAGATAGCGTTTCGCACAATGTTGCCAGATCACTCCTTACAATTAAATCAGCTGGTCGAAGTTGGTTGATAATAGGTACTTTAAATAATTATATTTTTAAAACTAAACGGAGAAGTGTTAAGTTTATTTATAAATATTATAAATATATTAAGAAAATATTTTTTTATATTATCATAGTTTTTTTATTAAATTATGTCGAGTAATTGTCTTGAAATAACAGCAAATAGTTTGGTAGACTCGAAATTTTACATGCATTATACGGGAATTGACTTTAAAAAATGTGAACTTTGACATCAATATCTCGCGTTCAAGACGGTCAAAAATTCTAAAATTGTAAAATTAGATAGCAAATATTAGACATAAGCTGTAAAAAAAATGATAAAATCTGTCAAATCTGTGCCATATCAAGTCCCCCTAACGTTGGCAATTACATTGGCGAGTTGTTCGCGGTTTTCGGCTAATCTGAATAGTTGTTCGGCACTGCGTATTCCTGTCCAATCGCGAATGTTTTTAAGCCATGACATCTGTTTTCTTCCAATTTCTCGGCTGCCTTAGATTTTGCCCTTCATTATAAGTTGAAGCACCCTGTATCGGTCTCCTGTGAGAATATGCCCCAGGTATGATATCATTCTGATCTTTATAGTGACAAATAATTCACGAACCGCATTTGCACTATTTAACACTACTTCGTTGGTCTGCCTAGCTGTCCAGGGTATTCGGAGCATTCTTCTATGTAATCTCATCTCAAACGCTTCCAGGCGATTGATTGTAGCAGCCTTTAGAGTCCAGGTCTTAGCTCCATATAACAACAATGACCAAATATAACATTTTATCATTCTTAGGCGTAACTTTAGGTTTAGGTTGTCGTTATAGAAGAATGCTTTCATTTTCAGAAAAGTCGTGCGAGCGGTCTCAATTTTGCACTTAATTTTTTTATCTGGATATAGTTGTTCCGTGATATAGAAACCAAGATATTTGAATCTCTCAATGTTTTATTGGTCTATCTGTAGAAAAGCATCGGCGTGCGGTTGGCGACTGAATATCATAAATTTTGTCTTAGTGACATTCATTTTCAGACCCATTTCTCTTCCTGTCGTGTTTACATAGTCCAACAATTCTTGAAGGCCCTGAATATTATTGCTCAAGATGGCCGTGTCGTAGGCATATCGAATATTATTAATCAGTTCCCCGTTGATCTTTACTCCAAGGTTTTTATCTTGCAAAGCCTGTTTAAAGATTATATCCGAGTAGATGTTGAATAATAGTGGGGACAGAATGCATGCCTGTCTGACGCCTCGTTGGATGATACACTCATCGGTCAGTCTTCCATCAATACGGGTTACTGCTTTTTGCTTCCAATACAAGTTCTCTATAATTCTCAGATCTCTACCATCGATTCCCACGTTTCTTAACATGTTTATTAGTGTTCCATGTTGTACCTTTTTCATAATCTATGAAACATACATAAACATCCTTGCGCTGGTCACGGCACTTTTGGAGAAGTATGTTTAAGGCAAAAAGTGCCTCCCGGGTGTCTAGTGCATTCCTGAAGCCAAACTGAGTCTCATTTACTTGCCGTTGGTTTTGTGAGTCCATATTTTATTTCCATAACCAATCAATATTAGAAATTTAATTATTTTGATGTCAGTAAGCTTCTTGTGGTTAAATACACAGATTTTTTTAAATGTATGTCCACTAAGTTACTAATACCCACATGAAAAAAAAGTAAAATATTTTTAGAAAAGGCCTAAACATTTTATTTTCAGTGACGGCTTTTACCACATTTACTTTTTGGTATGAGGCATGAGATGTTCAAAAATATTTACATAAAAAAAATGATTGTAGTAAGTTATCCGTATATGCACAAAAGATCTGATGGGTCCAAAGTGCTTGAGAGGTAGCATAGCCTTTACACTTCCCCTGCAATCTACAAATTATCCGTAATATTATTGTGGATTTTTTTGATAATATAAAAAACTTAACTACCAAAAGTCATCGACATGATTAAAAAGTTGATTAAAAAATCCTTTTAAATGAGATATCACATGACTCTCATTTCTATCCAAAAAAATCACGCTCATGTACATAACGTAATGCATACAAAGAATAAAATAAAAAACGGCGGATTTTTCTGATTAACGAAATAATGGATTTATTCCCTTCTTTTGGACTGTACTGTATATTTCTTATTTTATTTTATGAATATGTATTTTTCTGTAAATGTTCATTATTATTTTTAAATTATAATATTAAATACGTTTTCTTATTTATAAGTGAAAAAAGTTACTTCTATAAGACCTATTTGATATGAGACTTAGTCTCATATTCATTTAGTTTTGTAAATTGTTAATGGTTGTATATCCGTCTTTTGATGTTTAATTAAGTTAGGTTTAAGGAATTATTTTTTAATTAAAATATTTTTTATTATCCGTTAATTATTTATTTATTATTAACCACAGGTTCTTCCCTTTTTAGATATGATGTATAATACAAATACGTACTTATACCAAATATAGACTAAAAGAAAACAATGAAATGTAATGCACGTATCTATGTGATTGATAAATAAAACAAAACTTATGTTAAGTTCATAAAGAACTTTTAATTATAATAGCATTTTTTTAAGGCTTTCGACTTTTTATGTCATCTTTAATGCTAACCTAAAAGTAGGTGATATTGAGCAACGGTGATAATGCTTTATTTAATAATATTGATACGATTTTTAGTTCTATCTTGGGTTCAGCGATTAAAACTTTCGATCCAATTGCAAAACAATGTTTATTTCAATACAATAACTTCTATTTTTATTAACCACTTAGATATTCACTTATCTATACAACTTTTACAACTCTATATAACTATTTACATTCAATAATTCGTAAACACATAAGATAATACTGTTTTTGTTATTTTTTTTTTTTTTTTTGTTTTACAAGAGGAAAATCTTTTATAGACACTCAGCGCTTTCACTGCTCTGAAAAGAGCGAGTTTCGGCGCTGAATAGTGTGGGACTCATTGACCGCTCGGTCAACGCTACCCACTAAAAAACTCTTGAGTGTGTTTTTTTGGGCTATTGTCCCTTGGGAGGGGACAATCTTACCCCTTGTGTGGTGTTGAATTTAAGTGAGTGTTGTGTGTGTATGTTGTGTTACGTGTAAAAACGGGGGGTTTTATTAAGGGGGGGGGGAGCGAACATTAAAGAATTTTACTTCTTAGATTTTTGTGTCTGCCTCTTGGACGACCTGGTAAAATGTCGAAATTAATAAGTGCGTTTGGATGTGAAACGGCTTTATCGAAAAAGATTTTATGACGATTTTTTAAGTATTCTGTAATCGTTTCGATTTTTAGATCTTTGTGTAAATCGGACATTCTGATGTACCAGGGGGCGTTTGTTATACGTTTTAGAATTTTATTTTGAAATTTTTGTAGTTTGTTTTTTGTGGATTTTGCTGCTTGACAGAAGGAAATACAGCCGTAAAGTAATTGTGGACGTATAATTTGTTTGTAGATTAGGAGTTTGTTTTTGAGGTTTAATTTGCTTCTGTAATACAGAAGATTACGGAGTCTGCCGGATGTTTTCTTACAACGCGAGATTTGCGTGTTTATGTGCGAGTGCCATGAGAGTTTTTTGTCTAAATCTATACCTAAGTATTTTACTTTATTTGTGTAAATAATATCTCTATTATGAACCTTTGAGGCATATTCGGGTTTCTTTTTCGAGAAAAGAGAATAGCTTGTGTTTTTTCGGCATTTAACTTGATTTTCCAAGTTTTAGTCCATTTTTCTATTTCGTCTATTTGCCTTTGCATATTTATGTGAAGATATCTTAGATTTTAATGTGTGCTAAAGGCCGCAGTGTCGTCTGCGTACATAGCTAGTTCGGTTTTTGATGTTTTCGGTGTATCTGCTATGTAAAGATTGTATAGGGTTGGCGACAACGTTGAACCTTGCGGTACGCCGGCTTCTATACTTCTATCCGTAGACTGTTTTTCGTTTATTTTTACGTTGAATTTTCTGTTTTTTAGAAACGAGTTTATTATTTTTATTTGATTTATAGGAAAGTTCATCCTATTTAGTTTATATAAAAGAGCTTCGTGCCATACTTTATCGAAGGCTTTTTGTATGTCGAAAAGTATCATTAAGGTACTTTTCTTTTTGTTGAACCCTGTAGTTATGTGTTCTACAATTCTTGCGAGTTGCGATTCTGTACTGTGATCTCTTCTGAAGCCGAATTGTTCATCCGGGATCACTTTATATTTTTCTATATGATCTTGTAATCTTTTTAAAATTATTTTTTCGAATAATTTGCCTAAACAAGGTAGTAGGGAGATGGGCCGCCAATTTTGTGGGTTTTGTAGGTTTTTGTTAGGCTTCGGTAAGATTATTATTTGTGCTCTTTTCCAGATGTTCGGAAAATAGCATGAGAGCAGGCAATCGTTAAAAATTCTCGCCAACAACTCGATTAAGTTATCGGGGAGATTTTTCAACGCTTTATTTGTAATTCTGTCCTCTCCGGCAGCTTTTTTAACTTTCAAGTTTTTTATAAGCGCTTTTATTTCGATGAAATTCGTCGTTTCTATTTCATCTACTTGATTTTGATAATTTATTATCGCATTTGCTTGTCTGTCGATATAATTTGCGAGGTTCAAATCGTAAAGTATATCGACGTTTGGTTTGAATTGTAGTTCGAAAGTGTCGGCGAAAGTTTCCGCTTTTTCCCTATCTGTGTAGACTGGACCGTTTTCGGATAAAATAGGTGGTATTTTTATCTTTTTGTCTTTGCATAACGCTTTGGTTAGCTTCCAAATATTTGTTTTATTATTTGGTTCTGCCGAATTTAATTTGGAGAGTTTTTCTTCCCAAGTTTTGTTTTTGTGATTTTTTATATGCCAGTTTATCTGGTTCGTTAATCTGTTTGCTTCGATTTTTATCCTGCGATCCAGAGTTGCGAATGCTCTTTTTCTTAGTCTATTTCTTTCTTTTATAAGATCCCGAATATGTCTCGGAAGTTGTATAGGGTTTGTTTTTAGAGGTATTAAATGGAAGCTTGATTAAAAGCTTCTAAAATATGAGTTTTTACTGAAATCGTGTTATTTTCGATTTCTTCCGCGTTATTTGTTCGATTTAAATTTAATGGATTTTCGTTTAGGATAGATTTAAACTTTTTCCAGTCCGTTTTTAGGGTTGTTTTGGGTATTTTTTCGAATTTGTGACCAAGATGTATTATTATCGGGGTGTGGTCTGAGGGAAGTTCGTTAAGAACTTCGAGGTTTATCTCTTTTGAAATATTTTTAGACAGAACGATGTCTAGAATGTCGGGGCATCTTATATGATGATGGGTAGGTTCATCGGGGGCGTATAAAGCGATGAGGTTGTCGTTAACGAACTCCTGTAGACGTTTACCGTTCACAGTTGTTCGTTTACAACCCCAGTCTTTGTGTTTGGAGTTGAGATCTTCTGCTATTAATGTGGGGGTACTTTGAATAAAGAAATGTTTGAAAAAAGGTATTTGGAGGGTTTTTTGAGGGGGGTTGTAACACGAAATTATGTTAATAGGACCGTCACTCATGTGCACTTGTATGGCGGTGTTTTCGGCGAGTTTTGGGGGGCGGTGGGGATCTCGTGATGCGAGATGTCATTTTTGATGAAGATAGCCGTGCCACCTCCTTCTCTATTTTCTCTATCGTTCCTGTACGTGGTAAAATTTTGTAAAGTGAAATGTCTAGATGGTTTTAGACGTGTTTCTTGAACGATAGCGATATCTATATCGTGAATTTGTAAGAAGTCTAGAAACTCGGCTTTTTTATGCAGGATGGAATTTGCATTCCAAGTTACTAGTTTGAGGGAGGCAGGCTTTCGGGTTTGGGGCATTAAGAGAGTAAATTCTTAATGTTCGCGTATTTGTTTATTGTATGGTGGAGGGCGGCGATCCTGTGTTCTATTTCGCTTGCTGGAAGAGTCAGCAAGCTTAATAGCTGATGGTTTAGGGGCGAGGGGGCGGCTTGGGGTTGTTGTTGGGGTTGGGGGGGGTTTTGGGGGGTTTTTGAGTTTGAGATGTGGATGGGGCTTTTGCTACTTGGGCGTAATTTACGCTTGGTCTGGCGTAATTGCTTTTGAATGTTTTTGGGGTGGGTTGGAGTGTTTTGGGGGTTTGTTTGAAATTTTTGGGGTTTTTGGGACATTTACCATAATTAGTAGCATGGTTTCCTTTGCAGTTTATGCAAAAGGAGGGTTCGTTGAGTTTGTCGCAATCTTTGTAGTAGTGGTTTCCACTACAACGATTGCACTGAACTTTGGCGTGACAATTTATTTGGGTGTGGCCGAATTTTTGGCACTTTTTGCACTGTGGGGTGTAATACTGGGGGAAGGCTTTTTGTGCTTCTACTTTAATTGCCAAGTGGCATAAAGTCTTCAGTTCGTATATGTGAGAGTCCTCTTTCGGGACTCTGACTTTTATCATGGATGTTTGAATTTTGTTTCTACCGATTTGCATACGGTAGATTTCCTGAACATTTATGTTGTTTAGGAGAAGGTCATTTCTGACTTCCTCCAAGTCAATTTCCTTTGGAAGGCCTCTGATTATTGCGTTGATGCCTTTTTCTTCTTGTAGAAGGTAGGTGTGGTACTCTACCTTGATGTTTGTTAGAGTTTTCGTGATTTCTCTATGTGTATTGGCATCTATTGGGTTAAGTTGGATGCCCAAAGCTACCTTTTTAGGTGTGCCATAATTAAGATTTTGATTTTTCAAAATCTCTAGTATTTTGGTGTAGTTTTTCGTCTCCCTCAGTATTATTGGGACGATGGATTTTTTAATAGTAGTTTTTGGGGGGGCGGTGGAGGTGTTTGCCTTGGAGTTGGCATTTGTGATGGATGTTTTTGGTGTTTTTGACTGGTCGAGTTTTTTGAAATGCGATTTTATCGCTTGGTTTGAGGAGTGTGGGGCATTGAGAGGTGGGAAGCTCTCTTTTTTTTGGGATGTAGGGGCTTTTTGTGGCGGTAGGGTGTCTTCTGACATTTCGGCGTCTTGTTCGGAGTCGCTGGAAACGATCTCCGAGCGGGTTCTTTTGGCGGGCGGGGTGCCCGTTTGGTGGGCGATGACTTTTTGAACGTCACTGCCGACGTTCAAAATGAGATTGTAAATTTTCTCATCCTTCTCCTTTATGGTGGAGTTGAGGGTTTGGATTTTTTTTTGGAGGGCTAGATTTTGTTGTTGGAGGGCTTCGTTCTGACTTTGGATAGTGCGGATGAGCTCGTTTCTCTCGAGCAACGTCTCGTTTAAATTAGCGTTGTCTTCAAACAACTGGTCCGGGTCGAAATCTATGTTAAGCGCCATCGCGCTGATTTATTAAAAACACGAGCACCCGACGGTGCTCGTAGCTTAATAAAATTTGTGTAAAAATGTGAATGTGTGTGTAGTGTATAAATTTTTTAAAAGTGTAGTTTGTGTTTAATGCTGTTTGCCTATAAACAGCGGACTCACTGTTTAGGGGTTTTTACACCCTGGCTAAAGGTTTCCTGGCCTAGGAAACAGCTAGTGTAATGTGTATATAATTACCTATTTGTAGCTCTATGTTGACTGGTATCACGTCGTATCTGTTCGATTATCAAATCGAGACTGACTGACGACTGACTGTCTGGACTGACGAAACTGTCTGACTGGCTGACGTATAATACGACTGACCACTGACTGACCTCTGACTACTGTTTTTGTTATGATTGTTTTTCCCCTTTTATATCTCCCTATCACGATTCTAGATCATTCTCCAAAGTTCGACGTGGATTCGAGAGGTTGAACGACTTCCTAGGCTCCGTCGGCGGTTACAAAGGAAGCGGTCGAATACGGACCCTCGACGCCGTCGACCTCTCGGTTGCTGACAGGACCGAATTTGTAACAATATGAATAATATTACTTACTTTGGATGGGGAAGGGGGACGAAACATTAAAGAATACTACTTTTGAGATTTTTATGTTCGTCACTTTGATGACCTAGTATGTAGTCGAAATTCAATTTTATATGCGCGTTTGGATGCGAATTTGCTCTTTTGAAAAATATTTTATGACGATTTTTTATGTATTCGGTGATCGTCTCAACTTTGAGATCTTTGTGTAAATCTGAATTTTCAAGGTATATTTGTTATACGTTTTAGAATTTTATTTTGGAATTTTTGAAGTTTTTGCTGCTTGAAAAAAACAAATGCAGCCATAAAGAAGTTGTGTACATATAATTTGTTTATATATAATGACTTTTTTTTTGAGATTTAATTTGCTTCTGTAATACAGAAGATTTTGGAGTCTGCCAGACGTTTTGTTTTCAGCGGGTTATTTGCGTGTTTATGTGAGAGTACCATGAGAGTTTTCTATCTAAATCTATGCCTAAATATTTTACTCTGTTTGTATAAATGATATCTCTATTTTGAACCTTTAATTAAGGCATATTTGGGTTTCTTTTTCGAAAAAAAATTTGTGTTTTTTGGCGTTTAACTTGATTTTTTGTCGAATTTTCTATTTCATTTATTTGCCTTTGCATATTTATATGTAGAAATCTAAGATTTTTATGAGTGCTAAAGGCCGCTGTGTCGTCCGTGTAATTAGCTAGCTCAGTTTTTGCTGTTTTCGGAGTATCTACTATGTAAAGATTATATAGGGTTGGCGATAACTTCATCCTGTTTAATTTATATAAAAGAGGTTCATGATATACTTTATCAAAGGCTTTTTGGATATCAAAAAGTATCATTAAGGTACTTTTTTTCTTGTTAAACCCTTTAGTTATGTGTTCTACAGTTCTTGCGAGCTGTGATTCTGTACTGTGATCTCTTTTAAAGCCGAGTTGTTCATTCGGGATCACCTTATATTTTTCTATGTGTGTTAGTAGTCTTTTTAATATTATTTGTCTTCCATCATTTCAGTATATATTTTGGAGTCGCTAAATGCTATCTCCGAAGTGTGTTTGTGTGTGTGTATGTGTGTGTATGTGTGTGTGTGTGTGTGTGTGTGTGTGTGTGTGTGTGTGTGTGTGTGTGTGTGTGTGTGTGTGTGTGTGTACTACATAACGTGGGCTTGCCATGAGGCCCGTATGTCCGATGACAGAAGGACGAAAAAGGTTTAAGAGTAAATGCCAAGACAAGATCAGGAAGAGCAGAGGTAGGCCACCGACCCGGTGGACAGATGACATTAAAAGAATTGCCGGAAATTGGATCCAGGAAGCCCAGAATAGAACGAAGTGGAAACGTTTTGAGGGGGCCTATGTTCAGCAGTAAATACAAATGGCTTTTTGATGATGATGATGATAGCTTTGGACCCCTATATTCTTTAACGAGCGTATAATGAAAGCTATTATTCTCGAGGATAAGGATAATAGCTATCATTATAAGCAATTAGAAGACTATACTTTCTTACAGTTTCAATGCAATCTAAATATTGGGTTCTTCTCCAATACGTCCCCGTATTTTTAAAGTTCTTCATTAGGTACTGTTGGTGTTAGGTTAGGTTAGGCCAATAATAATCGGTACTAATTGAGGCAGTAAACGTAAAAAAATTATTCTAACTCAACCTAACGTCCTAACCTAACACTAACAGTATCTGGTGAAGAACGAAAATGCGGGGACGTATTAGAAAAGACCCCTACAACTGTAAACCTTTGGGTGTGTTTGCGTGTCATTAAGACTGGAACTCACTGGGACCTACTGGGAAATGGGATAATATCATTTACATCATGCACTCAATATTATCACTTTTCGTTAGTATGAACGTTTCTGCGCCATAAGTTTTTACAGGCAAGACACATTGTTCGTAAACTTTCCTGTTAAGGGAAATCGGGATATTACTTTTGATAATATGTTGAAGTTTTCCAAATGCAGCCCACCCCAAACCTATTCTCCGTTGAATCTCGCAAGTTTGATTATCTCTACCTGGTCTAATTGCATGACCCAAGTATTTATAGTTAAAAACTTGTTCTATTTGGTATTTGCCACCTTCTAATGTACCACCAAGAACAAGGTTTGTCATAAGTTCTGTTTTTTGCATGTTTATGTTTAGGCCTACCCTCTTTAAAGCTTCACTTAATTGATCCAACATTTTTCCAGCATTATTAAAATTATCTGCAAATATTACAATGTCATCTGCGAAACGGAGATAATGAAGTCTCTCGCTGTCAATGTTTATACCCCTGGTCTTCCAGCTCACAGTTTTAAAAACACATTTAAGTACTGCTGTAAAAGTTTTGGAGAGATTGGGTCGCCTTGCAGGATACCTCTCTTAATTTTGAATTTATTTGTTGGTTTATGAAGCATTGCACTTGCGGTTGCATTGACTTATGTGTATTATATGAGCTCTGTATATCTGTAGTCTATTCTACTTAACCTTAAGACTGCCAGTATACCTGTAAAGTTGATTGTATCGAAGGCTTTTTGAAAATCAATAAATATAAGTACTAAAGGCTTGTTATATTTTACAGTCTTCTGTATAAAAGGGTCTTGATGACTTGAAAATGATCATTTGTTCTATAACCACTTCTGAAGCCAGCTTGCTCTCTAGGTTGGAAAAAATCAAATTTTACTTTACGACGTTTGGTGATTAGAACCAAATGCTTATAGGTCTATACTTACCAAGGTCTGTTATATCACCTTTTTTTTATCCATAAAAGAACTAAAGCGGCTAAATTTCCGCCCATACTTTGGCTTTGGACAAGTTCAATTCAGGTTCAAACCCTGATGTAGCACAGCTCTCGATCACAGGAGGAGATAGTGGCGTAGATGTAGTCTTCTGATCTGCTTACTTCCCTGGAGGCTAAAAAGAACACCCTCCTCCAGCAGCATTGCGAGATCTAGTCGCCTTCTGCAAGATAAAGAACAGGTAACTGATCATTGGATGTGACGCAAATTCCCACCACCTGGATTGGGGCAGCAGCGACATCAATGAAAGAGGTAAGTACCTATACAACTATATAATAGGGGAAACAATGTAGGCTCGGAACCAACCTTCGTGAACAGAATTCGCGGGAAAGTACTCGACATAACTACCAGTACGCAGTTTATGAGTACAAAAATAGTTAACTCGCGGGTATCTACCGAACCCTCACGCTTAGATCATAGACATATACGATTTGACATGTAGTTTTGAGATCCAAAATGCACAGATTGGAAAGGGTACTGTGAATCCCTCTAAAAGCACCTGAATAATGGTACTGGCACTATAAAAAACAGAGCCGAAATAGAAACGGTGAATAAGAGTATCGCATCCGCTCTTCTAACGGCCTATAAGGAAAACTGCCCATTAAAGAATCAGACGACCATAGAGGTACACCCCAGTGGAGCAGAAGCTTAGACAAAAAAGAGAAGAAGGTCGACGTCTATTTAATCGAGCTAAAGATATAGGTTGCTGGGAAATCTATCGCACATCTCTAAAGACTTGTAACAACAAAATAAGGAAATCCAAAAGAGACTCCTGAAGGAGTCTCTGTCAGAGTATATTAAATCTACCTGCCAGCACGAGAATCCACAAGGCTCTCACCAGAGATCCGACGCAAGAGATCGGCCAGATGGCTCTTTTATGGATCTGTTAGGCAAACGTTAGAGACTCTCTTGCAGACCCACTTTCTCGGCAGCCTACTTCAAAGCGACCAGGAATAAATTCCGCTTTCAATGGGATCGACATCACGACCTAAAAGGGAGTACTGTAGGTATGTTTTTGCGCAACATCCTTACGCAATGGCCTTGCTAAAACATTCAAAAAAAAAATTCTTAAAAAATACCTAATAAAAGAGTACAATATATTTTAATGTTAACATGGGTTATTTTTGCGCAGGGGCCATGTTAATCCATTCTGTATCGTTCAAATTTTAGCAAAAAAAAACCATGAATCATAATAATAGAAATCAATTAAATAAGTTAGATTCGCGTACAGATTAAAAATGTGGGTTGAAAATGCGGGGTTGCTACCAAATCTCACACGATTATTCGCCGGGCTAATCTAAAGATTGGCTGAAAATTTTATCAAAATCGGTCCAGCCGTTGGCTATAGAAAAAAAAATTAAAAAAGCGGGGACTTATTAGAAAAGACCCCTCGTGCATTCTACTTCTATAATACAATGCGTATGATGAATTTGTGAACCATAAACTTCTATATTTTAAGTCTTTCGTTCAATAAAAAGATTACTCTTAATTAGT
This sequence comes from Agelastica alni, assembly GCA_950111635.1. NCBI lineage: Eukaryota > Metazoa > Arthropoda > Insecta > Coleoptera > Chrysomelidae > Agelastica > Agelastica alni. The sequence goes on along the minus strand of OX467712.1, from coordinate 52,968,794 downwards.
TAAACATTTAATCAACTTTACTTTAGCTGCCAAAAAGTCATTACCCATCTTATTTTTATTCTGCGTCGATTTGTAATTTTTTTATTGTATATTATTGTGCGCAAAAATATTCGTTGCGGGCCGCGAGTTTATAAAGAGTAATCAAGTCAAATCTTGCTCTACTATTTTCCAAGAAGGTAATATTCAATTTTTTCATAACCAGCATATAATCGTATACACCATGCTGCAGATTCAATTTAAATGTTATACACGGTATAAGCTTCAACCCACTTACTGAAGTAGTCTATAGCAACCAGTATGTATTTGTTGCCTAGCTACGTCGATGGCAATTCGTTTAAAAGGAGTTCCTACTTTGTACTGTTTTATTTTGCCTTAAGATCTTGTTTTAGAGCATTTGCTAGTTTTCTTCATCATTTCACCCATTAGACGAGGCCGCAGCTTCGAATTGTCTGCGATACATGAACCAAGATGATTGTTCATTAAAAGTTAGCGTCGATCTTATTATTAATGTCTTTTACTTCATTTCGTACTGTGACTACTTCTTTCTGGAGAACAACGTCGATCTATTGCTTAATGTCTCTTTCTTCATCTCTTACGGTGTCTACTTTCTTTTTTTGACATCTTTCTTTAATTCGACAATTTATTTTTCGTTTTTCTGTAGTACTTTATCTAGAAGTTTTTGGGTACCTACTTTCTTTTCTCTGCTTCTTTTGTTCTTCTAGAATTTTTTCGTGGTCTTTTTTTCTTTCCTTTTGTCGTCGTTTTTATAACTTCTCAAATAAATTTTTTATGAATTTTGTAACGTCCTCCGTATTTCTTGTATTCATCATAAATCTTTTGCCGCAACAATCTCACTTCTGATACCACTGTTGCGATATTTTATTCTTGGGTTCGATAATTTTAAATATTCACTACAAAAACTAAATAATTTATTCTAATCCCTCTATAAAATAAATTCTTATAAATCACTTGGATATTTTACAAAACTTAAACTCATTATGACATAAAAATATCACCTAAATTTAACTCTAAACTTCAAACTAATCTTTCGACCTCGAAATCTTATATAAATCTAAATCAATTATTCTAGAAATTTACTTGAAATAATGATTTCTTTCTGATAATGTAACGAACATATGCTGCTCGCAGTAATAAATCATCCGCTAAAATTTGGAGCGTTTGTTGTTACCTACCAAAAATCATACATTTTTTCGATTGTGATTGACGTGCCGTCACCTTAAGAAAAACAATCGAACAGGGACGGACCTCACCGGCCACAATCCGTAACAATATAAATGTTTTACAATAAATTTTCGATAGTAATATAGTAATATAACAACGTTTTACCAGAAATTTCTTTAAATGTCTATCATTGGACTATGTATATATAGTACATAGACCTATTATCCAAAGAAGACGCAACATTCCATTCATAAAACTCTGTTTTGTCGCAATGATTACACGAGAGTGGCCATGAGTATGACAAAGAATACCAATCGATTCTCTTTGTCCCGTCCTCGTGCTGGCAATGCTGTAACATTATTATCGAGTAATGGCCATGCTTGTTATCAGTGGTGTGCTGTTTGTTCAAAATGAGAATATATCTATCGGGTAATATTTAGTTTTTTATAAGAATATATTAATGAACTTAGTTACACTCAGTTTTTTATCAAATTGAAATGTTGTGGCTTACTAAAAGTATTTTTCTAACCCCCAAAAGTTGGGCGCCGAATTGTGTTACCCTAACTAAATTAACAAAAGTGGGGTGCCAATTTTGTGGTGTTACGTTAAAGTTTCCTTTCTAAAGCCAATTGTGTGTAATGTTATAAGTTACTTTTATAAAACTAAATTATTTCAGCTCAAGTTTTAAAGTTTTACTAATACCCGTTAAACTAAATTATTTTATCATGAAAAAGAATTTTAATTAATTTTACCTAACTTTCTAAAATGAAAAAAAAAACTTAAATAATTATCATTTATATTAATTGTACAAATAAAATGTAATGTATTTTAAATTTTAATTTTATTATTTAAACTATTTATTAAACTAAAGAAAAAGATTAAAATATTATACTCAGGATTCCGTGACTCCTTGATTTCGCTATTGGAGTAAATTTGAGGTAATATAGAGATTTCTTATGAAATACTACTATAAATTGGATCAGGAAGGTATATATTTCTTTAAATAACAATGAAAAAAGGATGATACCACTAAATAAATGTTGCTGAATAACAGGGAAATAATGACCTTTTTTGAGAATATCTCGAAAAGTATTGATTTTCGCATCGTTTGGTTTTCAGATACGTGTTTTACGCCTCAAAATAATACCAGTTTATTTTGATATTGAAATCGTTATCGCTACACCACTGGATAAAAATATAGTAAACAATGATATGTTCCAACTTACTTGTGAAAATAAACACTGGGGCTTAAATACTCCGGTTTTTTAGACACTTGGCAATGACGAATAATTTCTTTCACTAAATTATACCAATAATATGCTTAAAATCACCGATAATACACCAAAGTCTCGTTGCAATACCTTCGGCAACAGCGTTACTAATAATATCCGATTTCGTAGTAAACACACATTTTTGCACGTGGAACGATTCAGACAAGCCGTGCGGCGTTGTCGCTTATTGAGCAACACATTTCTATGATCTAACGGAATTAAATAGTTCAATGGTTTCATAAAATTGGTTGTATTATTCATGTAGTTATAATTCATGAAATATTAATAAGAGATAGCTTTATGGTCAAAATGTTGTTGCAAATATAATCAAAAAATACTACGGAAGATTCAATAACAATCACAAATCTCTTGCCATAACTAGAGAGCAAGCAACATCACAGCACAACACATGCCAGTCGGCCGCATAAAGACAAAACAGTCGACCAGAAAGTGGTGATGTATGATCGTGTTTAATAGTAAATAGTTCCGTCTCCTCTGATAATAGGTCTATGATATAGTATATATATTAAGATGCATTTTAGAACGTCATTTTTATTCCTTTACATCTAATCCATGTTAAATAAGATCTTTCAACAATTAACCAACAGAAATCCAATAGACCTAATCTATTTTAACTAATGCTTTTATAAAACACAGACTACAAAAAAACTCTATAACGTTATATTTACACTAAAAATTGAGTTTGGCATTAATATATCTTTTTTATGTGCCATAGCTGCAGTAGAATTTTGAAAATTGGGATTCGTGGTAAGAACAAAAAATTACTTCTCCGTTACTAATCTACAACCTACTAACAAGACATATTCCATATTACAAGGTGCCTTTTTGAACTTTGCAGAAATCGCTAGATGTTGGTGTAAAAGAAGATGTAGGAACAAAGATAGATAAAAAAATGCTTAAATGGTTCGGACACGTAAAGAGGATGTATGAAAGAAGATTAACGAAAAAGATAAATAAAACGAGTGTGAATAGGCAAGTCGTTAGAGGTTGACCTATGCGAACGTATCTCGATCAGATCAAAAATTGTTTTGAAGAAAGGCCATGTCAACCAGCAACCGACGAGCATGTATTAAAGTGCTGGTAAAAGTATGAGAAGCGAGAGACGTATGTAAGAACCATAACTAACTATTATTTAAATTTTAAATGTTAATTATTCACATTCTCTTCCGATCTCTTTTTTTTAGTCAATATTTATTTCCTGAATGCATAATGTTAAAGAGATGTATTTTTATCGCCTATTTTTAAAACGTGTTCTAGTTATCTCAATTATTATTATAATGTCTTAAACACATTTTAGTCCCGTGCCTAATTTTTTTATAATCTTCTTTACTAATATTCGCTACAACTTCTAACTATTTATCATAATATGTACGTTATGGTCCTTGAATGTATGGAGACTAATATTATTATGTTTTTTAACCAAACCAACATCACTCGGTATTTTTATTTAAAATAGCATCGTCCAAAATTACTTTACACCATAGGAAAATTTTAAAATGCATTGTCATTGTTTTAACAATCAAGGTAAAATTGTAATAAGTTTCTAAACAAACTTTAATTTTTTAAAAATTATGCCTCATTTTTGTGTGTATTATTCAAGGTTCCACTTTAAAAATGTTTATTATCGAACGCAATTATTTATATCCTCTTATGTAGGTACATACTATTTGACTATTTTCATTGGAATACAGTAATGTTTAAAGTATTTAAATATACGACTAAACTATTGAATTTTTTTTAGCACTATCGTAAACAATTATATGCAAAATACCTAATTACTTTTCCCCTTCATTGTTTTTTTACCTTTTATTTTAACAACCTAAATATAATGCATCAATTGTTAGTTATCAACACACCAGACATTAAACAATAGCTTATCCAACTTCGTGTCAACAATGAAACCAAAAATAGCCGATATACACCGTTTGTTGCAGAATTATTTAGACGGTTACGAAATAGTAGAACAGAAAATCAGTACGTTGACAGCCCCAGGAGAACACTACGGTTCCATTATTCTGGCTGTGAATCTAAAAGTCCGATTGACTAAAAATGGCACGAAAGAAAAAATTATCAATCTCGTAGCTAAATGTTTGCCTTCTAACGAGATGCTAAGAAAAGTATTTGACGTTAATGTTACGTTTAAAAAAGAAGTTTTAGCGTATACCGTGGCTATTCCTGCCTTGGTGGAATTTCAAAAGGAGTACGGCGTTTCTGTGGACAAATATTATGACAAATTATTCCCATTGTGCGCCGCAGCTAGAGTCAATATTGATGAATATGTTGATGAAGTTGATGACAATGGAGTGTTACTTTTTGAAAATCTTCTTTTCCGCGGGTTTTACACTGAAGATAGATTAAAAGGGTATGATGCGGAAGCGGCAAAAGTGGTAGTAAGGGATTTGGCAAGATTCCATGCTACGCCAATAGCAATGAAATTATTAAAACCAGATGCATTCGACGAAAAAGTGAAACAGTGCTTGGTAAAAAATAAAGGATTAGAGCAAGTACCAAAAATAGCGGAAGTGTTTCATTTATCCATAATGGAAGGAGCTTGTGAATGTTTAGAGTTGGAACCGTATTTGGATAAAATTCAGCGCATTTGTGATGATTTCATCTTGCACACTCCTGTAAATACACCTCCTACAGAACCATGGGGAACTTTCTCACACATGGATTTTTGGACTAGTAATTCCATGATACTAAAAAACCTCGATGGAAATTATACGGAGAGTAAAATTCTTGATCTTCAGTTAATAACTTATAACTCTGCTCTTAAAGATCTTGTGTTTTTTTTATTTACCAGCGTCGTCAATAAAGATCTAGATGAACATTTTGATCAGTTCATTCAAATTTATTACAACAGTTTCATTGACACCGTAAAGGATTTCGGGCTGGATTTGAATCTGTTTTCTTGGAAGAATTTTCAAACTGAATTAGAAAATGTGGGTAGGAAAGAAATTTATCACATTTTTGTCATGTTGAAACCCATTTGTACCGAAAAAGGAGTCGTTAAAAATACTGCTCAGGATTTTGAAGATTCCGATTGGACAAGAAAAGATCTATTAGGACCAAATCATAGAAGAAAGTTAAGAGATACTGTTTTGTCTCTTATTAAACAAAATTTTATGTGACTAGCAGTTTAATATTCTTTTTTTGATTATAAATTTTTATATTTTAAGAAATATAGGGATTACTTTTACTTAAAACATATTTAAAAAATTTCGTGCTATTATTATGTTTGCAAATAGGTAGGTACTTTCGAAGCTTAATAAGCTTTTTTGATAAGAACTGTTACATATGAATTATGTATAAATTGGTATATACATTTGTACTTTAAAAAAGCAATAAAAGAAAAATTGTTTTTTTTTTATTTAATATTTTTTATAAAAACGGGAAAAGCGACTCTCGCATATTTATATAAAAATTATTAAAAATACTTTAAATTGTCTGCCTTGCACATACAGGGTGTTTTTAAAATCATGCCAAAAAATTCAGAAGGTGATTTTACCCGTATGAAATTATGATGGATCTTTCCTATAGCAAAATTTCCTTGGCCCACCCCCTTTCCGAAATATCACCCCTAAAAGGTGCTGAGTAAATTAGGTTTTAATTTTGGCTGCGTGCGGTCATTTCCAACATTTATTATGAATTGTATTTTATCCTTGCATTTTTCATCTTTACTGTTTTCTATTCTTAATACGTAGTTTATTAGAAAGGGTGTTTCAAAAAAAAATAACCCCGTCTCTAGGATAGATAAAAAACTGAAAAATAATTTGCTCCGTAAAAATTTTTTGTAATGCCATCCGTATTCAAGACAAAATGTTCTTTGGTTTAATCAATGGAAAAAAATGGTGTTGATTTTTTTAAATATTTATTTGGACCTTACTAATCATTTGGGCATGTTTTATGGCATTTTTGATGATTCTGACGATAAGTTCTGGATTTATTGAAGGATGTTCTCCTTACGGGCTTCCTCCAGAGTCTGAGGCTAATTTAGAGTGACTTTGAGTGGATGTAATGGCTCTTTATGAATAAAACGGGTATTTTTAGTGCCCCAGCGACACCTAACACCCTATGTAACAGAAGCAAAGGCCTACTTTAAAAGCAGTTTTACAAGAAGTAGGTATGCGATGCACGGTTTTAAAGGCGGAGAGTCAATTTTAAGAAAAGTACTTTTTAAATTAGGTTTTCGGTAGTAAGAAACACCCGATAACAGAGATATATTAATGGAAAGTTATGATGTAAGTTTAAAGCGTGAGCAGTGACGATATAAAATGTTAATAATTAAGAAAGTAAGAGAGTAATTTTGTGCTTTGCCTCTGGAGAAAACAGCAATCCCCAATGATCTCGAAATTATCAATTTATTTATTTTTATTAACTTTTAATTTTAATACATGTTCTGCTACATAAATATTTGGTAACCGTTATAAATATAAGAGTGGAAAGGTCTACAATGGATCATCTTTTTTTTCTCAACCAAACCATAGAAAAGAAAATATCATTTTAACCGGAAGTACACCTACTTTATGTAGATCTAAAAAAGGCCTATGAAAATATACTCCAAAGCAAACTATGGGAATCTCTAGAAAGAACCAATATTAACGTCAACTTAATTAAAGCCATAAAAAATTTGTATAAGGACAACGCAACCAAAATTAAAATAGAAAAAACGGTTTCAAAAGGGTTTAGTGTGGACAAGTGCCTGAAGCGGGGATGCTGTCTTTCACCGACACTATTTAAAATCTACCTGGAACAAGCGTTAAAACCGTGAAAATGGAAGTGCAAAGATATGGGTATCCAACTTAATAACACAACGTTATACACTATGTGTTTTGCCCACGATCAAGTGGTTTTAGCATAGGACTAAGAAGACCTAGAGTATATGACCCTAATAAAAGAATATGCCAAATGGGGTCTTGAAGTTAATTTAAACAAAACTAAATATATGTGCATAGGCGGGATACACCAAGACCTAGTCCGTGAAGCCACACAGCAAAGAATAAAGCATACTAGCAAATATAAGTATCTGGGAATGTATATTACAGTAGACAGCAATACTAATGAAGCAATAAGGGACCGAATAACACTAGGACGCTGAGCCATCAGCCTGTTGAATAGTGTACTGTGGGACAAAAATATATCGAAGGCCAACAAACATCGGAGCTACAACAGTACTATTAAAAGCATAACCACATACGGCAGTGAGGTATGACAACTGAAACAGCGCTCAGAAAATGCGCTAAGGGCAACCGAAATGGACTTCTGGAGACGCGCTGCGGAAAAGGCAATATTGGAGAGAATCAGAAATAAAAAGATTCAATAAATTATAGGGGTCAACAAAACAATAGTAGACGACATTCAAGTTGCACAACTAACTTGGTATGGACACGTTTAGAGGATGAATGAGAACAAATTACCTAAGCAAATCTTAAACCGGACACCCCAAGGAAAAAGAAGAGGGCGACCCAGGAAGACACACACACACACACACACACACACACACACACACACACACACACACACACACACACACACACACACACACACACACACACACACACACACACACACACACACACACACACACACACACACACACACACACACACACACACACACACACACACACACACACACACACACACACACACACACACACACACACACACACACACACACACACACACACACACACACACACACACACACACACACACACACACACACACACACACACACACACACACACACACACACACACACACACACACACACACACACACACACACACACACACACACACACACACACACACACACACACACACACACACACACACACACACACACACACACACACACACACACACACACACACACACACACACACACACACACACACACACACACACACACACACACACACACACACACACACACACACACACACACACACACACACACACACACACACACACACACACACACACACACACACACACACACACACACACACACACACACACACACACACACACACACACACACACACACACACACACACACACACACACACACACACACACACACACACACACACACACACACACACACACACACACACACACACACACACACACACACACACACACACACACACACACACACACACACACACACACACACACACACACACACACACACACACACACACACACACACACACACACACACACACACACACACACACACACACACACACACACACACACACACACACACACACACACACACACACACACACACACACACACACACACACACACACACACACACACACACACACACACACACACACACACACACACACACACACACACACACACACACACACACACACACACACACACACACACACACACACACACACACACACACACACACACACACACACACACACACACACACACACACACACACACACACACACACACACACACACACACACACACACACACACACACACACACACACACACACACACACACACACACACACACACACACACACACACACACACACACACACACACACACACACACACACACACACACACACACACACACACACACACACACACACACACACACACACACACACACACACACACACACACACACACACACACACACACACACACACACACACACACACACACACACACACACACACACACACACACACACACACACACACACACACACACACACACACACACACACACACACACACACACACACACACACACACACACACACACACACACACACACACACACACACACACACACACACACACACACACACACACACAATAAAATTTAAAAATAAAACAAAATAAAAAAACACATACGCACACAAATTTTTTAAGCCTTTCAAATATATAATTCACAACAAAAACTTTACATTATTTTTTAATTTTCAAGTACAGATTTTGGATTTTGTGAATCAAAGTTTAGAACCTTCTGATTTCGAAGAAAAAAATAACACACATTTCAAGATTTTAAAAAACTCAGAATGTTTTATTTTAATCAATTGCAAAAACTCGTACGAAAGTAATATTTTTCCAATTTTCGCTACACATTTTTAACTGAATTAAAATATTAAAAAAACAATAAGGCGTACGGACGACGAAAAACTGATTATTTTAGTTTTATGCTAATCAGCAAAAAAAATAGTTAAAATAAGGATCGCCAGCAGTTGGTACGTGATCACCAAATGCGTATAGCCTCCATCACTGCCTTGCGGAGGATACTGCTAGTTTTGGTACTGATACTGATCATTTCCTTGTCCATATTAAGGGTAGTAGTTGGGTCCCTGTTGGTTTCGAGAATATGGAGATACGACGGTTGATTTGATGAATTGCCATAAGGAAGGTAATTTTTATATGAACTTGATTGGGAAGATGCTGGAGGTGCTTTTGTTACTTTTGATTTTGACGAAGGAGCTGGGTCATCGCTAAAAAAATTAATTTTTTTTTCTTACAGGTATTTAAGACTGATCCACATTTGGGTCCACTTTTAAATCTATAAAATCTCCCTATTAAGATTTTTCAAGTACCCGAAAAAACCGTATAGCGAATGGACATTGTGGACATGCTTAATAAATGTTATAAAATGTGTATTGGTATTGAAACCACACAAATAGATGACGTGCAGCACGTGACCACTTTTTGATATCGGTAGATGCCCGAGATAAGTAGACTTGAATTTTTATATAAAGAGACTTGTCAACGGTCCCCACCATATTCCAAAAGTCAGTAGATGTGCAGTGCCGATTCTAAACGCTTTAATCTTACATTATAACTTTCCATTAATACATCTCTATTATCGGGTGTTTTTTGCCACCAAAAACCTAATTTAAAAAGTACTTTTCTTAAAGTTGACTGTCCTTAAAAATGTAGTACCTCAAAAATTCATTAGATGTCACGGTTCATTTTTAAAATGCATATGGTGATCTATAAAGAAATTCTTTGATGTTAAATCGAATGTCAAGAAAAAAAGTAATCCTCATTTAAAGATATTAAGATAAAACTAAATTTTACGCGGACTAAGTCACGGGCAACAGTTTAACAGTTTTTTTGAGTTTGGATTGAGCTTTTTGATAATTATTGAATAATATTGTGGTGTTATTAGAAATTTTTAGAGACTAAACATTAATATTCAAGTGTTAAAAAGTATGGTTTATGTTACCGAGGCTACTTTTTGACAGATAGATAGAATCTCAAGCTGTGAGGTCACATGTACGTTGTCGAGCTGAAACGTCACGTGCACGTTATCCACTGGAGTAAATTAACCGCATTTTACGAAATTCCTTGCTACTCAAGCCCCATCTGTGAACGTGGTTACCTTTTATTATATTACAGTCGCGCGAAAAATTGCTAAAAAAAGTTTTGCTACAAAATTGAAATTTCACCTTTTGGTTTCCTTTTTTTTATCCTTCCTTATTTAATTTTAAATATTTTTGATATTGATCGTGCGCCTTTTGAACTGCCTTAATGCTATTACCAAAATCTTTCAAATATTCCAATTTTCTTTGAGAAAATAATACTTTCTGCTCCGGTTCTGTGCTTTCTTTCTTCAAAAATAAATTTATTGTACTTAAAAGTTCTTCTTTGGTTACGTTTTCTTTTTGCAAGGTAAGATCGATAAGTTGTAAATATAATCTTGGATAATTTGTGTCTCTTGCTATGGCAGATTTTAATATTTCTCGAGCTTTTTTTATATCTTTAGCTATGACAAATGTAAATCTGGAGTATTTGATTGACATGCTACTTGCGATCATTTTGTTCTTCGACGTATTTATGTAATGTTCATAAAGTTGACAACATTTGTCGACATCTCCGCGACGCCTCTCTGAAATAAAAGTAGGAATGAAAAAATACACACAAAAACAGTTTGTATTTTTTCAGTAATTCGACACTTATTAAACAATGCATACCCAAGTTTATTCGCCTATAAGCAATTTGTAAGACATAGCGCACCCAAATAGAGAGCTACAAGAATTGACAGACTACGACCCGGGAGATGTCCATTGGAAATACCTGAGACCCAAGCACCAGCTGCTAAACAACTAAGAAGAGGATACTAACCTTTCTTTTCAGATTTAATAAATTACTTTTCAGATAGAAAACCACAGCAAAAGCAAGAACCAAGTGAGGAAAGAAGAACAGGAAGCCGGATCGACAAACACACCGGACAAAGAAAAAAGAAGACTAATAAAAAATTTTCTCTTTCAGCAAAAGGTGGATATTTGTCTTGACAAATTGAAGCTGGCGCGCGGACCTTCAGTCATAGTAAATTCACTTGAAACAGAATTCGAAATAGAATTCATGTAACTTCTAGTCTACTTAAGACTCTAACTTTATAGTGCCCTGCACTGCGTTAGGTACTTGTGCGCTGACTTCATCGGCCACCTTTGGACCTCAGAGTTTCGGTTCGAGAGTAAGCCTGGTACAATGAGTACTGGGGGTGGTGGCAGGTTCAACTCTTCAAGTTGCTCCTGTGGCTTTGGCAGCTTGGCAGACGAACAAAGTGCGCGCTTGCCAAGTGATCCAAGCTTGGGGTCTCAGGTGCACTTTGCACAGGGACTTTGTCTCTCGTAAACTTTAAACCCAAGTACAAAATTCATTTACCTCTACCGGTTTGTCCATTCACACTCGCCTTATAAATTTGTTTCGTTAATCTTCCTTTATTCATCCTTTCTATGTGTCCAAACCATTTAAGTATTACTTTATCTACTTTTTACTATTCTTCACTTTTTCCAACCGAGTCACTCTGGCTTTACTTCTCAGACTACTTATCTCCGCAGCATTAATCCTATTTTCATGCTTCTTCTGCCAAACCCAACATTCACTACCATACATAAGTGTAGGAACCAACACTCCTCTATGCACCGACAAACATGCCTTTTTGACACTTTCTGGCTGTTCATAAAGGTATGCAGTGCCCCATTAATTTGTTTTCCTGTCAGCACCCTTCGCTCAATGTCACCGTCATACTTACCATCTCTCGTAAACTTTGAACCCAAGTACACAAATTTATTTACTTGTTTCACTATTTATTTCTCAATCGAAACTTCACAGTTTGTCATGCTTTCTTCTCTTTCAAAAACTATTACTTTCGTTTTGCTTACATTTATTTTCATCTCTTTGAATTTCAAGACATTATGCATAACATTAACCATCGTCTGTAACTTCTCTTCAGATGACGCTAATATGACTTGATAATGAGCGTAAAGAAGCCATTTGACGATCAAATTATTCATTTTCAATCCATACGAACCCTCTTTCAAATCTTTTAAACAATCGTCTATGTATAAGTGAAACAGCCATGGCAAAGCCTCACATCCCTGTCTCACACCTTTTTCGATGTAAAACCAGTCCATGTAAGCTCCGTTTAACCTGACACAAGCAGTGGAATCCTCGTAAAGTGATTTCAGTGCTCGTATTAAACTACCGCTTACACCATACATATACAGTGTCGACTCCTCACAACTCTTTCATAGGCCTTTTCCAAGTCTATAAAAGCGCAAAAGACCTTTTGACTCCTAGCTAAGAATTTTTCGATCATACCTCGTAATGAAAAGACCTGATTCATCCATCTCCTTCCTCTTCCAAATCCTGCTTACACATCCTATATCATCTTTTTAGTTTCATTCGTCACTCTTTTAATACTAATACCTCGGTAGTTCTTACAGTCCTGTTGCGGACCTTTTCCTTTGTAAAGCGGCACGATAACGGCCTTGCACCAGTCGTCTGGTACGCTACCACTCCTCCAACAAAAGTTTAAAAGGCGGTACAGCAGACTAGTTACCACGCTTTGTCCAGCCTTCAGAATTTAAACTGTTATCCTGTCATACCGGGCAGCTTTACCCAATTTCATAGTGTTCAACGCTTCCACAATTTCTATCGTACTAATTGTATTTCATATGAATTTTCACTCGTCTCCGAATGGGGTCTTGTGTATCTTTTTTCTCAAATAGACTTTCGAAGTATTCCTTCCATCTCTTTAAAACGCATTTTTTTCCTTTTACCATACTTTCATCTTGATTTTTTTCAGTTGCGAGGTAGTATTTTTACTTTTGACCGTTCTTATGGACTTTCAGAAGAGTTTAATGTTGTATTGGAAATCGTCAGATAGCCTACTATCAAATTCATCTTTATTAGTCTTCTTCTTTTTAGCCACAACCTCTTTTGCCACACCTTTTAACCTTTTATACTCATGATTTGCCTTGTTTACATCCTTGATCGTTGCCTTTTGCGTTTTTTAATTGGCTTTTGTAGCCAGCCAAACCATTCAGGCTTTCTTCTTCTCTGACACTGCTTTTTGAACCTCTACGCACATTTTCTGTAACTTGCATCCTTTTCTTCTTTTACTTACACCACATACTTTAATAGCAATACCCACGAACTCCTCTTTTATACCTTCTTCTTGCAAATTTTTAATTTTTATACGCTCTAGTACACTACTTGATTCCTGCACGCGATGCCATATATCAGCTAAACGTTTTTTTGCACTAAAGTCTATTATGGGACAAAAGCTCTCGGGCCTTTGCGAAACTAGATGGGTCATACGTCACGACGGCGTCCTTCAATTTAGTATATTATTGCCAGACATTATTGAAACTCTTAAAGTGATAAGTACATGGGATGATGTACAAATTGCGGCTAAAGCTAGATCATTGATGGTATCTTTACAGGATGGACCCTTTATTGTGGCTATTATTTACCTTTCCGAGGTATTAAATTTTACTCTTCCACTAAGCCGTTTTTTACAAACAATTCAGACTGATTTGAAAAGTACTCAAGAAATGTTTCATGATACGTTTAAACTTTTACAAAATAATAATGATATTCTAAATATAACATATTGAAATACCTAATGTTTTAGTTCCACATTTATATAAGTAGATATAATGTCAACAAAAATGTGTTGATTTGATTTTAAAACATTTTTCTTTATAAATATCCACCTGTACATTTATTGTTATAATTTTATTAAAGTACATGCGGAAAAGGTGCAGTAATAACTAAATAAAGCCAACTTTAAATTTACTTATTTTGTGTAAACCGGATGTAGAAATTAGGTACCTGTACTAGTCTTTGGTACTAGGAATTAAAAACTAACCACTGTCAAATTTTAATACAAATAATAAAAAAAGTATTGAAGAATAATAAAGTACGGACAAACATAGATTTGTTACTATTATTCTTAACTTACGATTAGTATGTTTCCTACCTTTCACATTCCATAAAACTAGTAACTTATAAATCTGCGGTTGGTCCACCTCTGGCACTGAGTGTTAGGCATACGGAAAACTTCAAGCGCATTAGAAAATACGGTTAAATAATTAGTAAAAGTGAAATCATAGTGATATTAAACATTAGAATAACCGGATAATTTAAACTGTAAGTCTTTGACTGCATGGTTACCATAATAAAAAACTTATTATTCTGCTAAGAATATTGTAATAGTTGTTATCGTTTATTAGAATCCAGTTGTTCTTATCAGCAAACTATAATTAATACGCGATTTATAGAAAGGCAGGGCCGCATTAAGAAATAGGTCAACAAATGATCCTATTTATTAATAATGGATGAGCCTCCTGATTTTTTGAGCAATAGAAGCTCGCAGAATAATCCAAATATCCAAAATAGAACCTACTCAACAGTTACAACAAATAGAATGTATTTTTCGTGCCCCTTCATTCTTCATTTAAATATTGAAGACGCTTTGAAAGATATTG
Source organism: Agelastica alni (assembly GCA_950111635.1). NCBI lineage: Eukaryota > Metazoa > Arthropoda > Insecta > Coleoptera > Chrysomelidae > Agelastica > Agelastica alni. The sequence goes on along the minus strand of OX467712.1, from coordinate 52,953,515 downwards.
GTTTAAATTTAGTAATGTCGTGAATTTTTTTAGAATAGGTACGGCAAATCCCGAATACAAGCATGTCTACAGTTTTCGAAGACATGCGTATATTTTGCCATCTAAAAATGTATTGATCCCAGATTCGATTGTCATAAATAATGATCAGACATCTTACCGCATTTATCTATCCTTCATCATCATCATCATCACTCAGCTATAGTAGTCCACTGCTGAACATAAGCCTCTCGTTTATTTTGCCACTCTGCTCTATCTTGAGCCATTTGTATCCAATTACCACAGATTCTTTTGATGTCATCGGTCCATCGTGTGGGGGGGCGCCCTCTACTACGATAAGCTTCGTGCCTCGGACGCCACTCCAATAGTTTTTTAGACCATCTTCCGTCAGTTCTTCTAGCTACGTGGCCAGCCCAGTTCCACTTTAAAGTTGTTATTTTTTCGATTACATCTATAACACCTGTTCTTTGGCGAATAATCTCATTTGGTATTCGGTCTCTGAGGGAGATACCCAGAATAGCCCTCTCCATCGCCCGTTGGGTGACATGCAGTTTCTTTGCTGACTTTTTTGTAAGCGTCAATGTTTCGGCTCCGTATGTCATCACTGGTAATATGCACTGATTGTATACTTTTCGTTTTAGACTGATGGGAATATCCGACTTGAAAACATACTTTAATCTTCCAAAGGATGCCCACCCCAAGCCTACTCTCCGGAGAAGTTCGCACGTCTGGTTGTCCCGTCCTATTCGGATCTCATGACCCAAATATTTGTAGGCGGTGACCTGTTCAATAGATTTGCTTCCAATATTTATGTTTTTACTGTGGACTAGGTTTGTCATGACTTGCGTCTTTGCAAAGTTAATTCTTAGGCCAACTTCCCTTGAAGCATTGTATAATTTTTCCAACATCATGGACGCTTGATCTATACGGTCGGTGATAAGGACGATATCGTCTGCAAATCTTAAGTTATTTAATCTTTCACCGTCTATATTTAGGCCCATTTCCCCCCAGTCGATTTTCTTACAGACATATTCGAGCAGTGTGGTGAACAGCTTTGGAGAGAGGGTATCTCCTTGACGTACACCTTGTTCTATTCGGAATGTTCTTGTGTTTTTATGTAATCTTACACACGCCGTTGCTTTCTCGTATATACCCTTAATTAGTGCAATGTACCTGTAATCAATTCTGCATTCTGTTAATGATTTGAGCATATGTTGTTGGCTGATTGAGTCAAAAGCTTTTTCATAGTCTACGAAAACAATCTATCCTTAGATAACAAGATATGTTTTTCCTATAACAGTCAGGTCACACAATTCAAAATTGTCCAAATCCTAACCAAAATCATAAAAATCAATCACAACTCACAAGCCCCTTTATAATCATCTCAATTACAAAATTTATCCATGCCTACGCCAAGCTCTTCTTCAAGAATTTACTCCTCTAATATTCAGTCAAATCCCAACCTTTTAAACCCTCCACAACATTTTTCAGCAGAAATAGTCAACGCCAAAGATCCTCTGCTAAAAATGAATCAAATCCCAACTTACCAAATTCTTTTCAACATTCCTTAGGAGAGAGTTCCATATCCACAAACAAATTAAAAATACAGACAGAAACAACCCCCAATCCTGTTCAGAAAAATACCGTAACGCAAGCCTCTGAGGAAAAAATGGATGACACAACAACATTAAAATCATCAGCCGTCACACATCCATCCAAAAGAAATATCTCGGGAATCATCACTCCTCCACCTTCAGTTTGCAACTCCTGTAGAAAAACCACCAACAAAATCAAAAATCACTAAACAATCTCCAAAAGAACATGGCGTTATAGATGAACTAATGCAACCGATACAAAATTTCCTGAAAGATTCTTCTTTTTCGTTCCCGTTAAATTTCGAAGAACTAAAACTTAGTACTTAGTATAGAAAATCAATTTCAACCTAACTTTACTTTCGACTCATCGCACACTGATCATTCAACTACAGACAGCTAAACATTATTTGTTGTTATTTCATTCACTTATACTATTATACCCGTTTAGAAATGGTAAATATTATTATAGCAAAACATAATCCTTCAATTTTGTGTTTACAAGAGACTCATTTTAAAGAAAAAAAAGTACAAAGACTTAGAATTGTTTTTATAAGAATAGACATAACCCAAATTATGCTAGTGGTGGCGTATCCACTTATGTGTACAACTCGATAGAACTTCTCCAAGATATTAGTTTGAATGTTCCCGTCAGAAATTTAAGACAATAAAATTTATTCTATATTTCTTTTCACCATACAAATTAGGGTATGCATTCGCCTATTGAACGTACCTTAAAAATAAATAATAACAAAAGCATACATATTTGGTGGTTCGTTAGCTATGTTCAAGAATCGGTTAAAGAGTTTTTTAGTTGTGAAATTTTTAGTTTAATGTTAGTGATTTATTTATATTTATATTTATTAATAAAATAAATAAATAATCAATTATAAGCAGCCTTTACACATATTTCAATGTATATTTTCGAATCTCTCCGTATATATGTGAAATTATTAAAATTTTGGCTAACTGATTTCGAAAAGCAGAGTATGTAGGAATTATACTCAAGAAAAAGAAATAAAAAAGGTTACCATTTTTGTCCACCTTAGAAGGGGATGAGAAATTATATCATTTTTAAAATATTTTACCAGTATGTTCTCTTAGGTTCCGTGTAGAGTGAAAATTCATATGCAGCGAACTATTCCGCATTTAGACCCAGGTAATAATTGACATTGTCAAATTTTGTTCGACTGAAAATTCACAATAAAAAGTTGACAACAAATATATTGGCCAATTCCAACCCTGCTCTTACACTGAACCATCGTTTGCGTTGTTGTCTGGGAATGTAGTTAAAATAGCAGAAAAGAAAACTTTATGACGTGTTTTGGGTAAAGAAGAAACCTGTTGCAGTTTCATATAGTTCCTCTCAATTTCCACATTCTTCAACGAGGGCGTATCAAATGGAATCAAATTTTCCATGTTTGACAAGTTATAACGCTAGATGTCAGTCACGTAAGGCTCCAATACCGAATACATTGCCATTGACCAACTATCTATTTTTTAAGCAATGCTAAAAGTTTCATTTTAATTCGTAACAGAAATATATAATATATAATTCATTCCTGTCATGTTAAAATTTTTTTCTTCTTATAAGCTCTGTTAATGTTAGATACTTGGATAACAGATGGCACTAGTCATCACAAATTTAAAATAAATCGGACTATAAGGACCGAGATAGTTCGACCTCTTTCAATAATATGAAATTATTTTTATTACAAATCATTACACCAAAATAAATCGTATTTGTAAATTTTTAATTATAAAAGTGTACACAAAACTTTCTTCGTCAAATTTAAATCAATAATAATAACAATAATTGTTATTATGTCTTTTTCTTGAGTACCACACTTAATGTTGGCATTTCAAAGGAAGTAGAAGAAATCGCTGTATTATTTTTATTTAATTTAATTTAATTATGTGATCTAACAAAGTTTTGTTCTCAAATTTAAACTTTAAAGTGTTATATCTGTTCTAAGTCGTCGCAGATTTTTTTTTTTTATTTAAACTACTGCATCAACCACGCAAGATTATTAGCAATACAAAATAGATTGATGAATACTTTATATATCCTTAAGAATATGGATATCTATTAAAAAGTTTTTTATACTAATGTGATCACAGTTATCTTGTAGTAAAGACTTTAAATTATCTTTCAATAATAGATTTTGTCTTTCTAAAGTATATAAAGGACAGTCAATTAAAATATGTTGCACAGTTAAATTAGTTTGACACATAAAACAAATAGGTTCAAAGTCACCTGCTAATAAATATTTACGTGTAGCTAATGTACGACCTATTCTCAATAGAGATACTATCACCTGTTTTCGTCGATCTGGAATCACAGTTATCCATGGTAGCACTGAACTTTTTACTCTCGATAATTTGAAGGTCGAACGGTTCCATTCAGACTGCCACGCACTTTGCACAGCACTCATTATGTATGGATTAAAGTCCAGATGAATTGATTCCTGGATATCAACTGCATCGGCACTTGATACTGCTGATTTAGCTAAATTATCAGCTCTCTCGTTTCCTTTTATTCCTGTGTGAGATGGTACCCATACAAATCGAACAGAAATTCTTTTTTTATTATATTTTCCCTAATTCCTGTTTAATGAGTAAAAGAACTGGATGCTTTGGATACACTTGTTTTAGTCCTATTACGGCGCTGAGAGAATCTGTTATTATTATGTACTTACTGAATTGCTTTTCATTAATATATTTAAGAGCGTGAAGTATCGCTGTAAGTTCTGCTGTATATACTGTTGATGTGCTAGCCAGTTTGCATACAAAGTTTTAGTCAGGAGCAGTAAAGGCAGCACCTACTCCAAGTTCTGATTTGGATGCGTCCGTGTAGATATGGCAATATTCATGGTAAGGATTTATTGTTTGTAAAAATAGGGTTTTAAGAATTTTTGGATTTTAATCAGATTTTTTATATGTAGACAAGCTTGTATCTAAAACTGGAAGGGTAATTGTCCAAGGGGGAGGTGAGTTTATGTTGGAGAAAGTATAGGTAGTCGGAAAACTTATATTCAGGTGAGATAGATAGTTATTTATTCTTTTATAAAAGGGTATATCAATTCTTTTTCTAATTCTGTATATGTCTTGGAAGCGATTTGCAAAAGTATAATGATGTACTGGGTTTTCCGGATTGGATGCTATGGATGACGCATATGTTAATGATAAGTATTCTCTTCTAAATGTTAATGATGGTTCTCCAGCTTCACAATAGAGAGATTCTACTGGACTAGTGCATAATGCTCCCAAGGCAATACGAATTACACTGTTATGAATGATATCTAGCTGTTTGAGTTATTTTTTTCTTTGTCGAATTGTATACTAGGCACCCATAATCAATTTTGGATCTGACTAAAGCCTTGTATATATTCATTAACGTATTGAAATCTGCTCCCCAAGATTTATGTGCAACTGATTTCATTAGGTTTATTCCTTGTTGGCAGTTTAATCGAAGAGAGTGTGTATTTGTGCATTCCATGAAAGTTTCTGATCAAAGACCATACTCAGAAATTTTATATTGTCTACACACTCTATGTTTTTGTTGTACATTTTTATTGGTTTTGAATAAATATAACTGTGTCGTGAAAATATTATGGCTTTGGTTTTTGGTACATAAAAAAAAAGACCAGTCTTCTGAGACCAGGTTAAGTAATGCATCTTGAAGAAGTTTATGTAAAGAGCAGATATTTTTGCCACTGGCAAAAATAACGAGATCATCTGCATATAATCTCGCTCGAACTGGATGTTTGCATGATTGGATCATGTCATTTATTGCAATGTTGCTTATTTATGAATTCTTCATGTACTTCAGACTCTATTGCTATAAGATTATCTAGGGTTGATCTCCGTTTTCGGAAACCACTTTGTTCAGGTGTCAGAATTTTATGTTGTTCTAGATGCCACATCAATCTTTGACTCAGAATTTTTTCTAAAATTTTACACATAGCACAGGTCAATGAGATTGGTCTATAAGAGTCAGAAGCAGATTTTGGTTTTCCTATTTTATAAACTGGGATTATAATTGATGAACGCCAAAGGTCTGGAAATTTATTTTGAAGCCAAATTGAGTTATATAATTGTAGAAGGGCAAATTTTGTACTTAATAAGTTCATCTTTAGTGTATTTAAAATAATTGTGTAATCATGATTGCTAATGCGAAGGTTTAACTTATATGCATAGTATCTAAGAAATTAATTAACTTATCCAATTTAGCTACACCCAGTTCATTATACAGCAATTCTGTACAAGTGTAAGTCTATCAAAATTAAAAATTATTTCAAGCACTTTGTTTTGAATTACTTGAACATCGCTTATTTGTTTTTGTTTTACAACACGTTCCCCAAACAGGTAATAAATATTGCAGACACTAATTTTCGTTTTATGTGTAAGGTAACTTTTGCTTTTATATATTAATGAATTTTTGGTGAAATTTTATGAGTAATTTGCATTTGTCAATTCAACAAATCATCAATAAATAGACCTATGTAGGCATTTCATAAACGGTGTTTTCTCCAAACTGATATCATTTATTTTTCTATTAATATCTCCTGTATGTTTGTTCTTTTGTTTGAATAGCATGAATTACGTCTTGTTAGTATTTTATTTTAACTAACCATTTATAATATAACTTTAAATAGTATTTAAAAGTATTAATTTTTAATCCTACTGAATTTTTTTTAACCCTGCAAATCCTTTTAAATACTACCTTCATTGGGTATTTAGTATGAGAAATCATTTTTAATCCTCTTGTTTTATCAAATGGTTTTTATCTGAACCTCGCAAAACGCTTGGAATTTTCCGTGGGAACTTCGTAATAAAATATATATAAAAAAACTCCATTTAAATGCAACTTGTGTAAAAATTTTCAAATCAAAGCATCGACTACATTTTGAGTTTTGCGGATACAAACATACAGAAGGTGAATTTTTATATATAAAGATAAAATAATTAATAAATTCTGCAAGATCATATATATGTTTCTTGCGTCTTCCTATCAAATTTTAATTTAAAGAATTTGGTATTTAAAATCTTATATTTTTACCAAATTTCGAAAGAACTTTAATTTCAATCTTACTATTACAATTATACTCCAGGCAATAAGAAAAAACATCCTATATTTAACAAATAATTTAATTGAATGTATCAATAAAATAGTTATTTGTGTATTAAGAGAGCAAATTGATATATTGCCGATCGACAAAGAGAGATACCGCGCGACGGAGCGCGGTAATTTTTGAAGAGCGGCAATGACACTTTGTGCTCGAAATATACACAAGATTTTTTCTACAAATGCAGTTTTTGGACAAAAAAAACACTAAATACTTTATTTAGAATAAGTAAGTACATAATATTGTATTTTAATTATAACATTTTATAATATTCTTGAAAATAATTACTTCAGATTATCATTCACTGTATTGAAATTGAATGTGCAATTATGACAATCTTTGATATTTATTCCCGAACCTGATGGTCCATCAGGATATTTCTCCAACATAAATTCTTCCGAAGATTGGAAATCTATAGAACGAGATGTGGATACATGCAGTTTTAAAAATGTTTTTTTGGTGGTTTCAATCTTATTTTTGATTGATTCGTCTATATAACCTTCTGCGACATTACTACTTTTCTATCCACCATGTTTTTTTAGTTGTATTAGATCTTCTCCACCATTCACCAATAAAGTAGCAGATGTTCGTCGAAAACAGTGTCCTGTATATAAAGTATGCTCAGGTAATTCCAAATATATAGCAATTTCACTGGGAATTTTCCCGATTGTATTCATACCTACCCACAACTTGTTTCGTACATATACCTTTTTGATAACGTAAAAATAGGCGTTGGGGAGTATTATTGTTATTTTGAAAAAGTTGTTTGATTGCAATGTATTTTTTACAATTTTTTTTTTATATGAAAATAGTCGCAAAAAGGGTAGACCTATCGTGTGGGCCGCGGACGGCCCGCACTGCGACTATTAGAAGGGGAAGGGATTATAGAAAGGAAATGATTGTGGACACGCTTTTTAAAAAGTTGCAGGTCATAGTTCTCTGGAAAAACTGATTTTGGAAGCTTATTCCATTCCGTATCAGCCCTGTAAGAGAAGGATTCTTGATGAAGATTGTTAGATATACAACTGAATTGACTAACAATCGTAAAAACACGGCTAATTCTCGTTTTCGAATCTGGAATTTGGACTATTAAAATAGAATCTTTATCTTCTATGTCACCGATCTCCATTTTCACCAATTCATCGAGTCTGCAGGCACTAGCAATACCCATAATTAGAATTACCTATACAAAAATTAACAGTCAATAGCTATCCAAAATACATATAAGCTATCCAAAGTGCTATCAATCCAATAATTCATATTTCTAACGAAATAAAAGGGAAAATAACTCGTAAATTAAAAAAAAGTGGCCCCGGCCGGAATTGAACCCAAGCAAACAGTTTGAAATGCCTGCGCTACAGACCCCTAGGCTAATTTACCTTTTTCAGTAGATATTCTTCATCGGTAGCTTCTTGTAGAAATTTGTGAATATCTTCAGTGGTAAATGTTTTGGATTTTTTCGCTTTGTATCCAACAGATTGTTTTTTGAGAATTGCGATGAGTTTAGGATACTTGTTGATTTTAATGGAATTTTTAACATTCAAGCATGAAACGTTTCATCGAATATATGGACCAAAGAGTTGAGACTTCGAGGTCTTTGATTTTTCTCCTAAATAAGCCAGTAACACATTTTCTGAATGCTTATTGACCTTCTTCGATTAACACCAGGTTTTGAATCTATTGTATTAAAATTCATATTTTGCTCTCGATTTCTCTGGTAGGAGTTTTAACGTTACATTTTTTGCATTTTCTGCTACATCAGAAGGTGTGTTCGATAATTCACTATCAATGAGTAAGAGATGCAAGCGTTAAAATATTTTCGCGCTAGAGCGGCAAAGCTGTCACAAAATGACGTTTGTCGGAAAACGTCAACTTTGCGTTAAAATTTAAAAGCGTCAAAGGCTTCTTTGTAAAGCAGTTGTAGAAAAATAATTTTTTATAGTTGTTAAAATACCTCTACCGTCTTATTAGTGGGTAATAAAGTTGAAAATTAATAAATACATTTAAGCAATCATGAACATTTCAATAAACTCTTTTGTAAACCATTTAAAAAAAAATTTGGCCAAAAAACTGTTTTTTTAATAACATGAAAATACTTTAGCTTCTCAGTTGAAGGAAATTTTGACGCCGGACAAAAAAAGAACACTTTATCCTGGAATTGTAAAGTAATCTAAAAAATCCCATTAACATGTAGGTAACTATTTGATTAAAAATCGATTTCTATTTGCAGTTCATACCGTCGATCGTTTAATAAATTCAAGTTTAAAAGTTAAATAATAAATACTTGAAAAACTGCGACACCCTTTCTTGTTATTTGGCATTCACCACACCCTTCGAAGTTTCCTTTGGAAAATTTCCCACGCGTCATATCTTTTGTTACTTTATTTTGACAAATGTTATTTTCTGAGATCGGCAAAAACATTCAGAAATAAAGTAAATGGACTATCGTCTTTCTTTGTAATTTTTAGCCAACCAGACCCTGAGTTTATTTAACGGGGTAAAGTAAATTGCTCTCAACGTTTAGTATCATTTTTTAGCTGAAATGTTAAAAATTAAAGATTAATTAACAGACCATGAATGAAATTGATTTTATAAGAACCATTATTTGCAATTATGTATATAATGGTACCACAGTAATAATATAGAAATATTTGTTCGCAATTTATTTAAATATTTTTAACTAAACAAACAAACAAACAACCCCGCCCAAAATCGCGTCTGGTACCTCTATTGTCTGGCATTACAGATCAGCTAAATGGGATGAACTGAGGGACTTTTACCTATCATTTCCATGGAAAGATGTCTGCTTTCGCTCACAAGACCCATCAACATGTGCAGAATCAGTCACCGAAATCATAAGGCTAGGTATGGACTAGGTATGGTAAAAGACGGATCGCCAACCCAAAACCCTGGTTCAACCAAGAATGCAACCGTGCGGTGTGTGACAAAAATCAAGCATATCAACTCTGGTGCTAATTCCCGACAATTGCTAACCGAGAAGATTTTGTCCACGCGAGGAACACCTGCAATAGAACGATTGACATAGCCAAAGGATCTTACAACACGAGAATATGCAATAAGCTTGTCAATGCCCATCCTGGATCAAAGACCTTCTGGTCTTTGGCTAAGGCCATAAATAATAATTTCACAACTTCTTCTTTACCACCACTCGAGAGGTTCGACGGCACGACAGTTAAATCTTTCAAGAAAAAAGCGAATCTGCTAGCCGGAATGTTCAGTTCTAATTCAACCCTTGATACCAATGGGAAACAACCCCCAACGATACCTAGAATAAACTCATTAATGCCTGAGGTCGCTATCCGCCATCGCACTATTAGGAAAATCCTACGAAATCTTGACTTTAATAAGGCAGTACGACCAGATAGAATTCCGACAATTGTCCTGAAGACCTGTGCTTAATAGCTCAGCCCAGTTCTCTGTAAACTCTTTAAGCTATCATACAGCAAAGGAGTATTTCCGTCCATGTGAAAAAACGCCCAACGTCCAACCATTCCGAAAAAAGGAAAGAAGACTATTCCTGCGAATTATCGCCCTATTGCATTGCTCTCAGTTATATCCAAAGTTATGGAAAAAGCGAATAACATCGAACTCATCAAATATCTGGAGAAATTTGAGATAATTGATGATAGACAATAAGGATTTTAACAACTTAGGTCTATTGGAGATTTGCTGGCTTATATCACTCAGCTCTGGACAAACACTATTGAGAAGTTTGGTGAATCCCGTGCAATATCCATGGATATATCTAAAGCTTTCGACCGCGTTTGGCACCAGGCATTGTTAAGCAAACTCTCTGCGGTCTGCCAACCAAATTGCGCCAATGACTCATGAGCTTTATGCAAGATCGCTCCTTAAATGTGGCAGTTGACGGTATTTCTTCTGATGCGTTAAAAACCAATGCCGGGGTCCCCCAGGGTTCTATCCTGTCCCCCGCCCTTTTTCTTTTACACATCAACAACCTCTTAAAAACCACTACGAACCCCATATACAGTTTCGCAGATGACAGCACACTTGTCTCAACTTTCACATCCTATCGTTCTCTTTCGGTGAATGATACAAATAGACTCAGACAGAAACAGGTTGACTTCACCAACAGAGATCTTGAAGCAATCGTCGAGTGGGGAACCAACAATCTTGTTCAGTTCAACGCCCAAAAAACACAAAGTGCCACGTTTTCCAAGAAAGTGAATTCCTCAAATCATCCCATCACAATGTCCGGAAATACCCTTGAACCAAGTCCCTCCATCTCGATTTTGGGAGTCACGGTGTCCAATAATATGTCCTGGCATGACCATGTTGCTAACATCGCAAAGTCGGCAAGCCAGAGGCTAGGTTTTCTGTGGAAAGCTAAAAAGTTTTTTACTTTGGATCAGCTGTTGACGACGTAGAAGGCTGAAATCCGACCTCTACTGGAGTATTGCTCGCACATTTGGGATTCAGCACCAAGGCATTCTCTTCGATTTCTAGATACCATTCAGAAAAGATCATTCGGTTGATAAACAACTTAACTCTCACAGATACCCTTCACCCACTAGAACATATAAAAATAGTTGCAGACCAGACATTACTCTACACATATTTCCATGGCAGATGCTCCAGAGAAATTAAAACTCTTAACCACCACTGGCCACATTCGGCCGAAGAACTGGGCACGCTGATCAGTCTCACCCATTTACTCTCAAGATTGACACTACAAGGACCAATCTCCATCAAGAATCCTTTTTTTACAGGGCTGCTACGGAATAGAACAAGCTTCCAAAATCAGTTTTTCCAGAGAACTATGACCTGCAACGATAGGTCTACCCTTTTTGCGACTATTTTCAGTAAAACAAAAAAAACATATAGTCACGCCTTTTTCCGTAGGGGTAAGCAGAGACCACCTCCTTTCACTTGTTACGTCTTTCGCTTCTTCTTCTTTCATCAGCGCTATCATATATGCTCGTCGGTTGTTGGTTTTCTTGAAATGGCCCTTCTTCAAAACAATGTTGATCTGATCGAGATACGTTCACCGAAGTCGACCTCTACCGACTTGCCCATTACATGCGTCATCCCTGATAGTGAAGATGTCGATCTCGTTTTCGTTTTTATAACACAGTATTTAAATAAACCGTTAAAAAGTTAAAATGTTTGTTAAGACCTAGACAGAAATTCTACTAATCTAATCTAATGCTGACGAATAATTTAACATTTACTAAACGTCTTAATTATACAAATTCTTTGAAATAAAAATGCTTGGACCATTTTTGACTGTGAAGATGTCGGTCTGGTTGTCATTGATATAACACGGTATTTAGATAAACTGTTTGAAAGTCAAAATTTGTGTTTAGACCCAGGCAGAATTTCTACCAATCTACAACACTGTCCTAATTTCTGCCTATTTACTTAACGTCTAAATTATCCAACCCAACAAATTTGTGTAAATAAAAATGCTTGGACCATTTCTGACGGTAAAGATGTCATTCTGGTTGTCGTTGCTTTAACACAGTATTTAGATAAACTGCTAAAAAATTAAAATTTGTGTTCAGACGTCACTGACACTGACTGTCACTGACGTACAAACATCATTGCGAGAAGACCCGCCATAAAGTCGCAGCAAGAAATAATATACTGAGAAAATTGGCCAACAGTAAATGATGAGCCAGACCAATGGTGATGAGAACAACCGCCCAAGCACTGTGTTTCTTCACGGCAGAATATGCATACCTGGCGTGGTCCAGATCTGCACATGCCAAAAAGATCAACCTAAGCCTAAACGATACATGCCAACTAACAACCGAATGCATGAAACCAACACCACTCGGGAAACTATATAAAGTGGCAGGATTTGCGGACTCCCACTCCCGTAGAGCCGCACATTTGCTCATCGAGAAGTTCAAGCATACCTTCGACGAACGCCTCCTGTGAATAATAAAATCCCGCAAGAGATTCCTCAACAACGAACTTACCCCCCACTACAGGAGATGCCAGCGGCGAGAATCTGAGATGAAAGATCTGGAGGTCCCTAAACCGCATTAAAACAGGCGTAGCACCAGTAGGAAAACCTGATTAAGTGGGGCCTTATGGACGAACAAGACCACAGATGCGACTGTGGCGAGTATCAGGACATGAAACACCTTCTGACATGCCCCAACTGTCCCAGCGAATGTACTCTCGACGAACTATGGCAGGAAAGCAAGAAAGCTTTTGACTCAGCCCAATACTGGGCTGAAAAACTTTGATCTCTGGATACGAAAAAGTAAAGTAAGTGTGTTCAGAAATTTTACCAATCTACAACACTGTCTTAATTTTTGCCTATTTACTAAACGTCTTAATTATCCACCCCATTAGATTTGTGCAAAAAGAAATGCTTGAACCATTCCTTATAGTAGTATTTAGATTGGCCACTCAAAAGTTAAATTTTTGTTAAGAGACAATCTACCAATCTACAACATTACAATTTCTGCCTATTAAATAAACGTTCAAATCATCCACCCTAACAGGTTTGTGTTTATAGAAATGCATAGACTATTCTTCATAGTACAGATGTCAATCTGGTTGTCGTTGATGTAGACAGTCACGAATCATTAGACATGAAGATGTACTTATGGCAAGGTTGTAGCGGAATATACTTGCACCTAGACGAGGGAAGGTATCGTGTTCCACAACCATAGCGGATAGGAATGGATCCAGCAATATTGCCAACTCTTGTTCCGTTCAGTAATTTCCTTTGATTTTGTAATAATTAACTACAGACATGACAAATAAAACCACGAGAAAAGTAAATGTAATGGTCTATTTTTTTGCATTGTAACTAGTAATCATGTCAGGCTTAGTTTCATTAATAAGGAACAAATACTTCAACCGGCAACATTGTTATACTGGGCAAATATCGTCGCTGCTTGGTGCTTATCGTCTATATTTCTGGGTTTTATTTGCCAGTTTGTATTTGTTTTGTAGTTCTGTAGTGTGGTTTTAGTTTTATTTAAGTTCAATACTAGGAATATTAATGAATATTATGAATATAATAATAAAGGACTTTTGTTTTATTATTTTTAATTTATTATGTTGCACGTAACTGGGAACCTGAAATAAGATCAAATTTTTTTAAAACTTTAATTTATTTCTTCATGACAATGTTACTGCTCAGCTACGTACTGTATTTAAAATTTTATAATTAAACTCCATTATTCATGTGAAGGGTCTATTTACTATCATTAATTACTAATAATAACTATACAGTAAAATCCGAGAATAAAGAGCTCTTTTTAGGTGAAATGGAACGACACCCAACGATTCTGACTTGTGCATCAAATTCGATAGTGAATTCATTCAACTATCCCGCAAATAAAATAACTTTTATTTTTTACCATCAAAGATTCATGCAAGTTTAGTTAAATTCACTAAAAATAAAGTTAACAAAAAACTTTCGTCTTTAAAATGAGCAAATAATGGCGAAATACCTTAAATGTGGACAATTTTAATGTATGTGTATTAAAATCTCCGGAAATCATGTAATATTGATATGATTTAAAAATCCAGATTAGCTTTAATAGAACCATATTTACATAAATGATAAATACGACCGGCCTCAACGATATGTTCCCACTCTGTTGTTTTGACGAAAGGCGATCAGGGGTAAACAGATTTGCAAGTTTTTCGATGTCAACTTTCGCATCAAATAGATTATAATGTCTAAAGATTCGTGACTCTCTCTGTATAACAAAGTATTTAGATAAACCGTTTATAAATTAAAATGTTTGTGAAGACCCAAGCAGAAGTTCTGCCAATATAAAACACTGTACTAATCTTAAGTAAGATCAAGCTTTGAGTATCGCAGACTTAACAACGACTTCAAAGTGCTATTCACTTGATTATTGACTCGGACATGACAAATACTGTAATTTATTAGCCATCGTAAACCTTTTTTAACAAAAAATTTCATGAATTATGCTCCATAATACCTAATATGTCAATATGGACTGTAACGACCTATGAAGACAATGAAAGCTCGTGCAGTTCTATTTCGAGAGCAACGAAATTGTTTTAGTACCGCATCGTGGAAATAGAACGTACATATTCAGATTTCTGCGCTCACACACGTACGAGAGATAATTAAATCATGGATTAAAAATCAGTAATTATACAAAGAGTGCAAAGGCACAATCATAAATGGTTTCTTTAAAATTTATTGTTTAAAGTGAGTTGTGTGGCAACTTTTTGCTTCCTTGCAATAAGCAAAAGAAAATTATTAGAATCTAACTAACTATTTAATCACGAAACAAAAAAGGTTGCCCGAGCGCAGGAAGCTTTAGTCTGCTGATATAGATTCAATAATACTTAATGTATTGTTAATTTATAATTACACTTCTGCTGATAGTTAGTTATTCGTATCCGGATCACACTGTGTCCTTCCAAAAGTTTGCGACTCTAATGGCCCTGTCATTTGCTAAAATTAGATCGTTCGCTATGCAGCTCTGTCCCATGTCAGTGCAGGTCAGCAGGTGTGGTGGGTTCTGGATTTCTCCGCAGGAACACTGGGGGTTTTCGTCCTTTGGTAGTGTCACGTGCCTATTTTTTCTATAGTTTCGTATTCATGGTTGCATACAGTACACTATGCTATAACTCGAATATCATTCGTTGTAGATAATGTTGCATAACTTTCGATAGTTGTTTTGCAATTTCTGTGTGGATGGGACTGGATATCCACACGAACGAGGCACGGATTTGAGAAGATTGTGGGTTGACGTTTATTCCGCGCCATTTTTCTTGATTGGATAGGAGCGGGAGTCGTTTGGAGAGCTTCATCGAAGTCGGAGGTGTTAGTGAAGGTTGTTGGGGACGGTGCGCTATTAGCACGTGTGCGGAACCTCTATGGGATTTCTTTCATATCTGGCTGTATTTGGGCCATCTTAATTGGATTTTGAAGAAAAACCATTTGATTTTCAACTTGACCATTTTGTCTTGCCATTGTTGTGGATATTGTTGGAGTTGGTGTCAAGTTGAATAACCGTTATCGGGATTTGTTTGAGGGAAGCCATTGTTCGTTAACCAGTGCCACCCCCATAATTTAACCAGCCCCCGGAGTAGTCCAGGAGTAGCACCGGAGTAGGCCACAGGAGTAGGCCACAGGAGTACATGTGAATTCGCATACCCAAAGGTTATCAGTGATTTGTTTTTTTTAATATATAATGCCTTGTCTCGTTCGACACCACCAGTAAGTCGTTTCAGTTTATAAGTATAGTACTTTGTGAATTCGTATATCCAAATGTTATAAGTGATTTATTTTTAAATATATAACGCAGTGACTCATGCTGACACCGTTATTATGTTCTGTTTTGTTTATTAGTATAGTACATTGTTGGAAACTATTTATTGCATTAGATAATATGCCAAAACTAAACTTGGATTAAAATAACCTCCTCAATAATTCTTTATGTCCAAGTAAAAACATATTTTCTTTCTACTTATTTGTAAATATCCTACAATCTTGATATTTTAAAGGACAACCATTGTAAAGGTATTTTTGAATGAACTTGATTGTTTTGGCAGTAAAAATCTTTATGTAATGAGTTAACTGATATATATGTTTTACCTTTTGTTCTTTTGTTTGAGTTAATGTTATTAATGAGTTAATTTATATATGTCTTACTTTTTGTTGTAACTTGGTAAAGACTGTTACTCTTACTTCTGTTCTGGTTATTTTATAAAGCTGTAAATTTTACATTTTTGGTTTGTTCTAGCAAGAAAATTTTACCATAGCTCTTAACTTTGACTATATTTGTTATGATGTTGCTATTGAACTGTGTACCTTAATTATCTATTGTGTGAGTAAAGTATCCAAGATATTTTTGCTATAATTTTATTTATTTGGTTCACCATAATCATAGTTGTTTATCTTGTAGCCCTGCTAGTGCCTATAAGATCTAGGGGTTTCCGGCTTATACCGTCAAGCCGGTGGCGCAGCTCACTTTTATATTTTCTTCTTCTACCCTCTACGGCTGAGCTCGGGCATAATTTGCCAGTAGAGAAACCGCTAGCAGAGTACTCGTTAGAGAACGAAAAAGACGTGGCAGTAGCATTCCCTATTTTTGCAGGTTTTCTCTGCATCTCGAGACTCCTGTGCAAAGTCTGTTAAGCGTTCTCCAGATTGGGTATGGAAGGAAATATCCTGGTGCCAGCTCCTCTTTTTGTTGAGTGATTGGGTCTTGGACCTCAGCGCGCCATTTCTGGAGCCTTCTGGCTTCCTGAGAGACTTGCAAAGGTGCTGTCCTGGCCAAAAAGCTGTAGCGGGATCAGAGTCTGGGTCTGGCTGGTTGGTGGCCATAGAGCGGGTGTCTTGGATCGGTCTCTTGTCGCCCCCTTTCTGCCTCAGCGGCTACCTCTCTCCTGATGTGAGGCGGTGCTATCCCAGCGAGAGAGTATACCTGGTGAAGTGGCGTGGGCTGAGGTTCTCAATGTTGCTGGCTGTGCTCCCCATGACCTACCAGTCAGCTTCTGGAGGAGATTGTTTCTTGTTGATACCTTTTTCTGGTATTGAGGCAGAGGCGCTTATTTGTGAGAGCTCGATCTAGTGTTACCCCGAGGTATTTTGGAGTTGGCATTATTCTTACTGTTGGCCACACCACACTATATTTATCTGTCTCCTTGCCTCACTGTTGCGAAGGTGAAAGGCGCACACTTGAGTTTTTGCTGGATTGGGTCGGAGAAGGTTGTGCTCGTAGTGGCAAGGTCGTTTAGGGCATCAACGACAAACTTCTGCTGATGTTAGGTTTCTAAAACCGACAAAATTTAGTTTTTGCGATAAAAGTTAGATGCTTCTATATTGACGACTGCTTTATAATGCCTTTCGTATACTTCGACGTCTACTCAATTGTGAGTTGGTTTCTGTAGAGAACGTTCTTACAGCCAAGAAAAGTTAGATTTCGGTTTCATGTTCCCACGTTACCACTCACATTATTCTTGAAGATAATAATATTGAAAGATTTGTTTGTTTATGTAATTATTGTATCTTTAGAGTCATTATCTAAAATATAAATTACGAACAAACAAAAAATATTAGGTACAATGTATCTATGATGGAGAAACTGAACAAAGTGACGATGATGATATTGGCAGTCGTGTTAATGTTGAAGCGTCAGAGGATACCGATTCAGAGCAAGACATACTACAGGAAAATATTGAAAATGTAGAAGATAAAATATAGTTGCAAGAAATGCAATAATTACATGTGCTTAGAACAC
Organism: Agelastica alni; assembly: GCA_950111635.1. Taxonomy (NCBI): domain Eukaryota; kingdom Metazoa; phylum Arthropoda; class Insecta; order Coleoptera; family Chrysomelidae; genus Agelastica; species Agelastica alni. Next base: position 52,935,557 of record OX467712.1, on the reverse strand, counting down.
TTACAGTGTTACGAACAGTATGATCCTCAAAACATAGACTCATAATTTCAATTTACTGGAGAGAGCTTTTATTTAATATTTGACTATTAGTACATTGGCTAAGGTAGACAACCCCTAAAGAAAAACAGGTGCGTCAGGAAACCTCAAGATGACAGCCTCATCACCTGGATACTTAGCTAAAGGTTGGTAACCTTTTCTAAGGAAATCTCAACTACTCGTAATCTTCATAGAATGCCGGATGGATCTCAGAGAAAAAGAACAAGGATAGTTAAGGACAAACGATTTAGTATAACGAATAGACTAAAGATTGCAACATGGACTGTACAGGGGCTGGGCCAAAAAGAACAAGAACTAAACAGAAAATTAAAGAAGAAAAACATAAACATAGCAGTCATAACTAAAACTAAAAAGAAATTAAATGATACAAAAGATTTAGAAGATTACGTAATGATTTACAGCGGAGTAGATTTAACAACAAGAGCTCAGTGCGGAGTAGCAATTTTAATAGACAATGAATGGAAAAATAAAATTCAAAGCTATAGTTACGTCAACAAAAGAATAGTAACCACAAGACTTAAAATAGATAGAGGATACTTGACAATAATAGAAGTATATGCATCCGAAGAAGGAAAAAAGGAAGAAACCAAAATTCTACGAGACTGCAAAAACAAATTAATAAAACAAACAAAAATAATTACCTTATAATAAGTGGAGACCTTAACGCCAGAATAGGAAATGTCCCAATACCTGGCATAGTCGGCAAATTTGGAAACCAAAAACGAACAAAAATAGACAGGAATTAAGACATTTTGCAACATACAACGAACTAAAGATAAACATGGCATTGAAATACTAGAGCCTTCTTTGAAAAGGTTATTCAAGGCCAGCTTTATCTTCGGTTGTATACCGCAAGCTTGGAGAGAAGCTGTGGTGGCGTTTATACCAAAGACTGGGAGACGTCCAATGGACGAACCAAAGTCTTACCGCCCCATTAGTCTCACTTGCTTTCTCCTAAAAGCAATGGAGAAAATAATAGACTGTTACATCAGAAACGAACTCCTTGAGTTGAGACCGCTCCACAAGAAACAGTTTGCTTATCAAGCAGGTAAATCCATTATAAATGCTCTACAGTGCCTAGTTTAAAGCATTGAAAAGACATACGCGGAAAAAAAAATGGCTCTTTGTGCCTTCATCGAAATAGAGGGTGCTTTTGGCAACACCTCGCATGACTCAATAACTAGATCACTCGAGGAAAGAAATATAAACGCCTCACTGATAGATGTATACAATCTATGCTGAAAAACAGAATTATTGTGACGACTCTTGGGGGAGAGACAGTCAAGATGACAGTAGAAAAAGGTTGTCCCCAAGGGGGAGTTCTATCTCCTTTGCTGTGGTCGCTGGTTGTAGACAACCTGATAGTTTAGCTACACGACTCTGGTTTAACGACTCAAGGTTACGCCGATTACCTAGTCGTCACCATTAGGGGCAAACATGATGAAGTAATTTCCAATCGCATGCAAGTAGCCCCAAACACAATCAGAAGCTGGTGCGCAAAGGAAGGACTTAACGTTAATCCTAGCAAAACGGTGCTGGTTCCATTTACCAGGAGGCGAAAGTACGAACTTAAAGCCACAACTCTAAATGGAACTCAGCTTACTTTTTCCAAAGAAGTTAAATATTTGGGCGTAATAATCGACCAAAAACTGACATGGAACAGCCAACTCAACAACATTCTTTCCAGAGCTATAGCGGCAAGCTGGACATGCCGCAGAGTCTTTGGCAAGACATGGAGTCTGAAACCAAAAATGATCTACTGGTCATACCAAACGATCATTAAGCCAATGGTCACCTATGCTTCATTGATATGGTGGCCAAAAATGCAACAAATTTCGGCACAAGTCAAGCTGCAGAAAGTGCAGCGGCTAGCTTGTCTGGGAATCACAGCGGCAACATTCACGTGCCCCACTGCAGCCGTAGAGGTAATGCTGAACCTTCCACCATTGCACTTATGCGTAATGAAAGAAGCAGCAATCAGTGCCTTCAGACTGAGCCAATCAGACTGAACAAATCTTAGAGCAGAAAATCGGAATGGACACTTGAAGATTTTGGAAAATATTTCCCTAGAAGCCCTAAGCCGACAAATATTATGCCATTTGGGTACGACTTCAAAATGCAGTTTGAAGTGGTTATAAACAACCACCAAATTTGCACAGAGAACGGACCTCAACTAGGAAGGGATGCTTTAGTGTGGTACACTGATGGATCCAAGATGGATGAAAGGGTTGGAGTAGGCGTTATAGCGCCAACTTTTAGGCTCTCAAAACCCCTTAGTAACACCCCAACCATCTTTCAAGCAGAATTACATGCCATAGAGACATGTGCCCAGGAGAGCATCGAAAGAAACACCCGAAGGGCAGAAATCTATATTTTATCAGATAGCCAAGCAGCACTAAAAGCTCTGAAGTCATACACTTGTAAGTCCAAGCTGACTTGTGACTGTTAACAGTCCATAAGACAACTGGCAGCAAACAATCAGGTTACTCTGATGTGGGTTACAGGTCACAAGTGAGTTAAAGGCAACGAAGAAGCAGATTGCTTGCCAAAGAAGGGGCAAATACAATTTTCCGGCCCAGAACCCTTCTGTGGACTTTTCAAAGCCCACTTGAAAGAAGAGGTCCGACGCTGGGAAACAGATGAAATGAAATCTCACTGGCATAAAGTGCCAGGACAAAGGCAAGCGAAAAGGCTAGTAAGTCTTTCGCCAAGGAAAGCTAAACAGCTTCTCGAGTTGGACAAGAAAGACTTGATACTGGTGACGGGACTCCTCACTGGACACTGCCCTCTAGGGTACCACCTGAAAAAGATGGGCAAAACAGAGAGTGATAATTGCCGCTACTGCGACAATTTCGCTGAAACTGCAGAACATTTGCTTTGCGAATGCCCAGCGCTTTTCTGCAAGAGGATCAAGTTTCTGGAAGGGGCCTTCCTAAAGCCCTTTGATATCAGAATCTTAGCCCCCAGGAAACTTATAAACTTCACTCGAAGTCTCGGAATCCCGGGCCTTGAATAGATTAAGGGTTATGCACAAAAGATCTGATAGGTCGAAGTGCTTGAGAGGCAGCATGGCATTCACGACCCACCCTACAATCTACAATCTACAAGATATTTTACAACATACAACGAACTAAAGATAACTAACAGTTTTTAAAGGAAAAAAGATATACATAAATATACGTTAAGCGCAAGAGGTTACAGGTCTATAATAAAAAATTGAGTACACTGGTAGAAGACGTGAGGATCCATAGAGGAAGTGATATAAGTTCAGACCATTTTCTAGTCATATCTAAAATAATCTTACTGGCCAAATGGAAAAAACAAACAACAAACAAACGAAAATCAATACAAGAAGTGTACAAAGTATATCTTTTATAGGAAACCGGAATAAAATATCTCTACCAACAACTGTTGCAACAAAACCTACAGATGTTCACCACAGAGGACAATATTAACCAAGAGTGAAACAACATAAAGAAGAAAGTGAATTTGGACATAATATATAGAGAACGCAATAAGAGAAAAACACGAAGCATATTTGAACACTCTACACAACAACACACAAGAAGCCAGACAAAATTACATAGAAAAACAAAATAAAGCAAAATATATTGTCAGAAGGGTACATAGAGAAGGACACCGCACACTTCCACATAATCGACAAAGATACATGGATAGAACATTATCAAGAACTATTGACAGAAAAGGAAGAAAACCTTGTGAGACATGGAAATGAACAACAAAACCTGAACTTAACGACAGACTCAGACTATAATGAAACACCGTACATAGAAGATGAAATAAGGCTGGATGAATTAAAACCGGAAAGCAGCTGGACCCGACACCATTGACATAAAACTACTAAAATATGGAGGACCGCTGTTGGAACTGAGAACACTACATTTATTAAATGAATGCTAGAAACAAAGAAAAGTACCGGACGAATGGAAAACGGAGGAAGTAATATCATTATGTAAAAAAGGAGATCAAAGCTCCTGTGGCAATTATAGAGGAGTAAGTTTATTAAATGCTACATACAAAATATATGCCCGGATTTTAAACAATAGGCTAAAGAGCATAGCTGATGTGCTAGTACTAGAAGAACAAAGTGGCTTTCGCAAAGGAAGATCTTGCAACAACAATATCAGCATAATACGACAGAAAATCGAAAAACGTAGAGAATATAACTTAGAAACCCATATTGGGTTCATTGACTACGAAAAGGCCTTCGACCGGGTAAACAGAGGTATACTATGGAATATTATGGAAAGACGAGGTTATCCCAGACATTTAATATAGGTGATAAGAGGACTATACTATAACACAGAAATAATAAACTCCGGAAAAGACAGAACAGAACCAATAACAATCAACAGAGGTGTAAGACAGAGATGCAGCATGTCACCAACCATATTTAATATATATATATATATATATATATATATATATATATATATATATATATATATATATATATATATATAGTGATGCTAGTAACTTTGGTAATATGTATACTAACACACCACTAAATATTTCTAACTACATAATTACTCGTAAAATTATTGACAAAAAAATTGAAAATTTACCCAATAAAGGTCCTGGGCCAGATAATTTACCTACTGATTTTATTAAAAATTGTAAGGAATCGCTAATAGAGCCATTATTTTTGCTATTTAATAAATCTCTCAGTTCAGGTCAATTTCCTGATACATGGAAAACAGCCTTTATTACACCAATTCATAAATCTGGAAGCAAGAATAGAGTTGAAAATTATAGACCTATTTCTAAATTAAACATCTTTAGTAAGGTGTTTGAAAGTATTATTTTTGATTTTCTTTATCATGATGTAAAAAACCTACTTAACATTGAACAGCATGGCTTCATGAAAAAACGTTCGGTAGATACAAATTTATTCCTATACGTTGAATACATACTTAAAAGTCTAAATGATAGGCATAACGTTGATTCTGTGTATACTGATTTCAGTAAGGCCTTCGACAAAATAGATCATTCCGTCCTTGTCTCAAAACTTTCCGAAGTCGGTATACATGGTAATTTATTAAGATGGTTCGACTCATATGTCAGAAATAGGTCACAACAAGTAATTTTAGGTGCTCTTAAATCTAAGGCTGTGGTAACTACTTCAGGAGTACCTCAGGGGTCCCATTTAGGTCCTTTACTTTTTAATTTATATATAAATGACATCTCTAGTTGCTTTCAATTTGCTAAGTTTGTTATGTATGCCGATGATTTGAAAATATATCACTCAATTTCATGTGCTTACGACAGAGTTCGATTGCAAGAAGACTTGGACAATTTATCCGACTACTGTGTGAGAAATAATTTTGTTTTTAAATGTCTCAAAGTGTAATTATATACAATTTTCTCGTTGTAATTCAGACTTGAACTACAACACATATGAAATTTCTAATAGCGTATTACACGCTGTAGATACGATTAGGGATCTTGGTATTCTTTTAGACTCTAAATTACTTTTCGATCGGCATATTTGTAATATAACTAGAAAAGCTAATCAGCAGTTGGGCTTCATATACAGAACATGTTTTGAACTTCAAAATCCCCTTACCGTTAGATCATTATATATGGCATACGTAAATAGTATATTAATGTTTGGTTCTACTATTTGGAACCCGCGTTATTCGGTCTATATTTCAAAATTAGAAACAGTCCAGAACAAGTTTATTTCATATTGTAAAAGAAAATTTTATCCCGATGTGGATAGACAAAGTATTCGTTCCAACTTAAAGATAATTTCACTAGAGCATTGTAGGCAAATTGCGGATAACACTTCGTATTCCCAGCCACTCAACTAGAAACAATTATACCTTTAACACACATCAGGCACTCACTAATTATTTTCTAAATTCTCCTGCTCACAAAATAACAAATACTTATAATAAATTGTCCAGTATTGCTGAAATGGATATTTTTTACCACAGTGCAGATTTGATTAAAAAACTACTTAAAGACTATTTTTTGCAAATTTAATTTTGTTTTATTACCTACTCTTGTTCTCTCTTTTTTCTCTCTTTTTTTTTTTACTAGTATTTACTTTATTTAATGTAGTTATATGTTTATATTTATATTTTCTTTTTTACCTAATTTGTAAAATTACGTGTAACTATTAGTGGATACTTTTATGGGTTTGTCCTGTTTGTATCCCAAATAAATAAAATAATATATATATATATATATAAATATATATATATATATATATATATATATATATATATATATATATATATATATATATGTAAAAGATGTAATTTTCTTAAATTAAAAAGTAAAGTTATTCAACTTCATATATTACAACTAATGTACTGAAAAACTTTTATTAAATCTTAAAAAATAAAGTGTTTATGAGCAAATTTCTTGAACGCGATGTATACACTCGTGTAAAAATATTTCATCTAAAGTATAAAATAAGCCAGAGTTATTAACATATAAAGTTCTCTAGATTTTGCAGCTAGAATTGGCAACGGATCGAACAACTAGGCGTCTCGGCGCCCACAAACGGCGCCAATAAACTTCCAACGGTTGTCCCGGCAATTCCAGAATTTTATTCGCAAATGTGTATCCATCCATTCCTGTTCAAGATCAAAACTATCAGGACAACGAGGGGGATTTTGGGCAGGGGACTAAAAAAAGGCAATGGTTAATTCTTCTAACTTCGTATCTAGACTAAATTTTTTTTAATAAAATTTATAACAGAAAAATATATGATAAAAATTTTAGGATTTATTTAAATAATGAAGTGGGCTTGCGGATTGCAATTTTTTTTATCGACATTTCATTAACATTTTTATAACAGAAACATTTTGTGAACTACTTGGTTATAATCCATTTCAAAATGTTTGTCAATTTTTTTTTTTTTTTTGAATAAAGATAATTCAATAAAATCTATATTGACATTTTAACCTTCATTTTCCCGCGCTGTCATTCTAACGCCAAGTGTGATTGCATTTGTTATAATCTATGTGTTTACTAAAGGAAGTATACAATTTAGTGAAAATTTCGATATTTGAACGTTATTAAATTCAATATTTTATATTAGAAGGAATTCAGATATGTTTCTATAATTGTCCTCCATTTTTGTTTTTATGGCTGCTACTCCAAGTAGTCGATGCATCGTGGAGGGTGAAGCTGTTCTTGCAGCAAACCACATTATTGTTTGTGGTGTTAAAGACAAAAAGGATAATAAGTGGATAATCAGATCTTATTGTTTGCAGACCAGTGCTATTGAAAGTGATCCTTTTGAAATCAATGGATGACATGACATGACAATGATAATTATAAGTATTTATTTACTTATGACTTTAATAAAAATAACCAACAAGAGAACTTGCCTGTATTATTTCAATAAGTTTTTTATATCTTTTCTTTTCCTCTTCTATTTTCAGACTTTTGGACTTTGTTATAATGCTGGACACAGGTATATTACTTGGTATAGCAGTGATTTTCGGGTAAAGTTTTTAATATCCCCCTGACAGATTGATAGGTAATTCTATTAACCAAATAAAATATAGAAAACAAAATACTTACAATAACTAGGAGTTATGAAATCTTTCTCAAAAAAATGTTTAGAACAAACTCTCATATTTTTGGTAACTCTCTTTCCTATATTTAGTTTGATCTCCCACAGTTTCTTTCTATCAACCATAGTCACCATTACCGATTCTCTAATATGCTCAACTCTTTGACCCTCATTTGGGAAATAATGAAAAGTTAAATTGGGGTTTTTTTACACACTGAGTTACACCCAGGAACACAACAATTTGCTATGCTGATCATTTTTACTATTAAAAAATTATTAGTCACTATTAAACAACTATAATCTTCGCACAAATGCGAGCTTCAGGGTATATAAACACAAAGCAATCATACTTGCTGGTCACGTGATATTGATGCGAGTTTATTCCGCCAGATAGCGTATTGCTTATCATTAAAACCCAATAGCTTTTTATTATGTAAAAATATATAAATATCTTCGAAATGATCTAAGAAAATAGTTAGCTCCTAACTAATAGGCTAAAAACTTTATCAAAGAATAATCACCAAAATTAACCTAGTGGCTAGTTACTTTTATGTTTTAAAGAGATGTCTTTCATATTTTTTCTCTGGCTAAGAACCACAAGGAGCTGTATGTATGCTTTTTTAAACCCAGGAGCTTCGGACCCTTGAAGGTCTTAACTAACCTTTAGATTGTTGAACTCACTTTTATGCGAAGATTTTTTTTATACCTTTCTCTCTTAAAGACCCCTGTAAATAAATTATTCATTAATTTAAATAACTACGGTACTTCTGTCATTTTGAGGGTGTCTTATCTCACAATCAGATTAGACGAAGATAAAAAAATAGGATTTGAAGAATTAAAGCGATCCATCTCTGGGGTATAACAATAAAGATAAGCACAGAACTTTAAAATTGGCAGGTTTACAAATAATATATCTGGATATCGGAGTTTAAATATATATAGGGCCGTTTTATAAAATTTTCCTTAATGATATTAGCTCTTTTTAGATCCAAAAATATAACACTATATTCGATTTATTTAAGAGGGAAAAAATAAAGGTAATGGAAAATCTTATAAACCGTGTAACACCGCCAACCTCGCAAACAAAAAACACACATTTAGAGTTAATTTCTTTAAATTAACCTTATTTCCAAAAACATTGCGTAATCTATTGTCGGGTTTTATCTTAATAAACTCAAGTTGTATTTTGTAACTTCCCAGTAGTCCTAGTGGGTCCGATTTTGCGAATCACGAATTGTGACATATCTTCACATTGCAAGGTCCCCAGAGTCGAATACAATAGTTTTTATGTGGACGTCTGTATGTGTTTATGTACGTATGTGCGTATGTTCGTATGTTCGTACGTGCGTTTGGAATTATTTTTCGTCTCGATTATCTCGAAAGACAATATCGACGAGGGACCAATTGCATTCGACGCATAATTACGCAACTTAGAACTGATTAGATTTTTATCAAAATCGGTCGGGCTGTTTTTTATGGAGAATAAAAAACTGAAAAAAATGGTAAACTTTCGGAATTATTTTTCGTCTCGATTATCTTAAAAACAAAAGATAATATCGACGAGGAACCAATTGCATTCGACGCATAATTACGCAACTTAGAACTGATTAAATTTTCAGCAAAATCGTTTGGGCTGTTTTTTATGGAGAACAAAAAAACTGAAAAAAATGGTAAACTTTCGGAATTATTTTACGTCTCGATTATCTCGAAAACAAAAGATAATATCGACGAGGGATCAATTGCATTCGACGCATAATTACGCAACTTAGAACAAATTAGATTTTCAGCAAAATCGGTCAGGCTGTTTTTTATGGAGAATAAACAAACTGAAAAAAATGGTAATCTTTCGGAATTATTTTTCGTCTCGATTATCTCGAAAACAAAAGATAATATTGACGAGGGATCAATTGCATTCGACGTATAATTACGCAACTTAGAACTGATTAGATTTTCAGCAAAATCGGTCTGGCTGTTTTTTATAGAGAATAAAAAAACTGAAAAAATGGTAAACTTTTGGGTTTATTTTTCGTCTCGATTATCTCGAAAACAAAAGACCATATCGACGTGGGACCAATTGCATTCGACGCATAATTACGCAACTTAGAACTGATTAAATTTTCAGCAAAATCGTTTGGGCTGTTTTTTATGGAGGACAAAAAAACTGAAAAAAATGGTAAACTTTCGGAATTATTTTTCCTCTCGATTATCTCGAGACGAGACTAGTCTCCTGATTAAGTATTATCGAGGTTAAATTTCACACTTAAATGTGATTAAATGTGAATTAATTGTATCAAGTTTTTAGCCCCTTAGTCATATCATCCACATACTGGTTGCGCTACCTATTGAGGGAGTCACAGTCAAATATGACGTTTGATACTGTTTCCTCCCGATCCCTGCATAGTCAGCAAACTGAATTCTCCAAAATTATGCCCATATTATGCAGATGCTTCCTCAGACAACAGTTCCCTGTAACGAGCCCCGTTATCAGTCTGAGCTTTTTTCTGTCCAGCTCCAAGTCCTGAGTAGCAAGTGCAAGGTTTGGTTGCCATATCATTCTCTTACTATGCCTCAGGCTATTGGTTTTTAGCCAGTTTCGTATTTGCTGCCAGATTATTTAAGACTTGGCCTTTTTCCCGACCCACACCGGGTTCAGGCTCCAATAGCGGGTCTTCAGAACTCATCCTTGCGAGTGAGACTGCCCTTTCGTTGCCGTCAATACCATTGTTGTCCTGGCAACCTCCCAAGTTCAACTGGGTTGTGCTTTGCCAGGTTTCTCAGGTACATTTGACATTCTTTCACCAGCTTCGAGCTGGTTTGGCAACTTTGCATTGCTTGGAGTGCCGCTTGGTTGTCTGAAAGCAATCTACGAGGGCAGTTTGATAAGTCAGTGACTTTTTAAATTTCCCGCGCAGTTATTCCAAATGCAACAGTGCTGCCGTCAACTATAATCTATCAGTGGGCAACTTTCTAATTTTGAGCAAGATACGTCGTGCAGTTGGTGTTTGATAGCCGTTCAAAGCAGACAACCTCGTGAATTTTTACGAAAATGGAAAAAAGTGAATTTCGTGTGCTGATTAAGCATTACTTTTTACGTAAAAAATCCATCACTGAAACTAAGGAAAGACTTGATAAATACTACGGGGACTCGGCACCATCAATTTCAATGGTTAAGAAGTGGTTTACAGAGTTCCGCTGTGGTCGTACCAGCACTAGTGACGCCGAACGTCCAGGTCGCCCAAAAAAAGTGATCACGCCGGAAATCGTCGATAAAATCCATGAAATGATATTGGATGATCGGAGAATGAAAGTGCGTGAGTTGGCTCATGCTGTAGGTATCTCAACTGAATGGGTACATCATGTTTTACACGAATATTTGGACATGAAAAAACTTTCTGCGAGATGGGTGCCGCGATTGCTCACACTTGACCATAAGCGCAATCGTGTGACCACTTCTAAAGAGTGTTTAGCGATGTTCAGCCGTAATCCGGACGAATTTTTGCGCCGTTTTGTTACTGTGGATGAAACATGGATCCATCACAACACGCCAGAGATCAAGGAACAATCGAATCAGTGGGTTGCTCGGGGTGAACGTGGACCAAAGAAAGCGAAACAGAGTCTGTCAGCCAACAAGGTCATGGCCACAGTTTTTTGGGATGTACGCGGTGTCATTCACATCGATTACCTCAAGAAAGGTAAACCGATCACCGGCGAATATTATTCAAAACTTTTGAACAGATTCGACGTTGATTTGAAGCAAAAACGGCCGCATTTGGCGAAGAAGAAAGTGCTGTTCCATCAAGACAATGCACGTGTGCACACTTGTCTAGTCACGATGGCCAAAATCCACAAATTGGGATACAAACTGCTACCCCATCCAGCATATTCTCCAGATTTAGCCCCCTGCGACTATTTTCTGTTTCCAAACCTAAAGAAATAGCTGTGCGGTAAGAGATTTGAGTCGAATGAAGAAGTCATTACCGAAACAAACGCGTATTTTGAGAGCTTTGAAAAAACCTGTTATTTGGAGGGAATAAAAAAATTATAAAAACGCTGGACTAAATGTATTGAGCTAAAAGGTGATTATGTAGAAAAATAAAATGTTTATTTGCGGAAAAAAATTAGTTTTATTCAAACAGTCACTGACTTATTAAACCGCCCTCGTATAATAACCGTCACGAATGCGGACGGCTTCTGGCAACTTGTTATAAAGTTAAATGTGCTTGGCCATAACGAGGCACTGACCCTCGTCTCGCACAGAGCATCGTATTTTTCGACCATCGCATATTGCGCGTTGTGTATGACGAATAAAGAAACATTAATAATAATAGATGTCTTTGTCTTTGGTACTCGATGGCAAAGCTTTGCACGAGGCAGGGTCCTTACTTTGGTACAATACTATGTGTAAAGCAAGGTGTGGTGCACTACTATGGACATACCCTGAGTGTTCGGATTTTGTCAGTATATTTTAATATTTCTATAAGCGATTGAATTTTATCAAAACTTCAAGCTTCTTGGTTTAGGTAAGGTTAAGTATCTTGTGAGTAGGCGTAGGTTCGCTTCTCCACTGCAACCCTTGATGGGTCTATTTTGGCTTACTCCTTGAGGTTATAGTTCACCGCAAAATCCAGTTCTTCTCGCGTTCATGGTTGTATAAGGTGAGATTTTCTTGAAATAAGTTGGTAAAAATAAATATGTTAAATCTTATTCTTTCTAAACAGTGCATAAACATGGTGGTGTTCATTAGTTTCGTCTTCCACATATCAAAACTGACAGTCCGTTTGTTGGATCAGACCTATCCGTCCAAAGTGGTATCTAGGACGACAATGTCCTGTAAGTAGTCCCGTCAGGTCATTTCCACTACATTCCGGGAACTGCTTGGTTGTGTTTCTCGAGGGTTTAAATAAAAACGACCTCAAATGTGTCAACACCCTGGTAGATCAGACCAGTGCGTAAGTTTTTTTCTCTCCGTCCAGTCCGAAATAATGGTTTTGGCAGCTCTTGTGGTGACTCCAAAGACTGGTTCTGGTCCTGTTAACGCACATTCTACTCCCCGTTTTGCGAGGATATTGGTTTTCTCGTTGCACCCCACCCTCTGGTGCACAGGTACCCACAGCAGAATCACTATTTTGTTCGCACCAAGGCACTCCAGGAATTAAATGCAATTCCATATAATTTTAGAATTTATCTTGTTGGAGCTGAGTGCTTTTATAGCAGTCTGGCTGTCCAAGAGCTTCTTCATCAATCATCATCATTAAACAGCTATATAGTCGTCCACTGCTGGACATAAGCCTTCCGTAAATATTTCCATCTCTCTCTATCCTGTGCTGCATTCATCCAATTCCTGTGATTGCGCTTCAGATCGTCTGACCATCTAGTGGGCGGTCGGCCTTTACTGGTCTCCATTGGGTTATTTTTTTCTTCCATTTGCCATCGTTTATTCCAGCCACGTGTCCTGCCCAGTTCCATTTTTGAGATTCGATATTGTTACTACGGCAACCGTAACTCCACTTCTTCTTCTCACCTTCGCATTCGAAACCCTATCTCTCAGAGAGAGACCCAACATAGCTCTTTCCATGCTTCTCTGTGTCACTCTTATTTTGTTTGCCGTTTGCTTTGTTAGAGTCAGTGTTTCGGCTCCATATGTTAACACAGGCAGAACACACTGGTTAAAGACCCATTCCTTTTAAGATATGGGAATATTAGATCTTAAGATGCAGCTTAGTTTTCCAAAGGTTGTCCAGGTGTGACCTATTCTTCTGCCGATTTCACAAGTTTGATTGTCTTCCCCCAATCGAATTTCGTAGCCCAGGTAATTATAGAAGCATACTTGTTCAATATTCAAGCCGTTTACTTTTAGATTTTCACTGGTGACTAGATTTGTCATGAACTTGGTCTTGCTGATGTTGATATTCAGCCCAGCTTCTTTGGATGCTAGTTCAAGTTCTCTTTTGCTTCATCGAATTTGTCTGCAATTAACACCAGGTCATCAGCGAAGCGAAGATGGCTCAGCTTCTCGCCAATAATGTTAATACCAAAGTTTTCGATCTTAGTATGCTTAAACATGTACTCCAAATGATTATTGAATAATTTGGGAGAGATGACATCACCTTGCCTCACCCCTCGCTCCATTTTGTAGTCAGGAGTATCTTCATGGAGTTTAAAGACAGCATTCGCTTTCTAGTAAATATGCTCGATAAGTTTGGTTTAACGATGGTCGATTCTACAATCCTCGAGAGCTTGTAGCATACTACGATGGTCCACTGTATCGAAAGCTTTTTCGTAGTCCACGAAAACGAGCATCAAAGGCTTATTGTACTTTATGCATTTTTCAATAAGAAATTTCACTTTGTGGAGATGATCATTGGTGCCACAGCTCTTACGGAATCCTGCCTGTTCGTTTGATTGATAGAGATCAAATTTCGTTGTTAGCCTTTTGGTAATGATGCTTACGAAGAGTTTATAAATCTGTGAAAGTAAGCTATAGTTTTGTATTTGGGCTATATCACCTTTCTTATGCAGCAATATTATGATGACCTTTTCCCATTGTTCAGGCATTGTAGTATTTTTCAGGCAAGCCTTGTATAGTTTGCACAGTATTTTCAGTAGTGCTGTTCCTCCCATTTTGATATTTTCAATGCTAACTCCGTCGTCTCCTGGTGATTTGTTTTTCTTCCTGTCCTTTAAGCTGTTGTTAATTTCGTCTAGTGTGATATCTGTAAAGATAGTAAAGTAAGTAAAGAAAGTAAAGATCTTGCATATTTGTTTTTTGCTCTCGGATAACTTTTTCCTTAATACTTTCATTCCCTTGTTTTTCTCTATTACCTTGGTTATTTCTTCAGTGTTATGTAGCCTTACATGTGATTTGTGTATTATAAAGCCTACTCCTCTTTCATTTACATTTTCTACACCAACATAATAAAGTAAAGTAAAGTATTGAATTTAGACGCGATCCGTTTTTAATTGTTTAGTTCAAGTCAGTGACACTCACACTCATATAAGTAACAGCTTGGCCGTGTATATGAATTGTCAAAAGCTGTCAGTGATAGTTATATACGTTAATAAAAAGTTTTTCTGTTTTTGCTGGTACTTTTATTTCAGTCGAACTTCCTAATTGTATTAATTGAATAAGAAGATCGAAGTGGTACTTTACTTTCCTCTTTGCGTTTGTGCTCAATGATTCCCAGTATGTCCTACGGTAGGAATTTGACTTTCTCTTCTAGTTCTTGAAGTATTTAAGTCGTTGCTAGGGTTCTTGTATTATAGGTGATTATTTATAGCGCTCGTCTATTTCGGTAGCCTGGTCCACTCCGGGGATTCTTAGCACCCTTTACCTGCGCTTCTTGGTTTAGGTAAAATGAATCAGGGTAAATTCTATAAATAAATGTTTATTTTTAGTTAGGATGTATGATGTACAATTTTTAGAAATTTCATTTAATGAATAATGTAATGCAGATAAAGATGTTTTCTAGGTACTTTAATCTAATCTAAAAATGTGTTGATATTGCAATCCGGTACGATTATCATTTTTATGTCTCATATCCTAACAATCTAATTTTCCAAAAATTCTCGAGACAGTTTACTGATCAGTTTTTGTATCTAATGGAGTCTCTGATATCTGATGAGTCAATTTCATTATTTAAATGAGTGTCCCAATACAATAGTACCTAAACTAAATTGACGCATAAAACTTTTTTCTTCGGAACTCCTTAATCCTCGACAAAATTATATCCCAGATTCCAAAACCCTAAAACATCCCTAATAAAAATAGTAATAAATAAACTTTCCCAGAGACGAAAACAACTTTCAATGTTCTTCTCGGCCCGGACGGCCCCTCATCCCCCAAAATTGTTCCCATCCAAACGAAATGTAGATAGTTTTTCAGCGAATTTCCCGAAACATTTCGGCGCCCGTTCTGGCGCCGCCTCTACCCCTCTATTGGCGTCGGGACGTCGACGATTGGAACTCGACGCCGTCGCTGATGCTCGAATAACAAATTGTTATAACATGGGAAAACACAAACAGCGTTTTTTTGTTATTGAAATGTTGCTCTTAGGATGATAGTTTGGGTGTGAAGCTGCACTTAACAGGGAACTGTCACCGTTGTCACTCACTCAAGAAGTGTTTTGTTTTCGTCACTGCAGACAATGTCGCGAGGAATTCAATGGACAACTATTATACATTAATTCCTTGAAAAATTATGTTTAAAATAAAGCCAGAGAAATTTTATTGAAAAACAAACAGCCATGATAATGATATTAGAACTTTAAGATATAAAACAAATAACATTATTTTAATAAATTTGCAAAATGCAGTATGAATCACGTGTTAGGTCCGTTATGTAATATGATATTCTGCGCAAAATGTAACTAGTTATGACTAAATTTACAATTGTTTAATGGACATAATAGTAAACTGCTTCACAAAAGTTAAGGAAGTTCATAAATTCTAAAATTGTATTTTAACAAATTACCTACGGTTTTTGGTCACCAAGTGTTTATAGGTTATAAATTAAATGTTTTTTTTATGTAAGCGTTTATTTGCCCTTTTGTGCAATAAGTTTACAGTTTTAAACAACAAAAACAATTTGATGTTGTGTACCATGTTAATTTTATTAAAAATTAAAGTTAATAACGAGTATGCTTTCCTCTAATATCAAATACAGCCAAACAACGCCTCTACATACTTTCAATAAGGTCATTGACGTATCCTTGTAATCTCTTTTCCTTCTTTTACACCACAGCGTTCTCTTATCTCACTATTTTTTACTTTATCCAACCGAGTCACTTCGGCTATACTTCTCAGACTACTCATCTCCGCAGCATTAATCCTATTTTCATGCTTCTTCTGCCAAACCCAACATTCACTACCATACATAAGTGTAGGAACCAACACACCTCTATGCACAGCCAGACGTGTCTTTTTTGACACTTTCTGGCTGTTCATAAAGCTATGCAGTGCCCCATTAATTTGTTTTCCTGTCAACACCCTTCGCTCAATGTCACTGTCTTACTTTCCATCTCTCGTAAACTTTGAATCCAGGTACACAAATTTATTTACCTGTTTTACTTTTTCTTTCTCAATCGAAACTTCACAGTTTGTCATTCTTTTTTCTCTTTCAAAAACTATTACTTTCGTTTTGCTTACATTTATCTCTTTGAATTTTAAGACATCATGCATAACATTAACCATCGCCTGCAACTCCTCTTCAGATGATGCTAATATGACTTGATCATCGGCGTAAAGAAGGCATATGACGACCAAATCATTCATTTTTAATCCATACGCACTCTCTTTTAAATCTTTTAAACAATCGTCTATGTATAAGTTAAACAGCCATGGCGAAGCCACACATCCCTGTCTCACACCTTTTTCTATGTAAAGCTATATCAGTGCTCGTATTAAACTAATTCTCACGCCATACATAGACATTGTCGACCACAATTCACTTCTCACCACTCTGTCATAGGCCTTTTCCTAGTCTATAAAAGGGCAATAGACCTTCTGACTTCTAGCCAAGAATTTTTCGACTATACCTCGCAATGAAAAGACCTGATCCATACATCTTCTTCCTCTTCTTAATTCTGCTTGTACATCCCATATCATCTCAATTTCTTTTAGTCAATATCTTTGCATACAGTTTGCCAACTATACTGAGTAAACTAATACCTCGGTAGTTCTTACAGTCCTGATGCAAACCTTTTCCCTTGTAAAGCGGCACGACCCAGTCGACTGGTACGCTACCACTCCCCCAACAAAGGTTAAAAAGGCGGTACAGCAGACTAGCTACCACGTTTTGTCCAGCCTTCAGCATTTCAACTGTAATCCTGTCGTACCCAGCAGCTTTATCCAATTTCATACTGTTCAACGCATCCACAATTTCTGTCTTACTAATTTCACTTACATTGCAACTTTCACTCATATCTCCGAACGGGGCCTATTCCTTCCTTTTCTTTAATACTCATTCCTCTCTTTTTACTATACTAATATCTTGGTTTGTGATTCTTTTCAGTTGCGAGGGAGTATTTTTACTTCTGGCTGTTTTTATGGACTTCCAGAAGAGTTTAATACTGTTTTGGAAATCGTCAGATAACCTTCTATCAAATTCATCTTTATCACTCTCATTTTTTACCAGAACCTCTTTTGCCACACCTTTTAACCTTTTATACTCATTCTTTGCCTTGATTACATCCTTAATCGTTGCCTTTTGCGTTCTTTGATTGGCTTTTGTAGCTAGATAATCCAGCCAGGCTTTCTTCTTTTCTGACACTGCTTTTTGAACCTCTACGCACATTTTCTGTAACCTGCATCCTTTCCTTTTTTTACTTACACCACAATTTGAATGGTTATACAAATAGTAGATTGAACTTATTTAACATATGTAATATTAGGTTAAAGGTATCTGTACTAATGATACTACACAAGACTCACATAAATTGAGCAAGACTTGTAACTATTACAAACAACAACTGTTAAACATGAATAAAGTTATAGCAGTCTTATAATATTTCTTTCGTATTACCTTAACCAGTATATACCAAACACAAAAAAAACTTAATTTGCCACAGCATTGCATAATACAACAAAAGTCCCAAGTGCAGATTATCGCAATAAAAAAAACATAATTTCTATATTAATTTTACTAAAAGGAGAAAAATGTAAAAAAAATTGGTAAAATAAAAAAACTATTTGCATAATAATAACCACAATTTTACAGCTACATGCTACATTATATCCATTAGTTCCTTTTTATCTTTACCCTTATAAATAATTCCCCTATTTTGTGAATATTAAAAACAGGCTTCATGACACTAGATTTCCCGTTCTTGGAAATTTGTTTCTATCACCCAACAATGGAAAAAAGTTATGGATCACTTGATGGCAGCCTCTTCCGGAAATGCGTCAGCAACCGGATATCACAAGAGAGAAACAAGCGAATCGCCTATGCCGACTGAATTTCCCCAGTCAGATTCTGTTTACCCATTTCTCAGATATATACTGACATGGACAGATCCAAAATGCTTTAAACAAGGAAATCTTTTATAATTTTCAAACATCTACATGTATATCATTATAAGATTGAATAAAATTGTTTCATAACTCACGACACAACTCAAAGATTTTTCAGACAATTTAATTAAACCTTTAAACTATTTTAATTACTGGTATTAATATAAATATACATAAAATATCAAAAATGTTATACGTTAAATAATCTTATATTTTATATGGTTTTAACACTTTTTACTCAACAAACACATAAACTGTTTAGTGAACTACTGCGTAACCGAGTTGGACTGCATGTAAACTTACCACATTTACTCTCGTTAAACAATAAAACCGTATATGACTCGCTTATATCTTTCGTATATTTATGTAGGTTGAAATTATAGTGCACTAAGTCTTCTTTTTTTTTTTGAGGGAGGCCAGGATAGCTTCCTATAGATTCCTGTCTTTGGAAAAGCAAATAAATGGAGAGCAACTCGGAGATCACTCCGGGATACTGAGTGAAACAAAAAACCACCAAATTCTCGGGATGGTTCCTGACTTGCTAGCCACAAAAATACACGTAGGAAAGTCGTTCAAAGTCCTCTTTCCGGAGAGAGACGAATGGATGAGGGGACAAATCCTCTTCCCAGAGACTGAATACGTAATGTACACAGACGGCTCAAAAACCCCAGATGGAGTTGGGGCCGGTGTTTTCAGCAGGAAACCAAAGATTGAAATATCTACCAGTCTTGGCAGGTATGCCACAATCTTTCAGGCTGAAGTATTCGCTATCGAATTGTGTGCAAGAGAGTTGACCAACAGACCTCTAGCAAACAAAAACATAAATATAATATCAGACAGCCAGGCCGCTTTAAAAGCACTGAGCTCCAACAAGATAAATTCTAAACTTGTATGGAATTGCATCGAATCCTTAGAGTACCTTGGTGCGAACAACAGGGTGACCCTACTGTGGGTACCTGGGCACCAGGGGGTGGAAGGAAACGAAAAAGCCGACACCCTTGCAAAACAGCGGGCCGAATCTGCGTTCACTGGACCAGAACCGGTTTTTGGAGTCACCACAAGTGCCGCCAAAACAATTATTTCGGACTGGGCGGAGAGGAAAATACTCACGTACTGGTCCGACTTACCAGGGCTAACCCACTCGAAGGCGTTTTTACCGTTACAACCCTCGAGAAACACAACTAAGCAGATCCTAGAATGGAGCAGAAATGACCTGCGTATTCTAACAGGACTGCTTACGGGACACTGTCGTCTGAGATACCACCTCAGAAAGATAGATCTGAACCAACAAACGGACTGTCGGTTCTGCTGCGTGGAAGACGAAACTGCTGAACATATACTATGTTCATGCCCCGGCCTGGGAAGAATAAGGTTCAACATATTTGGTTACACTAACCTAGAACCTACCGATTTTAAAAAAATCTCACCCTATACAACCATGAACTTCGTAAGAAGGGCTGGATTGTGCGGTGAACTGTAGCCTCTAGGGGTGAGCCACAATAGACCTACTAAGGGTCGCGGTGGAGGGGCGACCACGCCCCACTCACATAAAACCTAAACCTAACCTAAGTCTTCTTTTTGTTCCAATTGAACCCCATAATATACACCCATATCCCTCCTAACCGAGGCCCACCTGACCTGTCTGTTAGTCACCCTGACCGGCCACTTGGTGTGAAGTTTCTGGCCCAAATCCATCCATTTGATTTTTTTTATAACATAATCGATTAGGAAGCTTTGACTTACATAATAACACTTAAGTTACTCATCTTAGTCTTAGATAATGGTTGAATGGACATGGATCTCCGAGTGCCAAAAAAAAACACTTTTTACACCAAAGAGATCGTAATAATTACATAAAAAGACATACTTCTCTTCTTCTGGTACCATGACCGTTCAACGATCGTTTTTTATCATGTTGGCTACCATGTTAATAATTATTGTTTTATTGACAGCTGCTCGGAAAAGTTTAACTGTAGATATTCCGTACCACTGCCTTAAATTCTTCCACCACGATGTTCTTCTTCCTGGACCACGCTTGCCTATGATTTTTCCCTCTATGATAAGATGTAAGATCTCATATTTCTCCGGATGTCTTATAATATGACCAACATATTTTAGTTTGCATCGTTTGATAGTTTTAACTATTTTTAGATATTTTGCTACGCGATTGAGAGCTATGTTGTTACTAACTCTATCCACCCAACTGATCTTTAGTAATCGCCGGTATACCAACATTTCGAAAGATTCCAGGCGTTTAAGCATTACTTCCGTGAGTGTCCATGCTTCCATACCGTACAAGAGAACTGAAAAAACATAGCAGCGCACCATTTTCTTTCGTAATTTCAATGTTAGGTCGTGACTGGTTAACAGTTTTTTCACTTTTATGAAAGCAGCTCGGGTTTTCTCTATTCGCGTTTTGATCTCCACAGTTGGATCCCACTGATCGTTAATGTTGCTCCCGAGATACACCAACTTATGAACTCTCTCTAGCCTTGTGCCATTGACCGTGATACCATTATCTGTAATATTAAGTTCTTGTTCTTGTATTTTGTTTTGTTGGCATTGAGTCTTAGGCCAAATTGTGTACAGGTGTCGGTTATCTTATTCATAAGGTTTTGTAGATCGTCTTCATAGCTAGTGATAATTAGTGTATCATCGGCGTATCTGATATTATTAACGTTGACCTCGTTAATGTTAATTCCTTCAGTGGCATCAGTAAGAGCCTCATTGAATATTTCTTCTGAATAGAGGTTGAAAAGCAAGGGTGATAGAATGCAGCCTTGTCGTACTCCTCGCTTAATGTTAATTTCATCCGATAGATGGTGTTCCACTCGTACTGCAGCTGTCTGATGCCAGTACAAATTGGCAATTATACGAATATCCTTGCCATCTATCCCTGTCGTTTTTAGAATTTGTAGCATACACACGTGTTTTAATATTTTGTCTTCATTGTTTTTATATAATAGTAGATTATACCACGAGTCAATAATGATAGCTATTAATCTCGAGGGAGTAACATTCCGAGAGAATAATAGCCATTATTGCAAGTAGTATACTCTACTTTATTTACGACAAATTTATTTATTTTAGATTTTTAATGAACAACTTTATTTGTCAACATTTAAATTAGTGATAGTACAATTAATAAACTGAATTGGTCGTGAATTATGATTAACTTTGGAAGAGTTTTCAACACGAATATTTGGAATTTCGGTTGCTGTAAAAGAAGAAGTTGCTTCATTACTATTTATCTGTTTGGCAATAGTATCTGCTGTAGTTGTTTTGTTTCTCATAGACTGATCAATGTATCCTTCAGCTACATGGGTAGATTTCCAGCCCCCGTGACGCTTCAATCCAGTTATATCGCCTCCTCCATCAATGTACAGAGTGGCAGATGATCTGCGATAACAATGGCCGGTATAACTTTGAGGATTTGGCAAGTTTAAATATTTGGCAATTTGTCTACCAATGTCTGCAAATTTGTTTTTTCCTATACCTTGTATTGTACATTTCGATTTTTGATAATTTAGAAAGAATGAATTGGTTTCTACATGTGACGGACGGAGATCGATGTACTTCTTTACAATATTGTAAAACGTACTGTTTATGGTGAATTTTCGTACAATTTTAGTTTTAGTCTTGGGTATTGTTATCAATAACTCTGTTTGGAAATCCTTCACGTCTTCTATGTTCATTTCATAAAGCTCGTTTGAGCGGCATGCGCCCATAATTCCAATAACTAATATAATCTGAATCAAAAAAGAACATGAGTTTTTGAATAGATCAGATTAAATATGAACATTTACCTTATGCAAAAGAAAAATTTCATCAGGAGCTCTGTCAATAAATTTCCTAATTTCTTCCGGGGTCAGAGTGGAAGATTTCTTTGCTTGAAATCCTTCAGATTTTTTTTTAAAAACGCTCGTAGTTTCTTATATTTTTCCAGATCAACGTCATGGTTTATCTTCAACACAGATTTAATCATCGAATAGAATGACCATAATGAAGATGGCTTGTATTTTGCACCCAATTCAGCGAAATAGGCCAGCAGAACATTTTCGGAATAAGAGTTTGCCTTGTTTCGAAAACGCCATTCCTTGAACGATGCGTACGTTTTATTATAAATGGATTTCGATGTTTCTGGTATTAAGGTAGATGTTGTTGCTGCAGCTAATTGTACAATTTCTGGTGGTGTACAAGTGAAAGATTCTTCATTTTCATTCATTTCAATACAAATACACTAACACTTTTGAGTTTGGTTATATTGTTTCCATGGTATTATTTAATTCGAGAAATTTTGTGATAGGAGTACAAGAGGGAATAAAGACTATTAATCCCTCGCCATTATTCCCTAAGGGATTAATATATGGCATTATACTTCAAAAACCACAAGTATAATACTTATATTATGTATTAGTCGTAAATAAAAAACATTATCTATTTGATGCAGTAATCCAAAAATCATTTTAATCACCGCAATTCTTAGATAATGATTATCATTTATGAAAAAGATTTTTTTAAAGACTTGAATAATCCTTCTACATTGACTAGGTATCTAATATAAACTCTATAAAATAAAAACTTGAAGCTGCACAATGTTTTGGCGTGCGCCAGAAAGGATTTTCTAAAAAAACAAAACCTTTGGGTAAATCTAAAAAGAAAAAGAGATATGCAAAGGCTAGAAAAAGTGAAAAAATGTCAGTTTGGCACATCGAAAAAATTAATTTTCTTCTGTTGGTAAGAGATCAAAATTGACGTCTAAAAATATTCAAAAAACAAAATACTTTTTCTAAAGATATTTTATTTTAATAAAAATCATCATTCACTTCGCTGACAAATATGTTATTAAAATAATAAATTAATTATATTTCGTATTAATTAAATTTCATAACCCGCCAATGGTTTTTAGTCGGAGAGTTAGTTTTCCCGTTCAGCAGATATTTAGTGATTTTCTTTTATGGGCATGTTGACTAGAGGGTTAACTTCAGTAAAAGTTTTTCATATCTCCCATAACGGTCCATATTTTATCTTTATGGATTTATAGCTTGACATGTTTTTATGTTGATTGATTAATTTTTCTAACTTAGAAGGGGCTAAAGTTGCTTTCTCCTAAATTAGTAGCCTCAGTTTTAACGATGATTATTTGATTATTTAAAGTTTACATAACTAACACCATTTAAATTGAACACATGGAAATAATCTAAGGCTATGCATTTATATTTATTTATTATTAAGTTGGTTTGTAAAATATATTTTATTTTTAACCCATAAATCACCATTTTATTGAAAAAGATTGTAAATTTTGCTTTTTCGGAACATTTGGTTAATTGGAGCGGAAGTTTTTTGACTGATCGTACACAACAGGTTAAAATCGGGGGATGCAAATCGAGTAATATATTAGTAACATCCGGAGTGCTACAAGGGCCACATTGTCCACCACTGTTATTCAACATTTTTGTGAATGACATCGGATGTTGTTTTGATAATTGTGAATTTTTAATGTTTGTGGATGACCTGAAGCTTTTCAGACCGATAAAGTCATCCAATGACCAAATTCTTCTTCAAGCTTGATAAATTGTATAAATAGTGTGTTATAAATAATTTGTTTCTTAATGTAAATAAATTTCATTACTTTCTTAAGAGTTGGTAGAAAATTTGATACATTATACAACATAAATGATCAGCAGTTAGTATATACATTATCTATAGATAGTTCACGAATTGTTGTCCCTAACATAGTGGGCGTTGAATGACAAATGCAAAATCTTATATGACATTAGTATATGCCAATTAGAATCAGCTCATCAGTTCGTGTATGTTAAATATTAATTTTTTTTTTGAGGTGAGCGTGATTTTATAAAAATGGACAACATTGATATAAGAGGTGCGATAAAGTAACTCTGTAAAAAGGGGTTATCATCGCAAAAAATGTATAAGGGCATGGTAGAAGTATTGGGTGAGTCTGCCCCTTCGTACCAGGAAATTAAGAACCGGTCGCGAGATTTTAAACTGGAAAGAGAGTCCTGTCAACATGCACCAGGTGCTGAAGCCCCAAAACTGTAGTGACCAAAGAAAATGTGAATTTAGTCCATGACATGGTATTAAATGACAGAAAAAATACAATCAAGGCCATAACAGAGACATGTAGGTTTTCTGTTGGAAGCGTTAAAAAAATTTTACATCAGGATTTGGTTCTCAAAAAACTCTCTGCACGTTGGGTTTCAACAAATACTGACGGCAGACCAGAAGCGAGTTCGCCAGGTTGCAGCGGAGACAAATTTGGAGATCATTAACAGGAATCCCGATGAATTTAAGCAAAAATTTCTTACGGTCGACGAAACATGGGTTTATTACTTTAATCCAAAATACAAAAAACAAATTCATGGAATGGCGGCATAGTGGTTTCCCTCCCCCTAGAAATTTTCGTGTTGTCCCATCAGCTGGTAAGATCATGGCTACAGTTTTTTTGGATTTTGCAGGTGTTATTTTCGTGAATTATTTACAATGTGGGCGCACCATTACAGGTGAATATTATGCGAATTTAATACCAAAAGTACGTGAAGTTGTGTTGCAATGGCTGCCATTCACAATGCGTGATTTAAAATTTTTGAATAATCCACTTATTTTCCAGATTTGGCCCCCAGCGACTACTATCTATTCCCAAAATTTAAAGAACATCTACGAGGAATCCGCCTTGCTGATGATAACGAAGTGATGTCGTCGGTAGATGAATGGCTGAAGACTCAAAGTTCCGAATTTTTTTCAAAAGGTTTTGAAACACTTCAACACTGTTATACCAAGTATATAAACGTTGCAGGTGACTATGTTGAAAAATAAATTAGCTTCATTCTTCTCATGTTAGGGACAACAATTCGTGAACTATCCTCGTATAAAACATTTTGGGGTCATTTTTAATAAGCAACTTAGATTTGTTAGCCACATAAATTAAATTAGTGTGAATTGTGAAATCATCCAAAAAGCTAGGTCTTATTTTACGTCACTGTTCAGGTTTTTCCATTGAAGCATTAATAAAGCTTTACTTAGCTCTAGTGGTATTTAAGTTAAAATATGCATGCATCATTTGGTCTCCGCTTTAAAATGTTCACTGTGTAACTCTAGAAAGAGTACAATATAAAATTTTGAGATTTTGTTATTTTAAATTGGGTCTTCAAATACAGAACCATGACTATTTTGTTTTATTGCAAAAAATTGGCCTGGAATTTTTTTAAACCAAAAAAAATCGCGCAGATCTATGTTACGCAATGGACAAATGACTGGTCCTGAATGACTTGAATCTGTCAACATTCATGCTCCGAGCAGAAATCTTAGACACGGCCATTTATTTCATTTACCCTTCCATCATAAAATTATGGTAAGCATACACCCTTAGAAATAACCCTAAAGTTATTGGATGACAAAAATATTAATATATTTGGAGCATTTGACACAAATCCACTAAATTCAGCCTATCGCGAGTGTAATCAGTTTGGTAGGGATCATGTTAACCAATTTTTTGACTCTACATATACTCGCATATCTAAATACGAGTATAGATGGGGTAATGCACCTCATTAAATTTTTAAATGTTTGTATTTGTCAAAAAAATGATGATTTTCTTAATTAATGAGATAAATTAAATAAACAGTTTCTCTTAATCCACGATAAAACAGCACAGCTTTTTTCTTTTTTTTTTTATAAACGATCTTTTATAAAATAATTTTTATTTATTATAAAGCAACTTACATACTGAACTTATCCCATTCATGGGATGGGATGACGAAATAGTCAAATTAGAAGATAGTATACAGGGTGTTCCAACGAAAACTTGACCCCCCTAGAAACTCAAAAACCAAGCAAAAATTTCTTCAAAATATAAAAAAACACTATATATTTTATTAGAAGCGACACGAATTTGTATGCAAAATTCATACCCAAAAATGCAACCCCTTTAAGGGTAAAAAACGAATTTGTATGCGAAATTCATACCCAAAAATGCAACCCCTTTAAGGGTAAAAAACGGTTTATCTCGATTTCTGGCAAAACTACAAGACCTATGGAAAAAAGTCAAAAAATAAAGTTGTAGGTAATAAAAAGATCTACAACTTTTATATGTACACTTTTTTCATGTAACCTTAAATTTTATGTTTTTTATTTTTCTTTTACAAAAAAAAATATTTTTTTCACGTAATTTAGTGAAAACTTACCTTTTTATGTCCCAAACACACTGTAATTTTTTTGATTTAAAATATTTATTTTTCACCTTATTGTGACTTAATATCGAAAAAGCACCCTAATTTTTAATCGAAAATTCTCACGTCAAAATATACATTTTTGTGGTAAATTTTCTCAGAAAATGCAAAAAATCTCAAAAAAAGATCTATTTTTCACTTCTAATAGTTTCAAATATGAATTCCTAAAATTATTTATCCTTTCATTTTTGTTATATTTTTTTTCTTTTCTAATGGGTTTCA
Organism: Agelastica alni; assembly: GCA_950111635.1. Lineage (NCBI taxonomy): Eukaryota > Metazoa > Arthropoda > Insecta > Coleoptera > Chrysomelidae > Agelastica > Agelastica alni. The sequence goes on along the minus strand of OX467712.1, from coordinate 52,908,467 downwards.
TCCTACTAATACTTTTTTTGGTTTCAAAAATGATCGACCCTGGTCTACAAATATCCCCTTTAAAAATAGCTCAAGCCCATTTTTGTAATCATAATAGTCTTTGATATATTTAAAAAATAAACTTTAAAAATAAAAAAAGGGTTAAAATTTTCAGTTTCGCATAAATTAAAAAAAAATTAAGTTTTTTCTTCCATTTATGATAGAAGAAAACTGGCAAAATTATCCAAATCGAAAGTGGTCGGTCAATTCCAACCATTGGTCGATATGACATAAGAAAAATCAAGCAAAACTTCAACGTAATATCAATTTTTCTATTTTTGTATGATGTATGTCAAATGTAAAATCTTTTTTGAAACCGCAGATTTCATTATTTTTTCTTTTCTTGCAGCTGTGTTAGTACTTTTTTTGTATTTAGCGTATAGTGCTGTATACAAATAAACATGTTTAAAGCATTTGTAACAAATTTATTAATGGATTATATTGTCAAAATGTGGTATGTACGTTCAAATAAATATAATTTAAAATGCCTGATTATTATTTTGTACAGGTAAATTTAAATTTTGTTATTTTATAAAAAAAGTATAAAAAAACTTATTTAATACTTAGATGTAAAATCAATATTTTTTATAACAAATACTTTAAAAACAATTTTATTTAATTTATAACTTATTAATTTAAAATTACCAATGCAACTATAGCATTTGTAGAAAGTTCAAATCGTTCAAAAAAAAAATTCTTAAAAGATATGATTGTTTTTTTATAACACATTTATTATTTATTTTTCGTAAAATATAACTATAAAAAACCATACAGTAAATAAACATATAATTAAGAAGTGATCACGAACTTGATTATGATTTTTCTGTAAGGATTTTTATAAAGAAAAAACCAAGAGTCAAACAATCGCTTATTTAAACCCTTTTAGTTACGCACCTAGAAAATGGTCTTCAGAATTACAAAACTTGGTATATATGTTCCAAAGGTGTTATGTTACATACATATAGTCACGCCTTTTTCCCGTAGGGATAGACAGAGACCACTTCCATCCACTTGCTACGGTTCTAACATACATCTTGCTTCCTCTACTTTCATCAGTGCTCTCATACATGCTCGTCGGTTGTTGGTACTCTTGACCTGGCTTTTCTTCAAAACAATGTTGATCTGATCGAGATATGATCGCCGAGGTTGACCTCTACGGACTTGTCCTCTACACTCGCCTTATAAATTTGTTTCGTCAATCTTCCTTCATCCATCCTTTCTACATGTCTAAACCATCTAAGCATTTCTTTATCTATCTTTGTAATCACATCTTTTTTTACACCACAGCGTATCTCACTATTCTTTACTTAATCCATCAAAGTCACACCAGCTATACTTCTTACTTCTCAGACTACTCATCTCCGCAGTATTTATCCTATTTTCATGCTTCTTTTGCCAAACCCAACATTTACTATCATACATAAGTGTAGGAAACAACACACCTCTATGCACAGCCAGACGTGTTGTTTTCCTGTCAACACCCTTTGCTCAATGTCACTGTCATACTTTCCATCTCTCGTAAACTTTGAAACCAAGTATACAAACTCATTTACTTGTTCCACTCTTTCTCCCTTAAGCAGAACCTCATAGTTTGTCATGCTTTCTTCCCTTTCAAAAACCATTACTTTCATTTTGCTTACATTTATTTTCATCCATTTATTTTCGCCTGAAACTCCTCTTCAGATGACGCTAATATGACTTAATCATCGGCGTAAAGAAGGCATTTGACGATCAAAACATTTATTTTCAATCCATACGCACTCTCTTTTAAACCTTTAAACAATCATCTATATATAAGTTAAACAGCCATGGCGAAGCCGCACATCCCTGTCTCATGCCCTTTTCGATGTTAAACCATTCCGTGCAAGCTACGTTTATCCTGACACAAGCAGTGGAATCCTCGTAAAGCTATTTCAGTGCTCGTATTAAACTACCGCTCACCCCATACATAGACATTGTCGACCACAATTCCCTCCTTACACTCTGTCATAGGCCTTTTCCAAGTATATAAAAGCGCAATAGACCTTTTGACTTCTCGCCAAGAATTTTTCGACTACACCTCGTAGTGAAAAGACCTGATCCATACATCTCCTTCCTCTTCTAAATTCTGCCTGCACATCCCATATCATCTTTTCAGTTTCATTATCACTCTTTCAATCAATATCTTTGCATACAGTTTGCCGACTATACTGAGTAAACTAATACCTTGGTAGTTCTTACAGTCCTGCTGCAAACCTTTTCCCTTGTAAAGCGGCACGATAACGGCCTTGCAACAGTCGTCTGGTACGCTACTACTCCTTCAACAAAGGTTAAAAAGGCGGTACAGCAGACTAGTTACCATGCTTTGTACAGCCTTTAGCATTTCAACTGTTATCCTGTCGTACCCAGCAGCTGTACCCAATTTCATACTTTTCAACGCTTTCACAATTTTTATTGTACTAATTTCACTTTCATTGCAACTTTCACTCATGTCTTCGTTACACGTTACAAAAAAATTGTCTCCCCATCACTTTTGCTGCTGGGAAAAAGTCTCTCATGAGTGATATTCCGCTTTCATGGAACCAATATAAAACTAAATAAAAAAATATTTATTAGTTATAAATAATACATACAGGGTGTACCATTAGTGTATGGAAGTGCAATAACTTACCTGGGATAAAAAATACAAAAAATGTTTAGATTAAAAGTTGTTGTATTTGCGCTGATACACATTTCTAAAATATTTTGAGATACACTGGGTGTTCAGCCCAAGCGAGACAATATGAAGTTTTTTTTTAATAGGACATTCTTTATTTTTGTTTACCATCGAATTAAGCGTAAAATTTGGCATCTAGCTCCATCTTTTCTTTTCCCACAAATTGCGACGTTGCCAAGTTGGAGCGAAAAATATGAAGATTTGACGAAAATTGGTACATTATAAATGCTGCCTAGTAAACGTTATCAGTGATATGCAACTAAACTTATTTGGTAGGTACGAAGGTAAATGATGGCTGAAATATCTGAACAGAGTAGAAGTTTCGTTTGGGGCCCAGGCATTTTTTAAATAGGCATTAATTTAAAGATTTCAATTAGCAAAAACTTCATTTTTTAAATGGAACACCGAGTATATTATTTTACCATCTTGGAAAACTATTTTATCCCTTTAAATTATGTCTGTATAATGTTTTCTCTAAAATTTATTGTTTTAAAAAAAATGGCATTTTTAATTTATGATTTAAAATAATTCATGTCTTTAACAAGTTTGCTCTAAAAATGTGAAGTTTAAAATACTTCTATTTTCGTTAATTTTATGTGACAAGATCAAACCAGTCATTTTCTACCTTTAAAAACTGTAATAATGAGTTGGTTAATAGACACAATTTCCATTATTACGCAATATAACAACCGCATTGTATACGGACTATTGGTCAAACAAGGTGGTCATTAAATTTATGGGGTGGAATAATTGGGAATTATATCATAGGCCCATATTTCTTTTACACAACTAGTCTGGCATCCTTCCTACTCAGCGACGTAATGCTTCTGGGGAGATTCCCCTATGAGTCTGAACTTGTCGCTGGTTTCTTTTTTCCAGTACATTATGTTCTGGTCTCTGAGCCAGCCCAGAATTTTCCCTCTGCGTAGACAGAAGGGAGTCCCTAGTGCTGGATCCAGGCCCGCGAACTTAGTCTCTGATCCCTTTTTTGCTAACTTATCAGCCCTCTCATTGCCTTCGATTCCCGAGTGACCAGGAACCCAGACAAGAGTTACCTAGTTGCTTTTCGACAATGCCTTTAGGGTTTGTCCACAACCCAGAGTCAATCGTGGATTAATAGTTGCATGTCCCATGTTAAGCACGGGATCGGACAGGACATCTTATGGAAATTTTGTGTGTCCACAATCAATAATTCCCCGTTGTTGTTCACATTTAAAGCGGTGCGCTGTCGTCGCAGCTGCAGCAATCACCTCAAGGTAAAGCGGGCCAATACCGAGCAAAACTTCCATCACCACTACTGGAGTAGTGCACATGGCACCAAGTGCGCCTCTAAGTATCAGAGCTGTGGTGTGCTCCAAAATTGTCTTGGTTGATAACTTCTGTACCCTGGGTCACCAGACAACTGAAGCGTACAGTAGCCTTGGTCGAAGTATCGCCGTGTATGTCCATAAAACCATCCTGGGTCTTAAGCCCCAGGTCTGGCCAAATGTCCTTCTGCATATCCAAAAATATGCGCTTACGCTTCTACAGCGTTTTTTAAGGTGCTGCTTCCAGCTAAGCTTCCTGTCCAGTGTAATACCCAGAAATTTCACTGAATCAGTTGGAGTTAACCTTATTCCTCCGAGTACGGGGCCCTCCAAGGGGCCTTTAACTCGACAAGCGTAAGGAGTCACTTGGAAATGCGTGACCGAAAGAGAGACGCAAGCTGCTCGACAAAATATAGAAAAAGGATCGATGCCGCGATTGTCTCTTGGCGCATCTGGGATTCAGGTGACTCCTCACGCATGTCGAATTATACCTTGTACTTGCGGGTGAAAATGACAAGCACAGTCTTAAGCGGATTTACCGAGAGGCCGGTCTCGTTACACCATTTTTCCATCACCTTCTAGCGTTGTTTGAGTGAGCTATAGAAGTGGCCTTAAAATATCCAAATCATTAGCATACCCTTGCTTGCAGAACCCTTTATCGTTCAGTGTTTTAAGAAGCCTATCGGCCACCAAACGCCATAAGAGGGGAGATTACCTCTCTTGCGGACAGCCTTTCCTCACCCATTCAGTGACCTCTACTGCACCTTGTGAGGCCGTCACTCGCCACTCTAGCATGCCTCGGAATTATTGAAGTTATATTTATTAAAATTGCTCTGTTGAATTAAGCTTAAACTATTAATTCAAGATCAGAAAAAGTGAAAAAAAAGACATTTATTATTAACCTCCTTTTTTGCAATAAGTTCGTTATTACTACTTTCTTAAATATTTTTTTAATGGTTAATATATAGGGTATTCTATAAATTATTTATGCTTTTTAGGTAGTTACATAATATTTTTGACTATTAGTCAGTAATTTTTTTGACTAACAAATCTCTATCAAGAAAAATTTAATTAACTTGACAATGAATAGAATCTTAGAAAGTAGACTTATAATAATATTTTAAATAAAAATAAAAAAATGTAGGCATATTAATGGTAGAATAGTGCAGATTAATTACACAATTTTATAGGTACATATTTAATCCTATTTTTAATAAATGTAGTAAGTAGTTTATTACATTTTTTATTACTGTAATGCAGTTTATTCATCCAGTAAAGACCAAGTAAATGTCATGCGATTAATTTATGGGAATCATTTTTGTATAGGGATGTTCATACTTTACAATCCGTCGACAAGATAATATCGCGAATGCTCACTTTGTCATGGTCCTAGAGGGGCATTTCGTTGCGACCCTAATGGGTTATTTATGGTCGTAAAATCTAGCGCAGAACAATAAAAATGGTTTCCCTTTATTGCGCTCCATACACATTCGACTCTATTTATACCGAATTAGAGATCTTTCTGGATTTTATCAGGAATTGATTTGAATGAATATCCTTGAGAACCAGTGGTCAAGCATCCGACAATAATTTGGATAGATCTTGTCACTAAAAATAGACTTGGATGGTTATTTATCTGATGGCTTCTTCTAATAGCAGCATTGATGTTATAATATATAAGAACAATTTTATTTGGTAGTGTTATTCCAACTATATCATCAATAACTTGGTTGTTTTCATAACCTATTTGAGACTTTAAGCATACACGATTTATAACTCAAAAAATTAATAGATAAGTGCATACATTTTTTAAAAATGGGTACAATTTTTAATCACCATATACTTATAACTTTGTATAAACATGAAATAATCTAAGAATATTTCATTCTCCACGACCATACTTGGAATATACTCATTATGAAATTATTATTAATAACATAATGCCAACATTCACACTCTAGAGTGAAAATATTCATATTCTTTAACGCTTTGAAGTAAATGTCAGTTTCAAATTATTTTGGCGACGCTTCGTTCTTAAAAGTTTTGTATAAAAATGAGCGAGAAATTAAGCGAATCAGATTTAGAATTTGAAAAAACTCCTCCTGAGATTACAAATTACGATAATAACGTAACAAAAAACCTACTTCTTTAAAAATCAAAATTATTTAAGTACTGGAAATCATCACCGTATGGAAAATATTCTCCATTATTAAAGGCACTTAAGCGTAACACAAAATATTGATACCTATTTCTAAATACAAAAAATTAAAAACTTTGTTAAACCGTTTTTCTGAGAAGCATTTACCTAAAAAAACAAAGTATTTAATTTTTTTTAGAAAATGCTCCAGATGAAATATATTTAGCAACAAAGGTAATCAATATTTTTAATTAGGTATCAATTTTGATAATATTTGAACTTTTAGGTTGCCCTCATCATTGGTGTTTTGGGGGCTTGCCGTAAAAATGAACTGTATAATATTTAAATTCAAGATATTAAAGATTTGGGATCATCATTATCAATTGTTATTCCCAACACAAAAATAAAAATACCAAGAGAGTTCATGGTTACTGGATATTTTTATAATACGTATTATAAAAAAATATTGGGCTCTGAGACCTTCAAACATCCCTTTTAATAATTTTTTTATAAATTTTTAAAAAAACAAGTGTACAAAACTATTAATTGAAATAAATAGGCTGGGTAATATGCCAAAACAAATTGCCACATATCTTAATTTAAATAATCCACAAAGTTATACTGGGCACTGTCTTCGTCGTACCTCAGCCACAACATTAGTAAATGCAGGTGCAGATATAATAACTTTAAAAAGGCATAGAGGTTGGAAGTCTACTTAAGTAGCGATAGGCTACATTGAAAATTCCAAACAAAACAAAATAAATATAGCAAACCAATTAATTTCTTCCGTAAGTAAAACTAATTTACCAGAAAACATCCCCCCAATCTCCAATTCTTTTTGTTTCAAATGCACCGGTATTTTATTTTAGTAACTGTACCACAACAATAAATATTAATATCGTCTGTTACACGGTTAGAATAAAAAAATTCGATACTCGTAGTTCCTCGCGCTCGGAATATTCCACTCGTATCGAATTTTTCATTCTAACCTAGTGACAGAATCTACTATTCTGTACTGAAGTTGATAAATTAATTTTCACAAAATCAATTCAACTACAAACTAACTACTAAAAAATAAAAACATAAAAATAACCTAAAATAGGATGAGAAGCTAATACCGGAACAAGCTGGCTTTAGACCGGAGAAATATTGTGGCCTAAACCTTGCTTGATACATCGATGATTGCTTCGAACAGAAGAAAATCAAAGGAGCTGCCTTTATTGACCTATCTACCGCATACGATACGGTCAACCACGGAAAACTGCTATGCAAACTATATAAGATGACAAATGATTTCCACATCACGTCGACTGTCGGAGCCTTCCTCCAAAACCGCCGTTTCTTTGTAAGCCTCTTAGGAAAAAATAGTAGATGGCGCCTGCAGAGGAACGGACTTCCGCAGGGCAGTGTACTGGCCCCATTACTGTACAATATCTGTACCAACGATCAACCCATACGGCGGGAGATAAGCCAATTTATATATGCTGGCGACACAGCGCTAGCAGCCCAAGGAAATAGTTTTCATAATTAGAGAGAGAAAACTCACAAATGCCCTAAACGACCTAGCCACCTACTACGTACACAATTCCTCCGACCCAATCCAGCAAAAACTCAAGTGTGCGCCTTTTGCCTTCGCAACAGGGAGGCAAGGAGATGAATATAGTGTGATGTGGCCAACAGTTAGAACACTGCCCAACTCCAAAATACCTCGGGGTAACACTAGATCGAGCTCTCACATATAAGCGCCACTGCCTTAATACCAGAAAAAATGGATTAACAAGAAACAATCTCCTCTAGAAGCTGACTGGTAGGTCATGGGGAGCACAGCCAGCCACATTGAGAACCTCAGCCCTTGCATTAAGCTTCTCTGCAGCCGAATACACCACTCCAGTATGGTGTACATCCACTCACGCAAAGAAAATCTACTTCTCTTTGAATCAAGCAGTTCGCCTGATAACAGGTTACTTCATCAGGTATACTCTCTTGCTGAGATAGCACCGCCTCACATCAGGAGAGAGGTAGCCGCTAAGGCAGAAAGGGGGCGACAAGAGACCGACCTAAGGCACCCGCTCTATGGCTACCAACCAGCTAGACCCAGACTCCGATCCCACCACAGCTTTTTGGCCAGGGCAGCACCTTTGCAAGTCTCTCAGGAAGCCAAAAGGCTCCAGAAATGGCGCGCTGAGGTCCAAGACCCAATCACCCAACAGAAAGAGGAGCCAGCACCAGGACATTTCCTTCCATACCCAATCTGGAGAACGCTCAACAGTCTTCGCACAGGAGTCTCGAGGTGCAGAGAAAACCTGCAAAAATGGGGAATGCTACTAGAGGACGAAAACCCCCAGTGTTCCTGCGGAGAAATCCAGAACCCTCCACACCTGCTGACCTTTACCGACTTGGGACAGAGCTGCATAGGGAACGATCTAATATTAGCAAATGACAGGGCCATTAGAGCCGCAAACTTTTGAAAGGACATAGTGTGATCCGGACACGAATAACTAACTTACTAATTTGGGACTAAAAATTTAAATTATTACAAATGTAAATAAATTAATAAGTCGTGTGTCCACCTCAATTATTTACAAAATTAATAGTCTTAACTTTTGCTTAAGAACAACCAAATTGCATTTTTAAGCAGGTATTCTCTTTTCGGTGTCATGGCTGAGTCGTCCCGGTCAATCTGAATATCTTGTAGCGAACAATGCACATGTTCTAGTGACTTTGTCAAATTCTCCATGTATTTAAAGTAAATTTACGTAATATTCATTGTTTAATTTCAAACAATCATTTTCTGTTACTTTGTAGAAGTGCCAATTCAAATCTAATTTTTGAATTATGACAGCGACATAAAACGCTTACTAAAATAAAACAAGTTATGATAATAAGTTAAGCAACAACGCGGTAGAAAAACTTAAATTTTTTAAATATAAGTTTAAAATGGTAACGTTTAGGTATAGAAAATTAAACATAAACTCCCCTTATTTTTTGCCATAAATTTCAGTGAAACAGCAAAAAAAGGTAGTTTTAAAAAATTGAATTTGAAGATATTTGACATTATTGAAGTTGAACTTTTTATCAGTTTTTAAAAACCCAGTATAAGTACTGTAACAAAACTTTTTAACGTAACTCTAATTACCACCGATCTACCTGCTAACCAACACATAAAGATATTTTTTATTTGGTCTATACTCTATTTCAAAATAGTACGGAGTACCATACCTAGGCGAACATAATTGGGTTGGTTAAAAGTTGAAAAATGTATTTTTCTAATTGCTACGGGTGACGAAAAACATCTTTTCCTAACTAGTTAAAAAAACGGATCCCTTTATTAACGTAGTTAGGAAATGAAACGTCTTTTGTTACGAAAAATGTCACTCAGTGTATATTGTTCCGTATCCAGGGGGATGAGTGATCTCAAATGGTAGGAGGATGTGATGCGCACGCAATTTGTATCTTTGAGGTAGAACCCGTGTAAATACATCAAATATTACTACCTAAAGAATATACATTAATGTCAAAGCATGTATGCCACGTTCTGAGCGTTGTGTCGTCACTTATACCAAGTGTGTCAATTAAAATGGCCACTTCAGTTTTCGTTTCAGTGAAACAAGTGAGCAAATGTCCATTGTCCATCCATGGATCTACAACCCCTGGTGGGTCTTGCCCGCCTCAACAATTCTCCATTCTCTCCGATCCCGAGTGGCTTCTTACCAGTTGAGCACCCCCAGGGTTTGAAGGTCCTTGCGGATATTATCCCGACATCGCAGTTTTGGCCGCCCAAGTGGTCTTTTGTTGTTAGTGGTTTTTTCCTAGACCATTTTAATAAGCCTTGAGTCCTTACTCCTCTGGACATGTCCAAGCCATCTTAATCTGTTTGACTTGATTTCTTGCACTTTACTTGGGCTATTATAAAGTTCATATCCTCATTGTTCGTGCGCATCCTAATCCGCAACCAAACTGCGCCAAGGGCTCTTGAGCTTCATGCAAGATCGCTCCTTACAAGTGGCAGTTGACGGTATTTCTTCTGATGCGTTTAAAACTAATGCCGGGGTACCCCAGGGTTCCATCCTGTCCCCCACCTTATTTCTTTTACACATCAACGACCTCTTGAAAACCACCACGAACCCCATTAACAATTTCGCAGACGATAGCACACTTGTCTCAACTTTCACATCCTATCGATCACTTTCGGTGAATGATACAAATAGACTCAGGCAGGAACAGGTTGATTCCATCAATAAAGATCTTGAATCAATCGTGGAGTGGGGAACCAACAATCTTGTTCAGTTCAACGCCCAAAAAACACAAAGTGACACGTTTTCCAAGATAGTGAATTCATCAAATCATCCCATCACAATGTCCGGAAATACCCTTGAACCAAGTCCCTTCATCTCGATTTTGGTCACGGTGTCCAATAATATGTCTTGGCATGACCATGTTGCTAACATCGCAAAGTCGGCAAACCAGAGGCTAGGTTTTCTGTGAAAAGCTAGAAAGTTTTTTACTCCTGATCAACTGTTGACGACGTACAAGGCTTAAATCCGACCTTTACTGGAGTATTGCTCGCACATTTGGGGTTCAGCACCAAGGCATTCTCTTCGTCTTCTAGATTCCATTCAGAAAAGAGCCATTTGTTTGATAAACAGCTCAACTTTCACAGATACCCTTCACCCTCTAGAACATAGAAGAAGAGTTGCAGACCAGTCATTGCTCTACAGATATTTCCATGGCAGATGCTCCAGAGAAATAAAAACTCTTGTACCACCATTGGCCACATTCGGCCGAAGAACTCGGCACGCTGATCAGTCTCACCCATTTACTCTCAAGATTGACACTACAAGGACCAATCTTCATCAAGAATCCTTCTTTTACAGGGCTGCTACGGAATGGAATAAGCTTCAAAAATCAGTTTTTCCAGAGAACTATGACCTGCAACTTTTTAAAAAGCGTGTCCACAATCATTTCCTTTCTATAATCTCTTCCCCTTCTTATAGTCGCAGTGCGGGCCGTCCGCGGCCCACACGATAGGTCTACCCTTTTTGCGACTATTTTCATAAAAAAAAAAAACGTTTGTTGATCCCAGACTGCTCCAAATATTTTCCTAAGGATCTTTCTTTCAAAATGATTTAGTAGTAACGTGTCTTGTACGGTCATGGTCCAAATGTTCATTGTCCGTTAGCAAAAAGATTATTATTTTTAATGTACATGACGCCCTTAAACACCAAAATTCTCTGTATATATACATATAAATTAAAGACTAAATAAAAGTGGGGCCCCGCAACCATCTATACCATCCCTAGAAAGAAAACTGTGCATATCGATAAAGCCTACAAACTTGGAATCTGGGAATCATAGGGGCAATATTCACGTGCCCTACTGCAGCCGTAGAGGTAATGCTGAAACTTTCACCATTGCACTTATGTGTGATAAAATAAGCAGCAATCAGTGCCTTTAGACGAAGCCAGACAATAAATCTTGAAGCAGTAAATCGGATTGGACATTTAAAGATTTTGGAAAATATTTCCCTGGAATCCATGTCTAAGCCAGAAGATATGCCAGTTAGGTACGACTTTGAAATGCAGTTTAAAGAGGTCAACCACCAAGTTTGCACAGAGACCTCAACTAGAAAGGGATGCATTAGTGTGGTACACTGTTGGATCCAAGATGGATGAAAGGGTTGAAGTGGACGTTACAGGGCCAAATTTCAGGCTCTAAAAACCACTTGGTAACATCCCGACCATCTTTTAAGCAGAATTACATGCCATAGAGATATGTGCTCAGGAGTGCATCGAGAGACACACCCAAAGAGCAGAAATCTATATTCTATCAGATAGCCAAGCAGCTCTAAAAGCTCTGAAGTCATACACTTGTGAGTCCAAGCTGTCTTGGGACTGTAAACAATCTCTGAGACAACTGGCAGCAAACAACCAGGTCACTCTGATGTGGGTTCCAGGTCACAAGGGAGTTAGAGGCAACGAGGAAGCAGACTGCCTTTTCAAGCAAGGAGCAAATACACAATATTCCGGCCCAGAACACTTCTGTGAACTCTCCAAAGCACACTTAAAAGAAGAGGTTCGACGCTGGAAAACAGATGAAATGGAATCTCAATGGAATAAAGTGCCAGGACAAAGACAAGCGAAAAGGCTAGTAAGCCTCCCAAAAAATTTGGTAAACTTTGTACGAGGTCTCGAAATCCCGGGCATCGAATAGATTACGGGTTGTGCACAAAAGATCTGAAAGGTCGAGGTACTTAAGACGCTACATAGCCTTCACGATCCCCCTACAATCTACAATCTATTAATTTTGCGAAGACAAATTAGCCCAAATTGTTAAGTTAAGAATGAATTTAAAATCCAGCAATGCATGTAGTAGATGACTTGATTCGTATTTAGGTTTCCGCCCGGGGCAGAAATCCTCCCAGAACCGGACCTGTCTGAAACTACAGGTCTTATATCGCGATTTTCGCAAAGCATTTAAAAATAGGTTGTACTATTGCTTATAAAACAATAAAAATTATTTTGAATATTTACGCAATAAAGTAACATTTTACGATTTTGTAGTTCAACACAAACACTATAACATTTTTGTTTTTAAATTAAGACATGATAATTATAAGTTTAGCCTACATAATAATTATTGCTATTACCATAAAAAAGTTTTTCGCAGGTTTGCCAATAAGGGTAATTATAGACTATCGTGGTCACCTGATTTATTGGCAAAAAAAATCGAAAAATCAACTTTTTTACATGAACTCAAAATTAACAACATATTGTTACGGTTTCATAGTTTTAAAACACTCAGTGCAAAAACTGAACAATTTTTTTTTATCTTTCTTTAGGTAATACTATAAACTCTTACATGATAAATCACTTAGATATTCAATTGCTCCAATTGGCACCAGCGGCTATAAATGTCGGGCGTTTAATACCGCCGAAAAGAATCACACATCCTTTTATACCTGATTCCCGTCGCCTCAAGCCTAATACTAGTTTTAGGGGCGTACTCGTTGACCACAATCCGTAACAATATTAAATGCTACATATTTCTACAGGTACCTAATGAATTAATTTTAATATTTGTTTATAGTGAATTAGCTTCAATATTTCTTTATAAGGTTAAAATTAAAATTATACCTAATAACAAAATTGTAAGTTTACTATATTTATATAGGTATATTTATAATTTATATATATTAAAATTATATATTTTAAAATTCAAATAAAATCGACTTGGTTGCCAGAGTCCAAAAGAGCATCTGACAGATAAGTGACTTAAATTATTTTAATTGATAAGTTTCATTTATTCCGTTTTACTATTAAAAGGAAAACCACAAATCATTATATATTGTACATTCGCGGGAAGTTCTCTATTACAGCAAATAGAAGCATTAAATCGGTTTTATCCCTAAGACCAATAATTTAATTGCCTATTCACCAAATTTCTATTGCCTGTCAATTTAAATTTTTTGACATTTAATTTAAATCTGGCTTGGTTAAATCTACCATACATTTACTTTTATTTTAAATTTGTTTGCTGGAGTGCGATTAATATATTTCCTAAAAGATTTAAAATTTTATTTGTTCTGTCAGATTAAGATTTTCTTTGACATTTATTTGACTTTAATTTTAATTTGTTATGCATTTATTCTAGTATAATTTGAATTTATCTCATGGAAAGCTATGAGTAATAGTCGTATTGACTATAACCAACACGATAGCGATAGGCGTCGCCACCTGTCATGTCATGCTTCTTGTGAGGGCGAAATGTGGACTGCGGACAGTCACTTTGCTACTTTGAATGTGAGGGGAGGATTAAATGATAAAATTGATGAAATTTACAAGATGATAGAAGAAAGACGGATTGATATTCTTTGTGTAAATGAAACCAAGCGGAAAGGATGTGAATCCACAACACATGGACCTTATACAGCCTACTGGTCAGGAGTTCCGGAAACCAGCAGAGGTTCTCAGGGCGTTGGTGTAATACTCTCTGCTAGAATGAATGAATGTGTGACTGACTTTCAATGTGTAAGCCAAAGACTTCTCTGGGTGAGGCTGAAGGTTGGTCTTACTCGTATATTTTTGCTAGTGGTTTATGCCCCACAAGATGCGCAGTGGAACCAGTCTTTAAAAGCTCAGAAAGAGAGGCGGGAGTTTTGGGATAGTGTGACAGATATTTTAAATGGGTATAACCAGAATGAAAGAATTGTAATGTTGGGTGATTTTAATAGTTGGGTAGGAGTAAAGCGTGATGGATATGACAGTGTTCTGGGAATGTACGGTGACGGCAGAGTAAATGAAAACGGAGAAAATCTACTTGAAATATGTTTGGAGCGAAATCTTGTGGTAACAAACACAATGTTTAACCATAAAAGGATCCACTTGTACACAAGACAAGATGGACACCAGAGAAGTATAATTGATTTTGTAATTGTGGATGAAAGATTGAAAAAGAAAGTAATGGACACTCGGGCATACCGCGGTGCAGGTATTGAGCCAAATAAGAGGTCTCTTTAAGCGGTGGCGCCATCGTGTGCAGGAATCAAGTAGTGTACTAGAGCGTATAAAAGTTGAGAATTTGCAAGAAGAAGGTATAAAAGAGGAGTTCGTTAGTAAATTGATCAAGAAATTTGACAGTTTAGATGAAGCATGTGAGGCTAAAGAATTGTGGAAGCCATTCAAGAAAGTAATCGTGGATATTGCTATAGAAGTATGCGGTGTAAGTAAAAGAAGGAAAGGATGCAAGTTACAGAAAACGTGCGTAGAGGTTCAAAAAGCAGTGTCAGAAAAGAAGAAAGCCTGGCTGGATTGGCTAGCTACAAAAGCCAATCAAAGAACGCAAAAGGCAACGATTGAGGATGTAAACAAGGCAAAGAATGAGTATAAAAGGTTAAAAGGTGTGGCAAAAGAGGTTGTGGCAAAAAATAAGGAGAGTGATAAAGATGAATTTGATAGAAGGTTATCTGACGATTTTCAAAACAATATTAAACTCTTCTGGAAGTCCATAAGAACAGCCAGAGGTGAAAAAACTACCTCGCAATTGGAAAGAATCAGAAACCAAGATGGTAATATGGTAAAAGGAGAGGAATGCGTATTAAAGAGATGAAAGGAATACTTCGAAAGTTTATTTGAGAGAGAGGATACACAAGTACAGGCCCAATTCGAAGACATGAGTGAAAGTTGCAATAAAAGTGAAATTACTACGACAGAAATTGTGGAAGCGTTGAATAGTATAAAATTGGGTAAAGCTGCTGGGTACGACAGGATAACAGTTGAAATGCTGAAGGCTGGACAAAACGTGGTAGCTAGTCTACTAAACTGCCTTTTTAACCTTTGTTGGAGAAGTGGTAGTGTACCAGACGACTGGTGCAAGGCCGTTATCGTGCCGCTTTACAAGGGAAAAGGTTCGCAGCAGGACTGTAAGAACTACCGAGGTATTAGTTTACTCAGCATAGTCGGCAAACTGTATGCAAAAATATTGATCAAAAGAGTAACGAATGAAACTGAGAAGATGATATGGGATGTGCAAGCAGGATTTAGAAGAGGAAGGAGATGTATGGATCAGGTCTTTTCCTTACGAGGTATAGTCGAAAAATTCTTGGCTAGAAGTCAGAAGGTCTATTGCGCTTTTATAGACTTGGAAAAGGCCTATGACAGAGTGGTGAGGAGTGAATTGTGGTCGACATTGTCTATGTATGGGGTGAGTGGTAGTTTAATACGAGCACTGAAATCACTTTACGAGGATTCCACTGCTTGTGTCAGGATAAACGGAGCTTGCACGGACTGGTTTAACATCGAAAAAGGTGTGAGACAGGGATGTGTGGCTTCGCCATGGCTGTTTAACTTATAAATAGACAATTGTTTAAAAGATCTGAAAGAGAGTGCGTATGGATTAAAAATGAATGATTTGATCGTCAAATGCCTTCTTTACGCCGATGATCAAGTCATATTAGCGTTATCTGAAGAGGAGTTGCAGGCGATGGTTAATGTTATGCATGATTCCCTGAAAATCAAAGGGATGAAAATAAATGTGAGCAAAACGAAAGTAATGGTTTTTGAAAGAGAAGAAAGCATGACAAACTGTGGGGTTTCGATTGAGGGAGAAAGAGTGGAACAAGTTAATGAATTTGTGTACTTGGGTTCAAAATTTACTAGAGATGGAAAGTATGACAGTGACATTGAGCGAAGGGTGTTGGCAGGAAAAAAAATGAATGGGGTACTGCATAGCTTTATGAATAGCCAGAAAGTGTCAAAAAAGGCACGTCTGGCGGTGCATAGAGATGTGTTGGTTCCTACACTTATGTATGGTAGTGAATGTTTGGCAGAAGAAGCATGAAAATAGGATTAATGCTGCGGAGATGAATAGTCTGAGGAGTATAGCCGGAGTGACTCGGTTGGATAAAGTTAAGAATAGTGAGATAAGAAAACGCTGTGGTGTAAAAGAAGATGTGGTCACAAAGATAGATAAAGGAATGCTTAGATGGTTTGGACACGTAGAAAGGATGGATGAAGAAAGATTGACAAAACAAATTTATAATGCGAGTGTGAATGGGCAAATCGGTAGAGGTCGACCTCGGAGAACATATCTCGATCAGATCAACATTTTTTTGAAGAAAGGCCAGGTCAAAAGTACCAACAACCGAAGAGCATGTATGAGAGCACTGATGAAAGTAGAGGAAGCAAAAGATGTGTGTACGAACCGTAGCAAGTGGAAGGAAGTGGTCTCTGCCTACCCCTATGGGAAAAAGGCGTGACTTTATGTATGTATGTTTATTTTAAAATTTCATAAAATTGTAAAGAATAAAATTTAAAAATAAAATTAGTTTACATTGACATTAATAATAATTTTGGTTATAAAAATAAAAAGAAGAATTTTATAGACAAGTGATTTGTAAATTATAATTAATTATGTAATATCATTGTTAACATGTATTTAAACAGTATAGAAACGATGTATCTAGGAGATTTGTTGATAAAAAAAGTTTGAGAGTTACAGTGGGTTTATACAGCAAATACGATAAAGTAAGAAATAAGATAAAAAAGGTAAACATACGTAAATCAATGGAAACGTTTATACACCTACTAAAATAAAATAAGAAATAAAAAATTAGATAAGAGTTGACCAAATTTCAACTCTTATCTTATTTATTAAAAAATAAATGTGCGCATGACTAGTCAAATTGTTTTGTGTTAGAAACACTCTGTGCTGTTCTATTCTATACTAACTTTCATCTTTCTTTTAAATTTTGTTTTAACCTAAAAGTTTTTGTATTTTCATTAGTTTTTTTGATTAAATAATAGTTTCGAATGAAAATCTTATTGCACTGTAATTGTTTTATACATTTTCGAAGTACAGAAAACAAATTAAAGAATGAAATTGTCAATAAAAACGAACGTCATTGTCAAAAAGGCGTAATTTCATTGGTCGATTCTTAATCAGAGTTAATAATCAAAATCTGCAAAGTGCAGACGTGTTTTCAAAATAATATAATATAATAATAATATTGTTACAAATCCGGTCCTGTCAGCAACTGAGAAATCGACAGCGTCGAGGGTCCGTATTCGACCGCTTCCTTTGTAACCGCCGACGGGGCCTAGGAAAGTCACGCAACCTCTCGAATCCGCGTCGAATAATGGAGAAACAGCTAGAAAGATCTGGAACTGTGATATCGGAAATATAAAAGGGAAACGATCATAATGAGAATCAGTATTAGCTTATGTGTTTACGAATTATTTAATGTAAATAGTTATATAGAGTTGTAAAAGTTGTATAGCTAAGTGAATATCTAAGTGGTTAATGAAAATATAATTTATTGTATTGAAATAAACATTGTTTTTGTTATTGGATCGAGAGTTTTAATCGCCAAACCCAAGATAGAACTAAAAGTCTTAACAATATAAAATAACAATTTTAAATAATAATAATAATAAAGTGTAAATAAAAATATCAAAAATAAAATCCTGAATGGACAACGTCTGCTGGGTCCGCTAGTTTAATTTAAAAAAATTCGTTAATGACACATCATTAATTAACGACAATGATAAAACTAACAATACGCGATAAACAAAACAAAAAATAAATTGTCAAAATTCATGCCACGCGGCGTTGGTACGACGCAACATGCTGCCGCTTTGATATTTTAATTTTTTAATGTAGTCGTTTTGTCGCAATTCCGATAACCGTGTTGTAAATAAAGAAGATACTGGAGATAGAATAGAAGCAATTCCGCATATAAAACGATAACAGCAAGTTTACCGACAAATTTGATTGATAAAATCCAATGCAAACATTTATAAATCTTATCCAAGAGGGTTCGATGTTGAGTCATACAGAAAATTTATATCGATGGCGATAAGTGCGAGTGTTTGACGACACTGATTTTATTTCTCTTTTAGAAAAAGCGAATAAATATATACGGAATGGAAATTACTTTGGAAAACAGCATGATACTAAATAATATCTACTGGACAACATGCGATAATATTAGCTTTACTTTCATTTTAAAGAATTCCATGTAGAATATCATTATGTCATAATTAAAAGTTTTTGTACACGTCGGCGTCTTCTTCTTCTTTAGGTGCCCTGTCCTCCTCGGACGTTGGCAATCATCAGCGCTATCTGAATCTTGTCTACAGCTCGGCGAAACAATGTGGTAGTGCTCACTCCATACCATTGTCTTAAGTTTTTTAGCCAGGATATCTTTCTTCTACTCGGGCCTCTTCGTCCTTTGATCTTATTATTATTATTAATCCGGTTTATAGCGTCTTTCGCCTTCCGGTTCCCAGTTGCCAGCCTCTTCGGTCAGTCCAATCTCCTGGGGCTAGATTTCTTTCGGACATCGCTTTCTGGATGCCCCCTATCCATGTTGGTTTTGGTCTACCTCTTTTCCTTCGTTCTGTTGGGGTCCATTTAAGCACTAGTTTGGGTAGCCTTTCATCTGTCATACGTTCAACATGGCCGTACCATATAAGTTGTCTTCTTTGGATTTCATCCATTATAGTTGTGCCGGTCTTTACAATTTGTCGAATTCGGTCATTTGTAACCCTATCGAGACGTGATATGCCAGCAACCATATAGAACAGTACTTTGAAAGATAGTATTATATATCATATGTTTTTTTTCCCTAGATATATTTTTTGCCCACAACAGCGAGTTTAGGCATCCTATAACTTTCCTTTTAATATCCGTTGTTCTATTTCCTCCTCAGTACGACCTTTACATGTGATTTTTGTACCCAAATAGGTGTATTCCTTACATATTCCTATTTTTACATTGTCCAGATCCAGATCTGTTGTTTCTGCCCCAATACACAAATATTTCGTCTTGCTCATATTAACCGTTAATTCCCATTCTTCGTATTCTCTAAGAAGTCGTTTTCCCATAAGCTCCAGGTCTTCTTTATCTTGGGCCGCGACGACCTGATCATCCGCGAAGTGCAGATTATACAGAGTAGTGTCATCATTTAACTGTATCCCCATTCCATGGCACGCTCGTCTCCACTTCTTTAACACTTCGTTTAAATATATTTTAAATAGTGTGGGGGATAAACTACAACCTTGTCTTAGACCCTTAGTGACGGTGAAACTTTCAGATAGATTATTTCCTAACTTAATTTTGGATGTTAATTGCTGATATAACTGTTTAATAGCTATTATTACAGTGTTATTGATCGTTGATTTTTCTAAGACTTGCCACAGTTTTGTTATCGGGACAGTATTGTACGCTTTTGTAAGGTCTACAAAAAGTAAATGGACTTCCCTATTAGTTGCCACTCTTTTCTCACTCATTTGAACAATGCTAAAAATATGGTCCATGCATGAGCGGCCGGCCCGAAACCCTGCTTGTTGTTCGATTCCGTTTTGATCTTCCCTTCTATAATAAGCTTTAAAAGTCGATACTTGTCATTCCTTAAGATGTGACCAAAATACTCCAGTTTGCGCTTTTTTAGTGTAAACAGAACTTCCAGCTGCTTGTCGAGGCGTTGAAGTACCTCGGTGTTACGCATTTTTTCTACCCAGGAGATTCTTAATAGCCTTCGGTACGTCCACATTTTAAAGGCATTCAATTTTTTGCACATCGCATCTGTCAAAGCTTCCATTCCATAAAACAGTATGCTGAACACGTAACAGCGAAGCATTCGGACGCGCAGAGACAAGCTTAAACTTCTGCTGCAAAGTACCTTACGCATCTTCAGGAACGAAACACGAGCTTGTTCTATTTTGGCACGAATTTCCTGCATGCCGTGCCACTTCTCATATAGTTGACACCCAAGATATTTAAAAGTTTCTACTCGCTCAATTCGTTGACCGTTAATTGCCAGGTGTCCGTCCACGTTGTTTGGTTTGCTAACTGCTAGCCACTTTGTCTTACTCACGTTCAGGCTAAGTCCGGCCTCTGAGCTTGCAGCCGTTACGCGGCTTACCAGTTCCTGCAGTCCTTTCAGGGAGTCGGCAACAAGAACCGTGTTATCCGCATACCTCAGATTGTTGATATTAATCCCATTGACTGATATCCCCTCGTCACATTTAATCAACGCCTCTTGAAATATCCTGTCGGAATACAAACTGAATAACAGTGGTGATAAAATGACGTCGGCGTCGGCTGCAGTTTTAATTTACCAACTATACCAACAAAATCATCTCAACTGCAAATACCTACTTGTGGTTATGACTGAATTTTGTGTGTTATAAGTACAGTAACATGCGAATTTCAGGAAATAAAGAAAAATTTCTTTTTAAATAGGATACCCTGTGTATTTTTAAATTTTTGAAATGATCGCTTCGTGATTTTAAAAATATACGATATGCAACCCCATATTATACCGTTTTTGAGTTATTAAACGTCATATATCTTAATTAAAATAGTTACTGTAAACATGCAATAGTATTAAAGTAAGCTACGAAAATGACAACCAATGTGTTGAAAAGTGACGTTACTTTAATAAAATAATTAAAATGTTTTGCAGTTATAAAGAAAAAGTCCAATTATTTAAACAAAATACTCGTAAGTAATAAAGTGTCTAAATTATAATATCAGTCTCACGGGACTACGTAAAAATTAATTAATTGTTCATTGTATAGTTGTTTATCGATATTCGTCATTGAGAAATAAAGAAATAAATATCGATAGACTCCTTTACTCGAATGATCAGATCATATTAGCGTCATTTGAGGAGGAGTTGCAGGCGATGGTTAATATTAAGCATGATGCCCCAAAAATCAGATTGACGAAACAGATTTATAAGTGTGAATGGGCAAGTCGGTAGAATGTCACGTGCCTATTTTTTCCCATCTATCGTTTCATTATTAATTGTGCCTCTGTTAGTCTGGTGCTCGTAAATAGTTTTGCATACCGTATTTTGTTCGTTGTAAATAATGTTGCATAGTAGTGTAGGATTTAATTATTAATGTCTATGTTATTAGACTTCGCCTTGATTATTGGCCTCGATTGTCGTGTGTTGTCAGCTATATTATTGTTTGGTTTGCTTTTCTGTGTGAATGGGCTGGCTATCAACACGGACGAGCGCGATTAGGAGTTGGGAACATAGTTTTGCAAAGGTTGGCTGACGCGTGTCCCGTGTCATTTTTCTGATATCCGGCCTGGAAGTGAGCAGTGGTTATGAGTCGCTTGGTGTCAGTTGTGGAGGTCGGGTGAGAGTTTTTGGAACGATTTGATATTAACACGTGAGCAGAACTTCTACGGTTTTTTCTTTCATATCTGGCTGTATTTGGGCCATCTTAATTGGATTTTTAAGAAAAACCATTTAATTTTTAACTTGACCATTCTGTCGTGCCTTTGTGGTGGATATTTTGGTTATTGGGGTCCAGTTAAAATAACCGCGTGCGGGATCTGATGGAGTGAAGCCATTGTTAAGTAGCAGGTGCGGTTCCATTATTCAAACCAGCCAGGAATAGGCCACAGGATTCGTGAATTCGTGTATCCAAAGGTTACAAGTGATTTCTTTTAGTATATTTAAACGACGTAACTTATTTTTGACATCGCGATTAAGTTTTGTTTTAATTTATTAATATGGTACACTGTTGAAAACTATTTATTGCATTGGATAATATGCCGAGTCTGAACTTTGATTAAAGTAATATTCTCAATAGTTCTTTGTGTCCAAGTAAAAAACGTTTATTCATACTTATTTGTAAATATCCTACAATATTGCTATTTTAAAGGACAGCCATCGTAAAAAGAATTATTTTAGAAATAAGCTCGAGTGTTTTAACAGTGTAAATCTTTAAAAATACTACTTGGTGTTTCTGTTCTTGGATCATCGATGTAACAGTGGCGTCTTAATGAAGTTTTCAATTGGTTACATAGTATCGAGTTTAATTTTATCAACTTATCAGTTATTATGTGCTTGATCTAAGTGTTTTCAATAGTTTAAAAGTAACAAATTATTTTTCATTAAATTTGTACCTGCTCCAAGTTGAATCTGAATTTATACATTACAGAATATAATTTATGTGGTTATTGTGAGGGTTTCAAATTATTATTTTTGTTGCAAGTCCATTTATTTTGTATTTTTTTTTTTAATTCAGGAATCAGGAATTCTATATAAAATCAATTATTTTTGAAATTTTAAATATTGTGAACATTTTTTTTTTGTTGTTTTTTTAATTCTCTTTTGTACCTCATTAGGTTTTTTTTTTATTATTGTCTGAAAGATTG
Organism: Agelastica alni; assembly: GCA_950111635.1. Lineage (NCBI taxonomy): Eukaryota > Metazoa > Arthropoda > Insecta > Coleoptera > Chrysomelidae > Agelastica > Agelastica alni. The sequence continues at coordinate 52,885,612 of OX467712.1, read as the reverse complement.
TTATAATTAATTTAAATATTATTTTAAGAAAAGTGAATTAAAATCGTTTAATCCACTTTACGAAAATACAGAATTTGTTGTAAAAAATCAGAACATCATTTTTACTTAATTAATATATTTCAGGAATTGTAAATATAGTTTTATTTATCTAGTTCACCATAATTGTTTGTTGTTCATCGTGTGGCTCTGCTAGTGCCTACTAGACCTAGGGGTTTCCGGCTTGTACCGTCTAAGTCGGTGGCGCGGCTCACTTTTATATTTTTTTTCTTCTACCCTCTACGGCTGAGTTTGGGCATAATTTGCCAGTAGAGAGACCACTGGCAGAGAACTCTTTAGAGAACGAAAAAGACGTGGCAAGAGGTCGACCTGGGCAAACGTATCTCGATCAGATCGAAATTGTTTTAAAGAAAGGCCAGGTCCAAGAGTACCTACCAGCAACCAACGAGCATGTATGAAAGCACGATGAAAGTAGAAGCAAAAGAAGTGTGTTGAACGTTGTAAATTTAGAAACTTTCTTAAATGTGTTAAATGTAAAAAATAACGACTCTTAAAGGAATAAAACAGACCTTTTCCAAAATATTTTATAATATTGAAAATAAAAGAAATAAGAAATAATTACAAAATCTAAAATACTTAAATGAACACAAAGATTTATCTAGGAAGTTTAACATTGATAACTGATAAAAGTTGTTCCTTGTGTCCATCATTATTGTCTATGCATAATTGATAAAGAATTATCATGTTTGAATCCTGTCTTTCATGGCTTGACAACCCCATGAAAATAAATCTGTACGGATTGAACCAGGACTGCTAGGTGGCCATTTAATAGTTCTATTACTTCCTTTTAATATTAAATGGGTAAGACACTATGTGGAGTGCATTCATATCATATTATCAAGTTCGGCTTCCGGAAAATTCAGTATAAGAATATTTTCCGTTCTGTAAACTCATTTTGATCATTTTATTAAAGAAATATCACTTATCCAACAGAATCGTTGTCATTTTCATAGTTTAGTTTAATAATGTTAAATTTTGCACATTTACAGTAACTATTTTAACTTTAAGATATTCGACGTTTAATAACTCAACAACGGCAACGGTATAAGGTAGGGGTAACATAACATATGTGCAGCGATTCCTAAAGTGGGTACCGCGGAACCTAAGGGTTCCATGGATAAGTCACTAGGGTTCCGCAAAATTATTTATTTTTTGACATTTATCATTAGAAGTCAACATGCTATGCTAACCGTCCTGGATTACGAAGCATTCATAGATCTTCAGAGTTTATAAACAAACATTTGAGTCTGTCTCTGAACGAGTTTTGGGTTGGTGTTAGAAGTGAATACCCTGAAGTAGCCAAAAAGGCTATCTTATCTTAGCTCCTTTTTTTCACAACGTATCATTGTGCTACAAGCTTTTCAACTAACGCTTTACAAAAAACAAATTAAGGTCGACGTTGGATGCTACCTACCCCAGACTTGCGGATACAACTTTTTGTTTTAATTTAAATTGCAGTGTCTTTTATTTGAGATAATTCATGACAGACAATATGGATTTCGACAACTTCGGTCTACTGGAGATTTGCTGGTTTATGTGACTCAGCTCTGGACAAACACTATTGAGTAAATTCCGTGCAATAGCCTTTGATATATCTAAAGCCTTTGACCGCGTTTGGCATTAGGCATTGTTAATCAAATTATCTGCCTTTGGTCTCCCAACCAAACTGCGCCAATGGCTCATGAGCTTCATGCAAGATCGCTCCTTACATGTGGCGGTTGACGGTATTTCTTCTGATGCGTTAAAAACCAATGCTGGGGTCCTCCAGAGTTCCATCCTGTCCCCCACCCTATTTCTTTTACACATCAACGACCTCTTGAAAACCACCACGAACCCCATTTACAGTTTCGCTGACGACAGCACACTTGTATCAACTTTCACATCCTATCGATCACTTTCGGTGAATGATACAAAGATACTCAGGCAGGAACAGGTTGACTCCAACAACAGAGATCTTGAAGCAATCGTGGAGTGGGGAACCAACAATCTTGTTCAGTTTAACGCCCAGAAAATACAAAGCGCCACGTTTTCCAAGAAAGTAAATTTCTCAAATCAATCCATTACAATGTCCGGAAATACCCTTGAATCAAATCCCTCCATCTCGATTTTGGGAGTCACGGTGTCTAATAATATGTCTTGGCATGACGATGTTACTAACATCGCAAAGTCAGCAAGCCAGAGGCTAGGTTTTCTGTGGAAAGCTAAAAAGGTTTTTTACTTCTGATCAACTGTTGACGACGTAGAAGGCTCAAATCCGAACTTTACTGGAGTATTGCTCGCACATTTGGGGTTCAGCACCAAGGCATTCTATTCGTCTTCTAGATTCCATTCAGAAAAGGGCCATTCGGTTGATAAACAGCTTAATTCTCACAGATACCCTTCACCCACTAGGACATAGAAGAAGAGTTGAAGACCAGACATTAGTCTACAGATATTTCCATGGCAGATGCCCCAGAGAAATAAAAACTCTTGTACCACCACTGGCCACATTCGGCCAAAGAACTCGGCACGCTGATCAGTCTCACCAATTTACTCTCAAGATTGACACTACAAGGACCAATCTCCATCAAGAATGTTTCTTTTAAAGGGCTGCGACAGAGTGAAACAAGCTTCCAAAATCAGTTTTTCCAGAGAACTATGACTTGCAACTTTTTAAAAAGTGGGTTCACAATCATCTACTTTCTATAATCCCTTCCCCTTCTAATAGTCCGTGGCCCACACGATAGGTCTACCCTTTTTGCGACTATTTTTAGTAAAAAAAAAATTGATGTGAGTGTTCCGATACCTTAGAAGTTTAAGAACCACTGACATATGATATAATTTTAAAATCAGGAAAAATATATCATTACAAAAATTTAAAATCAATGTCTTTTTAAAAATTTTATATTTTATGTATTCGCTAAAATCTGTACGGTATTGTACTTTTGATAGCATTTTAACAAATTTTTTATTACTAATGCGGGATGAGTAGTATCTTAGAGCACGCTGTTGCGGTTGAAAAATAGCTGTTTGCCCATTTGAGTACAAGTTTACTTGGCGCACGCAAATTATACTTAGAACACGCAAACTATCCTTGTCGCACGCAAATTTGAACCACTAACCTTTCGGTTAACAGCCGAACGCGCAAAGTTTATATTTTTATTTCAGTTAATATTTTTGGTCTGAACCCCTGTTTTATGCTCGCGTTTATTTCGCATTCGCAATAAAAAATAGTATTTGCAGCCCGTGCGATGTTGTCGCTTCGCTCGTGCGTTCAACTTCGCTCTCGTGAGCAATCGCCATTTTATCGCACTAGTTGCACAATATACTATTAGTCATAATCACAACTTTTAGTCAGAGCTTTTTTATATGGCAATAATAATAATGATAAGGGGTTGGTAGTTTCATTGTAATTTTAAATAATTTTATAATAATCTGATTTAATAATTGGCTGAAGCGTTGTTTCTGATTTTATGTATGTATATGTATAAATATAAAACTTGTCAGATGTTGATTACACAATTGGTGATATCATTCTCTATTCTATAAACAAATTAGTGGCAACATTAAAATTGTAAAAATTAGTTTGCCTGAAAACGGTTGTGGAAAATTTTAATGGAACGCACTGAATAAGTTGGCTTGTGTATTGTGTATTGTGAATTTATTTGATTATAAAAAAAATAACAAACTTTTATACAATATACTTTTAAAGACTTTTTTCAGTCTCGATATTTATAAATCGATATTAAGATATTTGACGAACAATTATAATTGAAGTCTGAAATAATATTTTTTGTTTCACGAAATTCGGTACCTCAAAGTATTTAGATGACGGCAGGTCCAGGACCAGACTTAAATTGGATGTAACGAACAACTCAAAATATGCATTGCTTATAATGTAATATTATAATATGTTTTCCTCTATTTAGGAAATCATTCACAAAACATTTAGCAGATTGATCACTTCATCTTTTTTTTCACAATATCATGAGTGACATACCAAGTTTAGCCAAGATAAACTATAAAACTACCTTGCCGATGAACTTCATTTATTCTACTAATGTATTCATTACGTAAAATAATTATTTTTTAAGATTACCTAATAGTCTGTCTTCTATTTAAAAGGTACGATATCTCAAACACAAAGAATGGATAGTATTATTGGATTTTTATTGGCATTTTAAGTTGTTTATTTTATATAAAGATGTTATTAAAAAAAATAATACACATTTTTTTTTAAATTTTTCATTATACAATGATCTGCACTGACCAAAAATCTCTGATTCTGATAATTTATTTTTGCTACACCCTAATTTCATCCACAAAAAAATACCTAATTTTTGTTGCAAAACCTCCTCCAATTCTTCTTCACTCTCAGAAGAAACTTCGACTCAGATGGAATCTGCATAGAAGTATAAACGTATTCATTTAAAAAATGGAACAACATAAATTATAAATTTAATAAAAAGTTTTTGAGACTACATAATTTTCATTACTTTTAAAAGTCCTCCAAAAATCCATTTTAAAAATATTATGATACAAACACAACACAGAAATAAGAGAAAAATCACTTTAACATACTTAACCAACAACCATTGTAATTGGTCATTTGTCCATGTGGACTATTATTCTAATGAGAATAAAGTAACGTTGCCAGGCATAAATTATTTCTGCGGTATCAGCAAAATAAGTGCGCCAAAAATCCAGTCGCTTAGGAATAACACATTGCAACGCATTACTGGTTTTGCAACTGTGCGCTTGAGTATTGTTACAACCCGGCCCTGTTTTATTTGTCATCCAAGATTCGATCACAATTAGGGTGCATATTAATGAGCCTGCCTCCGCGATCCGACTGGCAAATTCTCGAACACCGCGTCTAGCGGTTTCGAAATGGTAGAAGGATTGTTCCGGACTCTCGAGAAAAAGGTCGAATAGTGGCGATTACTCTGGAAATATGATTTAGAAATATAAAAAGGACAGCGGTCGTGAACAAGTCAGTTTTTAAGTTTTTATGAGTTATGTAAAAGTAAAGTTTATTGTGTGAAAGTATTGGAATAAAAATTGTTTTGTTACTGTATCGAGAGTTTAAAATTACCGGACCCAAGGAAGAAGTAATATCGTAACAGTATTTATGAATGTGAATTTAATAAAGATATAATAATACTGATATATAATTATGAAAAGAGAAAAATTAAATCTGATTTTAATTAAACGTATTAAGCTATTTATTAAATTCTACTAATTAAATACAGTTTGAAACGAATTTAACATCAGCATTTTATAACTTGGTCGGACTTTGCAAATATACTGACATACCTTGACATTTCCTGACAAAAATGTCACTTTTTATCTCCCTTCTTTAAGAGAAATCTAGATTTTTTAAATCTCTTAAGTTAGTTAAGTTATTACCGGTCAGTACCTATCAGAGCTGAAACGAATCATATTTAAATCATTTGATTTTTGTTAGCTTTATTTATAGCTTGAAAATAACGACCGATTAATACATGGCACGCAGTCATTCTACCACACATATCTCGTCGCTGAGAGTCTTTGTAGGGTTTTTAATGAATCACCGCCTGGACATGAATTTATCGATGTTTTTAAGCACAATCGGGGCCCTTAGTGGCGTTGCGTCGCGCTACGTTAACACGGTCAACCTGACTGTGGGACGTTCTCGGCCCATTTTGTTCGGTTTCATCCTGACTGACTGGGTGTGTCGGGGACCACGTCTACAGAAACGTCCGAACTCTAAATATAAAAAGGACACTTATTAATAACATTATATTTCTCACAATGTATCATTAGTAAACATAAGTGTACAAAACAAAGTGAGGTAGTGCAAAATATACCAGAGGGCAAAACGCAAATTCCCAAGCATAAACACCCCTCGTATAATAGCCGCCAGAAGGCAACACAAGTGCCCAAGCATCAGTACCCATTCAAAAATTACTTAAATAGTAAGTAGCATTAATTAAGAATTTTAACATTTAAACTAGGCGCTATCGCTAACTCGGCAGTCGAATAAAGCAAAAATATTACCTTACGGTCTTCCTCTGCAATGAAAAATGAATCAAGGATATCAGCACAATCCTCAGGATTCCATCCTTTATTCCACAGTCACATTTGATAAGCCGCTGCTGAAGTAATTCTGGTAGGCTCTGCAACTTCTCCAACCCTCCTTAATTCGTATCGATTGGAAGATAAAATGTTTGTTACTTTATAGGGTCCATTCCATCCAGACTCAAATTTGTTAGGTTTTAGAGTGTCTCTAGACAGTAATCCATAATCGTCAATGTTAAATGTTTTTTAAGGTTTTAAATGCTTGTTTCCATAATTTTCTTGTTGCTTGGCATTATCCGCAAGACACTTTTTGATAAATTCTCTCCATTTTTCATGTTGTAGAACAGACAGGGGAAGTTTATCTTCGGAAGCATTGTTAATAATACGTTGTATTTCTGGTATTCCATTGTCACAACCAAACAAAGTTTGAAGTGGTATTCGTTTAGTGGTTTTATTTACAGTGGAGTTAATAATTAGTTGGATGCGCGATACAAGTGTACTCCATTGTAAGGTAACTTCGGATTGTACTCGTAAAAGATTGGCAACAAAACGTATGTAGCATTCAGCTTGGTCATTTGCTTGATGAACGTCCGGTGTGATAAAGTGCCATTCTATACCCCAGTCTTGCACAAGCTCATATGTTTGTACAGCTTTGAGCGAAGTGCCATTGTCAGTAATAATACGTGTGGGCGTGCCTACAAGGTATATGATATCTAGTATCCAATCTGCTACGTCGCCGTCGTCAGTGTTTAGGCTTCTAAGTGCATTTAAAAAACAGTATTTAGAATTTGCATCTACAGCGACGAAAACATGTGTAAATCCATCTTCAATCTTTGGTTATGCTCCAAGGCAATCAATATGAAGAGTGTTGAATGGAATTGCAACTTTTGGTATGTACCGAATATCGGAAGATGTTCTGGGTGTGCGTTTACGGGTTAGACAAGTTAAACACGCGTCAATATATTTTTTGATAAACATACGCATTTCAGGGAACCAAAAGTGAGAGCTTATGCTCTACAAAGTTTTATCTAGAACTATGTGAGCTTTCGGAAGGACTCATTTCCTTTATTTGCCAACATCAAACGATAATGATGATTTAAAAATGTAAATTATACATTATACGGTATATAAATTAATATGTAACACATATTTTATTTTAAAATTAGATAATTAATAGCTATTTTTTTTAATTTTGTGTATACCCCCTTATCTGATGTATCAGTATCAAAATTAAATACAGGTATTAGTACGTTGATGGGGACTGAAAATCAATGTCAAAAAAACTAAATTTATGGTTGTTAGCAAAATGAATGTTGGCCCGGAAAGAATAACACTTGATGGCGAGAATATAGAAAGAGTTTAGCACTTGGAAGCGGGATCAATCAGTCGATGGATCCAGACGAAGAAATCAAGGCTAGAATAGAAATAGCTAGAAGATCATTTCTGAATCTCAAGCCGCTACTCTGTGCCAAGCAACTTAACATTCATCTGCGGGGAAGGTTTACCAAGTGTTATATATAGTCTATTATGTTGTACTTTTGCGAAACATGGACGCTTCACCAAAAAATTATTGGCCGCATTGGTGCATTCGAGATGTGGCTGTACAGAAGGATGCTCAAAATTCCGTGGACAAGCCGAACTACCAACGAGAATGTACTCATCAAAATAGGGCACGATAGAGAGCTCTTAACTACCATCAAGCGCCGCAAACTGGAATACTTGGGACATGTGATGCGTGGACCACGTTATAGTCTGCTTCGGCTTATTCTGAATGGCAAGATCGAGGGAAAAAATGGATAGGCCGCAAAAAGCTATCCTGGCTTCGAAATCTCCAACAATGGACAGGTTTAACTGCTGAGGAACTTCTCCAAGCAGCTCAAGATAGAGATAGATACAAAGAAGTAGTCAATATGGGAGTCGTCAACGCTTGAGAAAGCAAGACACTGTGTAAGAAGAAGATTAGTACGGTTTTTTAATTTTATTTATGTGTACCCACCTATGTATAAATTTTTACTAAAAAAGGGGTAACGGGTGTAAAATTATATTTTGCACACGGGCGGCCGTATGGCTTGGCGCGCCCCTGCTTCAAACAGACACATGATATTTTCAAACTAAATACCCTTCGGAAAAACTAATCGTTAAGTGCTACGTACTTACGTAAGTTACAACACATGAAATGTTCACTTCACACTACTTCAAAAACTAAATATAAAAATGTATTTAATAAAAATTAACTACGTTCCCATATTGCAGCATTTAATAATGATAGAAAATAAAATAAGTTTTACGATATACGCATTCGTCATACAACAATAAAACAAGAAACAAAAAATTATACGAAAACTTTACGTTTTAAATAATTTTGTTAATTACTATCGACATCATTATCAGCACACTTTTTACAGATCTTTGGTAAAATATGCAGGATATCCCATCAAAATTCATTATACAAAACCTACGCGGAAAATTCACAAAAAAATTAAATGCCTTGATACACCTCAATTTACAGTGTTTGCTTTTACTGTGACTACTACTAATGTAAAAATTTAGAATAAGGTTCTCATCATTTGCATTTCTCAAATCGTTATAAACGTTTTAATTCACTCTACTAGTACCACTGTGCTCATTTTTATAATTGAACTAATTTTAAATAACCAATTTACAAAATGTAATCAAATTAATTAGCCTTTATGTTATTTAACAGTTAAATAATAAATTTGTTGTTGCCTACATCATTTTCCCTACCCCGTCTGCAGGAATTTTTTTTCCGTTTTCCTAAAAAAAAACTTGACAGAAGGCAAATAATAATTGCTGCAGATAGACCAAAAAAAAGAAGTTTTTCAATGATGAGATGTGAAAAACAATACAAAATAATCACTTACGGGTAAAAACTTGAAAACAAATTGCATCTTTTGGTTTACGCAATAAATATATGCGTGGATTGGTTTTAATAACTAATAAAAAATAATCCGAAATAGTAAACGAGTTTTAGTCTGGTGGTGGGTACAAGAAATAACTTGACCGGGAATCTTTTAACCTCCTGTGTATTAAGAATATAGTTACGCTTTGATGCATAAGAGAAAGACAGAACGAAAATGTGAAAGGATCTGATAAAACTTTAACATCACAAACAACTCGAACTAATCGTTTTTACGAGATATTCTTGGGGGATACTTAATCATTGTTATAGATTGAGTTATGTCGCGAGGGTAGCGATATGTAACGTTCGATACAAATGGATATGGGAATGTCTGATCTAAATGCGAATTGCGTTGGAATAAAATAAACAACTGCAGCGTCTTATCCTTGCGGAATACTTTCACGACCTTCACCAAACAAACAAGAATTAAATTGAATTAACCAGAGACGCCCAATCTACAATATAAGTGCACATATAATAATATATAATAATCTGACGATATTCCATTCTGAGCTGGAAATTTTCAACTAAATTGAGGTTTTGCAGCTAATAACAGGTTAATTTTGACAAAGTTTATTCAAATCACAGCCTACTTTTTTTAAAAATATAGAAAAACTTTAACATAACCTAAAATAGCCGAATATAAAACTCAAATTTAAAATCAAATTTGATTCCAAAATAATATAAATTAATAAGTGGTGTGTCCTCCTGAATTATTTACAGTGATTTCATTTTAAAACCAGCCAGTCTAAATAACTTTTGATTTTTCGTAATTGTAATAAAAACAAAAAACGTCGAATTTTAAATCAAGAACACTTCTCTAACATCCTCCATCCCTTCTTTAAACTGTCAAATAGCAACTCCTACCTTATGATACATAAAATGAAAACCCAATAAAAATGCAAATCAGACATATATATATATATATATATATATATATATATATGCGAAAATTATAGAAAACTGCATTATTGCTATAAACTATAAAAGTATAAATGAAGCCCGACAGCGAAAAATTAGATGTGAGGATTATGACTGCTGTATTTTTAACATATAGGTATAAGTTGTTCGAGAAAACCTGCCCTGTACTGATGAGGAGTAAACACTCCGAAACTAGTATACAGGTGGTTTCTTCGTGCAAATAAATTCAATAACCCTTTCTCTTATTTAACAAGCATCTGTATATCTTGCTTCCTGTGATCGGGTAGTATACACGGTTATATATCAGAACTCCGCCTGGGGTGACTGCAGGGTGGATTGAGTAGCTCAGCAGTTATCCTTGCCGGTCCCAAGCCCGGATAAAGGAGGAGGGTTATAGCGACAGGCCAGCTCCCCGTCATATGTAAAAAACCTATCTGCTAAAAAACCTAACCAAAAGCCTCGGATTGGACAGAAAATTTTACGACGAACCAAGCTACGGAAAAGGACTACGAATTGTGGTACATGGAATGTTCAAGGCCTCTCAAAGAAAATCAATGAAGTGATGAATGAAATGACAAATTTAAATATTGATATTGCAATTTTAACAGAAACCAAGAAAAAGGGCAGAGGATCAGAAAGTTGGGGAAAATACGACCACTTCTTCAGCGGAGTATCCAAAGAAAATCGAGCAAAACAAGGAGTATCAATCATTATAAACAGAAGATTTAGGAAATACATAACAACTTGGGAACCGATAAGTGAGAGAATTATAAAAATGAATTTGTCAATCCAAGTATACAGAGTAACAATACTTGGAGTATATGGTGTAAATGAGGATGAATTAATATACAACAAAGAGATATTCTTCGAGCAGCTAAATGAAGAAATAGGAAAGACTGGCACTACAAGAGAAATCATTTTATGCGGTGACTTTAACAGCAGAATCGGAAAAAAACGAAACGACAAGGTAGTGGGAAAATATGGAGAAGATACCCTAAATGACAACGGTCAAAGACTAATAGATATATGCGAACAGAATCATTTAACCATCTTGAATGGATTCTTTAAACATCGTGACATACACAAATACACATGGACGCAGCCAACAAAAAACCAGAAAAGCATTATAGATCTTATGATAAGCAGACAAAACTCACATATAAAGTTCCAAGATGTTAGAGTACATAGGGGACCATCATGCGGTAGCGATCATTATTTTCTGAAAACTAAAATAACGGCACCAATAAATAGAAAACAGAAAACAGAAATCGCTACAGAGCAAGACGTAAAAGAAGAACTAACGGAAATTAGATACAACATAGAAAATCTAGACCAGGAAAGCATTAGAAAATTATATCAGAACAGATTGGACATGAAAATAGAGACAACAAAATTTAGCAGTATAGAAGAACAATATAAACATATTAAAAAATGTATGCATTCGACAGCAGAAGAAGCACTAGGTCAAAAGGCAAATATAAAAGACAAAAGAAAACCGTATTGGTGGGACCAAGAAATAGAAATAGAAATAAACGAAAAAAGAAAGAAATACCAAAAATACCTAAGCTCAAAAACTATAGAAGACAAAATAAAATTTAAAGAAGCACAAGCGAGAGTTAGAAAATTAGTTTGCAGAAAAAAGAATGAGAAATGGGAAAGAACATGTTCTAGAATAAATACGTATCTGGGAAGTAGAAGAAGTACAGAAAGCTGGAGAATACTAAAAAACATGAGGAAAGATAATACCAAGGACATAATCTCACCAATAACAGCACAAAATTGGCAACAATACTTCGAAAAAATGTTAACTGAAGACAGAGAAGAATTTAAGAACACAGAATATATGAATGATAGAATTAATACGCAAGGATCCCCTATTAGAATTAATACAAAAGAAGTGAAGGAAGTATGTAAATCCTTAAAAAATAACAAAGCCCCGGGTCCAGGAAATATTGTAGGAGAATTATTTAAATACGGAACAGATAAATTATATAAAATGCTGCAAGATCTATTTCAAAGGTGTATTAATCAGTCCGAAGTCCCAGAAGAATGGAAAATATCACATATGTCAACAATAAACAAAAAGGGGGACAAAAGCAAATGCGACAATTATCGAGGAATTGCCGTAACAAACACAATCAGTAGAATATATGGCAAGATCTTAAAAAACAGAATCGAAAGGGAATACACGGAAATGGAAGCAGAAGAGCAAGCCGGATTTAGAGCGGGAAGATCAACGATTGACCATCTGTTCTCACTAACACAAATTATAGAAAAAAAACTAGCATTCAATCAAGAGATCCATATACTGTACGTTGACCTAAAGAAAGCATACGACAGCGTACCCTTAATTAAACTTTGGGAAACTCTGGAAACTTCCAACATTAATATTGAACTGATAAAAGGAGTAAAGTCATTATACAATAAAACCAAATCAAGAATTAAAGTTGGACAAAACCTAACAACAGGGTTTAATATCACAAAAGGGCTGAAACAAGGGTGTTGCTTGTCACCAACATTATTTAAAATATATTTGGAACGGGCACTAGCGAATTGGAAACGGAAATGCCAAAACATGGGCATACCTTTAGATGAGGACACAACATTATACACACTCTCATTCGCAGACGATCAAATTATAGTCGGCCAAGACATAGACGACACAGAGTATATGACACGAAAACTTATAGAAGAATATAAAATTTGGGGACTAGAGGTTAATGTAGAAAAAACGGAATATATGTGTATTGGGGGAGTGCAACAGGACTTACAATTATCAAATGGACAAAAAATCAAACACACGTCAGCTTACAATTACTTAGGAATGAGAATATCAAAGGATGGGACACTCGAAGAAGCAATATTGGACAGAAATATGAAAGGAAGAAGAGCAATATCAATGTTAAACGGAGTACTGTGGGATAGAACAATAAGCAACAACAACAAAAAAAGAATTTACGACACGATAGTGAAGAGCATAATAATGTACGGTTGCGAAGTATGGCCTTTGAAAGAAAAGATCAAAAGAAAAATTAGAGCCACAGAAATGGATTACTGGAGACGAGCAGCGGGGAAATCAAGACTAGAAAGAGTTACAAATGAGAGGATAAAACAAATAATGGGAGTACAGCACGACATCACAGACGAAATAAGAACTAAACAGTTGATATGGTACGGGCATGTTCAAAGAATGCCACCAGACAGAATCCCAAAGAAAATATTACAGTGGAACCCCAGAGGAAGAAGAAGAAGAGGAAGACCACGAAAGAGCTGGAGAGAAGGCATACAAAAAGAGATGGAAGAGAGAGATCTGAGAGAGGACATGTGGACGAATAGAAAGGAACGGAGATTAGGAATCGCAAAACGCCGACGCACGTTTTAACGCGATATATATATATATATATATATATATATATATATATATATATATATATATATATATATATATATATATATATATATATATATATATATATATATATATATATATATATGTAATTCAATGCCTGTCGTTGGCATATAGCCAGAAGAGAATTTTGTTTTCTGATATATAATATGTATAAAAATATGTAGTTACATAAAGCAGTCATAATCCTCACACATATGTATATATATATAAAACAAATGAATGGGGCACTGCATAGCTTTATGAATAGCCAGGAAGTGTCAAAAAAGGCACGTCTGGCGGTGCATAGAGGTGTGTTGGTTCCTACACTTATGTACGGTAGTGAATGTTGGGTTTGGCAGAAGAAGCATGAAAATAGGATTGATGCTGCGGAGATGAGTAGTCTGAGAAGTATAGCCGGAGTGATTCGGTTGGATAAAGTTAAGAATAGTGAGATAAGAAAACGCTGTGGTGTAAAAGAAGATGTGGTCACAAAGATAGATAAAGGAATGCTTAGATGGTTTCGACACGTAGAAAGAATGGATGAAGGAAGATTGACGAAACAAATTTATAATGCGAATGTGAATGGGCAAATCGGTAGAGGTCGACCTCGGAGAACATATCTCGATCAGATCAACATTGTTTTGAAGAAAGGCCAGGTCAAGAGTACCAACAACCGAAGAGCATGTATGAGAGCACTGATGAAAGTAGAGGAAGCAAAAGATGTGTGTACGAACCGTAGCAAGTGGAAGGAAGTGGTCTCTGCCTACCTCTATGGGAAAAAGGCGTGACTTTATGTATGTATGTATTTTTGGTGTAGTGTAATAGGTGATTATTTAATAGGTCCTTTGGAACTGCCAACCAATTTAAATGGACCTCTTTATTTAGATTTCCTTCAAGAAAATTTAAACGAATTACTAGAGGATATACCACTCGCCTTAAGACAAAACATATGGTTTCTTCACACCACCACATTATTCTCTACAAGTTCGTCAATATCGAAACGAACAGTTTCCGCATCGATGCGTGGAAGTCGTGGAAGTGAAAGTGAGTTCGCTTGGCCACCGAGAGGTCCTGTGACTTAAATCCTCTGGAATTTCCAATTTGATAGCAAATGAAGGCATTAGTTTACAAAAAAAAATTAATCCTCATACAGAATTTCGACAAAAAATAGTAGACGCCGCGAATGTGATTAAAAATAATAATAGACACGGGGTTATTTGATATTAATAAATCTTCGCGAAAGCGGATCATAAAGTGTATTGAAGTAAATGGTGTACATTTTTAACATTAACTTTAAAGTTTTTTATTTTTGTTTTTTAATTTGTTATTTTTACACATTTAGAGAATAAATAATTTTATAAAATTAAAATTCATTGAACTTGAAGCAAATAACTTGATAACCGATCGAGTTACATGAATCAAACAAGAGTACCTTTTTTTGTAGAATTTACCGCTTTTTAATATTTTTTATTATTTTACTCATAATTTACCAAAAAAAAATAAAATATAACTTATAATAAAGAAATAAATTTTATTCGTGATACACAATAGGGTAAAGTAGATTATCGTTAAAATTGGCAATAATTTATCGTTGATTTTGAAATATTTTTTTTTTGGGAAAATTTATATTTTTTAACTCGGTGAAGTAATAAAAATGCGCGCACATTTTTTAACTTCCGCATACTACGGATATATTATTTATTCATTGTCAAGTTGGCGATCCCACTTATGAAAACTTTCGAATTACTTCCAAACTACTTGGTCCGAAAGCGCATCAGTAAACTCATCAATATAAACTACATAAATATGAATAACAAAGCGGTTAAATTCAGGAATAGGGGCGGCCGGGCCATGTGACAGCTAGGGTCGTTTTTCTACAAGGGTTTCCACTTACAAATATTGCTGGGGACGGTTTATTACATCAACAATTCAACTCATTATAATTATAGAATCGTTAGTCAGGGATGCATTCAAGAGATCTTAATTAAAAGTTGTTTGATGGCATTTTCGGCGTTGGTCGCTTGATACATGATCATTTTCGACAATCATACGATTGCAAAATTTCAAACGAGGGATCGCGATAAATATATACATTAACCCATCGACGCAATTGTCGTTATTCAAGATAAAATAATTGCTACAACTTGTTATAAAAAGTTTTTGAATCGTGTTAAGCCAATGACTACTGATGTGTTATGTTTACCCTAGGTACCAATTATATACACATTTTGAACCCGTGCATATTTTAGTTTTTTTCCATCTCAACAAAAATGTAACATAAATGTTTTCGGACATTGCCGGGGTATATTTTAGCAATAAAAAATTATTGAAAATTAAAAAATGGATATTTTTAAGATAATTTTTTTGGAACGGTATTTTTTGAAAACGCTACAACGCGTTATACCGTTCCAAAATAACGTTTCACGACCCATCCCTACTTTTATCGCACGCGCACGATGTTATTTCCAATACATCGAAATTGTGAATAATACAAATAGACTCAGGCAGGAACAGGTTGACTCCATCAATAGAGATCTTGAAGCAATTGGCGAAAAGGGAACCAACAATCTTGTTCAGTTCAACGCACAGAAAACACAAAGCGCCACGTTTTCCAAGAAAGTAAATTTCTCAAATCATTTCATTACAATGTCCGGAAATACCCTTGAATCAAGTCCCTCTATCTCGATTTTGGGAGTCACGGTGTCTAATATTATGTCTTGGCATGACCATGTTGCTAACATCGCAAAGTCAGCAAGCCAGATGGTAGGTTTTCTGTGAAAAGCTAGACATTTTTTTACTCCTGATCAACTGTTGACGACGTACAAGGCTTAAATCCGACCTCTACTTGAGTATTGCTCGCACATTTGGGGTTCAACACCAAGGCATTCTAGATTATATTCAGAAAAGGGTCAATCGTTTGATAAACAGCTCAACTCTCACAGATACCCTTCACCCACCTGAACATAGGAGAAGAGTTGAAGACCAGACATTACTCCACAGATATTTCCATGGCAGATGCTTCAGAGAAATAAAAACTCTTTTACCACCACTAGCCACATTCGGCCGAATAACTTGGCACGCTGATCAGTCTCACCCATTTACTCCATACAAGGACCAATCTCCATCAAGAAAAAAAATACATCGATAACTGTGATGGCATAATTACTCGTAAATGAATAATTTTATTGAATCCCATGGCGGGAAGCGTACGGATTGCTGAAAAACTCGAATTTTGCAAAAAAATTTATTACAACAATAGAAAATTTAACAAACTTAAACACATTCATATCTTGTGCGGTAATCAAAATATTGCAAATTATTTTAAAATGTTCGTTTTTCAAAAACGCGTTAGATGGTCCAAGAATTTTTCAGATATCCTTGCAACTTTGGTCGGAATTGTTATTTGTTTATAAGCAAAAATCTAAAATCGCCGAAAAACAGTATCTATTTTCAACAAAACTTTTTTAAATATTAAATATAAATATTGCAGGATTCTCTTGAGGTTTGGCTCCTTTACATCATGTACGAGTTTCAAACCGATATGTTAATAAACACCCGATTGCGGTTGCAAAAATGAAATATAAAATTTTCGTTTGCCATTGACCGCTTGATTAACAATGTTTGCACTTTTTTTTTCAGGACTTTTTTACAGAGGACGTTATAATAAAATTTGTTTTATTAGAAACTTTTTTCGTTAGGACACGTTCCAAAAGAATTATCTCAAAAATATTCATTTTTTAATTTTCAATAATTTTTTATTACTAAAATATATCCCGGCAATGGCCAAAAACTCAGAACTATATTCTTGTCCAAACAATCTATAAAAAATTGCCCAGAGGGTGCGCCTCTTGTACTTCGTAAAATATGGCCAAAGGTAAAGATATTTAAAAAAATAAAAAAAAAATATATTTACAAAAATAAGCTTACGATTTGGTCTTCAAGTGTATCTGATCCAAATCACCGACCAACCAACTTAAAAATGTTTTAATATTAATTAATATCCTTGAATAAGTTCAACGTGGGTATTTGTCTTCATATTGTAAGTTACTTCTAATTAGATATTACCTACCTTTTTCTCCTAAGATTCAGTTTTTAAGACCCTAAATAACAAATTTGTAAATGTCCTCTATAAAAAAATATATGATCAAGGAATGTTCTGATCGTTGTGAAAACAATGTGAAAATAAAAGCTATTAGTTCCGGGATGTAAACGTTTATTTAACATAAAGATGTTATTTGTTCTTTTAAAATAATGTTAAATGTATTTAGTTATGGGTGTTGCAATGTGTTTTTCATGTACGTACGTTCACGTTTCACGTAGCTGATTTTTGTAAAATATCCTTGAAATAGTAGCAAATTTACAATGTAAATAATGGTATAAAATCTTATTAATTAGATGTACTTTTTTTTAAATTAATCCAGGCTCCGAAATTTCGGGAACAGTCACTTCCAGAAACAAGCTTTTACAACTCATCAATCAGCAGTTAATGAATATCAAGCCTTATGCAGACTTGGATAAAATCGGTAGCAATATTGCTGGTCAGTACACACAAATAGAGATCTGATTTTTAAAAAAAAGAGACATGTCATATATTCCCACTTTATTCCCAAAGAAGCAGAGTGCAGATTTAAACCAAATTGGTTAACATCCAACCACACCACACTTCTTCTACATGATTACATATTCCTGCTTAAAAATATTCGTGCGAACTGCTTTGTTTATTGTCAAGCAGGATTATTTGGCAACCGTCGTGTTTTTATTGACGTTTCACCCTACCCTTATCATTTTAGCTGGAAGTGGTTCCATTTACACTTCTTCTTCCTTGTCTACAGCTCGGCGGAACAATGTGGTAGTGCTCACTCCATACCATTGTCTTGAGTTTTTTAGCCAGGATATCTTTCTTCTACCCGGGCCTCTTCGTCCTTCGATATTCCCTTCTATAATAAGCTTTAAAAGTCGATACTTGTCATTTCTTAAGATGTGACCAAAATACTCCAGTTTACGCTTTTTTAGTGTAAACAGAACTTCCAGCTGCTTGTCGAGGCGTTGAAGTACCTCGGTGTTACGCACTCTTTCTACCCAGGACATTTTTAATATGCTTATGTACGTCCACATTTCAAAGGCCTCCAATTTTTTGCACATCGCATCTGTCAAAGTCCAAGCTTCCATTCCATGAAACAGTATGCTGAACACGTAACAGCGAAGCACTCGGACGCGCAAAGGCAAGCTTAAATTTCTGCTGCAAAGTACCTTACGCATCTTCAGGAACGAAGCACGAGCTTGTTCTATTCTGGCACGAATCTCCTGCATGCCGTCCCACTTCTCATTTAGTTGACACCCAAGATATTTAAAAGTTTCTACCCGCTCAATTCGTTTACCGTTAATTGCCAGGTGTCCGTCCACGTTGTTTGATTTGCTAACTGCTAGCCACTTTGTCTTTCTCACGTTCAGGCTAAGTCCGGCCTCTGAGCTTGCAGCCGTTACGCGGCTTACCAGTTCCTGCAGTCCTTTCAGGGAGTCGGCAACAAGAAACGTGTCATCCGCATACCTCAGATTGTTGATATTAATCCCATTGACAGATATCCCCTCGTCACATTCATCCAACGCCTCTTGAAATATCCTAATATCTTAATATCTTAATTTTGTTCATTTGTATAAAATCATGCACATCTCAAGGAAAAAAAATTAATATTTAACATACACGATCTGATGCGCTGATGCTAATGGGCACTTACTAATGTCATACAATAAGCTTTTGCCTGACACTTTATTTGCATTTGTCATTCAACGCCAACTATGATTCGTGAACTATCCTTATATATTAAGAAAAAAATGAGTTAAGAAATAAATTTAAAAAAATGTACTGGCTGATGGGAAAAAAATTCTATTCTGTCTACATACAATAAATAATTATGAGGGGTATTTCATGTGAAGTGGACAGCGAAAAAAATGCGAAGTTCTGAAATTTGTTCATATTAAACCTAAATGTACTTCTTTAGTATAAACTTGACCACACATTTTTATTTGTATGAGGCTTAGTTGCCAAATTATGGACGTCTTTAATGAAAGGATTTTTTGGTAGCTGTTTTCCGAATTAATCAAATTTGCTCTAATATATTTACATAGAAAATTTACTTTTTTTTTTTTTAATTTTTAAATTATATCGTTATATCTTCTCCCAAATATTTGAAATGGTTTACTTGTTTGACGATTTTGGAGTCGATTTCCAGCTTACACCTTATCGGTTCCTTTGATATTACTAAACATTTAGTCTTCTCGGTGTTGATGAGGAAGTTTAGTTCTTTTGCTTTGGTGTTAAAAGAATGGAGTAGTGTTTGGAGATTATCTTCAGAATCTGCAATTAGAACCGCGTCGTCAGAATAGCATACAGCATGGAAGAAAGTATTTCCCATTTTGTATCCAGCCGTTATGGGGAAATTTTTTTATTATTTTATCCATTATTACAATAAATATGAAGGGGCTGAGTGAATCTCCTTGTCTAATTCCTGTGTTTACGTGTATATCTTTCATTGTAATGTGTTCTACTTTGATTTTTGTTCTGCATTGGGTGTTTATGTCGTGTATTACATTAAGTAGTCTATGGTTTAGCCCATTTGTTCTCATTAATTCCAGGGCATCTTTTAAGCGCACTCTGTCAAAAGCTTTAGTCATATCGACGAAGCACATGTTTATTAAATTCTAGGGACTTTTCAAATATCTGTTTGACTATGAATATGGCATCAATTGTGGATCTGTATTTTCGGAAGCCTCGTTGTTCTTCTCTTATCCTTATGGTTTTGGTAATTTCCCCCAGAATAGTCTTTGTGAATGCTTTAAGAGCGCTATCAAGTAGGGTTATTCCACGATAGTCTCCTGGGAGTGTTTTCTGTCCCTTTTTAAAAATGGGCAATGTTTTACCGCTCTTTCATTCGTTTGGTATTTTCTGTTCTTCCATGATATTTTTAAATAAGGTCAGTATTTCATTTTGTAATTTTTTCCCTCCGTATTTAAGCATTTCGTTAGTGATCTCGTCTGGTCCGGGGCTTTATATAAGAGATTTTAAGGTGTTTTTAATCGTGTCATTTGTTAATTCTTTGTCGTCGTTTTCTTCATAATCGATTTTTGTCTGTTCCTTATCTAATAATTCTGTTTGTTGGTACAAAATAATAAACAATGATCTTGTCACGTAAATTGTATTTTTAATCCATTGGTTCTAAATGCAACCCACACTAATTACTTCTTAAAACAATTATGTATGTAATTATGTAATTGTCTCTAATATTCGCTATTTTATCAAAGTTTGTTTTTGTTGTTGCTGCCGATAATAAAAATAGTGAGTGATTTGACATTTGCATTTTATTGAGTCCACGAATTTGACCACAAAAAATACAAAGAGGAAGACATTTTTTTTAAAAGCCGTGAACGAATCTAATCTGTAAATATAATAATAACTCATTATAATGATCCCCTCGGGTATGATAAGGTGCACCTACCAAAGAAACGGCAGGAAACAAAAACAAAAATCGCTAACGGACGAAGGATGTTGTCGCCATAGCGCTATAAAAGTATAACCGCATTACACAAGCATGTATTTCATGCCTTTCATGCCCCATATAAGCGGCGCCAACGCAAATTTCAACAGACGTGGGTATAAAGAGGCTGATCACTAAACACTACAATCTCGAATTTCGACGACCTACCAAACAGGTGTGGACTAGAGCAATCATAGACACACTCTATTTGCTTGCAGGCATTAACAAAACATTACTGTTCAAGTAAAAGATCATGTCTTACGATTTACATAATTGGGTTCTGCTAATTAGACTGCATTATTTAAGCTCAATTTTTTGTTGAAATTAAAATACCGGGTGGACCATAAGTCAGTTGTCAAGAATTTACTATCAACAGTTTTATTATTAACACACAAAAGATGTGTTTTTATGCGGTTCTAAGCAGACATTGCATATATTGAATATTTATTCTGAGGGACCAGGAGCAAATTCCGCTTTCAATGGGACCGACATCACGACCCAAAAGGGAGGACTGGAGAAATGTTTAAAAAGTGGTCACCTCAGCATCAGTATAATGGGCGGTGAAATATTTCTCCCCATACAAGTCTCCAGGGGAGGATGGTGTTTTCCCTGTACTCAATCAGAAGGGCAGCGAAATTTTACTACCTCTTCTGGTTAAACTATTCAGAGCGAGTTTAGCGTGGAGTTATATTTCGCTGGGCTGGTCAACGGCGAGAGTTGTTTATATACGTAAAACGGGTACGGTGAACCATTCCCTACCTAAATCCTTCCGGCCGATCAGCCTCACCTCATTCTTAATGAAAACTCTGAAAAAAATTATTGATAGACATATCAGAGAGGGGAATCTTAGGGAACATCCCTTAAACCCCCGTCAATATGCCTACCAAACGGGCAAATCTACGGATTTAGCACAAAACAATCTAGTAGGAAAGATCGGCCATTCCCTTAAACATAAGGAAATTGCGCTGGCAGCTTTTCTAGATATAGAATGAGCATTCAATAACGCCCTACCACAGTCACTCTATACATCAATTAGGGATAGAGGGATCGACAGTAAAATCTGTAACTGAATCAAAAGCATGATTGAAAACCGATAATCACTGCATGGAGAGTCGGTTAGCTTCAGCGGCGAAGGAGTGTCCACAAGGTGGGGTACTTTCCCCCCTAATGTGGTCACTCCTAGTCGACTCTCTGCTGAGTGAGCTTTTTATGCAGGGAGTAGATTTTCAATGCTATGCGGATGATCTGTTTTTTATGCGGTTCTAAGCAGACATTGCATATTTTAAATATTAATTCACAAATGATTTCGTAAATCTTCTGCGACTGTAGTTTTTCAAATTCTTCGAGCCTTCGAATGCTCTACATCTCGAATCTTGACAGATTGTTAGTTCACTCTGCCATTAACCTTAAAAGTTGCTTCGTCGCTCCAAAAAATGGTTTTGTAAAAGTTGGAATCGGCTTCTTGTCGTATTATATACAGCTTGCAGAATTCCATACGTGTCCATGTCATCTTTGTTTGGGCCTTCAAGTAAAGTTCTTGCTGTTCCATACTTGGACGCTTTTCCTCGAGATGTAGTCAGTGGTTGGCGATCCAAATGGCGATTGTAGCTTTAGAAACTGCAGCACGAAATATTTCTGTGGGTGAGTAAAAACAACTCCTCAGATCTTTTAACGATGAATTCTGGCGTCTTCCTACCGATCTTTTGCCCTGTACTTTACCCACTATTATGAGTCGAAGTAATTCGTATTTTTCTCCTCTCAACACATGACCCAAGTATTGAATTTTTTTCTCTTTGATGGTGTTTAGCAGTTCCTTTTGTTTGCCCATGCGTTGGAGTACTTCGTCGTTAGTGATCCTTTGTACCCATAAAATTCGTAGCATACGTCCATATATGTACATTTCAAAAACCTCTATTATTTTCTCTGTTTGTGAGTCCATTGTCAATTTTCAAGTTATGACACTGTTTTAGTTTAACAATGTGTTTTTGATATTATAAATTTAAATTTATAACATATGTTACAGAAAGTCACTTATGTTACCATTTTGATAAGTTGAGGCCAACCGAAAACGAAACAGAGCCATTTGCAGGAACTTCGTCAACATTTTAAGAAAATGCTTAAACCCGTCGATTTTTGATTAAAGGGGACACCATCAATAGAGATCTTGAAGCAATCGTCGAGTGGGAAACCAACAATCATGTTCAGTTCAACGCCCAGAAAACAAAAAGCGCCACGTTTTCCAAGAAAGTGACTTCCTCAAATCATTTCATCCCAATTTCCAGAAATACCATAGGACCAAGTCCCTCTATCTCGTCTAATAATATGTCTTGGCATGACGATGTTGCTATTATCGCGAAGTCAGCAAGCCAGAGGATAGGTTTTCTGTGGATAGCTAGCAAAGTCAGAGAAAAGGCATTTATCGCCACTCGATTTTTTTTGGTGGGGACATCTGAAAAGTAAAATCTATAAAACACAACCAGCGTCGTTGGAAGATTTGCGTCCGGAAATTCTTCGGAATGTGCGTTAACGTTTTGAACAAAATCTTTATTATGGTATGGAAGCGGGTGGTCATTAATTTAAACATTTAATCAATCAAATAGTAAGTAAGCAACCAAAATAATTGAAATTTTAACATGTAATTATTCTTCAAAGTATTGGGAGAAAATGTAAAATTTAAAGACTTACGTAAAGAGAATATTCAGAGCTTTCAAAAGACATCTTATTCGATCCCCAATGCCATTTTAAAATTTTGGGGTAATTCTTACCCTCGCTTTTGGGTTGAAAGTAGTAGTTGACATGGTTCCTGCAAATGGCTCTGTTTTGTTTTCGGTTGGCCACCCTGTAAAGGTTACTAGTCTAATAATGTCAAAAAAACCCCAAAATTATTTTAAAACTTTACTGCTAATGCTAAATTTTTGATCATTAAAGAATTGCTTTAGCGTATTTCAAAATGCATCATGATCTTTCACTTTTTTTTTTTAAATATATTGCAACTTATCCTGGAATTACTCTTAAATTACAATCTATCAAGCATGTGCCAATATTTCAATGAAAATAAAGTTGATTACAGGCATTTCTTAAATTAGTTTTTCACTTTTATGGATAGAGCAAACGCAGTCGTGGATTTAAATTGAGTTTGGTCTAACACTACCTAAATTAAAATATATTTGTGTCCAGACCAACAAGTTTAAGAATAAAATTTTTAATATAAAAAGCATTTAAAAATTTGTCTTATCGTATCAAAATATATTTTTTATCAATATTTACATAACTTATATTTGAAATAATATACAAGATATATTTATTTTTAGCCGAATTGCTGCAAACTGATTTAAACAAAAGTTTCGTTATAATATGCAATTTATCACAAGTTTTTTGGTTTCTTAAACATTTGTGAATTTGATACTTCTATTGTGTTTTACTATATTTTATTTTTTTTTGCTGGTGTAACAACCATCAAAAACCACATGACTAGTCAGTCTATTTTATTTTTTATTTATTATTGTTTTTCAATAAAACAGTTTGGTACTTAGTCCATTGTTTATTCGTACCTTTTTATTTTATTTTTATGTACTTAATACTTTTTCTTTAATTTTCTTTTGTTATAAGGATTAACTTCTGGGGATACGGAGAAAATAGAATAGATCCCAGGTATGATCTGCCTGTTCTAAAAGGCGTCTAAAAGATTCCCAATCCAAATTGTCATGCTACCCGTGCTGATGGATGCATGGCGGTGAGGGAGCACCGTATCTAACGGAGCCTACAGGAAACCAGGCGAATTCCTGTAGTAGATAGCCTTAGTCCTGTGCAGGGGGCGTCTCAGGGCCGGACCACTCCTTCCCCCATAATTGTTGACTGCAAACAAGGACTGAGAACGCTGGTAGACCGTAATCACGTCAAACTGATACGGGTTCCAGGACGCCAGTAAGTTGCAGGTAATGAGGAAGTAGATGAACTTGCAAGAAGAGGTTCGGAAAAATACAAAAACTACTGGAAAAGTAAACCAGTAAACAAACACGAGAAATAATACATCAAAGGACCGTGCCATAAAAGAACGGCAGAACTGTTACCGATGAACAGGAATCAGCCAAGAATCACTAAGGGACTGTATAATGGTGGCCTGTCCTGCGGGTTGTGCGGCAGGCATCTGAAGGCGCTGAAGCGCGTGCTGTACTGCTGCGGGGCGTTGGGAAGGATGGGCGGTTCTTGGGCGGCTACATTGTTCCCACCCAGTACAGAACTTGTACAAACTTGTACAAGGTACGAAGGTACTGGATTGGGTGCAGCGTGGTTATAAGTCCCGGAGATTTCCTGTCTTTTTCGGTCCGGTGTTTTGTGTTTATGTGTTCTGATGTTTCCGGGAAACAAAAACACGTGGGTAAGCTACAATGAACCAACAGGCCTTAGTATCACCGGAGTCAATAGCCAGACGGACTTAAATAGGGGTGGAATTTTTAGTGAGTAGACCTGACACCTAGTCAGTGGAGTCTCACAGTATATCTTGAGCTTTCAGACTCATAACCTCTCCGTAAAGGATTTTCTCCACCTCTGCAACAACAACAAAAAAGAAGTGCTGGTCTTTACACTCATGTCTGGTAGTAAATGTTGGGTTTGGCAGAAGAAGCATGAAAGTAAGATTAATGCTGTGAAGATAAGTAATCTGAGCAATACAGCTGGAGTGACCCGAATGAACTTATTGTTTTGAAAAAAGACCAGGTCAAGAGTTCTAGCAACTGACGAGCATGTATGAAAGCGCTGAAGCAGAATAAGCGAAAGACTTTTGAAAGCACCGTAGCAATTGCTTACACAAGTCTAATATTGCTTTTGTTTTTATGTTCTAAAATTTTATTTCTTACATAGGTAAATTTTAAATAATACAATTTATATTTACTCGAAAATAAAATTTATTTTTAATTAGATCTGCATAATATACGGATCAAACTTTCTTGAACACTGTAAAATAATGAGTGTCCCCTACTTTACCACGCTCACAATTCAAGTTATCAGAAATGTTAAGTCTTCAATGATAATCTTGCAATTTTTACTTGAGTGCAAATTCGTACTTAAATATTTAACTAATTTGCAAATTGGTTAATCTTCGATTTGTTTTAGTAGGTATTCATTAAATTCAGTATTTTTTTTATAAAATCGCCCATTTATTTAAATAATAATTATTAAAAAGTTTCAAATCATTTTTTTAACAAAAATTTTTATTTTAAACGTATTTATCTTTATAAAAATTTAACATATTACACCCATTTTCAAAACTAATGCAAAAAAATTGATTTTAATCAGCAAATGAGTGTTTCTCCTATTTTCTTCACTTGAATTATTTTTTTGTTAATTTTTTGTTAAATTTTTCTAAAAAATTTATTACATTTTATCTAATAATTAATTAATACAGTAAAATTCTCAAATACAATAATATTAAGAGATTAGGAAAATATTTCACGCGCAAATCAGTTGGAATTTTTATTCGTTTAATTTAAACATCCATTTATAATACCAATGCCAAATTAAGAATTGTAAAAGATTTGTGTCACCTATTAATATATTCATATTAAAATGTTTCATAGCATTGATAAAGTATTCTCAGTCGGAGATGCGGTAGGCATACCTATTTCTATCTTAACAAATTCAGGCAGTTTTAAGTAATGTTATAAAGTTTATTTATAAAAATTACAATTTTATGTTCGTATTTAAAATTATTCCGTAAAAATACCAGAGCTTAAGGATATTAAAATAAAAATAAAAAAAGAATATTTTTTTTATTTAATTGACGTAAACCTTTATCTACGCCCATGATAAATTTTAGTTCAACCATCTGCCTAAAGAAGTCGCTACTCGCACTACAAGAAAATCAGTCGAAAACTAAATAATCGGGGTTGGGCGTGTTACTTTTGCAAATCCGTGAATTGTTTAGTGTTTTTATTAGATATGTAACTTATTTAATTACAAATCAAGGTAAGTACAATAATTTTATGGTTTTACTTTAAATTTGTGAACAAGTTTATTGACGAGAAGGTGACCATTTAAGGATATACGGAAGTTTAAAGTTTCATCTGTTTGACATAACACTTTTAAAGGGTTAAAAATATCTTTAAAATAAAAACAAACAGATTTTGTGGCCCTAGATATTTAATAACTTAAATTTTTATCAAATTGAACAGATTTATACTAATAATTTATTTATGTAAATGGATTAATATTAAAAAATGCCACTTATTTTGACAGTGGTGAAACTTTTAGGTTAAATATATAATTGTAAAAGATGTATATTTATTATGTTTGGATTTCTAAAATCTAAATTTGTCGATTACTGAACAAAGCCAAGTGTTAAATTTCAATGGTATTTTTTCAGCTAATCAATATTTTCTGAATCTGACGTTGACTTTATTTATATTCGGGTCTGACGCACCTACTTTAGGCCTGCTATGATTCTGTGCTGTGTACTTTAAAGGGTCCCAGGGGCGGATCCAAAGGGCAATGATTCTCTCTAATCAAGCAAAATAACACTCATTTTCTATAAATAAGTTAGTGTCCTCCAAGTTATTATTGTTATCAGTATTTATATTTTTAAGTCTAATTAAAAAGTAAACTTCTTAAATGCTACAGTTTTGAAAATTTATGAAAAATAAGAATATTAAATAATTACAATAATAAAAATATTCATACTTAAGTACTTTATATTAATTTATTTGTCATAAAATAGTATCACAACAAAGTCATAACTTTTTAACATACCTACTGATGAGAAAGTTGTGGAATTGTAGAATAATACTCTTGTGTTCCTTCCAACAATAATAAATGTAAAGCTAGCAAAAAGTTAAAATTAATTATGCACAAAAACCAAACGAAATTTAATATAAAAAACATTGTAACATGTTTAAACATTTACATGTGACATTGGTTAATCGAGTAGTAGCATCCATATATCATTTCAATTTTTTAAACCTTGATAATAATTTAAATTTTTAAATGTTAATAGTGTGGTATATTTCCTTTTACTTTATTTTTAGATTAAAATCAGAAAATTCTTCAGCATCTTAACATTTTTTAGTGAAAAATCATAGTTACCTATCTATATTTATCCTGCACTTATTCTATAAACAAACTGCCACCTGTTTTAAAATAATTATATTTGATTCAAGAAATAGATATACCTATAGATACGTACACATTCACAAATAAACAAATATGTATACATATGTTTAAGAATATAAACATATTGAAATATCTTGGAATTCTTTAATTTTATGTAAAAATATATAAAGTAAATTTAGTTCAATTTTAAATTATTAAAACTTCTTCTTAAATTGCCTATTTGGTCCGAATGTTGGCAATCATTCTGGCTATCATTATCTTGTTTGCTGCGGCACGGAATAGCCCGGTCGTGGTAGTAGAGAACCACATTCTCAGTTTCTTCAACCACGAGATATATCTTCTTCCCGGTCCTCTCTTTCCCAATATCTTGCCTTGGAGAATCAGTTGTAGAATTCTGTATCGACGTTTGTTGCGCATAATGTGACCAAGATATTCTAGTTCTCTGGTCTTTACAATATCCATGACTTCTAACTTATTGTTCATTTTTGTTAGCACTGATTGGTTGGTCACATGGTCTGTCCATGGAATCTTCAGAATTCTGCGGTACAGCCACATTACAAAGGATTGTAGTTTTTTTGTGGTAGCCTCTGTCAACGTCCATGTTTTTACTTCATACAGCAACACAGATAAGACGTAGCATCGAAGAAAAACTTAACTAGCAAAATTTGAAAATAAGTACCTATGGTATCATCATAATATATTATTTAAAGTGGGTTTTTATATAAAATAAATAATTGTTAAACAAAATGCTTTCTCACTTTTTACAAAAGCTCATTGAAAGTAAGTTTAATTTCACTACAAATTTTACAAACTTGTGTCCTTTAACTTCTGAAATGCTACTGGTGATTTTACAAAAGATATATTTTAATTTTTTTCCAATACTGCTGCTGCTACTACAATGTTACATTATGTTGGAAAATTCGGATGATATATATATTTTTTGTATTTTTTGGTTACAGCTTTAGTGAAGTTAAAATTTATGTTATATAAAATTTTTAATAATTTTAATCCTGTATTAGCTAGATAAAAAGAAGGATTTTAATATATTTATATTTGATATAAATATATAAATTAACAGTTAATGGTTTTTAACACCATAATGTACAAATCAAAGGAAACTCATGTATATTTCACCACAAAAAATATTCATACATTACAAGGTTTCTGATATGGCCAATAACTAGTTTCCTGTTTTGTTTATAAAAAAACCGCGTGAAAGAAGATAATAATTTCAAAAATGACGTGAAAGCTATTCAAATATTTATCTGTTATACCACAAGCTACAATTATAAAAATATATTTACATAATGTAGCCATCATTATCACTAATCTTCACTGACTTACTTCAAATTAAATATAAAAACTCGTACAAAGGTATTTTTCATTACATTGTGATTAAATTTAAAAATTAAATAATTATCATCTTTTTAATTAAACCAGTGTTTCATTAAATTCTACTTCTTCACTTTGTCAAAGTGTATACTGATTAAAATAGTGGTCGTGTTTTCTATTCTGTCCCCAATACAATTGATTTCATTTGAACGCTAGTCCGCCTTTGTACACAACTACAATGTTTTTGTAAAAATGAGTAACTTATAAAGTTCTTTTATTTAAAAAACATCGAATTCAGTACCACTTAAGTTACTTTGGAACTCCTTACATATATTTTTTATCCATTGTCGACTTCTGATTTTATTGTCACAACTTCTGCTCCTTTAGAATTTTTCTTTTGTGGTCATAAAAACTCTATAAAGATAGCAGTGAAAAGTTAGCAGAACTTTATTATCAATGATAAACAAGCTAGCATGGACAGTATCCAATACAATTAAAAAAATGGATATAGAATAATCCATTTTTTATCCATATTTTTTGAGCAACAAAATCGATTTTTTGTAACAAACTCTCGTGTTATTTTTTTATTTTTGCTGGATTTCCACTGCTAGCTTAATAGAGTTGGTATTAATAGTTGTCACTGTTCGGATTTTTTACTGCTCACTGTATATTATTGTATCAACCCCGAAGACGTGTCGTTTAGGATAAGTCGTCTACCACTTCTTATCAACACACTAATGAAATATTTTTGTGGTATTATTGTTATCAACACGTTCTAGAGAAGGTAGCGTTTGTATTAGATAAGATATACACTTCTGAATTAAGGAAGTGAAGATAGTTACTATTTTTAAAGGAAACTCATTTCGGTAAACGTATTTATTAAGAAATCAGGTAACAAAATTCCGACTAGAGAAAAGCACCGACGTGATAATAAGAATTTTTGCTATTCCCTTTTTTAAATCCTTTACATGTGAATGTTAGGTTGTTAATAGAGGTAATGAATACAGATTCTTGTCTCTGGAAAGGCACCACCAAATACTCGGGATGGTTCCTGACATGCTAGCCACAAAATACACGTGGAAAAGTCTTTCAAAGTACTCTTTCCGAAGAGTGGATGAGTGGGTCAACTTCCCAGAGAATAAATACGTAATGTACACAGATGGAGTTAGGGCCGGTGTTTTCAACAGGTTATCGAAGAATGAAATATCAATCAGGCTTGGTAATTGTGCTATACTATTTCAGGCAGGATTCTTCGCTAACAAATTGTGTGCATGAGAGCCGACTTAACAGACAGAAAGGTTGCTCTTAAAGCACTGTGCTCTAACAAGATAAACTCTAAGCTTGTATGGAACTGCATCAAATTTCAGCAGAGTGTTTCGTGAGTTGATGAGGTGGAGTACCAAGTAATAGGAAAATGTCATAACATTCAAGAGTCGTGTAAAAAATTGTGGTCAGTTCTGCCAAAAAAAATTGTGGAATTGGATAATTGCTGTAAAAATCTTTAAAAAACCTTTTTCTTCTTATTCTTTGTAAAGACCTTTTGGTCTGTTTATTTCGAAGGCTGGTTAGTGTTGTTGATTCTCCTGTGATAGAGATGTCCAACTATCTTTTACCATCGGGATTTCCATTTAGCACCATCTTGGCTATTCTTTCGGGGTCCATTCTTTCTACGTAGTCCCGCCAGTATCTTCTGCGCTTTCGTCCGCATCTGATTACATCTTACACCTTGCATGTCTCTCTTATGCGCTCTTCATTCTATCCCATAGTGTCTTTCTTGCTATTGACCTTAGAGTCTTATCTCTGCCGTTCTTAACATACATTTTGTTTTGTTTGTGTCTGCTCGGGTCTCGATGCCATAGGTGATTATTGGTCCTACGCACGTTTTGTATATTCGAACTTCACTGTCGATGCTCGTATGTTTGTTGTCCCTTATGACGTCTCTTAAATAGCCTGATGTTACCGATGCTTTGTTGATCTGGGATTTTAGATCTTTAATTGGTTCGCTAATCTCTCGAAACCAGTTCGGGTTCGTCAATGCGATGGGAACCAGAGAAGCACTCTTTGCTGTCCAAGTCCTTGTTCAGAGATGTAGGGACGTTAACCGTGACGTTTACTGTTGTTTAATTGACTACGCCAAAGCATTTGACCAGGTTCAACATCGCAAAATGATGGAAATACTAAAGAAGACAGAGATCGATACCAATGACCTGAATATCATAAATAGCTTGTACTGGGGCCAGTCGGCAACAATGAGAGTCGACGGAGAAACAACTGAGGCCGTCAAAATAATGCGAGGAGTGAGGAAGGGCTGTGTACTCTCACCCCTGCTATTCAACATCTACTCCGAACAGATTTTTAAAGAAGCGCTCGACGACGAAGAAGAAGAAGGCATCTTAATAAATGGGAAAAAATTGAGTAATATAAGATACGCGGACGACACCATCGTGTTCGCAGATAGCCCACAAGCACTGCAACAACTTATCAACAGAATAGCAAGAGTTAGTAAGGAATATGGTTTGGACATAAACATACAAAAGACTAAAATTATGGTCATTAGCAAAAACAAGATCGACAACATCCAGTTATCCATCAATAACCAACCAATAGAGAGAGTACCACACACCACGTACCTGTGAACACGTATAAACGAGAACTGGGACACAACTCAAGAAATTAAATCACGAATCGCCAAAGCCACAGCCGCCTACAACAAAATGAGCAAACTCTTCAGAAGCCATGACCTTACACTGGAAACAAAAATGAGACTTCTCAGATGTTACATCTTTTCTATCCTCTTGTACGGGACAGAATCTTGGACACTCAATGAAAACACATCCAAGAAAATAGAAGCCTTCGAAATGCGACTCTACCGAAGAATGCTGGGGATATCATGGACCGAACATATCACTAATGAAGAGGTACTAAGAAGGATGAATAAACAAAAAGAAATTATGAACACCATCAAGATCCGAAAACTGCAATATCTGGGCCACATCATGAGAAACGACTCCAAGTACTCCTTACTCCAGACAATCATCCAGGAAAAAATCGATGGAAGAAGAGGTCCAGGAAGGAGAAGAATATCTTGGCTGCATAACCTTAGAAAGTGGACCGGAAAAACATCAGCCGAACTCTTCCGCATTGCCGTAAATAAAGTTAGGCTTGCCATGCTGGTTGCCAACATCCGTAACGGATAGGAACCACAAGAAGAAGAAGAATTGGTTCGTTGCTGCTAGAGATATCAGCTCCAAGGTATCTAAAAGTAGTGACTTGCTCGACAATTTTATTATTTATAACCGGCTTACATCTCGCGTGTTCCCTGGCAAATGTCTTGGAGATTGATATTTGCATATTAAATTGTGTGTTGACCTGATTAAATCTGTGAAGTTGTCTTTGCAGATTGTCCTCCGTTTCTGCCATTATTGTCGCGTCATCAGCGTAGCAAATTATATTAAAAAACCGTTACACGTTAAAAATTTATAGTGATTCATTTAGCTTTCGTAATTCATCTGCTAAAAGTTATTAACGATAACAAACTATTTTAAAATAAATAAGTTAAAACTTAATGTCCAAAAAACAAAAGCTGTGATTATAAACACAGAAACATCAATATAAATGATAGTAGTTTAGTTATTGAAGGCAAAGAAATAGAAATTGTACATCACTTTAAATATTTGAGTGTTATGCTGGATGAAACTTTGTCATTTAAAGAACATTTCAACATGATTAAGAATAAAATATCAAAAAAACCATTTTTCTGTTTAAGAATAGCACCTGTGTTGTCCATCCAAACTAAAATAACAGTATACAATACTATTGTGCGATCACATTTCGATTATTGTGCTACAGTGCTGTATTTATTAGATAATAATGCTCAATAATCACTTCAGAAACTGCAAAATAGAGGAATAAGGATAATTTTGAAGTGTAAGAGACGCACACCCATTCGTCACATGCTAGAATCATTACAATGGCAATCAGTAAATGAAAGAATCGTAACTTTTGAATTGGTTTTTATTTTTAAAAAGATACTGGGAGTTTAATGCCAGAGAATCTAAATCAGTTTGTTGTTTTTAAAAGAGAAATACATGGGTATCAAATAAGATCTCAGAACGATTTTTATCTTAGCAGAATGAATACAAATAGGGGTATGAACTTGATGTTTTATAAAGTCGTAAATTATTATAATAATTCTCTTCCCAGAATATAAAAGAGTGTGACACTGTTTGAAAATTTAAAATATGGATTAAAAAAAAAAAAAAAGTAAAATTTATTTTATTTTATTGTATGGAAATAAATAGTTGGTGCAATAAGCATGCTGTGTGTATTAAATTGCTTTTTTAATGTTAATTGTAGATAAATTTTTAATTCAGATGGATGTGTGAATATTAGGATATACCTTTATTGAAATAAATTATTATTATTATTATTATTCCTAGTCGATTAGACTTTGTTTTGTAATCTGACAATTAATATAATTAAAATCTTTAATAATACCACAACAAATATAACGATGAACGTTGGTAATTTAGTTAAAAGTGTAGTAGTTATTTGAAGCTCGGTTGTATAACTTTTTTTAAAAAACTAGCCTTTGGCCGCAACTTTGTCCGCATGGACGAAACAAACAAACGAATGCTCGAAAAAACAACAAATAGACAGACAAAAAATCCACAAAATGTTAGGTTAGGTTGGAACTTTTAATAAAAAGTGTGAGGTCTTTAATGCTAACTAAGCTGAGATCAGATAAGTCATCAAAGTTGGGTTGCCCTAGTATAGAAAGCCGTTTTCTGCCTAGGGCAGGGCAGTGGCAGAGAAGGTGTACCATTGTTTTCTCCTCTTTCTCATCGTGACAGCTTCTGCAGAAGTCGTGTCGTAGCTCTGCGATTCCCATGCGCCGTGCATGGGATCCACCTGCCCAATGTCCTGTTATGGCCGCGATTGAATTTCCAATGGACTCCCTGGATAGAGTTAAAACATCATTAGTTCGACGTATATCTAGTTTAGGCCAAATCTGTTTCGATAATGTGTATGTGGGTTCATTTTGCCACCTCAAGTAGGCTTTTTGAACTACTTTGCTATGCAGGAGGAGTCGACAGTTTGCAATCGATACTCCTTGCTGAGATGAGACAGATACAGCTGGGAAAATGGTGCCCTCTCTTGCTAGCTCGTCCGCTCTAAAGTTTAACTAGATTCTAAGCCCAATCTTCTCTGGATGGGATTTCCAGAGATAGGTCGCCTTCTAACATAGGGATAGGTTTAGTATATAATTTACAGTCCTATACACCACGTCTTAACCTTTTTTTTTAATATTTTTAAAGAACAGGCACACTTCCGTTACATTTTTTAACTTCGTTTTTTATTCAGTTAAAAAAAAAGTTGAATCTTATTTTAAGCGAGTGGGAAGATTATTTTAAAGTTAACAATGACTATTAAAACCACTTTTCTTAATATTTTTAGCAATATACTAAGAAATTAAAATTTGGTTTATTTTTCGTTGTTAAAAAATATAAACGTTCAGTAATCAATTATTATTTTAGGGTCAAGGTAAGAGTGGTATTAACTACAAATATATATATACTGGGTGATTTATTAAGAATGGGCAATCTCTGAACTGAAGATAATACACACCAAAATATGGCGATTGAGTTTAACATGTCTTATACAAATGTTGCAGGTTTACGAGATACAGGGTATTTAAAGCTGGAATTTTAATTTAAAATTTCTTAATAATTTTGTGATTTTAAGTAGCATCGTCTACGAAAATTACGAATTTTATGCTGAATTTAGCACTATTTATACAGGGCGTTAGTTAAACCCTGTTACTTAGGTAAATTACAACATATCTTTATTGCATAATGCGTTATGGCTAAAATAACTAGAAAATCTAAAAGGCAGTTCAATTTTGAATAAAAAAGGTACTCTTGTTTATTTTATGTAACTCTATCAGTTTTTCAGTTATTTGCATTTCAAACACTTGAGGAATTTTGTTCATTGTAAAATGAATATATTCCTTTAAATTACTACTATGCAGGGTAGCAACAGTAAAGACAACAAATAACAATCAGTAACAGTAATAAAAGAAAAATGCTCAAAATGCCCGCCTTCCACTTCAATACACTTTGTAAGGCGTCTCCTTAAAGATCATTGAATATTAAATAACATTTGTCGATTATTTTTAATAATATTAGCAGCTTCTTGAATTGTCTGTCGTAATTCTTCGATGGAATTAATTGTATCTTTGTAAACCATGTCCTTCATTTGTGACCATATTGAGAAGTCTAAAGGGGTTTAAATCTGGATTTCTAGGTGGCCAAATAAATTCACTGCCACGCCCAATCCACCGGTGAGGAAAATGTTCATTCAGGTATTGCCGTACTGGCAGAGAAAAATGTGGTGGCGCCCCGTCTTGCATAAACCACATGTTCCGCATTATGGCTAGTGGTACATCTTCTAGTAGTGTGTTTAACTGTTTAAGGAAGTTTAAATAGAGGGGCCTGTTCAGATTAGGAGGAAGTTCAAAAGGAACAATAAAAAAACCAGATATCACACCACACCAAATATTTATCTTTTAATGCTAAAAATGTCGTTCCTTAGGATCATGTGGATTTTTGGAGTCTCACAAATGATTGTTTTTCCATTCAAAACACCTCGTCTAGTTAACATCGCCTTATCGGTGAAAAGGAGGTAATTAAGAAATACCTGGTTTTCGTTTTGTTTATCTAGCATAAATTGAGCAAGCTGTAGGCGAACTAGTAAATCTTGAGGTAGCAAATTTTGGACAGGAGTATAGTGATATGGACGGAGATTCTCTTTCTTTAAAATTCTCCAGATAGACGATTGGCTTATTCCTTTTGCCGCACTTAACCGACGAGTACTGAGATCTGGATTTTCCGAAATACGAACTAAAACCTCTGCTTCATCATCGACGTTGATACTTTTTGGAGCACCATTTAAGCTTTTAGGACGAAAACACCCTGTTTCGCCTAGGCGGGTATAAATACGTCTGAACAGTTTGTGATTGGGTTGTCTTCGATTTGGGTATGATTCTAAATACCTTCTGGCATCACCAAGTCCACTATAATTTGACTGAGCAAAAACACAAATTATATCACATATCACACTGATGGAAAATTCATTATGTCGTGGCATTTTCTTATTTTACTACAAATAATACACTCTTACTTAGTGACAGTAAAATTTTCAAATATTTCTTTAAACGAAAAACTGATAAGTTCTGACACAAGCCTACTTGAAAAAAGTCAATGTAATAACGGTAGCTTAGGAGTCTTTACGCTGAATGTTTAAAATGCAAATAACTCAAAAACTGATAGAGTTACATGAAAGAAACAAGAGTACCTTATATATTCAAAATATAACTGCCTTTTAGATGTTCTAGTCATTTTAGCCATAACTCATTAGGCAAAAAAGATTTGTTGTAATTTATCTAAGTAACGAGAGTGTAACTAACGCCCTGTATGAATAGTGCTAAATTCAGCATAAAATTCGTAATTTTCATGCCAATAAACATTAAGTTGCCAATTTTCAAGACGATGCTGCTTAAAATCACAAAATTATTAAGAAATTTAAAATTAAAATTCCAACTTTATATACCCTGTATCTCGTAAACCTGCAACATTTGTATAAGACATGTTTTGCTCAATCGCCATATTTTGGTGTGCAGTATTTCCAGTTCAGAGATTGCCCATTCTTAATGAATCACCCTGTATATATATGGATATTTCAAAATGATCAAAAATATTTGCATGTTAAGCCGCGTTTCCACCGAAATCGGCATAGGGGCCGATCGCCAAAGCTGATCGGCAAAGCATATCGGCATTTTTTAGCCATTCGACATCAAAATGTTTGATGACGACGACGCGATTCTTGCTTCTACAGCATTCATAATTATTGCATCTCAAAAAAAGATTTTGGGTTAGACCAAATCTTCGAAGCAGAAAAAAATACAATGCAAGTGATTTATTTAAGGACTTGATACTTGACGATACGGTGGTTCTCCGTTCGGCAAATTGATCGCATTTTTATGACGATCGGCATATTCTGCTTTGCGGATCGGCTATGCCGATTTCAGTGGAAACGCGCCTCTAAATATCACAAACTGGACAAACGACTCGGTTCTATGTCTATAATATATTATTTATAGCAACTGAAAATTATATACAGCAAAAATTATTAATTTTATCAAACATTAAAGTAAATGTTTTAATATATTTTTCTGTTTGCATTTTCTTGCGAGAAATAAAAATTGTTAATAAACAAACAAAACGATTGTGTCAAGGATGCAATATATTAAAAATAATCATCAACTGAAATAGAAGGTTTGGTATGTTTCATTAGGAAATGTACTTGATTGTGTAAAAAACCATACATTTGTTTGTGGTCGATATCTTTTAAAAAAACCTAATACGTCTTATGATCCTTTTCATAGGATTGAAAGAGTAAATGGATTGGTAACGTCATATTTACCCTTTTATCCTACTCAAAATCAAAAATATCAAAAATCTCGAACTTCTAACTATAGAAATTGATTTGCATTACATCATACCCGTGCTAATAACAACTTAAAATTTTATTAACACCGTCTGAGCACTTACTTGTCATTAATCCCACGTCTACAGGTTTGTCTGCATCTTTGTCAAGAACTGTGTAATTCTAATATTTTTTCGTTACAATATTTATTTGGATTCATTTTCTCAGGAAAAAATCAAAAATCATTTGATTAATTTTACTTATGAGTAGACAATTTTTTATCCCAGTCTAAAATTAACCAAAAATATCCACGGAGTGCTGAAGGCATTGTCCACCTCACAAAATGTGATGGATTGCAAGAATGTCCTGGAGGTCACAAATAATGTCACGTTAGAATGGATCTCCGGACATTTGGGGTTAGAAGGGAACGAGGAGGCAGTTACACTGGTCAAAACGGGTTCAGAGACTATCCCCATCGGGCCTAAATACCACTGCTGGGTTTAAAACTCAGAAGCCCGGCTAAATGAAATAGATCCACAGATCAGATGTAAGGGAAAAGATCATAGAAGAACTCTCGCATGCGACCACGGCAGACCTGCTCAACGTTAGCCGTACTAGACTGAAAGTGGGCCTGTTAACAGAACATTAAAACACCTTTGTAGGTTAGAAGGTGCTGAGAAGAGTGAATGCCGTTTCTGTCTTAAAGAGGAAGAGACAGCGGAACACGTCATATAATATAATAAGCTACTGCGAGGGACTGGCAAGGTCCTGGTTCTACTGCTTAGGCAAAGAAAAACTTGAACCAGAGAGCTACATCAGGCTCCCCAACAGTCTCTGGAAAACAAACTGGGGCCGGGGGAGCTCTAACCACAGAGAGGGTACAATAGACTTTATTAGGTCGGAGCGCATCC
Source organism: Agelastica alni (assembly GCA_950111635.1). Classification (NCBI taxonomy): domain Eukaryota; kingdom Metazoa; phylum Arthropoda; class Insecta; order Coleoptera; family Chrysomelidae; genus Agelastica; species Agelastica alni. The sequence continues at coordinate 52,846,921 of OX467712.1, read as the reverse complement.
ATAAAAAAAGTCTCCCACTGAAATCTAATCTAATCCATAGACTTTCACTAACATTAAACATCAGATTAACTATTGAAGATGCAGTAGAAATTTTTGTTATTGTGAATAGTACACGAATGTTCTGCAAATGTGTTAATACGAATCTTAAAGAGTTGAACGGTCAATGTTACGCATGATGCCCTGAAAATCAAAGGGATGAAAATAAATGCAAGCAAAACGAAAGTAATGGTTTTTGAAAGAGAAGAAAAAATGACGAACTGTGAAGTTCTGATTAAGGACGAAAGAGTGGAACAAATAAATGAATTTTTGTACTTGGGTTTAAAGTTTACTAGAGATGGAAAGTATGACAGTGACATTGAGCGAAGGGTGTTGGCAGGAAAACAAATGAATGGGGCACTGCATAGCTTTATGAACAGCCAGAAAGTGTCACGTCTGACTGTGTATGGAGGTGTGTTGGTTCCTACACTTGTGTATGGTAGTGAATGTTGGGTTTGGCAGAAGAAGCATGAAAATAGGATTTATGCTGCGGAGATAAGTAGTCTGAGAAGTAAAGCCAAAATGACTCGGTTGGACAAAGTGAAGAATAGTAAGATAAGGTAACACTGTGGTGTAAAAGAAGAGTAGTCACAAAGATAAATAAAGAAAGGCTTAGATGGTTTGGACACGTAGAAAGGATGGATAAAGGAAGATTAACAAAACAAATTTATAAGGCGAGTGTAAATGGACAAGTCGGTAGAGGTCGACCTTGGCGAACATATCTCGATCAAATCAACATTGTTTTAAAGAAAGGCCAGGTCAAGAGTACCAACAACCGACGAGCATGTATGAGAGCACTGATGAAAGTAGAGAAAGCAAAAGATGTGTGTAAGAACCGTAGCAAGTGGAAGAAAGTGTTCTACGGCTATCCCTACGGGAAAAAGGCTTGACTATATGTACGTAAAGAGTGGAAGATTATGAGGAATAAAAACTTCACTTATTTATTTTAAATTTATATTTTGAATAAATAAATACAAGTGCAGCAGAAAACACCCATACAAACATAGATTTTAGCTATATTTTAGGCGCTTACTTCTTTGTAACCGTCAAGCAGGGTTCTTCGTTAGTCGTCGTGTTATGTAGACGTTTTAATCTCACTACGACGAATTTAGCCACGTGTGATGCCTTTCAATAGTAATTCTTTTCAAACTATTGTTAAATTTTTTATTTGTTGTGCAAACAGTTACGACTGCCCAACGGAACCGGTCATTTATTGACAGTGCCTGTACATTGTGGAACCCTCACTTACAAGTGAAGTTAGTAAATGACCGGTCTATAGCAAGTGAGTCCGAATAGGTTTTAACTAGTTATCGGGGTGTCTTTTTGATCCTTCTTCGCACATACCTTTTTCTGTTTCCCTGTCAATATTGACCATTCTAAAATTCAAAAGTCGTTCTTATATTTATTACATTATTTTTCGAACTTTTAGGAAATTTGTTTCAAAATGTATAAAATGTTTTCGCGTAAATCACATTGCTCAGCAGCCTTTAATCTGTATCGTATATTTCAGATTAAACCATGGCAAGCCCCTTGGTTAGAAAAGTTTGTGGTTGCAAAGCATACAAATCTTACACCTATGTTTTTCTTTATACATGACAAAGAAAGACATCTACATCGAGGTAGTCTCGTACTTATTCACTGGAGCAATTCTAGCCGCATCACTTCGATTCCGTACTCTTAAGAGCACCTACTTTTTATATTATTTGTAAGGTTCTCTCTCAATTTCCCAGCAATAAAGAATCTAGAATTAAATCTATCAAATTATATTTGAGCAGTGTAATCGAGGGACTGGTCCTTGAATTGACCAGTCTATTCCTCGATCAGTCTCTAAAATCAAGATCACTAAGCCCGGAGAAAGAGTGAAAAATGTTTCTTTATGTGTTAGGCTAGCTTCAGTAATATATATTTATTAGTTTTTTTTTTGGAACAGTTATCTTTTGCAATAGTTTAATATAAGTTAAGGATGTTCTAAATAGCATTGGGGAACAAACAAGATATAATACGCTCTGTGGATCTACACAGAGAGGATGTCGCAAAGACAAAGATGTATATTATAACAACATCTGTCAGGAAATAGAAACGCACTTAAATACTAACCAGAGTAATGATCTCTTTTATAAAATTAAAACAATAACCCGAAGCTTCAAACCAAAGTCTTATGCTACAACAGATAAGAATGGCGTACTGAAGACGGAATTAGATCAAGTCCTTGAAATATGGAGAGAGTATTGTCAGAGCCTATATGATGACGACATTGCTTCTACGACTATCACGAGCAATAAACTGGAACCAGCCATATTGTTGTGCGAGGTTAAAGAAGCTGTGCGTAACCTAAGTAACAACAAAGCAGTCGGTTTTGACGGCATTGCTGCTGAAATATGGATACATCTGGATGAACACTGCCTATCAACGTTACAAAATTTCTGTCAGATGATATGGAAAACAGGTCAATGGCCCTGTGACTGGTCCACTTCTGTGATTATACCTCTTCAAAACAAAGGCAACAAACATAATTGCGATGATTATCGACTCATCGCTCTAATCTCCCATTCCAGTAAAATCATGCTTCATATTATCCATTCAAGATTGCAACGTTTTACAACATTTCAAATTAGCCCAGAGCAGGCAGGTTTTGTGAAGGGAAGGGGTACAAAAGAGCAGATTCTTAATGTACGTATTTTGATCGAAAAAGCTAGAGAACAGTGTAGCCCCCTTTACTTCTGCTTTGTAGACTTTACAAAAGCATTCGATAATGTGATATGGACAAGGATGTGGGATATTCTTTTGGACATGGGTGTGCCATCTCATCCCGTAATGCTCATTCAGAATTTATATGCAAACAGTAAGGCAATCATAAAGTTGGACAACTCTCTCTCTGGGGAAGCCTTGGTTAAAAAAGAAGTTAGGTAGGGCTGTGTATTATCTCCGTTGTTGTTTAACCGATATTCGGAACATTTAATGAGAATAGAGCTGGAAAACTGGGACGGCGGTTTGTTGTGGGCGGTCATAAAATTTCAAATTTAAGATATGCAGGTGACACTCTTTTGGTTGCCAGTAATGAGGAAGAACTGACTATGTTCCTCGAAAGACTCGAATCTGTGAGCTTAAGATATGGGTTGCAAATAAACTACAAAAAAAACGAAGATCATGATTATAAACCGAGAACAAGAAGGTGCTCCACAGCCACACAAGGTGGCAAATTGCACAGTCGACGGAAAGATCGTGTATCTAGGGTTAATAATAACATCATATGGGGATTGTGAACCTGAAATTCGTAGACGCATTCAACTGGGTAAAACAGCTATGAGCCAATTCACCAGAGTATGGAAAGATCGCAACATCTCGATCCAAACAAAAAAAGCTCTAGTAAAATCACTGGTATTCTCAGTTTTTTGGTACGCTTCGGAAACGTGGGTGATCAAGGCCGCTGATCGACGGAGAATCGATGCGTTTGAAATGTGGTGTTGGCGCAGAACGTTAAGAATCCCATGGACTGCTCGAAGAACAAACGCATCAATATTAAAACAAGTAAGAATAGAGAACCGTTTGTCGAGCCAAACTTCAGCGCGGGCTCTAAGGTTCTTCGGCCACATAATTCGACACGATAATGTGGAGCGCCTCATTGTACAGGAAATGCCATTTGGTAAAAGACGACGAGGCCGATCACCAACGAGATGGATGGACACAGTTCGCAATTTAACTTGCCTAAATTTAAAGACAGCAACAAGAGAGGCTAACAGCAGGCAACGATGGCAATAAATTATTAGTCACGTCCTGGACAGACTGGATAATGACAGAAATTCACAACAACCACCACACGCCATGGATGATGTAATGGACTAAGAAGAGAATATAAGTAACAATTTGACGCCCAACTTTGGGGCAGCTATCAGTTTAAAACTTTCCCATCGTTACAATCATTTGATATAAGAACAAATCATCTATACTAGAAATTCAATAGCATGGTCAGTGACTCATTTAAAGCGGCAAAAATGTCAATTGATAGGCGAAATTGTGTGGCGATAAATAAATATTTAGTCGCTCTCCACTAAGTTTTTACGAATTAAAAGATGCGTCACTGACAATGGCTATTGAATTTCTATTTTAGACATTTTCCGGAAATTTCGGGACCATACATTATTAATGACTTTAATACATAAGAAGTTGATGGCACTTTATCCCGTTGCTCCTATATTATTTAATTACGTCAGTAAAGTACTATATGTGGCTTTCCGTTCTTCCTGTCTAAAAGATGCCAGATGCCCGTTATAGTCCGGTCAATTTAGACATTCGAAGTTACATTATGTCCCAACAAGCTGAATTTCTGTGAAGTTGTTCAAAACATAATTATAAACAATGTCTAGAAGTTCCCCATCATTCCCCTGTAAGGAAAAAATTTAATTCAAGGTCAAAGGTCAAAAAAATGAGTTTTTCGCGATTTTCAGCAAAACAGTAAGTTTTATCATAAAAGTACCTCAGACAAAAATTGTAGATCATAAAAGCCACCGTTTCTGAAATATAACGATTCAAAAAGTTATAAAAGTTGTTATCGTCATAATATGCACACGTTTCCACGCCACCTACGAGGTAGTGTACTTAGCGCGTTTTTTTTAACGTGGTTTCCCCAGTAGGCCTACTCCACGGGTCAGTTGTGATCCTGTTTAATGTAAAACTATTGCAAAATAACGGAAATTTTCAAAGATTGGGAAAGATAAAAGCGATGTAAATGAAAAAAAAGTGTTGAAGTTTATTCGTCTTATTCGTAAGTTTCAAATTCTTGTTCTTCTTCTTGATCTTCTTCTTGTTCTTCTTCTAAGAAGCACATAAACCAAAAGCCGAAAAGATTTGTATAAGACGTTTAGATTTAAAAGACCTTGGTCGAACAGCAGTCATGATACAATGGCAAATATTTGTGCATATTAATTTTAAGTGATCTAAATTTGATCGTTTATTTTTTAAAATCACTCGTTCCACAAGATATGTCAATGATTCTGGGATTTCATTATTTAAATCTTCAAACATGCGACTTGGTGGAGGGTAGTTAGAATTATCAAATACTGCGGTTTGAATATCTTCGCGAATAATAGCTGCAGCTGCGTCTAGGACTCTCAATCGTTCTTCTGTTTTATTCATCTTTTTTTTTTCGTACCAGGCTTGATTCAAAATATCATGATGATTATCCACTAAGCATATGAATGTTGATGCTCCCGATTTCTCAGTGATAATAAGTTTATCACCATATTTTACTTTTAGTCGTAGCTTAATTGTTCTGTTATCTAGAGTCGTAGTTTTGCAAACCTTTTGTAATTCGTTCAAAGTGAACTGACAGTCATCGCTATTTTCAATGTAAGTAAATATTTCCTCCATTGCCAAATTCGTAGCTTCGTCTTTAGGACGACCCATTTTAGCTCCAGTGGAAGGTTTTAAAAAATTAGCATAGCAATCTCGATGATACTTAGCTTCAGCAGCAACTAAATCATATTCAAATTCGACTCGAGCAAGAACAGCTTTTGCTAAAGCATCGTCACGAGCCCGAGCTGTTTCCAGAATTGAATCTTTAAATTGAAGTGTACTTACTTGGCTGATTTCTACGCCGAAAATCTGAGGATTTTCTTCTTTCACTCTCTTCATTTAATTTCTCGCCACAAAATAAGCATAGTTCTTTGAAACAAAAAGCTGATTCACTGATACGTGATCTAGTACGAGGAGGACTTGCTGCGGATGTACTGGCTTCTTGTTCTTCACGTTGTCTTTTATTAGCTGCAGCAATAGAAGACTTTCGAGTATAATTTTTACGGCAATTTTCATGTATTGTCACAGATTTCTGATTTTTGAGATATTCCGAAAAATCATCAGCTCTTTCGATACTTGCATTAATTAATGTCTTCATACCACGTTCAACAGTAACAACTTCACTTTCAGTTAAAAGTTTAGCACAAATAAAACAATATTCAGACATTTTTAATATAAAACTCAAAACAGCACAGTTTGGATAAACACGTGTTTTCACTACAGAGTGACGCTCAAGACTAACAATATTTCATTTATTATAGCAGGTATAAGGCCTAAGCCACGCACACAATAGAACAAGAGACAGATATATATATATATATATATATATATATATATATATATATACATATATATATATATATATATATTATTTAGAATATTACAACTCTAGATGTATATACGTGGCGTACTCATGCATATTATGACGATAACAACTTTTATAACTTTTTGAATCGTTATATCTCAGAAACGGTGGCTCGTAAAAAAAAAGTATTGATACATTTTTTATAGATAATTTGTGATCTACAATTTTTGTCTGAGGTACTTTTATGATAAAACTTACCGTTTCGCGAAAAACTCATTTTTTTGACCTTTGACCTTGAATTAAATTTTTTCCTTACAGGGGAATGATGGGGAACTTCTAGACATTGTTTATAATTATATTTTGAACAATTTCACTGAAATTCAGCTTGTTGGGACTTTATGTAACTTCACTCTCATTTTTTGGTCTAAATTGACCGGACTAGTTATATCGCGACTAACCAGATGCCTTGTCGTTGTAACCCAAAATAAAATATTTTTTTACCCGGTCATGAAGGGGATATAATTATGTACACGTAGGTTATTGAACTATTTGATTTTTTTTTATTCTACGTCTCGTTTAGACTAATCGATCACCTAATTGTTTAGGTATTTGTTTCTAGTTTTTAGTGGGTTTCATTTAAGTTAACCATGACGGATTATACGGGGTGGTGTCAAAAATTATTTTCGACATTATACGTATTATAATTAATTTAATTTAAGATTCTGTACATTATTACTGTATTTTAGGAAGTGCTGTATTGTTCGATAAAAAAAATATTTTTTTTCGTTTTCACAGTACCCACGTCTTTTTGTTGGGCAAGGTTGTATATTATCTCCTTACCTTTTTGACGTCTACTAATTGCTAATTGTTATCACTATGAGACACAATGGACGTTGTCTGAAAAACCGCCACCTAGTTAATTATTATAGTTATTGTAGATTGTAGGGAGGGGTCGTGAAGGCTGTGCATCCTCTCAAGCACCACGACCTATCAGATCTTTTATACATAACCCTTAATCTATTCGAGGCCCGGGATTCTGAGACTTCGTACAAAGTTTATCAGTTTCCTGGGGACCAAGTTTTGACATCGAAGTGCTTTAGAAAGGCCCCTTCCAGAAACTTGAGCGCTGGGCATTTGCAAAGCAAATGTTCAGCAGTTTCAGCGAAGCTCTCGCAGTAGCGGCAACTATGACTGTCTGTTTTGCCCATCTTTTTCAGGTGATACCTCAGGGCAGTGTTCAGTGGGGAGACCCGTCACCAGTTTCAAGTCTTTCTTGTCCGCTTGTCTTTGTCCTGGCACTTTATGCCAGTGAGATTTCATTTCATCTATTTCCCAGCGTGTAACCTCTTCTTTCAAGTGGGCTTTGGAAAGTCCATAGAAGTCTTCTGGGCCGGAAAATTGTGTATTTGCCCCTTCTTTGGCAAGGCAATCTGCGTCTTTAACTCCATTGTGACCTGGAACTCACATCAGAGTAACCTGATTGTTCGCTGCCAGTTGTCTCAGGGACTGTGCTTAGACTTACAAGTGTATGAGATCAGAGCTTTTAGTGCTGCTTGGCTATTTGATAAAATATAGATTTCTGCGCTTCGGGTGTTTCTTTCGATGCACTCCTGGGCACATATGCCATGTAATTATATGGCATGTAATTCTGCTTGAAAGATGGTTGGGGTATTACTTATTATGATTATGCATATTTGTGTTTTTATGATCCTTACACGTAGCCGTTTTACAGAGCTTTCTATGCTATTTTTTTTTACATTTTATTTGAAATAAATTTAGAATTTCGATTTAGCTTCCTTGTTACAGAAAGTATTTAAATAATTATTAGTATTTTATTTTTTAATAGAAGTTTATTATGCTAATACAAGACTAAAGAGCATATTTATGATAATTCAATGCATTAGTATATTGTTATCGTGAGATGCCAGCTGATAAACGTTGTTCTTCTAATCCATCATCTTTAAAATTTTACATATATCATAAAAAGTACTTATAAATGTTAGAGATGTTATTTTATTACCAAATTAATCTAAACGTGCATATGGTAAAGAAGTAAATCTGTTCTTTATAAATAAGCATAATTAATAAAAACATGTTAAGTAGGTACAGGTACTTCCATTTATAGTAGTAGCTAAAAAAATTTATTAGTAGGACTGTATAAAAATTGAATAAAAAAATTAAAATAATGTATGTTTAATATTATATTCACACGTAACAATTCCGGAAAATACTGTTTTTTTGGACAAGCAGACAAGATTTAAAAAAAAACAATTTCCGAGCGTATTGCATACACCATTTTTTCGACATCTGTATGCAACATTAAATCAATAAAGCACGTTTCTTTGTAATATTTATTTGCAGAATATAATTAGGAACATTCTAGTTCTTGTTTATATTAATATTTGTATTGAAATTCAAACTATTGCTTATTCAATTTGTTTAAAATGCTTGGTATATTTAAATGTCTGTTGTTGAATTTATTGCAAGGTTCGCGACCAAAAATCATGCAATTTTTTGAAAAGCAAAATACCAATTTTTTTTTTCAATTCTGGACATATATGGACCACGTGAAATAACTTCGTCTTTCTTCTCTCAATATTCTTTCATTCCTTCTTCTTGTTTCTTTCTCCTTCTTCCGTCCATTTTTATCTAGTCTTCTTTTTTGGCTTTTTTAAAAACCCTTGAATTTTCTAATCTTCTTACTGAATCTTCTTTTTCACCTCCTTTTCATCAATTTTTATTTCTTTCATATCTCTTCTAACCTCCTTGATTCAACCTATGGGATTTCTCCCGAAATTTTTTTTTCTTCACCCATTCTTTTAATGCGCCAGTATAATGTCATTTTTCTTCTCCTCATTGTGTCTATTATTCATTCTGTTTTTGTGTCGATTTTTTTGTTGCTTCTTATGTCCTTCAAGGTTTTTGGTTTTGGGATTTCTGTCGATTTAATTTAAAATTCTTTTCGCCATCCATTCGTTTTGGCACAATCTTGGTACTTTCTAATTATTTATTAACTATTTTTGCAAAAGAACGATCGATCTTGCCAAAGAATCCTACGACACGAGAATATGCAATAAGCTTGTCAATGCCTCTCCTGGTCTTTGGCTAAAGCCATAAATAAGAATTTCACAACTTCTTCTTTACCACCACTCGAAAGGTCCGACGGCACGACAGCCGTATCTTCCAAAGAAAAAGCGGATCTGCTGTCCGAAATGTTCAGCTCTAACTCAACCCTCGATACCAATGGAAAACAACCCCCAACGATACCTAGAATAAACGCATCAATGCCTGAGGTCACTATCCACCATCGCACTATCAGGAAAATCCTACGAAATCTTGACTCTAATAAGGCAGTAGGACCAGATGAAATTCCGACAATTGTCCTGAAGACCTGTGCTCAAGAGTAAATTCCTTAAATCATATCATCACAATGTCCGACAATACCCTTAAACCAAGTCCCTCCATCTCGATTTTGGGAGTCACAATGTCTAATAATATGTCTTGGCATGACGATGTTGCTAACATCGCGAAGTCAGCAAGCCAGAGGATAGGTTTTCTGTGGAAAGCTAGCAAGGTTTTTACTCCTGGTCAACTGTTGACGACGTACAAGGCTATAATTTGAACTTTACTGGAGTATTGCTCGCACATTTGGGGTTCAGCACCAAGGCATTCTCTTTCTTTCATTCTCTTTCATTCAGAAAAGGGTCATTCGGTTGAAAAACAGCTCAACTCTCACAGATACCCTTCACCCTCTAGAACATAGAAGAAGAGTTGCAGACCAGTCATTGCTCTACAGATATTTCCATGGCAGATGCTCCAGAGAAATAAAAACTCTTGTACCACCATTGGCCACATTCGGCCGAAGAACTCGGCACGCTGATCAGTCTCACCCATTTACTCTCAAGATTGACACTACAAGTACCAATCTTCATCAAGAATCCTCCTTTTACAGTGCTGCTACGGAATGGAATAAGCTTCCAAAATCAATTTTTCCAGAGAACTATGACCTGCAACTTTTTAAAAAGCGTGTCCACAATCATTTCCTTTCTATAATCCCTTCCCCTTCTAATAGTCGCAGTGCGGGCCGTCCGCGGCCCACATGATAGGTCTACCCTTTTTGCGACTATTTTCATAAAAAAAAATGGTGTACTAGCTTTACAGTCAAGCTGGCACAACCATTTATAACTTTTTCCCAAAATAGTTATAAACAATATGCAAACACTTAATTTTCTAACTTTTTAAAAACTCTAAAATACTCTTTTTTATTTCAAGCGATTGTGCTGGGGGTTAGTAAATAGTAGGATGACGAAAACGCATTTTGAATCACGATTTTGCCATTTCCTGGATCCCTGTGAAGTTCCACCCCCACTATTAAAAATTCGAATTTTTTTTGGAGTTTCAAAAGTTTTAAAGTTCCCGATAGGTACTACTCTGGCCTTTAAAGGGTGAAAAAAAATTTTCGTGCTCTTCCCCACTTTTAAAAAAGTGAATTTTTTTCGGAATTCTGGGTAGATTTAGCATAGATCTGGAGTCCCTGATGCTTTTTGAAAATAGTTCCGGCGAATTTAATTTCGAAAAAAAAACCTTCCCCCCACTTTTTTAAAAATCAATTTTTCTTTCAATTTTTATAGTCCCGTAGAATTTTGGATTTTAATTTAATTGAAAAATGTTGTATGACTTTTTGGTAGAACTCTTTGGGGAAGGAACAGAACTCTCATCAGAACTCCTGAATCTTCAAAATTTTGAAAATCAAAAATTTTGGTAACTGCTATGGAATGGAACAGGCTTCCAAAATCAGTTTTTACAGAAAACTATGACTTGCAACTTTCCAAAAAGTGGGTCCACAATCATCCCCCTTCTAATAGCCGCAGTGCGGGCCGTCTGCGGCCCACACGATAGGTCTACCCTTTTTGCGACTATTTTCAGTAAAAAAAAAGAAAGAAATAAAGCAATGATGACAAAATATTTTGTAAATTTGAGTAAAATAAAACGGAAAATGAAATATTTTCATTATTGTACACTTACCAAATTCTTAAAGAAATAAAATATAACTTAATTTTAATTAATTCTCCCATGAGGTGGCAGAGTAGTAACATTTGTTTTTAGATACACAGTATTCGACTATATTATAATTTAAATAAAAATTACATTTAAAGTTTCTATGTAGGTGTAGATAATACATTTTTATGTGGGAAATTATCAAAAATACCCTAAAGTACACAGATAAACTCATGAAAGAATGATATTTTATCGAACTAATAAGATTATTTTATAAAATTAATAATAGATGCACGTATAATTAATTGTTGTTTAGTTCATTTTTCGCATTTTGATCAGAGTCCAAGGTGTACATATACCGATAAATTGATCATTTTTGTATTCATTTACATAAAAATAAATGAATAATTATTTATTAAAAAAAGAAACGGAATTTTGAAATGTTCACATTATTTGTGATAATTTAGTGACCTTTATAAAATTTACTTTTCAGTTATCGTTATCCATTCTTCATTACACAAACGGTTTCGTTAAGAATTGTCCATATAGTAACTGGAGAAACCTTATCACAAAATATGAATATTTAACTTAACGGAGATACAGAAAAATATATCGCAGCATTTTGTCCATACCACAGAAATGTATATTTCTGTGGTCCAGACTAATCTTCTTCAGGATTATTTTGTAGAATGGCAGAATATTATTCCGAATGGTTTTACCTCTGGAATTACCGTCCATTTTGCCCCTATGCTCTTGAAGAAGCCTATATTTAGCTGCGCGGAACGTTGTGTTATTACATTCAATATTTGTTTTTTTTTTTCGCTTTAAAAAAGATCCAAATCCGAATGTGTTGTATTTGTATTCTTGCCCGGATCTCTAATTTATTTTAAATTAGTGTGAACGTACGTGATCTAATTTGATAATTATTTCGTACAAATTAATCATTTTATGTTTTAATAATAACATTATCATTGAAAGCATAAACACCTTTAATTTAAAAGAATGTCGAATGCAATATTGGCGTGTACATTTTAATCACGTTATTTTTGCAATATCAATGAACCCATAAAAAACGTTAACTGTTTAAACACAATGCATTTCAGTGGCATGGCATCATACAAAGTAATGCAAAATTTTAATACATTTTAAACTACGGTGATAGTTATTGTTTTATTTAAACAAGTTGCTTCGTTGCAGATTTAAATTTGGTGAGCCTTATTTGAAAAAATTAAAATCAAATCTTAGTTTTGTTTTGGATTTTTGGAAAAACAAATTGTTGGTAATTTTTTAATTAGAAATATGGGCGAGAAACAAATTTAGGGACTGTATTTTAAATGAGAGTTGCAACAATTAATTAACTAACAATGTCAGACCTGTAAATTAATACTCTCTGCCAGCGGCTTCAAGGTTAATTCTGCTCGTTTTTTCTGACGTTGACGTGTATATAGTTTGTGGTCCGCGACGTTTTTGGATCCAACCACCTTTTTCTCATACCCAGATTTGCCATTGTTTCGTGAAAATTTGGAGATAAAATGTCATTCGAAAATCAACCACATACTGGACGAAGGAAAATAATTAATAGGTAATCGTCGGCTTCAACTCCCTCATTTTACATATGTTACATAAATAGTTGTTTTTGCAAATAATTCTCTATAATTTAAAAAATATTTTGTAAAAGTTATGAATGCATCAGTCATTACAAATGAGTCGCTCAGGGCCAGGGGGCATGACTGCCAGATTTTTCTTTTTAATGTGAACCATTTAAAGTGTATATCTAAAGACTAGTTTCAGTTCTGGACCAGATGGGGTGCCATCATTTTTTTTTTTTTTTGAAAAAATGTGCACAATAAATTTTCCGCTTTTCTTATTATTTAATTTGTCTCTCAGAAATCGTGAATTTTCCATGTTCTGGAAAAACAGTTTCATCAAAATCATCCGCAAATCAGACGATAAGAGCAACGTAAAAAATTGTAGGGGCAGCAGTTTACCATCTGTTATTCCTAAAATATTCGTTTGTCTTGTGTCTAAACAACTTTCTTGGCACTGTCTCAATGCTCTAACCAATCATCAACATATTTTTTCCAAAGGCAAGTCAATAGTCACAAATTTGCTGACCTATCAAAAAACCATATTAAACGTGTTTGAGAAACGATATGTCAAGTTCACTCTATTTATACTGATTTTTCAAAGGCGTTTGATAGAGTTAATCATGAAGTATTAGTTCAAAAACTAGAATCTTTTGGTTTTGGGGGCTGTGTCCTAGGTTGGATAAGCAGCTTTCTCACAAATAGTATTCAGTGGGTGAAAATTAATAACTACATATAACATACATTTGAAGCCTGTTCTGGTGTTCCTCAAGATAGTCACTGTGGACTATTACTCTTCAATATATTTATTAATGATCTCGTTACATATAATACGAACTCGGAAGGATTGTTATTTGCTGATGATCACAAGCTATACCGCGTGATTGAATCATATGTTGATTGTTTGAAACTTCAAGATGATGTGAACCATTTAACCGATTGGTGTTGAAATAATTCCTTAGAACTAAATCTCGACAAATGTCTAGTTATGTGTTTCAATCGTTCTCAGACACCAATCACATACCAATACTGTATAAACTCCTTGCCTTTGCACCAAGTTGACGAAGTTAAATATCTTGGCCTTATATTTGATAAAAAATTATCATTCTTAACCCAAATTTATAAAATAACCTTGAAATTATTGAAACTTCTAGGCTATGTAGGTAGGATCGGTAAAGACTTTTCTGCAAACACAATAAAAATTTTGTATTGTTCATTAATAAGGTCACACTTGGAATATGTATTCATTGTATGGTGTCCATCTTATTCAGTCTACAAAGCATTACTGGAAAGGGTTCAAAATAAATATTTGCGTACAGCTGCCTACAAAATGGGCTTTCATAGGGACCAGTTTCATAATAACACCAATATTCTTTTAACTCTACACCTCACCACATTGGAAAACAGACGGACTCAAGCTGATCTAATGTTTCTTTTCAAATTACTGTCAGCTCAATTTAATTGCCCAGAACTTCCTTCTTTAGTCGGTTTGAGAGTTAAACAAAGAGTGACTGATAAAACTGTTTTTGTAGAAAACTGACATTCCACTAATTACGGCTTTAGTATTCCAATATCAAAGATGTTAAGAGAAGCTAACGCATCAGAACTTGATTTTTTCACTTATTCATTGGGGGCATTCAAAAAATCTTTAGTTGATTACATATTTTCTGTATAGATCTATGTTTTTTAGTTTTAAGTATTTTTTTTCATTAAATAACGAGACTGCTTATGAAAAAGAGTTTAATTTTAAAAATTATTTTACAATCAAATGCTTCCTTTCAATGTATTTTCCTCCCTTCGCCACACACTGTTTCATTTGTTTTTTCCATTGGTCAAAGCAATGCTTCCTTCTACTGGAACCGGGTTCCTTTTAAGGCAGACTTGATCTTCGGAAACAAAAAAAAATCACGGGGTGATAAATCAGGCGAGTAAGGCGCGTGTTCGAGTACTGGAGTGCCTCGAGCGGCTAAATAACGTTTCAAAGACATTGCGTTATGGGCAAGTGCGTTGTCCTGTTGCAAGATCCACGACTTGTTTTTCCACAACCCCGGCCGTTTCCCGCAGTGTTACCAAAACTTTCAAATAGTAAGTTTGGTTTACAGTTTCACCCTCTGAAACCTATTCAGTCATTACGATGCCGTTGATGTCGACCTGGACGTTAGTCGGTGCTCTTTCGGCCTTCAGATAACCGTTTATACCATTCGAAAACACTCGGACGACATAGAGCATTCTCACCATAGGCCTCTTTCAACAACTTATAGCACTCAGTCGAAGTTTTTTTTTAATTTAACGAGAAATTTTACATTGATCCGTTGCTCATGTTTTTCGTCACACATTGTTATCGGCACGAGAAAAAAACACGTTCATTTCTAACCTCTATAGTAAAAATAATACTACAGCGGAAAAAACGTGTTTTTGTACTGAAATAGAAGAAACTATCTTACACAGCATTCGTTTCCCCCCCTACCCCTTTAGGACGCGTTCTGCGCGAGCAGTCTCGTTATTTAATAGCCACACCTCGTATATCCAAAATGTTTACCACCTTTGTAATTACAGGGGTTTTCCCGTTTATTCGAAAATAAAAAAATAAATAAATCTTTGCCAACATTTTTAATCTACACTGGTCCAAATGCACTTTTCTAGTTTATCCACAGACAGCGCAGTTGATCTTTGTCAGCTTTGTCGGAATGTTTGTTGTTTGTAGGGTCGAGTTTCGGTGACCCTCGAACACCTTAACACATGACAAAAAAAAAAAGATAAAAGTCGGAATCGAGTAGGAGTGTAACGTGCTAATTAATACAGTACTGAATTACCGGCACTTTAATAGTACAAGATCAAATTTCTAATATAAGGTATTATGACTTTTTTATTTACTGTTTGTATTGAAGGGGGAGGTAGCATTCAGCATTTAGTTTTTTCAAAATAAAATAAAAAACTTTGGATGAAAAATGGTGATATGCTGGTTTTGGATCAAGCAGTTAATTTACACAAACTTTAAAAAATATGTTCTCGCTCTCTAGTAAAGCTATTTTCGTAGTAGTGATTCAGACAAATCCAGTAAACATTCGTAGGATAGCCTGCCAAGTTTTTGAGGAAATCCTCATTCTAAAATTGAGTTACGTGAAGAAGACGTAATAATTTAAAAAAAGATATGTATAAACAAGCAACAAACTAAACTGTCACTAATGTAATTATACTACTAAGTAATAAATACTGTTATTTTTGTTAATTGTTACACTGAAAAAATGAAAAAAATTTGTCAATAATTTACAAACCATTCAACATCACCAATTTATAGGATAAAAGTAATTTTTTAATTTGTTTTCTTAAATAAATTTGGGGACGTTCGAGTATTACGTAACGCAATTTTGAATATTTTTGACCCTCCCTATCAATACGTTGATTAATATTGATTCCAGTGGGTTAACAAAAGAAGCAAATAAACTAGTCAGTAAGTATTTAAACGATTTGGTAGAGATTAGTAATGTAAGCATTCACTTATCAACTCAAACAATTATGCAAACCTAAGAGGATGCTTAGAGTTATGACAAAAACGCAGTGTCCACGCGACTACTCGTTGAATCTAAGAGAGCTACAACTAACAATAAGATTTCCTCCCCAGTTTTTACCAACAATAAGTCTTAAACGGGAAGTTCCAAATAAAAAGGTCATCGCAAGGGCAAGAAAGCCATGCTGGACCTGACCACCATAGATTACATTGTAGCAATTCTAGGGGGCGAGACCTTGAGAAGCAGGATCAGCGGGGTTGAAGTGGGATTTTACATGTCTTCACTTGGACGGGGGATTTTTCTGCTACATTTCAGTGGTACGATTACTAACAATGGAATCCCCCATATAAAGGTTAAAGATACAGCTCATGTCAGAACGATAGTAGAATTGGTTCAGGCGTGTAATAGTTATTTGTCCAAGTTATATGCAAGCAACTTAAAAAAAAGAAGAAGAGCTCCACAGAACTTTAGGCAGGAATAGAGAGAGTTTTTAAGTGAGCTATGCGAGCTATACTTAGCACAAATCATGTGACTGGGGATATTGTGTTACTAATCAATGCGTCTAAGGACAAAAACTCCGGCATATGCTGCTTCAGAATCATCAGAAAACCTATAAAGCGAACATGAGAATGAGGAATACAAAGGTTTGAGACATGAGCCTATTCGTTGAGGAATTGACTTCAACAATCGTCAAGAATAGAGGAAACAGGACCAAGATTCCAGAGGTTGTGTGGAAGGGTTTTTAAAGTAAATATTACAGGGGTAAGAAATCCTTATCGATCGAAAACGCGAGCATTCTGAGAAAAAAACATATCTCTTTGTACAGGTTTTATCAAGAGAAAGTATAGGAAAATACATCGGCTGAGGGATTCAATTAAAGATCTAAAATTAACATCACTGACACCAAGTCGAAAAAGAGAGGGCTAAGCAACAAACTAGACGGGGGGAGGTTAGCAAGTAGAGTAGGTTTGTTTTGTTACTTGCGAACATTTTTAGTTCAAACCCACTTTTGCGCAAAATATCGATGAGTTGGCCCTGACAATCACGGTTGTCTGCTTAACTTTTAGCACATATAACTGCGTCATTGACACAGACATCGGACTCAATGATGACGGCAGCCTGAAAAAATTCTTTTTTAAGCTCCCCAAGCCGAAAGTAAGGTCTTTCCGGCCGCATTTCAGTCCCGAAAGAACGACTTTTGTGACCTGCTTACTTTTGCGGACAGTTTGAAGTACATCGCGCTCTCACCAGAGTAGGCTACTTTGCCTAGTTGGGAATGACGGCAGTCTACAGAGTTTGTGCATTCATTCGGCTAAACGTAATCTTACATCCTAATAAAATCAACAATGTCTCACGGCAAGAATGTTCAATTCCCCGATGGATGTGATATAAAAGCCAGGAAATCCAACTTTCTGGCCAAGGGTCGTAATTAACTATTTTATGTTTTCGAAAAAGCTACAAGAGATGAAGCAATAATGAAAACTCGCGCTCTGCTCCAAAACATGAATTTTTTTACATTCACGTATTCTTTGCGATGATTATCACAATTCAGACATTGTTTTACGCATTTATTAGAATATTCCAGCTACAAATTGTTCTTAAAAAAGTTTCTTTTCTCCTTTAAAAAGGGTAAAAAGCTGTTTGCGTGCAACTATAGGCCACGTCAGGCTTAATGCACCTGTATTTCTGTCTGTTGAAGTAAAATGGTGCAAGAAATTGATTATGAGGATATAATGCTAATTGATGTTTTCACACACACACACACACAGCTACAGAAAGAACAAAAAACTATGTAATTGGTCATAAAAGATCTAATTATTGTTTATTTTTAATATTCGTAAATAATATGTTTTATTGCTTATTGCAATAATTACTATACTAAAAAGAAGTAAAGGCGTCATAGCAGATAAAGCCTAAGGCGCAGTCGAATCTAAATTCGTCACTAAATTTATGATTAATTGTTTAGTCAATTTCTTTGTAGGCGATTAAATATCCAATTAACATTTGGCCGTTTTATTTCAAAAATAATTTATTGAGCTGTTCGGAAATTTCACGAATTGTCATCGCTAAAAAACAGTCGCGTGCCGTAAAATTCAGAAAAGCGTCGCCAGAGAGTATTTTCTGGATGCGTGGTAACGCGGAAGCTGCGGGTGGCCGGCTGGCTGGCGCCCTCGTATTCAGCTTGTTTTCCTTTCAAGGAACTGTATACATCCCTGTGGTGCCAGCTTCGTTCAGTGACGGCGTGTAGGTAGGAATTGATATTGCAGTTAATCTCGACTATTGGGTATATATATATATATCTGAAAATGTGTGTTTTTTTATTAAAAATGCCATTTTTTACAGTTTACCTACTTATTGCTACCACCACTTACTTTTACATGACTTTCAGATTAACTTTTTTAATGATAATTTGGAAAAAAAAATTAAACAAAATATTACAATATTTATTCTTGAGTATTCTTGGGCGTCAAACTTTTACTTACATTTTTTTTACTGAAAATAGTCGCAAAAGGGTAGACCTATCGTGTAGGCTGCAGACTGCCCGCACTGCTACTATTAGAAGTGGGAGGGATTATAGAAAGAAAATGATTGTGGACCCGCTTTTTGAAAAGTTGCAAGTCATAGTTCTCTGAAAAAGCTGATTTTGGAAGCTTGTTTCATTTCGTAGCAGCCTCGTAAAAGAAGGATTATTGATGGAGCATCTGCCATGGAAATATCTGTAGAGTAATGACTGGTCTGCAACTCTTCTTCTATGTTTTAGAGGGTGAAGGGTATCTGTGAGAGTTGAGCTGTTTATCAACCGAATGGCCTTTTCTGAATGAAATCTATAAGACGAAGAGAATGGTTTGGTGCTGAACCCCAAATGTGCGAGCAATACTCCATTAGAGGTCGGATTTGAGCCTTGTTCGTTGTCAACAGTTGATCAGGAGTAAAAAACTTTCTAGCTTTCCACAATAAAACCCAGCCTCTGGCTTGCTGACTTTGTGATGTTAGCAACATCGTCATGCCAAGACATATTATTAGACATTGTGACTCCCAAAATCGAGATGGAGGGACTTGGTTTAAGGGTATTGTCGGACATTGTGATGATATGAGTTAAGGAATTTACTTTCTTGGAAAATTTGGCGCTTTGTGTTTTCAGGGCATTGAACTGAACAAGATTGTTGGTTCCCCACTCGACGATTGCTTCAAGATCTCTATTGATGGAGTCAACCTGTTCCTGTCTGAGTCTATTTGTATCATTCACCGAAAGTTATCGATAGGATGTGAAAGTTGAGACAAGTGTGCTGTCGTCTGCGAAACTGTAAATGGGGTTCGTGGTGGTTTTCAAGAGGTTGTTGATGTGTACAAAAAAAAGGGTGGGGGACAGGATGGAACCCTGGAGGACCCCGGCATTTGTTTTCAAAGCATCAGAAGAAATACCGTCAACTGCCACATGTAAGGAGTTGGTCAGAGTTGGTCTCTTGATACGGCCTCACTGGAAATACGTTCCAGGGAACATTATAAAAAAAATATTCCTTTCAAAAAAAAGAAAAATAATAACAGCCAACCCAAACCAAAACCTTAACAATAAACGATAAAAAATCCAAAAAACTTCCAAAAAGTAGATAAAAAATAATGAAATTAGTTATATCCAAAACAGTTTAATCAAGTTACAGTGGTTTGAAACTAAAATTATAAAAAAATTGTTTATGTCAAAGAAGTAGTAGGCTTTTCTACCGTTAATTGTTTTTAAATATGAGTTATTTCTCATTGTCATTGGTGAAAGGTGTTTATTGTAATTAGTTACTTTTAAAATTTAAGTATATTTACCAAACAGAGAAGAATAATGATTTTTATTATGAGAGGTTACGGTGATCGTAAAAGAACTTATGAAGAGGTAGCTTACTTATTTAATGATACGTATTCAAATCGCAACCAAATTACAAAAACTGCTGTTTGGAGGATTGTAAAACTTTTTAAAGAAGTTATTGCTAGAATTATATGAAGATGATTATAACCACAGAATGGAATGCAAAAGGTAGATGGCAGACCCTCATTTTACAAGTAAGATAGTCTTTTCCGATGAAGCCACGTTTATGTTAAATGGTTAATCGGCACAACTGTAGATGTGGGAGTGATACTAATCCTAGATGGATGCGGGAACATAGAACACAAACGTCTTTAAAAGTTAATGTTTGGGCAGGTATTATCGGCACCACTGTTATTGTACCATTATTTGTAGAAGGCAATTTGAACGGACCAAATTATTTAGATTTGTTAAGAAATCAAATAGTGCCTGCAATAATAAATGCAGTTGGTAACAATTTTAATGACATTTGGTTTCAGCAGGATGGTGCATCACCACACTTAAGTGTTGATGTTCGAAATTACTTAAATGGAGTTTTCCAAAACAGATGGATTGGAAGAAGAGGCACAATTAAATGGTCAGCCAGATTTCCCGATTTATCGCCTTATGACTATTATTTCTGGAGATATCTAAAAAACATTGTGTACAAAACAAAACCTGATAATCGGGATAAACTGAGAAATATATACTGATAACAGCCCGTCAAATAACAAATCAGCAATTACGTAATACCATATCAGCTTTTTATAATAGACTTTAATATTGTTAAATAAAAGAAGAAAGAACATTTGAACATCTTATTAAATGAGATTAATAAGTTATTTGTTCCTTTTAAACATTTCGGTAATAAAAACGTTCTCATAAATTATTTTTCTCAGTAACTGTAGAATAAATAGGGTTATAATTATGCGGTCTTGACGGTTGTATTTGTAATTTAATAGATTATGAAAAACTGAAAATATATACAGGGTGTACTATTTAAAAAATTATGTCAATAAGTTATTTTGGAGTAACGGTGCACCCTGGATACTTCTAATCGACTTATGCAGATGGCCTAAATTATTTAAAAATACTTTTATTCAACATTTTTTTTTGTAAACCTAACAGAAATCAAAATATCAGAAAGTTACGGTACTTTATGTACACACTTTAAAATTAAATTTATTGTTTTACCAGACCGGGAAAATAATAACATGTTTATATTCACCCCATGTGCTTTGTTAATACTTGCCCCGGAGATATATTTTTCGCAAATTTATATTTTTAGGAAGAGTATATTGATAATGCGGTACGTACTTCACTTGTTCGTGTATTAGTTAGGCGGGTATTGGTCTGTTAAAACGTACCCTCGTTAAGCCCCTAGCTCCCTTACTTAAATATTCACATCTCCCCACTTAATTTGGATTTCTGAAATTTTTAAGAAACCAGCACATATTAATTGGTCTAAATTTGCAGTGATATTAATTTAAAAAAAAACATAAACAAGATATTACAATAGTTACTTAATATTCTAGTCTTTCAATTTTATTATATGTATCTTTACTTTATCCAATAAAAATCAGGCTGGATATTTGAAATTAAAAAAAAAATACATTTTTTTGCTTAATAAAGGTTCCTTCTTCTGGAAATTTTAAAATTCTGAAAATTTCGGAAAAACGTTGGAGATATAGATATAGTGTTAACAGTCAACCTCGCAAAAACGTAAGCGTTACGTTCCAATGAAAACCCAGTTAAAACCTACACAAGCTGAAAAATGTTAAACAAATATTGACATACCCAGAAACGGCATTACTTTCCAGTCCCCCTTATATACGAGTATTAGCTTTAAATTTTAATTAATTCGTTCGTGTTGCTTCAACGTTGTATTACCGGTATTATTGTTTTAATATGATTTGTAGTAAATTTCAGAAAATTGAATATACGGTGCATTGGGCTTGGAGGTTATTATGAACCTAGGTTTGCTCATTTTGCAAATCAAGCTAGCGAAACAAGTTTTGGCATCGAAGCCCCTATCGAAAATCCGGGCTCGGTTAAAATTACCATTTCCTCCTTTTTATATGCATGTTTGGTACCGTTTAGAACACTGAAAAATATGCCAAGAAAAGTCAGGGAATTTCCTAGTCAAAAAAGTGGAAACCCTATTTTTATATTTTCTAAAAAAATGTTATTAATATGACCTAAAACGCATTGGTATCTAATTTAGGAACAAAGTTTACTTTGTTTGCTTTCAATCAGTTTATACTGTCTTATGTGTAATGGAATAGAGTTAGTTCGAACCATTAACGTAATGTATATTGAAAAACTAAAGTAAATTAAAAAAAAATTGAAATTTTTAAACAGTACATCACGTTTAAATTTTATCTTAAATAAAATTAAACTGTCGTCATTAAAAATAGTGAATAATGATTATGTATTTTCAAGTTCGTTATCTTATTATAAAGTTTATTTTAAGTTAACATACAGGTTGATTTAATAAAATTGTAAAAAATTTTTTCTCGATAAGGAGCAATAATTTAATGGAAATTGGGATTATTTAAGCCTCATATTTATAGCACATGATTTTTTAAACAAACTGCGTTTAAAAGCCTATTCTTAGACTGGTATATATTTTACCTATATGTTGTTCGAGCCAGAGATATAAAATAAAACTACATTTTTTCATAATTCAGTGCAACAAATATAAGGTGGGTACCCACATTTCAAATACCTACATCTATATGTTATTGTTCAAATTTTGGGTGAAACTATAATAAAGCTGCAGTTTTCCCAACTATGTCGATAATACTGCGTTCTCTGCTTCTCTTTTTACCATTTCATAAACATCTATGTATCCATATTGTCATGTTAATCGGTCGATTTTGATTTTGACGAAAATAAAAAATCCGCCCCATCAACAAAACCATGTTTTCCACCTGCAAGCACAATAATGTGTCTTTACAGTGAGTGTAATTTCTTAAAAATTCAATTATTTTGTGCACGGCTCTAGCTTTTTCACACAGAGCCTTTCGGTTGTCCTCATTTTTAAACTTAAACCCTATATGTTTAAAAATTCTCCAAAGACTCGTTCTAGAAATTTCGAATACATCTTTTTCTTTTACTTTTTCTAATATTAAATCTAAAGAGACTGGTAGCAACGGACCTCCATTGTTCTTTTTCGCAGTAAAATAAGCGTGTACATTCAATATTAATGCATCTACATCTAAAACACGTCGCGGCATGTTCGCGGTCTATTAGGTATACATACACTACTTGAAATTACAATCGGTACTATACGATTTTAATGTCGGTAGGTACCCACAACAATCATAACCCAGGATTACTAATTACTTTTCTATAAATCTAGCAAAAATGAATTAACAAGCCAAATTAAAGCTTAATAGCTTAGTTAATTATTGAAATTTATTTGGATTACTTACCTACCTCTCTTATTATGTACAATAAATAAAGTCATTAAGAACAGATTTTGTTGTAAAATTAAACGTGCTAACAAATAAAAAAATATTGATCCTTAATTTCCATACAATAAGTCCCTTATAAAATAAAATTCGTTACCTACAAAATTTGTTTAAAAATATTAGGGGAATTTACTTTCGTACTTCTTAAATGTACAGTTAAATACTGGTTATCGAGCTTCTAACGATAATCCGAAACCACCGTATATTCGTGAAATATGCTATATTGGCACTAGTTACTAATTTATTTAATGTAACAGTCGATTTTTTTTGCGAATTCTGATATTGCTGAATCGGCAGGATCATCATATTGTAATTTGCGGAATATGATTTCGAACGAAGAACACTATCACAGTCTGTTCTCTCGAGCGGAAAATTTAATATGGAAACACATTTTTACGAAGGATAGTAACCAATGATACGGAGCCATTTTAATTCCGAATCAAATTTATCTAGATCTCGCTTTTTACGCAATTAGATCTTCAATACTCGGCTGTTCCGAATTTGGAAATTGCTTTACTCTTTTTAGATGCTTCGGAGGAAGTTTGTGGTAAAAATAATCGAGGGCAGTTCAAATTTACAATTGAAAATTGAACCAGGTGTAAAAATCTGGTAAAAATATTATCCGCGTAACCTTTTTTGTCTGGAGCTGTGTGCCATGTTTGTACAAAAAAGTGTCATGCTATTTTTGCTCGATCTTTTGATTTTAGATTGAATAGTTTTTAAACAAGCATCAACGCGTCAATTTCATTCTATAGTTAATTGTTTTGGCATCCTTGCTATACCTTTTAGGCACAAAATACGTCGTGTCCAATGTGGTATGGTTCAAATTCATCCAGAAACTTCGTTTCTCAAAGTGTTCAACCACAATGACAAAAGTAAATGTTTGTACCGTGCAACAGAAGTAGCTTCGCGGGCGACTAGCCTCTAAAATAACAAATATTCGGCTGAATATACTTCACATTCGTAAACTTCTTCCTCCGATTGTACTTTAGACTCACGATTACTGAAAATTTCGTCATGGCCGATCGGATCGTTATTCGAGTGTTTTCGTTGTGCGCAGATTTTGTGTTTCTTCGCCCGCCAAGCTACTTCTGTTGCACTGTACTGTAGCATAATTTTACAAAACGTTCTCCCTCTATAAAGTAACTTTTTTTAAACTGAAGATTGTATTTACATGGTTTCAACGATACATCATTAGTCAAACCTACACTTTTACAAATAATGTATTTGCAAACTTGTTTTGTTCAGTAATGATTAGTTTTTATGACTTTTTGTCTTATTGTTAGAATTATGTAAATGTCCAATTTATGTTATTCTTAAGCATCAACTAAGTTGCATTTAAGGAAATATTCTGTCATTACGCTGTTTTCCAAATAAATTCTTTAGTTTATAAAAAGAACATTGATACCAAGCATAAATAAGCATGTACTAAAGGCTTTGAGGTGCTCAATTGGCAAACTAATTAATAGTGAAGAGCCAAATAATACAGAACTTTCATTTGCTACTTCAACAACACTTTTACCAAATTATAGCTTTTATACAAAGCAGTTTGCAAAGTTTAAATTAAGAAAAAGCAAAACATTATTTATAAGTTGTGTTTTATCTAGAAATTGGAAACGTTCAACTTAGATTAGGGTATGCCAAATTTTATTCCCTATATCAACCCCCCTTTCTTTTTTTTATCTATCACAAAAATCGAAACCATCCAATGGAAACTGCACATCTATAAGAAACATTTGAGTGTGGCGCCAGACTGTCGCCGCCAATAACAGCGCTCCATTTCGATTTCCACCCCCATTCCTGGCATCGACCAATCAGAAAGCTTTTTCTATTCCAGGGGTTGTAGAAACGTAGGAAGTCTGGCAAACACAAAATTGCGTCATTTTTAGTGTGAACCTTGTGATGTTCGGTTTGCTCAACGTTTTGTTTGCTACACAACCTTCATCAGTAGGCTCAAGTCTTATTTTTGGTTTATTTTAAGTTTAAGTTTTAATTTCGGTTTCTTGATATTTCTCAGCAACTTCTACAATGGTGTAAGTATATGTTTTCTAATAGTTTTGTGTGCTTTTTTTTGAGAAAAAAAATTTAATATATACTTTATATTGTATGGAGTGTAGTAATGTACAGAAATTTCTCTAACATTTGGTGATCTTACTGTTAGCAACGTTTCGCCCACTATTTATATCGTAATGCCAGTACAATTACTTATATTTTTTTAAATAATTGAAAGTTTGATTTAATAAAATAAAAATGTTTGTATTTCATCAAAAAACAATTTTATTATTTAAAAAACACGGCAAGAAATTAATTATGATTCTTCTGTAAAAATTCCTTAATTGCAGGTTTAAAATTAATAGCGGGAAATTTTGCTAAAAGCGTGATTTTTGTTTATCCTTTAAACGTTCTGTTCTCATGTAAAGATTCTTTTATGAAGTTTAAAACTAACATATATTATGGAAAATATACGCACTTATGTCTTCACATATGTCGAAGTAGCCTCAAGTTCGAGCCTTGCGGCACACGTAAGTTGAAGTGTAATTAGGTTTATGGTCGTTGTAGACTACAAATTGTTGTCTGTTTTAAATTATAACAGACAAGAGGAGTTGGTGCTATTATTTAGTTCGGGAGTAAGGATTTTCTCTCTGGGATTAAGTCTATCCCATGCAAATAACAAATGTACTTTATTTCGTCCGATGGACTTAGTCGATTATATTCCAGAAAATTGACTTTAATTAATCGGATCAGAAGTTTACAAGTCACGTGAACCAAAAAAATCGGGTGGGTTGTTAAGCCAAAATGTTAAAGGAGGAATTTTCGTTGCAGTAATAATTGTTTAATTACAACAAAAATTTCAGGAGGATAAAAAATCTGTGACTTAATGTCTTAACCAATTTTTTTGAATGATAATACTAGCTTTGTGTTCACGTGTGTTGTTAGAGGTAATGGAATATCTCCTGGACTTTCAGTCGCGCATCTGTTTAATCGGCATCGTTGCAAAATTTGAAACTGAAAACATCGGTCTATCGTCTATGCCGTAGAATAAGTGCTAATAGTCCAGGCAAATTAATTTATATTTGAGAAATTAAAATTGCAATTAAACATTTTTGTTTCGTATATATTTAACATTGTTAAAATGTTTGACGACGAAAACATACATACATTATTGATACTCAGCAAGGACCACATAAAGCTAACAAGTACTTTTCTCGCGGTAAAAGGAGTGGTTAAAGGAGAATACTTAAAAGTGGTAATTTGAGGTTCGTCAATAATGATGTTAAACATTTATCGTTGCCATCATCCTATGTCTGCGGTACGGTATGGAAATTGTGGATGTTTGTTTCATCGTAATATATATTGGTACGTCTATCCTCTTAAGATATTTTCTTGAATATTCCTTTTGTTTGACTTTAATGTTTTATTTTTCAGTTTTTTCTGTTATATTCAGGTTTTCCGAACCTAAATCCAAATTTTGTACTAATCTTCTAAAGAAAAATTAATTCCCTTATCATTTTTAACCGCTTAAAATATTGTATTAATAGGTGCATACGAATAAATAATGTTTTAATGACTTATTCCTCTAATTCATTACCTACTTCTTTGGAAGTAAAATGTTTCTTTATGATGATGGTGATTTAGTGGAAGGTCTTGTTCTTTTTCGATCTTGACTGTAAATCACTAGGTACATGTTTATAGATATTTAGCTTTTTTTTAAATTAATTCACCTTCCTCTTAAGAAACACTTGACCCTTAAAATATTTTCACAAATAATAATAATCAACTAACCACTAATAAAATTCAATAACTTATACAGTGTGTACATAAAGTAACGTAACTTACTAATATTTCGATTTCCGTTGGGTTTACAAAAAAAATTGTTACTTAAATAAGTAAAATTGAACGATGTTTAAGTTCACTTAAAATTTTGTTTAATAAATCTAATATTAAAAAAGTTATGTTCAAAACTACTTTGTACGAACCGTGTAACTAGCGCCCTCTATGAGAGTCAGATATAAAAATAAATTCATGGGATGTATCAGCTTCTAAAACATATTCGTATGAAATTTCATTACAATGTTTCCAGTAGTTTCGGCAAAATCGTAATTAATGTGTATACATTTTTTTTTCTTCAACGCCCTTTATCTTGAATACGGATGGCGTTACGAAAATTTTTTACTAAGCAATTATTTTTCAGTTTCCTACCTATCCTAGAGACGAAATCATCTTTTTTTTACACCCTTTATATATTCACAAAGACACCGCATTCATAAATACCCAAACGCACAGTTGTCAAACTGCAAAAAAATAATAAGTTGCAATTTTTTATTCCTAAGTTACTGTATTTTTGGCGCACTAATTAGACTGACACCGCAGGAATAATTTATGACTGGGAACGTCGCTTTATTCTGATTAGAACATCCATCCATCTTTATTACATATATGCCTACTTCTATGCAGATTCCATCCGAGTTGAAGGATGTGCAACAAAAACTAGGTATTTTTATGTTATTAATCCACTTAAAAAGTTATTAACAATATGTACTATCAACTAAAATTATAAAATACTAAATCTAATTAGGATGCAGTGAAAATGCTTAAAGTTTAGAAAATTAGAAAATTAATTACACAAGCGAAAAATATCTTCCAAGAAATAAGCGGAATCAGAGATTTTCGCTCAGTGTAGATTACTGTATGATAAAGAATATTTGAAAAAGGGTGCATAATTTTTATTTAAATAACATTGTTCCGTTTTTTCATGTGATTAAAAATAAAATTAAGTTTGTACCGGGTTTTCCATATAAATCCAATTAGAAAAGTACTCCATTCTTTGGGTTTGAGATATCGTACCTTAAATAGATGACAGAATATTATGGAATCTCAAAAAATAATTATTTTACGTAATAAATACCTCAGTAGAATCGGCAAGGTAGATTCATAGTTTATCTTGATTAAACTTGGTATGTCACTCATGATATTGTGCAAAAAGGATGGAGTTTCGTGAATGCTTTCCTAAATATAGGTTAACGTATTATAATATTAGGTAAGGAAAACGATTTATGCTGCTATCCATTAATGAATGTTTGCGATCACTTCTGACCATTTTTCCCTATCTCTGGTGCTGTAAATTAATTCTCCTGTGGTTCCTTTTCCTGTCCAATATTTGATATTTCGAAGCCAAGACATCCTCTTTCTGCCATTCTTCCCTCTTTTTTTCCTTCTATTATTACTATTATTGGCAAGAATATTTTGAGTTGTTCGTTATATCCGATTAAAGTCTGGTCCTGAACCTACCGTATGCTACATTCTTTGATGAGCCCGAATTCGTGAAACAGGAAATATTATTTCTGACTTCAACTATACTTGGTTTAACTTTCCTCGGGGTGGCGAAAATATTTAATAATATAATCTATTATACCATAATCTTGTATGTCTATTGTTAGTGTCCTTATAATTTTAAACAATTCTCTTAGACACTAAATAAGATTTGTGAGATTTTTGAAATCAGAAAAGAATTTTATTTGGTTAAAGTTTATTGGATAGTTTTTGTAATGCCGTGTAAAATTCACGTGGCTTGTTTGACTTCAGAGACAGAGGGTGCGCCACGTGATATTCCTATTTAAAAAAATATATATAAATCTAAACTTAATGCCATTATTTAACTGAATATTAAATATATACATTTTCTGTCGGAAACAGCTCGAAGCAGTGGGTGGCCTCCGGGACTACCAGAATAGAAAAATAAATACCGTTGAAAATATTAATTAACTCTTAGATTTTTTTGTGTAAAATGTTCCCACTGATAACAAAAACTTTTTTAAAAGGTATGAAGTATAAATATGAAAAGTAATTTTTGTCTTAACGCAAACGAGCGTTTTTTTTTTTATTCATAAGACTTGCGTAGTGTATTAGACTAGTGACAGGATTAAAACTATATTTTAAAAATATTAATGACAGTAGACATTCTATATTTATTGTTTTAATGTCTATTGTATATTGAGTTGCTGCTGTGTTTAGAGGAAGGCTATTCTTAGCACTGCGACTGCAAATCAATGAACGTAAACATATTTCAAGCAGTTGTATTTATTCAAATATTCCTAGCATATCGAACGTCCCTGAAATAAATAGTTTTCTCAGTAGGTAGGTACTAGTTAAACAGGTGTAATAATTTTATTAATGCAAGATGCGATTTTGTAATCTTACATCGGAACGTAGCGATTCTTCAAATTGTAGATGATTAAAGATGAAATAAAACATTCGTTCCTAATAATATTAGTTACTAAATGGTTGCGTTTGTGTTCTATTTCCGAATGAGGTCGTTATGTTGAATAATAACTTGCTTTTGTGGTAATGATCTGTGTTACGGTTCTATTTTGCATTAAGAAATTATTTAGTATTGGAAAAGTTTATTACTTAAAAGTAATGGATTCAAGTTAACGAATTTTTATTATAATGTGGCGAAATTTAGGAAGGTGGATTATTGGAAATTATTGTTGAAGACTTATCCTATCCTAACTAACTATAAAAACGCTACGGTGTGTTTGGAGCATCCTGCAACTACAGGGAAAGCATACCCCTGGGAAAATACGCCGAGGTCTATATCATAAACAGGTGTGCTACGCACCTGACAGAAAACAGAGTAGCCAACAGTGAGTTGCACCACAACATCATCGGTGGTGTGGGACTGAGTTAGCGACTGCAAATAAGGTCACTCTTACATGGGTTCCTGGGCTCACAGGGATAAATGGCAACGAGGTAGCCGATGAACTGGCAAGAAATGGGACCCTGGTGGAACCAAGAAGCCAGTTGGTCGGATTGCCAATTGCCGAAGTAAAACATCAATTGAAAATTATCCTTGAGCAAAAACATATCGCTCAGTGGAATGCAAATACTGGCTGCAGAACATCAAGACAGCTGATGAAAAAACATCTTCAGAAGAGGGCTGACGCACTCTGGACGATGGACCGGAGTAGACTAAGCAACATGCTTGGCCTGCTCACAGGACACATCACACTAAGAGCGAACCTTTTCAGACTTAAACTGGTGACTAAGAAAAACTGCCGACTATGCGGCGAAGAGGAAGAGAGCAGCATACACATTCTATGTTGCTGTCCGATGCTAGCGGTGTACAGGTATCAAACCTGGGGCCGCATGATAATGGATCCAAGTGATCTAAATGAGACAAGACCAACAGAAATCCTGCGGTTTGTTAAAACCAGCGGACTGGAATTCTGATGCCCTGAAGACACAGCGGTAGTCACAGAGGATCAATAAATCTAGGTGACATAGGTGCCTATACCAATGGCCCAACCGCAAGAATGTAATGTTATGTAACTATGAAAATATTAAGTGTGGTTTACAGAGGATTCCTAGTCATTTAAGTGCACTTGTTTTATTATTCTGTTTAAGTATAAACAACATGTTCTAAAAATTACCATTTTGGTTGTATCTTCTGGACAATATCTTCAGACCACTCATCATATTTTCAATAGATATTTTTTTTTTGTCAACATAAGGATAATATTTCAACATTTAGAATACCTTAATCCTGTGTTCTTAGCTATCAGATCAATGGCAAGTTCTTGAGCCTTGAATAATTAGGTGAAACAGACGATATTAGTCATTCCTAATTACAGCAGTTTTCTTGAAGGACAGCAGGAGAGTTTTTCTAGTATTTAGCCGGGATGTAACTTCGTTCGTAACCCGATCTCTCCACGATATTTCCAGTACTCAGCGGTATACCCATGATTTGAAAGCCCTAATTTTATACTCCAGCCTCTAAGTAAGCGTCCAGCCTTCCATTCCATACAAAACAGTAGGAGAAACAGCATCGGACCATTTTCAAACGAAGTTCGAAAGATAAATTACGATTTACCAGTACTTTTCTTATTTGAGTAAAAACTCCCCTTGTTTTAAAAATATACAGAATGTTTAAAAATTAAAATTTATCGGTTAACCAATACATAATATATATTTCATAAAAAATTGTGTATTTACTCTGACGAAGCCGCTTCAAATACTTCCCAATATCTCTCTATCATTAGGAACATTTCCAGTTTTGTTTGAAAAAAAGTTTTCTCTCTCCCATCCATAAATCTGGAGCTAGAGATGACATAAAGAATTATCGCCCCGTGAGTAAACAATATAAAATCCAGAAATTACTTGACTGTTCGGTCAATAAGAATCTTACTCATGACAAAAGGACCATAATTAACGAAAACCAACATGGCTTCAACTCAGGAAGATCCACCAACATAAATTTGGTTAGTTATTAACATTTTCTTTTAAACAGTTTGGAGAAAAGGCATCAGATTGACTCTATCTATACTGACTTCTCGAAAGCATTTAAGTTAATCATGACCTTCTAATTGCAAAACTCTCCGTGCTAGGCATTGACAGTAACTTTTTGAATTGTATCTTATTCGAGATGTCATCAGAAATTTTTTAACAGCTGTGGTTCCCCAATGTTCCCTTATTTTATTTATTAACGTTATTTTAGAAATAATACAACACAGCAGATTACTTTAAACTCCATAAGATCATTGACAATGTCTGTGATGTTGAACTGTGCGATATAAATATGCTTTATCTAAATATAAACAAATGTTATCAAATCACATTTTCGAGAATTATGAATCCAATTGAATACTCTTACTATGTGAAAAATGTTAATTTGTCAGTGGCTGATAGTGTTCGTGATTTTGGCATATTATTTGTTACATTTAAGACAATCATTAATAATATTTTTTCTGAATCATTTAAATTATTAGGCTTTATTACAAGATCTTCAAAGTTTCCCTTCACACTTTGTACTGCCCTTTCGTTCGATCTGTTATTGAATATAATTGTTTTATATGGTGTCCGTTTTATCAAGCACTTATCAATAGAATTAAGAGAGTTACAAATAATTTCTTAAGGTCATGTACATTCAAACTTGGATATCAGAGGAGAGATATTCTGACATTTTGAACATCTTAAATTTATCAAGTTTGGAACATCGAAGATTTCTGCACAAAGTTTTAAATGTTGCTATAAGTTGTCCAAATTCAATTGAACTCTTTAATTTGAATGTCAAACCCAGAAGAACAAGAATTTCAGAACTGTTTATGGTTCCTCATCACAGTACAAACTATGGTCAAAATAAGTCAATTGCAAGGGTAGTTAAATTGGCAAAATAGTGAAATCTTTAATTTTTTTTATACATCCGGATATTCATTCAAAAATAAAATGAGGTAAATTCATGTGTTGTAACTTAGTTTTAGTTGACTATGATTATATTTGTAGATATTTAAAGGTAGCGTAAAAATGACTCTTAAATATTTATGTTTTTTGTAAATTGGCAGGCCCGTATTTATAAATAAATAAATCGTAACTATAGACATTACTGATTGCGGATCAAATCCGATTTAGCAGAACACTCTGTGTAATTTAATATCAATAACAATAAACTTGAGAAATAACGTATCCGTGACTGAATAATGTATAATAAAAGGCATCATCACCATCGGCTATTTTGCACTTTTCAAGACTATTAAATGCGGAAAATTGTCGAATTTGCATATAGAATGAATCGAAATTCGTTTGCATCCTTTCATTTGGGCATACTTGCGTCAAGGGGAGATTCCTACATAACTTTTATTTGCCAGATATATGTCTGTTAAAAAAAGTATGATTGACCTCTTCAATTTCATTTGCATACCGGAAGATGGCAGCAATTTCATTTTATCACTTCTTTATTTTCATTACCTATCTTTAGCTAAATCTTTAATATTTTTGAAATTATCTGCATCCCCAATTTTTTTTCTAATTACAAATAATAGGAAGTCTACACTCCCTTAAGCCGCCCTTACACTTCTAGAAAAGTCTACGATTTTAGGAGATATTTCTTATTCTTATTTCATTGTTATTTTCCAAGAAGAACACAAATAAAACTTGTTGTCGCAAAGTACCTTCGTTCTTATTCTAAAAGTAATGTATTATGGTTCTATTGTTGTATTTGCTTTAAATTTTAGACAATAAATTGCAGTTCTTCCATGTTGTAGATATATATATATATATATATATATATATATATATATATATATATATATATATATATATATGCATGCATTTATTATGAGGTAATTAAGTGGTCTTATTGTCTGATATTCCAAATATATTAGCTTTTTTTCAGTCAAAATATTGCTCGTGTTGCTTCAACGTTGTATCGACGATATTGTTGTTTTCATGTGCTTCATTCTTTGTAATATAATTGCAGAAAATTAAATATAAAGTACCACTCTTCATTAGACTTGGAGGGTTAATATGAACCTGGATTTGCCCATTTTTCTATGTCTGTTTGCCACGATTTGGAACACCGAAAAATGTGACTGGAAATGTCAGGGAAATTCATAATAAAAAAAGGGGGAACCTTGATTAAGATATTATGTTCATCCATGCACGATCATTTGTAGTATAGGTACAAATTTAAATTTTTAAGATGAATTTTCGCACCCTACACGGTCATTACTATTGACAGTATCCCCACTTCAAGCCAATAATGATGACTAAGCAGAAAATACAGACTCTTGTATTTTCCACGTTTCATTCCAGTTTTGTCCCTTGTACAAGATCATTACTAATGTCATTCAGATAACCAGTGTGCATTGGCTACATCAAAGCTAAAGTTGTTACATCGTCTACTTACCAGCTTATCAAGAACAATTTACTACTGCTGACAGAAAAGTAAGTTAATACGAACCCGTATTCATTCATCTTGCAAAAGAAACTAGCAGACCAAGTTTTGGTTTTAAAAGGGCTATAATTCTCGTAGCCCCCTATCGAAAAGCTGAGCCTAGCAAAAAAAACCATTTCCTCTTTTTCTTATGCCCGTTTACCACCTTTGTAACACTGAAGAATGTGTCTGGATGTGCCGGGGTATTTTATAATCGAAAAAAAGTGGGAACCCTGATTAATATATTATGTTTAAAAATCTATTATCATTACTCCTTCATTATTTTTTCACCATGCACGATCATTTGTAGTATAGGTAAATCTTTTTCTATTTGGCCAATTATGGGCATTACCAGGTATCATTTCAGTTTTGTTTACTTAACATGATTGTTACTTATGTCATTTTGCCAAGGTTGTCTGAAGATTAATAGTCAGTCAAACTTATGGGCTTTTCATTGGATGACGATGAGGTCGATTAATAGATGGCGCCAGTACGGTGGTGCCCAAAAAAGAAATAAAAAGTATGGGATGGAAAGTGTCGTAGTAATCGTACAATTTTTATTTTGTGATTCCTTTCTGTTACAAAACCATCGTACATTTGTTACGTTTTAGTTTCAAAATGGATAGAAATATAGTTTTGCCTGCCATCCGATGAAGGCGCCACATTACGTGATACATTTTCAGTAAAAAATTATAGATAACTCTGGTGATGATCGCCATTCAATGCTTTTAGCACCGGCTTTGATTTCTTTGGACAATGGCAATACTGACCGTGTAAGATCCACTTTGTTTACACCCGGCACTTTTTATCATTTATTAACATACAGAGGGATTTTTACAAATAAAAACTACTCAATTTTTTTACCAGCATTGATAAATGCTGTTAACGTTATCGCATATTAAAAATGTACCATAATTCGAGCGTTCACGACCCGGCACTGTGTTGTCGCCACAGTGTCGGGTCGTCAAAACGCCGATCGGCGTCACGAGCCGTCCGTTGCCCCAGCAACACAGCATCCCTTCTCTCTACTTCATTTCGTTCACCCCGCGTGCGTTCTACCCGATAGATTTACCCCCCGATCTTTCAGTTTCGCGTATGATTCAATTATCAGATGCGACATGGTCCCTTTTCTTAGTGGTATATTTCTAACTAGAGTCTCTTATATACACGTACGTCGATAAGTGAATGGGCTGTGTAAAACATTTGCACGTCGACTTTTGTTTGGCCACTTTCTGTTATTAGAAGATGGGGGGTGGACCTTTTGTTTGCTGTGGCAGATGCGGAAACATAACTTGAAAAGTAAGATTTTTTGGTAGTTTACATTGATTTTATCGCTTTTGAAGTGTTGGTTTGGTATTTTTTTTGTTTTAATCAAGTGTTGTTCTGTTGCATCTTCGATTATACTTTTGTGATCTTCTTTATTATTTTTTAACTGGACATGCGTTTTATAAGAACTATAAGGAAAATTAACATCAAAGCAATTCCAAAATTTGTAATCTTAAAGCACGAATGTAATATAGCGGTATTAAATGTTAAATATATTGGCAAAATTAATTTGACAAAGTTAAATATTCTTTATACTAGATATTTTCTAACATCGAAAATTCGAATGTCAATTATAAAATTTTAACTTTAATCGCTGGCTTTGGTGGTCATCGACTCCTTTTTAATTTGAATTATAAATTGAAACAAATTTTGTTTAATTTTTTAATTAATATAGTACGATTTCTTACAAAAGTATTACAAAAGTATTTACACACATAGAAATAATAAAAGAAAATTGTATTTTGAGCTGAAAATTTTCCACTAAATTGAGATTTTGCAGTCGGTGAATTAAAACAAGTTAATTTTGACAAATTTTATTTAAACCACAACCTTTTTTTTTTCAAAAAAGAAATTTTTGAACAAAAATATAGATAAACTTTAAAAATAATCTGAAACATTCAAATTTAAATTTGATTTTATTTCAAAGTAAAATGAATTAATAAGCGGTGTGTCCTCTTCATTATTTCTAACAACTTTTTATCGTCTTTGCGTCTATTTCTTGTTAAGGTATCCATGCTCTCTGCAAAGCCTCAAGTAATTGTTGGCGGTTCTGAAAATTCCTGCCACCTTTCTTCGTTGAAGCATGTCTTATAAAAGCTCTATTGAATTTAAGTCTGGTGATTGCGCACCACTTCGATACTATTATCATCAAGAAAGCTAGCCGCTATTGTTGCAACATGTGGTCGTGCATTATCATGCATCAGTATAAAATTTTCTCCAGTGGCTGCGACATTTTGGAAACACACTGTACCTATTGGCATTTAAAAAAATTTGCAGCAAAATGAGATCATTCCTACCTTTGATGCTGATTCCACCCCAAACCATCAATGTATCATCTCTATGAGATTTATCCTCCTGTACATTCCCCAATCATTGCCCGGTACTCTTCACACATTGGACATTTTACCGCAACACGTGTTCCACACACAGCGCAATTGCCTTTTGTAAGTATTTTAGATACATTTCCAGTTTCTACATAACGGGCATTCAAGCAGGAATTTACGTTTTAAAATGTGAAAAATTCTCGTGCTACAATTTTGTCAAGCGCCATTTTCTAGCATGCCAGTGGCTCTCAGCATTTGTTCGCGTTTTAAATGGCGTCTTTCCATGTTTAATTCAAAAATTTATGTGATTTACTTTGACCTTAAACTTACACATTTTTTTCAGTGCTTGAAATCGGTAAAATATAAAACAATAACAAAAACATGTTTTTTTTAATATTATTGCTAAGCTTTTTTTGTGCTTAAGTTAAAATATCAGAAAATACAGTGACAATGTGGTTTATAATTATTGTAATTTTAATGAACCAACTTAATAGTATTTAAATATAAACTAATATCCTTAAATTATTTTTATGTGTTTATTTAGAAAAGGGAGAAGAAACAAGGTTTATTTCTGTAATAGAGCCAAAAATGTATAATTTTTACCCCTAAGATATTTTGTAACAACGGTGCACCCTGTATACTTCTATTCGACTTATGCAGATGTCCTAATGTACTTTATGTACCCAGTGTATAAACTTATTTTATACTGCACATACAGGTGCGATAATAAACAGTAAATAATAAATATTGTAAGTTATAAGGAATATGTATTTAATAACAATAAACTAAACTAATAATAGAGGGTAATACAAAAAGGTTACTTTGGATTCACTTAACACTACTTGTTGGCTTACGGGCCTTTAAAAAGCGGACTGCATCTGATAGTTGACTCCAGACTCGTAATTAACAGAAAAATAATTCAAAAATATATAAACCAATTTGTAAATAAGATCGACTTACCCGAATATGAAGTCATAGATTTTGAGGTACAACTTGTAGGTTTTCTTACTCTAATTTTCTTCAATCGCAATTGATTTGACGTCGACTAGGAAATTCCACGCTTGCACACATTGTTAAAAATTTGGCTGAAATATCGTAAGTTCATTATTTTGCGAGAAAAATGACAGTTTGTTATTCACTTTTAGTATCAATGAAACACAATTAGCTAATTGCTTTGAACAAATAATATAACTGGAAGACAAAAGTCTTGAGCAAGTGGATTACCACGTGACGAAAGCTGCCAAAAACAAAACAACAAAAATGAGACGTGTAGTCATTAACAGCGTTTTTTATGAAAATGAATAAATGAGTACCTCTCCAAATGTTGGCGAAGCTAGCGTTATAATGTGGGCGGAATGAATGGGTACTTCTGTTAATAGGCTGGTGCCATACAGAATTCCAAAGATCCAAACATGGTAATGAAAGTGGCAGTGAATGCTTAACTTCAACAATTAATGCCTTATGGCGCGAACAATATTACAAAATACTGTTAAAAACAGTATTGATCATTATATTTTTAGTCAATATCTCTTGGAGTTAAATTATTTAAAAAGCTTTTATATTGCTGTACTAACATATTTTCCTTTTTTTCAGATCAGTTCTTTTAAAAGCACCATGGCCTTATCTCTTAAAATTAATATTATTGACGAAAACGTTACGAAAACAATCGTATTCGACCCTGCGACGACGGTACACGATGCCTGCCGAATTATTCGAGATAAATGTACGGAAGGTGATGGCCAACGTAAGTAAAATATTCCTGTCGATTAATAACCCTTTCTCTTGACTATCAAGAATATCAAGCAACGACCATGTACATGCAACAGAAGTAGCTTGGCGGGCGAAGAAACACAAAATCTGCGCACAACGAAAACATTCGAATAACGATCCGATCGGCGACGACGAAATTTTCAGTAATCGTGAGTCTCAAGTACAATCGGAGGAAGAAGTTTACGAATGTGAAGTATATTCAGCCGAATATTTGTTATTTTAGAGGCTAGTCGCCCGCCAAGCTACTTCTGTTGCACTGTAACGACCAAAAAAATATAGTAATGTTCAAACATATTTACAAAAATAAATATACATCATTAATATAAATCATTTTTGTAGATATTTAAATTATTAATAGTGCAATTTAAAAAATTTATTTGTGGAGTTTCTGGAATGTGGAAGCTTTTACTATAGTGTTTCGGACGAAATATGGAATAGTGTGTCCACATATTAATTTTTTATTATCATACATACATATAGTTACGCGCCTTTGTCCCGCAGGGGTAGACAGACACCACTTTTTTCCACTTGTTACGGTTCTTAAACACGTTTTTTGCTTCTTATTAAAATTTCGAGATACGTTCGCCTAGGTCGACCTCTACCGACTTGCCCATTCTCTCTACGTTTCCGAACCATCTAACTATTCCTTTATCTATCTTTATTACTAAATCTTTTTTCACACGACAGCGTTCCCTTATCACACTATTCCTCACTTTATCCACCAGAGTCACTCCAGCTGTACTTCTCAGATTAGTCATCTCCGTAACATTGATCTTACTTTCATGTTTATTTTGCTAAACCCAACATTCACTACCATACATAAGTGTGTAGCACTCTATGCACAGCTCATTATGCCTTTTTTGACACGTTCTGGCTGTTCATAAAGTTATGCAGGGTCCCATTTACTTGTTTCCCTGCCAACACCTTTTGCTCAATATCACAAACATACGTTCCGTCTCTCGTAAACTTTGAACCCAAATATTACAACATTCGTATGTTTTACTCTTTCTCCTTCAATCAGCACCTCGCAGTTTGTCATGCTTTCTTCTCTTTCATAAACCATTACTTTCGTCACGCTTGCATTTGCTTTCATCCCTCTTACTTTTACTTACTGATTTTTAGGACATCATGCATAATGTAAACCATCGTCTACAACTCGGATGATGCTAATATGACCTGATTACCGGCGTAAAGGAGGCATTTGACGAGCAAATCATTCAATTTTCAATCCATACGCACTTTCTTTCAAATCTTTATGCAACTGTCTATTTATAAGTTAAAGAGCCACGGCGAAGCCAAACATCCCTGTCTAACACATTTTTCGTTGTTAAACAAGTCTGTGTCTTCTTCTTAATGTGTTATCTCCATCAGTGGAGGAGGTTGGATATTACAGTCGCAAATTCTTCTCGGTCTTCGGCTGCTCTTATAAGTCCAGGCCAGTCCATTGACGTACGTTTCTCAGCCACGACATTTTCTTTCTTCCGAGGCTACGTTTGCCTTCGATTTTTCACTTAACAATAAGTTGAGCGTAACGGTATTTAGGGTTTCTCAGAATGTGACCTAGATACGCTGTTTTCCGTATCTTTACGAGTTTAAACGGCTCACGCTCTATCCCCAGCCTGCGAAAAACCTCTTCATTTGTGATGTGCGATGTCCATGTTATTTTGAGCATTCTACGGTACGTCCACATCTCAAAGGCTTCTAATTTATTGATGGTTTGTGCTTTAAGTGTCCATGTTTCTGCTCCATACAAGAGGGTAGACCAAACGTAGCACTTCGAGAGTCTCAAGCGCAGGCCCAGGTTGAGTCGTGAGTCGCAGAGTAGCTTTCTAAGTAGCATAAAGCAATTTCTGGATTGTTCTATTCTACATCTTATTTCCGCGTCCGGATCCAACTTGCAGTCCATCCAACATCCCAAATATCGAAACCTATCCACCTGTTCCAGGACCTCGCCGTTTAACTGTATTGGCAGTGAGACATTCTTAGATCTTTTGATGGTCTGTGTAAGCTCCGTTTATCCACTGAAATGCTCGTAAAGTGATTTTAGCGCTCGTATTAAGCTGCCTCTCATCCCTTACATAGACAATATCGACAAAAATTCATTACTTATCACTCTGGCGTAGGCCTTTTCCTAGTCTACTAAAGCGGGCGAGATCTTTTGACTTTTAGCCAAGAATTTTTTGACCTCTTAATCCCGCTTGCACATTATATATCTTCTCATCAATTTCATTCGTCACTCTTTTATTTTGTTGGAAATAAATTTTGACGCACAGTTTTGCTTAACCAGAAATTTCTGGTAATGTACAAGATAACTACTACTACTTGATATGTTTATAGTCATACTTTTGATGCGTTGTGATTGAATGTCAATAGAAATTAAATGTCAAACAAGTTTGTCGAAACATTATATTGATATTCTCACCGACAGTAGCGCGGCAATTGGGGCCCTTGTGAGTTGCACCACAACATCATCGGCGGACTAGAATTCTGATGCCCTGAAGACACAGCGGTAGTCACAAAGGATCAAAGAGCTAGGTGACATAGGTGCCTATACCAATGGCCCAACCGCAAAAATGTAATGTAAATGTCGAAACAACTCACTTGACTAGCCCCAAGTACGCGTTTTTATAGGCCGAAAATTCGTTTTGTAATGAAAACTACGTGTATTTATTGGACAAAATATTTTATATAAAGAAAATCCGTGTTATGGACCACATAAATGAATCGGTAGCAGTTATTTAATACCCGTCTATACGGGAGTAGAAAAACAGTTTAACGACTTACATATCATTAAAACTATTGTAAAAAACCAGAAAGTTTTAAAACTCATTCACTTATTATATTCAATCATCGAATTGAGTCATTGGTAGACTTATGTATTTTTATTTCAGTTACTCGTAATAGAAATCGAACTCACGTCCTTATTGAATACAGAATGATTTTAATGTCGATATAAAATTTTATTTCCCTAGTAAAACACTCGTAAACACTATTTCCGATTCGATTTTTCAGACAATTTTGGGGTTTGTTTTTATGTTCTCAGCAATTTATTTAATCCTTTGTGATCCCTATAAAGATATAAATTATTTCATTATATGCATTAGTTAATTTAACGAGTATTTACACGTATTTACATTTTTTGCGTATTAAAAGAATGCTACTCTACTGTCTACTTAGTTTTTTAACCAATATACAGGATGGCAAAGTTGAAATGTAAAAAAAGATTTTTTGCAATAATTTGAAAAATTTTAGATGTACAATCGTAAAAATTTGAGGATAGTGGTTTTATAATGTGAGAAATCATAATATGATATCAGTTTTGGTGTATTTTTTAAAGGGGGCCACATGAACCATGTTGTTGTAAGGGTGGGCTTAATTTTTTCCCTTAACGTAGCTCTTTTTATTCGAAAATATTAAAACTACATCATTATTTAGAACAAAAAGTAATACTTATCATTAGTCTTAAAAGTTGCTAGTTTTCGAGATAATCGAATTTTAAGAATCACCTACATAATTTTCGTTAATTTACATTACATTAATTTTCACTTGTCTCTGAAGTTTTAAAAAAACAACCAAAGATGTGTTTGATCCAATGGTATTATTAATACAAGACGATCTTTCATGAATCGTATTGATAAAAAATGTTGAATAGCGGACACATTGAACAATTACTTACTTACTCCGTATCGCTACAGCCCCTGATGGGCCTTGGCTGAGACAACAATTTGACTCCATCTATCTCGGTCTTCCATAACTTCTAGATTATTCCCGATGCCCATTTTCCGGAGGTCCGATGTTATATTATCACGCCACCTTAATCTAGGTCTTCCAAGTGGTCGTCTTCCTTCTGGTGCTCTGTCCCATATTAAGCGGACCATTCTATCCTCTAGCTGTCTTCGTACGTGTCCTGTCCGTCTCAACCTTTGTGCCTTTATGAGGTTAATCAGTTCTGGCTGATTGTATATTTGTTCTAGTTCTGCATTTGTTTTGATTCGGTAGCTCCACGTATCCTGGTTTTTGGTGCACTTTTCTCTCGAATCTTTGAATGAGTTCCTCATTTCGCACCGTTAGAGTCCTTTCGCAGCCGTACATTACCACGGGTCTTATCATGGTCTGGTACGTTTTGATTTTCGTTCTCCTAGTCACGTATTTGGACTCTAGTATATCCTTTAGGGCGTATAAGCACCTGTTGGCTGACTTTAGGCGTTCTCTGATTTCTTCACTCATACCGTTGTCGGATGTGATTGTGGACCATAAGTATTTCCTACCCTACCTGTCCTACCCTAGCTCTGCCTGGTCTTGAGACATGCATATATTTTGTTTTGGCCTCGTTGACTTTAAGCCCCATAAATGCCGCTTCTTCTTTTTTTTTAAACAATTACTGTGAAATAATGTTTAAATTTTCTTGGTTTTTGTAATGTAGTATTATTTTTTCATTTTTTTTTTTAAATAAGAGGTATTAAGTTTATAAAGGTTGTTTTTTTTTAAACCGTCAAAGTGAAAATTAATAAAACAAAAATTATGTAGGTGATTCCTAGAATGCGATTATCTCGAAAAGTATCAACTTTTGAGACTAATGATAAGCATCACTTTTTTTTTCAAAAAATGATGTGTTTTATTATTTTTGAATAATAAGAACTATAACGCTAAGGGTAAAAAATTAAGCGCACCCTTACACTAGCAACATGGCTCATGTGGCGCCCTCTAAAAAATACACCGAAACTGATATCATACTATAATTTCTCATATTGTAAAACCACTATCCTAAAATTTTTACGATTGTACATAAAAAATCTTTCAAGTTATGCAAAAAATATTTTATTAAAGCAAATTGCGTCAGATCGTAATATTCAGGGACCAAGAATCTTCAATTTCACTTTAGACCATTACTTACGGACCACCTTGTATATTAAATTGTAAAATTATTATAACACTGCCATTTTCGTGCCCTGAAATTCAAAATACGCATGCGCATGCGACCATTTTGTTGACTGTTTCAGACATGAAAATAAATAGAGCCCTTATTTACACTAGCCATGTTCTTTGGGATTTAAAGTAATCCGTAAAGTGTTGTTATATGTACAAGGATGTGGGATATTCTTTTGGCCATAGGTGTGCCATCTCATCTCGTAATTCTCATTCAGAATTTATATGCAAACAGTAAGGCAATCATAAAGTTGGATAACTCTCTCTCTGGGGAAGCCTTGGTTAAAAAAGAGGTTAGGTAGGGCTGTGTATTATTTCCGTTGTTGTTTAACCGATATTCGGAACATTTAATGAGAATAGAGCTGGAAAACTGGGACGGCGGTTTGTTGTGGGCGGTCATAAAATTTCAAATTTAAGATATGCAGGTGACACTCTTTTGGTTGCCAGTAATGAGGAAGAACTGACTATGTTCCTCAAAAGACTCGAATCTGTGAGCTTAAGATATGGGTTGCAAATAAACTACAAAAAAAAACGAAGATCATGATTATAAACCGAGAACAAGAAGGTGCTCCACAGCCACACAAGGTGGCAAATTGCACAGTCGACGGAAAGATCGTGTATCTAGAGTTAATAATAACATCATATGGGGATTGTGAACCTGAAATTCGTAGACGCATTCAATTGGGTAAAACAGCTATATGAGCCAACTCACCAGAGTATGGAAAGATCGCAACATCTCGATCCAAACAAAAAAAGCTCTAGTAAAATCACTGGTATTCTCAGTTTTTTGGTACGCTTCGGAAATGTGGGTGATCAAGGTCTCCGATCGACGTAGAATCGGCG
Organism: Agelastica alni; assembly: GCA_950111635.1. NCBI lineage: Eukaryota > Metazoa > Arthropoda > Insecta > Coleoptera > Chrysomelidae > Agelastica > Agelastica alni. The sequence continues at coordinate 52,802,774 of OX467712.1, read as the reverse complement.
CAGAATGTCAAGAATCCCATAGACTGCTCGAAGAATAAAAGCATCCATATTGAAACAATTAAGAAAAGAGCACCGTTGCCATTTGGTAAAAGACGACGAGACCGATAACCAACGAGATGGACTGACACCGTTCGCAACTTTACTGGCCTAAACTTAGAGACAGCAACAAGATAGGCTAAGAGCAAGCAAAGATGCCAACAAATTATTACCTTGGCAGACTGGATAATGACAGAAATTCACAACATCCACCACACATCATGTATGACGTAATGAACTAAGAAGAAGAAGATAGATAAAGTGTTGGACTGATCAGTTTGCGCCTGCACAAATGTATTTTATTTTTGCTTTGAATACGTTTGCGCATGTTCAGGCGGATCGGTTTAACACTTTGGATCACTCTAAACCCCAAATAAAATAGCTAATATATCTTTTTCGTGTCTTTTTAAAACAAATACCCATGCGTGCCAGTCAATTTGTTGACTGTTTCTGGCATGGAAATAAATATATTTTTTCCCCTGAATCGAGGGTATTTCAAGAAAATTTTGAAAATACAGGTTCGTCACCACAGTAATTATGACTTGATATAACCAACATATAGGAGCAGGTTGTAAATCAGTTTACCAATTGATCATTGAAACCAATGGTTAATCTCTCAATGAAGTTCTTGCAATTTTCTGTTGAAACATTTAAGATTGGTTAGTAGTAAAAAATAATTATCTCTCATTCTAAAATTTCGTGTAGCACTTGGAAACAATTCTAATTCAACAATCTAAAATGTCCTCTACTTCAATTAAATCTTTTTTCTCAACATTTTTTTAAATGTTTGCATATATTTAGGTTAGCTAGCCTATGTACCCAAATTTCCAAATGACAGGGACTGAAACATAGAACAAGCATTTTTTTATAGTTTTATGGTCTAAATCCCAAAATGGGATATGATGATCGACAGTTCACAAATTGATTAGCTTCAATAATTCAGTCACACAACGACCCAATTAACTATAAATAATGATTAAAGAAAACCAGTGGTTAACTTTTGTGAACAACCCTCCCTTAGAGTTGGTCATCCTTTGGTTAAGGTTAACTACATATTTTCTAGATCGTGACAATAAAAAGATGACCAGCTGTGATACAACCCGCCCTAAATGAAATTAATCACAGCTTTCGTTTCGTTAAGTTTCCTTATTTTTGCAGCTCTAAAATTACTGTCTGAAACAATTATTTAAAAGGCATGGTGTAATAGTGCCAGTCATTTTAGGAAATTTAGCCATAAAAATAGAACAAAAAAGCATACTGTTATAAGGGATTAACAAAAAATTAAATGAACTTGCTCTGTTAAATTTCGGATTTTTCAGCTATAACTTTTTCTAATAGTATGTACAGGATTTTTAAAAAATATAAAATTAATGTTCGTTTTTTTATATATAGCCAAAGACTATGGACTTTTCCTTACTGATGAAGATAACAAAACAGGGGTGTGGTTAGAGCCTGCAAGAAACTTGGAGTATTACATTTTAAGAAATGGAGATACCATTGAATATAGAAAAAAGCTTCGGCCACTCAGAGTCAAAATGTTGGATGGTAAGTTACAGCTATTGCTTACTTTGGAGTTTTTTATTTCTAAGATTATAACAAATAACCAAGAATGTTTTTGTTTTTTCTTTTAAACAAAAGCATTGTTGTGATACAGATCGCAACACTTCGTTTAAACTTTATTTTAAATTCTTTTTACAATCCGTCCCTGCACGCCAACGTCTTAAACCCGCTCCACAAAGTTTCCTCTCAACGCGTCCTCTCGATTCGACGCAAAAGTAGTATTTCTTCGAACGTCGAGATTGACGGTCGTTTAGTTCCCTTTTTACAGCGATTACACATCGCTTGTTATTTGCAATAGGTAGTATTCTTTCGACCGTCGATAGTGGCGGGTAATTCATTTTTTCCTTTCATTTCGTTAGTTTAATTCCTATTTTTCCACGGCTTTGAATGAATTTCATTGCTTGCAGTAGTTAATTAGTAGGGATAAATGCATTGTGTTCTTTAAAGATAGAAATAGTGTTAATTAAAAACGTTAAAAACCAGCCGAATTTGTGATTTTTCCAGTCCGCTTATATCGAAGTTGAATAAACATTTTTTCCGTATAGTAAAAGGGAAATTATAAACCCCTGATTCCTACAAGTTTAATATGTTTTAGGTGCTGTGAAGACGATGATGGTGGACGATTCCCAAATAATAGCAAACCTGATGGTCGTCATTTGTACAAAATTAGGAATAACCAATCACGATGAGTACTCTCTCGTTTTAGAAGATTTGGAAAACCAAGAAAATATCGAAAACCGAAACTATGGCACTTTAACTCTAAAACGGAAAAAAGAAGATAGAGAAAAGGACGTTAAAATGGAACAGTTACGAAAAAAATTAAATACCGACGATGATGTCAATTGGTTGGATCCATCCAAGACGCTTAGAGAACAAGGAATTGATGAAAGCCAGATGGTATTGTTGAGAAGGAAATTTTTCTTTTCCGATCAGAACATCGATTCTAGAGATCCAGTACAATTGAATTTGTTATATGTACAAGCCAGAGACGCCATTTTACAAGGGACACATCCAATTACGCAAGAAAAAGCCTGCGAATTTGCAGGACTACAATGTCAGATACAGTTTGGGGACTATGTAGAAACGAAGCATAAAACAGGATTTTTAGAGTAAGTTTCCATCACCTTATCCTTAATCTAGAAGTTAACCAAATCCCCTGAGAAGTGATTAGCTAATGCTTTACACTAAATACACTTACATCCACATCTCACGCTACTTTACTTTTTAACAAAACCATCAATGAAATGGATAAAAACTATTCTCACAACTTTGACATGTAAAATTCATCTGTGGGTGTATCAATATTGGGAGTGTACTGATTACTAGTAGTGCCTATATATTTTTATATTATTGCAATACCTAACAAAACGATTCACAAATAAATAATATTTATTAGATAATATTTGTAATATGTAAACAACTTTGAAGATTTTTTTACTTCATTAACATTTTAATCTTAATACAATTTTAATTTCAAAATTAATCGTTTAATTAAGTCTAAACAAAACGAAAGTAATGGTTTTTGAAAGAGAAGAAAGAATGACAAACTGTGAAGTTCTGATTAAGGGAGAAAGAGTGGAACGAGTAAATGAGTTTGTATACCTGGGTTCAAAGTTTACGAGAGATGGAAAATATGACAGTGACATTGAGAGAAGGGTGTTGTCAGGATAACAAATGAATGGGGCACTGCATAGCTTTATGAACAGCCATAAAGTGTCAACAAAGGCACGTCTGGCTGTGCATAGAGGAGTGTTGGTTCCTAAACTTATGTTGGGTTTGGCAGAAGGAGCATAAACATAGGATTAATGCTGCGGAGATGAGTAGTCTGAGAAGCATAGCTGGAGTGACTCTGATGGATAAAGTGAAGAATAGTGAGATAAGGGAACGCTGTGGTGTAAAAGAAGATGTGGTTACAAAGATAGATAAAGGAATGCTTAGATCGTTTGGACACGTAGAAAGGATGGATGGAGGAAGATTGACGAAACAAATTTATCAGGCGAGTATGAATGGATAAGTCGGTAGAGGTCGACCTCGCCGAACATATCTCGATTAGATCAACATTGTTTTGAAGAAAGGCCAGGTCAAGAGTACCAACAACCGACGAGCATATATGAGAGCACTGATGAAAGTAGAGGAAGCAAAAGATGTGTGTAAGAACCGTAGCAAGTGGAAGGAAGTGTTCTCTGCCTACCCCTGCGAATAAGGCGTGACTATATGTATGTATGTTAAGTCTAAAATGTATGAAACCATGATAGTACAAAATATGAATAATTTGTTGGTATCTTATTTATATTCGGGTAAATTTTTAAAGGTATACTTTATTTGTATATACCTGCTGTGTACCGGGTGTCTGATTAAGAAAGGTAACCCGCTGTATCTTAGAAACTATTTATCGTACAACTTAGGGAAAAAAATCTGTAATACAAATTCACATTGGAGAAACTGCAGGACATTTTTTTTCCAAGTTTCCTGATCTACCGCTAGAGGGCGTAGTTCACAATAATAACACAAAAACCTCATTTTTCCATAATGGGTTAACTTTTTGACGACCTTTCTAACCAATCTCAGCCGAACAATAATAAGTTATGAACATAATGAATTAAATATATCGTTTACATAATGAAAGTTAAAATAATGTCGCATAAAAAGGTCCCAAAAAGCTTAACTTTAAGAGAGATGGCTATCTAAAAATATAAAAAAAAAGTTGTAAAAAAGTTCGGAGAACCAGCCAATCTAAAGTATATAAAAGAAAACCTGTCTCGACGAAGTTATGAACTCCGATCAAATGGTTTTGAATCTCAGTAGAAATTTTGGATAGTAGCTTTTCTTACGTCAACTACCAAAAGATGGGCAATTTTATTGCCTCCCCACAATCGTAACTAATACGGTTTAGGATATGAATAATCCCTTTAAGAACTGCAGAGGAGACGAGGCACTTTGATTATTTTAACAATTTTACTGTTCACTCGCTGGCTTTCGACTTAAGATCATCATCAATTCTCGAGTCTCAGCGGTTAATCTCGCCCAATCAGTCATTCTCAAAAACTCGTTTGAAACTTTTAGATAGTATACCGATTGTCACAATAAAAAATATATTTTTCTATATCGTAAGCGTTTGTTTTAGTCTTAAAGAATTTTTACCGCAGTCTTACACAAAAATCAAAGGTATCGAGAAGAAAATATTTTTCGAGCATAAAAAACATCAAGGTCTTAGTGAACTAGACTCAAAAGTGAAGTATACTAAAAATGCAAGATCCCTTACTACCTATGGTGTTACGTTTTTCCTCGTCAAGGAAAAAATGAAAGGAAAAAATAAGCTTGTTCCCCGTTTATTGGGTGTAACCAAAGATTCTGTTTTGCGTCTTAATGAACAAACAAAAGAGATTTTACAAACTTGGCCTTTAACGCAAGTAAGACGATGGGGAGCTAGTCCTAACACATTCACATTGGATTTTGGTGATTATTCTGATCAATATTACTCTGTACAAACGACGGAAGCCGAACAGATTCAGCAGATTATTGCTGGATATATTGATATTATTCTCAAAAAACAACAAGCAAAGGATCACTTTGGTATTGAAGGAGACGAAGGATCTACAATGTTTGAAGAAAATGTGGCTCAACAGAAGTAAGCGAAATATAAACTTGCAAATGTTATTACCATAAAGATCATTACACCACTATTTAATAGTGTCGTGCATTTTTTTTTAATTTTGTTATTACTTTTAGGGCCACAATTTTGCAACATGAGTTCAACAAAATTGGTAAAACCAATGTCGAATCTCTGGCTAAACCTGCGGTTATGAGAGTTGCAGATGGTACGTATATTTTTTATTTAAATATTGAGATTATTTTTGTTCATTTTTTTTTGGTTTGTTTTATTTTATTTTAAACAATAGGGTTTAGAAGAAATTTAAAAAAATTAATTAAAATTTTTTTCGTATTGATTATTTTATTCTATTTTTATTTTGGATGCTGTATTATTTTTTTTTTTTTAATTTTTTAACTGTAGGAGAAAAACCTTTCACCATGGGTATGATGAGTGGTCCTTTGCAGACCACTGTTAGTGGGTCTGTCAATGTTGGACATGCCCCTCCAACGGTAAGATTTTTTCTCTCTTAATGCCCTATTTAAAAATAAAAATATTTTCCACATAAAAAGTCATTAAATACAAAAAGAAAATATTGAAATATCCACATATTTTACAACGCACTGACAATGAAAAAGTCTGGTTTTATACCAACGTTGTCTGTTATAATAATTAAAAAATATCATATTATATTAATAATATTTTATATATATATATATATATATATATATATATATATATATATATATATTATGATAATATTAGTGTGATACACTGATGGATCCAAAATGGATGGAAGGGTTGAAGTGGGCGTTATAGTTTCGAATTTTATGTTCTCAAAACCGCTTGGTAACCCCCCAACCATCTTTCAAGTAGAATTACATGCCATAGAGACATGTGACCAGGAGTGCACCGAAAGGAACTCCTGAAGGGCAAAAATCTATATTTTATCAGATAGCCAAGCAGCACAAAAAGCTCTGAAGTCATACACTTGTGAGTCTAAGCTGTCTTGGGACTGTAAAAAATCCCTGAGACAACTGGCAGCGAACAATCAGGTTACTCTGATGTGGGTTCCAGGTCACAAGGGAGTTAAAGGCAACGAAGAAGCAGACTGCCTTGCCAAAGAAGGGGCAAATACACAATTTTCCGGACCAGAACCCTTCTGTGGACTCTCCAAAGTCCACTTGAAGAAAGAGGTTTGACGCTGGGAAACGGATGAAATTAAATTTCACTGGCATAAAGTGCCAAGACAAAGACAAGCTAAAAGCCTAGTAAGCCTTTTGCCATGGAAAGCTAAACAGCTTCTCTAGTTGGACAAGAAAGACTTGAAACTAGTGACGGGACTCTTCACTGGACACTGCCCTCTGAGGTATCACCTGAAAAAGAAGAAAGTGATAGTTGCCGCTACTGCGAGAACTTCGCTGAAACTGCAGAACATTGCGAATGCCCAGCGCTTTTCTGCAAGTGGCTCAAGTTTCTGGTAGGGGCCTTCCTAAAGCCATTTGATGTCAGAAACTTAGCCCCCAGGAAACTGATAAACTTTGTACGAAGCCTCAGAATCCCGGGCCTCGAATAGATTAAGGGTTATGCACAAAAGATCTGATAGGTCGTGGTGCTCGAGAGGATGCACAGCCTTCACGACCCCCCCTACAATCTACAATCTAGCAACAATTATATAGTTTGTAGAACTAGCACAAAAAGTACACAACTTAACTTTTAGAAATGAGACTAATTTAAAGAAAGTCTAAATGTGTGATTTTTGTTTGCGGCGTTGGCGGTGTTTCACGGTTCATAAGAATTTCCATTGCCTCTATCAATATAAAATATGTAAATTTGTATAAAAATTTAAACTTATTTTATTACGTTTCCTTTTTGTATTCATGATTTAAAATTTTAGATTAAATTAACATTTAACAATGTCTTATTACTTACATGTCTAACTTGGATAGGGACGAGAGTAGGTACAGATAGACGATTATTTCCTGTATAGGTAGCACCTACAGTCTGTAAATAACATTTTTTAACGTATTTTTTATTTTACAATCATGTTCTGCATGAATATATTTATGACTAATGAATGTTTTCGTTATAGTTCATTTTTTTATACGCTTTATATTAGCATGACTTGTATCTATCTATCTATGTAACGGAATCTTTGGATACGATTTTCACCCACTTAAAAACATCGGATCGACTTGAAACTTTGTATACTTCCAAAGGGCCGATTACAATACAATAATTTCGTAAATTTTCTCAAAGATCCTGTCCAGGATAAGTTATAAAAAAAAGTGTTTTATATGGATTAAAAATGGCTGATATCCCCCATGAATTCAATTTAAATAAATGGCGACGCGTGAACTACTCTTCATCAGATGTTGCTGACGCATATCACCATTTTAAATCCTAGTAATTTTAATACCTGCTCGCGTTTTTTTATACGCAATAAATTTTTACGAAATTCCGTTTTACGACAAACTTATACGACAATTAATACCGAAATAAAGATCGTCGATAAGTAGCAATAATTAAAAAAAAAACCCGAACTAAAAAATGAATAAATAATAGTTTAAAAAAACTAGACAACACGCTTTATAAGAAAATAACCGAACTAAAAAATAATAATAAAAAATAATTTTACAATCAAAAGCGTGGTGTGCGCTGTATCAATATATTTGATAATAAACAGATATTCGTAAAAATAAAGTCTCCAAGAAAAAAACGTAAATATCTTAATAAGCACCGCACGCTTTTGATTGTAAAATTATTTTTTATTTTTTAGTTCGGTTTTTTTATAAAGCGTGTTGTCTTAGTTTTTTAAACTACTATTTTTTATTAAAAACTTAACAGTAAATACATTTAAGGTGACAATATCGATTTATTAATTCAGATGTATTTTGAATGTAGTTTTAAAATACTCATAAAAGGTATAGTAGCAGATGGAGATATTTTTATAGTACTAGTCTTACAGAAAGTCGCGTTGTAATTTTAATAACTTGTTGCACACTTTCATAAACAAAAGCTACATTTGAAAATATTGATGGAATCAAATTCTTCAAATAGGTAGCTGTATTTTTATTTTACATACTTGCATGCAAATTACTTTTTTTCAAAGCAATGAATCAATAACTGCATGTAGTCAAAAGTATGTGCTGCAATATTAATCCCACTTAAACGAATCGAACATTTCCAGACTACAAATATACAACAATCAAAAATAACAATGGTTATCACAGAACCACAGCGAGCTTTGTTATCAACCATTTCCGCCACTCAGACAAGAATAAAGGAATCCGAAATAGAGTTAGAGGCCAAAGCTCAAATACCTGAATTGGGTTCAGATCCTGCAGCCAAAAAATGGAAACAAGTTACTCTGGATACGAAAAAACAGATTGTTGGTTCACAGATTGCCGCAATGAGCGCTGCTACAGCACAAGTAGTAACGTTGACGTCAGGACCACAAGACGAGGTATTTAATAACTGATGTTCATTATTATTTATTTTAAAGAAAATACTTAATAATTTATAAAAAATATTGATATATAAATAGCAGTTTTTAAAAATGTGAAAACATGTAATGACTAAAATAAAAACTTTTTTAAGGTCGATCATAATGCTGTTGGAGCTGCAATAACCACAATCGGAAGCAATTTACCAGAAATGACCAAAGACGTTAAGATGATAGCAGCGTTAATGGATGATGGAAATATGGGAGAAAAGTTATTAGATGCCACAAGAAAACTTTGTTTTGCATTCAGTGATTTACTTAAAGCTGCTGAACCAGAATCCAAAGAGGTAGAAAGGATTTTTAACTTATAATAAATAGATATTAATTGAATAATATTTTTGCAGCCAAGGCAGAATCTTCTTAACGCAGCATCTAGGGTCGGTGAAGCTAGTACTCAAGTTCTCGCTACAATTGGTGATGACACTGTCGAAAATAAAGAGCTACAAGATATGCTATTGTCTTTGGCCAAAGCGGTCGCCAACACTACTGCCGCTCTAGTTCTTAAAGCCAAAAATATCGCTTCTACGTGTGAAGATCAACAAACTCAGAATAGAGTTATTGGTAATAGCATTTTGTAATACTTAGTTGTATTTTGTATTTATTGTAAAATTATTATTTTAGGTGCTGCTACCCAGTGTGCATTGGCTACATCACAGTTGGTGGCGTGTGCTAAAGTTGTTGCACCAACCATCTACTCACCAGCTTGTCAAGAACAACTAACTACTGCTGTCAGAGAAGTAAGTTAACAAAAATTTATTAATTTTCTGGATTTTTCCTTATTTTAAAACCATAATCCTAGTTTATTTTACGAGGTGGGCAGTCCATTTTTGTACTTTTGTATTCGTTTTTGTGGAGATACCGAGCGGGGCAACTCATATGCGGTTCCTTGTTTCTTGGAAATTTAGCCGCAATGAATCGCATCACATTAGAACAGCTTACGTTGTGTATAAAACATTTTTAAAATAAAAAGTGCGTGAGTGTCGTAGAACACTCGGTTGAGTCGTAATATAAAAATTTTAGGTTAAAAACAAAAAAAGATGTGTGCACTATCTGCGCATATTAGAAGTGAAACTCTTCTCTTCTCTTCATCAGACTTATTCGTTCCACTCCTGGACGTAGGCCTCTCAGAGTCTTTTCCATTCCTATCGATCTTGAGCTAGTTGTGCCCAGTTTCTACCGGCGACCTTCCTGATATCATCCAGCCAGCGCTTCTGCGGTCATCCTGACTTGCAACATGTCCTGCCCACATCCATTTCATGTAGGTCACCTTTGTTGTTATTTCCTCGTTTCTGATTCGCTCTCTTATGGAAACTCCAAGCATTGCTCGTTCCATTGCCCATTCTGTTGTTTTCAATCGGTCTGCACTGCTTTTTGTGATTGCCATTGTTTCGAGGCCATATGTTGTTATCGGCAAAATGCACTTGTCATAAACTTTGCATTTTAAATGCATTGGAATGCCTGGATTTTGTAGAATATACTTAAGTTTTCCAAAAGCAGCCCAGGTTAATTTTACTCTTCGCGTTATTTCCGACTTTTGATTCTCCTTTCCTAGCTTAATGAGGTGACCCAGGTATATGTATTCATCAAAGTTTTCAATGTTCTCGTTAGATAGTGATAATTGAATCTGATTGAGTGACATGATCTTGGTTTTATTGATATTTATTTTTAGCCCTATTTTTCTTGATGTTATATTTAATTGTTGCATCATTATATAGGTTGGTGTAGAAATTTCAATTATTTGGGCAATTTGCTCTGAGGTTGATACGATAACTCCTTTGTTTTTCAGTCTATTCAGCATGGCTTTTCCCTTTGATAGTTTTGATTTGAGAACTCTCATGTTTTTGTTTTGCTTAATTGTTCCTTTAATGATCTTTGTTTTTTGAGTTCTTACATCCTTACGAATTGCCTTTTTCATTATTTTGTTTAAATCTCTGTGTTCTGTTTCTAACTCTCTTCTCTGTCTTATTAGTTGGGTGGTATTAGCGCTTAGTTTTGAGTTCGTTTCACTACCTTTGAGCATATTTTCTTAGTTGCTGTATGAATGGATAATTTAATTGTTTCGCTTAGTTGGTTTATATCCATATTGTCAATGATTTCTACTAGTGGTAATCTTTTTGTAATTTTTTCCTGGTATTCCACTTTCCTTGCTGCTAGTTCTTCATTTGTCGGGAATCTTGTTGTCGTTTAAACGGCTAGGATTAAATTTAATTATACTGAATATATAAGGAATATTATAAGGATTGGAATGAAGTATTTATAGAACGACATACACTACTGTTTGCATATGAATATTATTCTTAATTAACGTAATCTGTACATTTCTGGGTGCTTCAATAGCCTGCACATCTTGTGTAGTTTTTTTTAATTATTTTTTGACAATTAAGTGGACTACACTAATATACGTCACGTTGCTAAGTATCTCTCCTCTACAACATAACGCGCATGCTATTGGCTGTGCCCAGTCATAGGTGCGCGCTTATTGGTTCAAGGCAGCCAATAAGTTCGCACCGGCAGCGCAGGTATAATTGGTACACGGCATACGCGTCTGATGTTTCGTGTCGGAAAAATCTTACACTTTTTTTCGCCTAGCACTCATCCGCCGTACCGTACGATAAGGAACTTCGTTCCAATAATGACTATTACAGGTGAATTTTTAAAGAAAGAGACCAGTAAAAGGTCCCCAATTTATTCCCAAAGAAGCGGATGTCGAGTGCCGATTTAAACCGAATTATTTACCACCCAACCACGTCTTAACTTCTTCAACAGGATAACATATTCCCGCTTAAAAATATTAGCGTGAACTTCATTTATCGCCAAACAAGATTGATTAATCGGCAACCGTCGTGTTTTGTTAATGTTTCAACCTACTCCGATCAATTTAGCCGGATATGGTTCCTTTAAATAATGCTTCTACGTCGCTGCTCGCCGCCTTTTTCGATCGTATTACCAAGTAAACAGTATTGATTTCTGCCCAAGTGATAATTTAATTAAATTATGGGTTAAAAAATTCAAGTAGACCGGCGTGACTAACGTGTCTGTTCGAGACGATCCTGGCTTGTCGACGCGCAAGCGTTCAGATGCTTTGACGATACCACGAACGTCTTTGCGTCGAATAATGAAATTAGACTTTAAAACTGCATCTCTATAAGATATATTTGGTGCAGGAGTTAAAAAAATATAATTTAATTTTAAGAAAAACATTCGTCTATACAGTGTTTTCAGAGCCCATTTTTATCTCAATGAATGTGTGAATAAACAAAATTGTAGATCCCGGAGCAGGAAAAAACCTCGATTAAAACACGAAAGTTTTTTGCATTCTCCAATGGTGACGGTTTGGGTGGCAAGGTCTGCAAAGGGCATTCTTTGAAAACGTACGCTTTAATTCTACGCAGTCAATTCTGGAGAACACGTGAAGATGCTACGAGATTGTTTTCACAGTTGCAGCAGTTTGATGGTTAAAACAATAGGACTTCAATGCAGCAAAATAGGGCACAAACTGCCATACTTATACCTGCGGTTAAAAAAAATGTTTCATAACGAACTAATCTCGCGCAGAGGAGATATTCCTTGGCTTCTACTTGGCCCATACCTAACTCCACTTGATTTTTATGAAGTTATCTCAGAAGTCGGGCGAAAGTAAGGCGAATATTCGCCAAGAAACTGTCAACATGCCTGCGCTTTTTGTCGACAACTTTTTGAGAATCTTATCATTTAGGAATGTCAGCGGCGAGTTGGCGAACATCTTGATATTATTTTTAAAGAATGATTTTCTCGTTTATTTTTGCTCTTTTTAAAAAAAATCCTTGCATACAATAAATATTTTTTTAGGGCCATTTCAAGATTGCAATCATTTTTGACCCACCCTGTATTTAATATAGTACAACTTTTACCAATGCGCCTTATTAATACTAAAATATTACACGTCTTTGTTCTAAGCTTTTTCTTTAATGATAGGAAAAAATATATAAAACCATTTTAAAAACAGTTTCTTATGCATATTTTATCGGTTGTAACACTTATTACAATTTATAATTTTTAAGAAATTACAAAAGACAATTTTAATGTTTTGAAGCAATAAGTCTCTAAAAATTTGCTATCAATATCTGATGTTAAATAATTACATGACATAAAAATAAAAAAATTTGTAAAATAGATTTATTTTTCTTTGCATCTTTAGAACACAAAAAAAAATTAAAAGAAGTAGATTGCAAATAAATCGGAAAATTTGTTAGAAATACCTATTTACAGTTAAAATAATAGATACATTTTGTATTTTTAGGTAGCTAAAGCGGTCGAAAATCTCGTTGCTGTGTGCAATGAATCTTGTCCAAATGAAGATTTGAATACTCAATTAAAAGCTGCAGCTTCGGATGTAACTCGTACATTAAACGATTTATTAAATCACATGAAGCTAGGTAAATATTATTGGCATAGTGTTCGATTACTAATAAATTTACGTTATAATATTACAGTAAAAATAATAATTTTATTGCAGCTAGTCGCGAACGTGTTAGAGAAACAATTCAAGAACATAGTGTTGAAGAAATTTACACTGCTACCGATAAACTATCAGCTGCTTCTGGAGACGCAAATGAAATGGTACGCCAGGCGAGACGATTAGGACAAGCAACAGCTCAACTCATCCAAAGTATAAAAGGTAATTTAAAAATGTACATTTACCGTTTGGAATTCATAGTTCACAACAACTCGTAAATGTTTCAACAATTTCAATTGCAATATCAGCAATTCAGACCCTGAATATATCAAGTAAAATGATCGAAAAAAAATTCTTCCTTGTGATAAAGATATCAAGCAAATCTGAAGTTTTAATTACCCATTAGTAGGTTTACCTTTCAGTAAAATAGATTTCTTAATTCTCTACCTTTTGTTGTGCTTATTCTCAATCCCCAATCAATATCTCTCTCTTCAGGGCGCTACAGTTCTACTGGACCCATGCCTTCCCTATCTTCCTCCTCCAATCGTCTCTGCTCATGGCTACTCTCTCCCAGTTTCTCACTCGTAGGAATTCGGCTGCATCTTTCGCGACGTTCTCCACCCATCAACGTCGAAGTTTTCCCTTGGCCCTGTGCCTTTTTGGCGTCCTTTCATTTGGCATTCTAATCATATGTTCAGCCCACTTCAGTCTTTAATTTTTTTATGAATGTTACCACGTCTGGGGATTTATAAAGTTCTCTTAGTTCGTGGTTGTATCTTATTCTCCATCCTTCCCCTTGTATCAGACCGAAGATTTTTCGAAGTATTTTTCTTTCAAATCTTATGAGCCTTTATTCGTTTCTCATAGTCAGTGTTAAGGCTTGGCTTCCATATATCACCACTGGTCTAATCATAGTTTGGTAGATCTTTATCTTTGTTTGTAGATTAATTATAGTTGACTTAAACGTATTTTGGAGTGAATAGTATGCTCTGTTGCCGGCCATTATTCGTCGCTGTACTTCTTGTGTTATATCGTGTTATATCTGCAATGATTAGATTTTGCCCTATTCTTCTATTTGTTTTTTCTTTGTTTACTTCTAAGCCAATTTCTTGAGCCTTGGCCTCTAGTTTGTTGTACGCGTCTTTTAGGTCTTATACAGATCTTGCCCTGAGATTCAGGACGTCCGCGTATCCCACAATTTGTTGGGACTTATTTGCTAAGGTACCATTCGTTTGTGTTTTTGTTTCTTTTATAGCTTTTTCTAGCATATGTTGAATAGTATGGATGCTAGACTTTCTCCTTGTCATAGGCCTTTGTTCGTATTGAAGCTCTCTGTTAGTTTGCCCCAATCAATATATATGATAAAAAATCCTTCACTATAATTTTGTAAAAATGTTTTATAGCCTTCTAACTAGTTATATTTGGATAAACAGTAGACTGCTTTTACTCTTAAATTTTGTTTATTGAATCCTCCTTTTACTTGGTTTCGAGAATAGGTGGTATTATAAACATTTTATCTTTTTATTTTAAATAAAATTTTCGTTACGTGTCTATTAATGATGATACTTTTATTTATACGTCTGTACTTTAAAAAGAGTTTTAGTTCCTCTTGTTGGTTAAAATGTCATTGACATTTAATACGGCAATCCGTTGGGATCTATTCATGAATAGCGCCGATTTTTATTTTTGTAGTTTGTTCATTATATTGTTGACTTAATTAAACAAACACTTTTTAGGTGAAGCTGAAAAACTTCCAGACTCTGATATCCAAAGGCGTTTGTTATCTGCTGCTAAGACTTTGGCAGATGCAACCGCAAAAATGGTAGAAGCTGCTAGACAGTGCGCTAGTCATCCACAAGAAGTTGTTTATCAAGATCAACTAAGAAAAACTGCGGAAGATCTTAGAGATGTGACTGTTGTTGCTGCAACAACACCTGCTCTTAGAGCAAAATTAGTTAGTAATTTTTTTTAAATATTTATTTATTTAAATTTATTTATATAAATACTAAATTGATTATTTTCTTTTAGGTTGACCGAGTTCAAATTTGTGCTAGAAAAGCTGCAGCTTCTGCCACTCAGTGCATTACTGCCGCACAAGCTAGCCAACCATACAATACTAATGCTTTAACTAGAGAGACTCTTAGTCAAGATACTATTGAATTAGCAGAAACGATTCCCTTATTGGTAGAATCCATTAAAGCGAATGGACAGTATCCAGAAGATACTTCAAATCAAGTAGAATTGATGTATATAGCAGAAGTATTTTTGCATCCCGCGACGCAGTTCATCCAATCTTCTCAGTGAGTTGTCTATTTGTTTTTCATACTAAAGATATTAAAAGAATAAAAACAGTAACTTGTCATAAACATATTATTTCAACATACAGAGTGAGAATTAAAATATATTCATTATACCTGGTTTGTTGCATACAAAAAGTAATTTCGTCGGTATTGTCTAATATTTAGAAACCGCTTTTTTTATTAAAATCATAAAATCAGTAAAAGTAAATTATTTTTATCAATATTTAATTCTAATTATGTAGTATTTAGTTTATAGTTCTCTTTTATTTATATATTTCTGTCGCTTATTGTATGGCATGTCTCTTATATAACTAAACAAGTCCACAGTCATTAAAATATAAGGATTTTTCCTAATTTGGACATTTAAAAGTAATAGCTCTTTAAAAATGTATGTAATATTTTTCATTTTCATAGATTTATAATCATCTATTAATTTCTTTTTACACGCTTTATATTAGCTTTATTTGTATCTATCTATGTAACTTTGTATACTTCCAAAGGACCGATGAGAATACAAATAAAAAATTTTAAAGATCCTGGCCAGAATCATCAGGATAGTAAAAAAAAACCGAACTAAAAAATGAAAAATAAATAATAGCTAAAAAAACTAATACAACACGCTTTATAAGAAAACCGAACTAAAAAATAATAATAATTAATAAAAAAGAATTTTACAATCAAGCGTGGGTGCGCTATATCAATTAATATATTTGATAATAAATAGATATTGGTAAAAGTAAAGTCTCCAAGAAGGAAACATAAACATCATAAAAAGCACCCCACGGTTTTGATCGTAAAATTATTTTTTATTAATTATTATTTTTTAGTTCAGTTTTCTTATAAAGCTTGTTGTCTTAGTTTTTTAAACCATTATTCATTTGTAATCAATTTATAATTTTAAATAAGGACGTGCAAAATTAATATATATTTTTTTACTTAAATGATACATTGAACAAATTAGTGATTTTCTTTGACTAAATAAATATAAAATTAAAATTTAGATCCGCGGTACCAACTTTAACGGAACACTCAGTGCGTGAACAACTTTCCAATACTACTCAGAAATTCAACTCGGAACTGAGTGAATTGCACAGTGCAATCAGTAGAGCTAAACCTGCTTGCCAAGGATTAGGTATGGATGCAGCTCAACAACTAATTGCCGATTTAGAAGAAGAACTCAATGAATTCCAACGTGCTGTTGAGGCTTATAAATTAAAACCGCTTCCTAATGACACTCCTGAACGAGGTGCCCAACAATTGATTGCAAGCAGCAAATTAGTAAACCAAGGTATTAGTTATTTCACTTTATTTATAGTATTCAAAAATACATACCGTTACGATTTGTGAGCCCTTCACTGTTATTGTCGCCTTGAGGCGACAGCGTGTCGACCACAATAAGGGGGAAAATGCATGATCTATGACAACGGCACGATTAAAAAAAAATCCGGTGAATTCTAATAATTCCGAAACAATGTCGGGAATCATGAAAGAGAATTCGCGCTCTTTTTAATAATAATTTGTAGGAATATATAAAGGCAGCGGTCGCGGAAGCTTTAGTTTTGAAGTAATTATAAAGTATTAGAAAAAGATTGTATACAGTTGTGAATATCTAAGTGATTTGTCAAGTAAAATTTATTTCGTAGAATTATTAAAATAAAAATTATTAAGTTATTGTACTGAGTGTTTAGAATCATCAAACCCAAAAAGTAAATACCGTAACAATACAAATGATTAGATGTAAAAGAACAAAGATTATAAAATTAAAAATAGATTATTTATAAAGTTGTTTGAAAGAATTATTTTTTTGTTTTATTCATACAGATCTTCAGCTTTTGTGTCTGGCATGGGTCATGATATTTCTCAATAACAACAAAAAATAGTATTGGCAACAGTGCCAATTCCACCACCTTATGTCGCTTCACAACGCCGCGTGTTTTAAAGCAAAGGCGATGCGCTGTTGCCGATTATGCATTACTGTGTTTGTATTATATCCATTCCAATAAACATATACTATGTACAACAATTTATGATCCAATTATAATTTTTCTGATTTTCTTTAATGTAACGCCCTATATTTTTGTAGTTTTTGAATGTTTGATTATATCTACTTGTATTTAATACATGCATAATTTTTAAATACTGTAAATTTTCAGGCGTTGCGCAGTTATTAAGTGCTGCAGCCCAAGGAAACGAAATGTACACCTCTCAAGCTGCAAGAGATACAGCTCAAAATCTCAAAAATCTTACGCATGCTGTTCGCATAGTCGCGGCTACTTCAGATAATCCCGATGTTCAAAGAAGAATCATAAGTTCTGGCCATGATGTTCTAGCCCTATCATCAAAACTAGTCAGTGAAGCTAATAAAAGTTTGTTAACGGTGGGAGTTACTCCAGGATTACAGAAAGCTGCCAAAGATATTTCTCAAGCATTGAATGCTACTATGAGCTGTTTACCTGGACAAAAGGATGTTGATAACTCCATCACTAGTATAATAGGTAGGATTTAAATAAATATTGATATTAACTGTTTTTAACAATTTCCTTTTATTTTTCAGAATGGTCTTCATCAATAACATCAAACAGTTTTCCACAGACGAAAAAGAGTTATGGTGAATTACAACAAGAATTAAATATAGCCGCTGCTAACTTAAATGAAGCAAGTTCGAGTGTTGTAGATTCGGTTTACAGTCCTATACAATTGGCGTCAACATCCAAAGATTTTGCTTCTGCTTACCATGATTTACTTAATGTTACTACGGAAATGGCTGGACAAACTATAGACGTTTCAGTTAGAGGTAAGTTTTACGTTCCTTACAAAATGTTACTATCTATGGTATTCTTCTTCACTGGTATAAAAATCACACAATATTAGCTTATTTATACAAAAGCAAAATTGGAAATAAAATTAAAGTTCATGTATAAAAAGTTTAAAATTTTGAATTTACAAAGTCTTATTTTATTTTCAGGGGAAATGGTTCATTCTCTGAAGACTATTTCGACTTCATCTAGTACGCTCTTAACGACAGCCAAAGCTGTTTCTGTCGACCCAAACCTTCCTAACGGCAAAAACCAATTGGCTGCTGCAGCACGTGCTGTAACCGATAGCATTAACCACTTAGTCAATGTATGCACATCAGCTGCACCAGGTCAAAACGAATGTGACAACTCTATTAGGCAAATGAAAGCTATGCGATACCTACTTGATAATCCGACTGAACCTATTAACGATTGTTCCTATTACGAAACCCTCGATGCCGTCATTGAAAAAAGTAAAATACTCGGAGAGGGTCTCACTGGGATTACAACTAGCGCTAAAGCTTCCGAACATGAAAAGTTTACGGAATATGTGAAAAGTTATAGTAATGCTATTTGTTCCATGATTGAAACATCTGCTCAAGCTGCTTACTTGGTTGGTAAAATAAAATAAAGAAAAACATTTATTTTATCTTACGTATATATTTTTTTATAGATTGGTGTATCTGATCCATCGAGCATTGCTGGAAGACCGGGATTAGTAGATCAAGCTCAATTTGCTAGAGCCTCACAAGCAATCCAACAAGGCTGTGCAGCTCTTTCTTCGCCAACTAGTCCACAAAAACAAATTCTCGAAGCTGCCACTCTTATTGCTAAGCACACTAGCGCCTTATGTAACTCTTGTAGAACGGCTAGTTCAAAAACAACGAATCCTGTTGCCAAAAGACAGTTTGTACAAAGTGCCAAAGCAGTTGCTAACAGTACAGCTGCTTTGGTTAAAGAAATTAAAGCATTAGATGCTGATTATTCCGAAAAAAATAGAATAAGGTGTTCAGAAGCTACTAGACCTCTTTTGGGTAAGCACAATACTAATACTGTAATGTCATAGAATACATAAATTCAGTAAAAAATTAATATATGTTTAAATATTTTTTAGCTATTTTTTTTTTAATAATAGACTAGTTAAATTTACAATTATAAAGGAGTGTATGCTTTTCTGGGCCATCTGCTCTGCTGCTGATTTTGCACACTTTTAGATCTATAAAAAATGATATATTTTCCCAAAATTTTAGCTTCCAAACAATTCCGGAACATCTTCAAAAAGCTCTTCTTCCTTGAAACGATTCTACATCTACTACCAGTAGATCTGTTTGGGAAAGAATGCGCAACTAGTGCGACTCTTAGACTCAATGCTGTGTCTAGAATCCTAAGAGAATACGACCTGTGCACAAAAACACTGATTACACTAAACCTACCCCTATGTTCAAAGGCGACCCATCCCTGAAAATCCCATCCAGAGAAGATTTGGCAGAGAATCTAGTTAAACCTCAGAATGCAGTATTTTATACGGTTTTAAACTAGATGGGAGAGTAGGTTGCGGTGTCTTCTTAAAAGACCCCTCACTTAGCCTGTCGTTTCGTTTGCCTGATTACTGTAGTGTGTAACAAGCCGAAATGACAGCCATTACCAAGGCAGCTGTCTGGACACTCCACAACAAACAAAAGTCCAGCGAGATATCCTTTCTTTGCGACAGTCAGGCTGCTATCAAATCACTGAACTCAGTCTACTTGACCTCTAGGGCAGCGGTGCAATGCCGAGCCGCCCAATGAGCTAGCAACCAAGTTTTGAGTTCACATTGTCTGGGTACCCGGACTCAGGGACATACCAGGTAACTGTAAGGCAGACGAGCACCACCCTTCCATCTGTGTATCTGTCTTATCTCAGCAAGGAGGTTTTCTGACCTTTTTTTGGGTTTTTTGTGAGGTTAGAGAGAGCTTTTTGGCAATTATTTAGGATAAAGGAACAATATTGCGGTGTTATTAGTGATCTTTAAAGGCTAAACATTAATACTCAAGTAGGGTTTAGGTCACCTGTAGCCGGGTCACTTTTTGACACATAAAGTTCATAGAAACAAACAAAAGCCGCAGAAATATGCCAACTATTTTCAATGTTATCGCAATGAGTACTGTCAGCTGTTTAAAACATTTGTTGTTAGCTTGCCGGTCTTTTTCTGGTTTTATAAGTTATTAATTATTATTATTATTTGCTTTATAAATTACAAAACAATCAGTCTTTATTAAGACTAAATTAATTTTGATCATATAACAGGAAGGTATGTATCTATCGCTTGGTTATTGTTAATTGGTAATATTCCTAGTTGGTATAAAGGCAGTACAAACCTTTTCTCAAATAATGGTGATCAGATTTACAATCACCTTTCAAACGAAAAAAAAAACCCTTTTAAATATCAATTTTTTTTTAACTTTCCTAATAGTACATTAATACAATTGACCTAGATCTAATTTTCCTTGTTTACAAAATTATTGGAATTTTAAAAACAAAACTAACCTTACTAATTGGGTTGACAGTTGACACTTAATGTTATCGATAGTCGGTTTTCGATATGAAATGAAATATATCGATACCAAAAATACAACAACAGCGACATGAACACACCCACCATTTTTTTTGTTTGCTTCTGCTAACTGTAGACAGAATCTTAAGCTGTGACGTCACATGTACGTCACTCTATCTACCATTGTCAATTTGAAACGTCACGTGCACGTTACCTACTTTAGTTTTACATAAATTTTAACTAGCTGGTATATTGATGTCACTTGGTTGTGAAAAAATTGTCATCGTAGCGAGGTATATACCTGTTTTTAGCAAACCGTTTTATTTTCGGTAGTTTTTGCGTGATGCTCGAAACAGGCAGACAAAAAATCTAAAATTGGTGATTTGGAGTCAGGAACACCTAATCACTAGATCGTAACCTTTTTGTTGTAATTATCTTTAATGTACACACACACACACACACACTTCTGTTACAGTTTTATAATAGTAAAGATGTATTAATTGCAGATGCTGTTGAAGATCTCTGCGTATATGCTAGTTCTAGTGAATTTGCAACAATTCCAGCTAAAATA
This sequence comes from Agelastica alni, assembly GCA_950111635.1. NCBI lineage: Eukaryota > Metazoa > Arthropoda > Insecta > Coleoptera > Chrysomelidae > Agelastica > Agelastica alni. The sequence continues at coordinate 52,781,450 of OX467712.1, read as the reverse complement.
CCTTCACAAGCGCGCCATGCCCAGCAACCAATTGTCGATTCAGGACGCAAATTAATTGATACTTCATGCGCTGTTATCAACGCCACCAAAAATCTTATAATTATGCCCAAGGACCCTTCAACATGGCAACATTTTGCTGGTTGTTCCAAAAACGTGTCTGATGCTATAAAACAACTTGTTGTCAACATAAAGTAAGTCATTTATATCATACATATTTTTACGCTTTTTTCCGTTGGGGTCGGCAGAGACCACTTCCTTCCACTTGCTATGGTTCTTACACATATTTCGCTCCTTCTACTTTCATTAGTGCTCCCATATATGCTCGTCGGTTGTTGGTACTCTTGACCTGGCCTTTCTTCAAAACAATGTATATGATCGAAATATGTACGCCGAGGTCGACCTCTACCGACTTGTCCATTCAAACTTATTAATCTGTTACGTCAATCTTCTTTCATCCATCCTTTTTACGTGTCCAAACCATCCAAGCATTCCTTTTTCCATCTTTATAACCACAGCGTTCTCTTATCCATCAGAGTCATTTCGGCTATACTTCTCAGACTACTTATCTACGCAGCATTAATCTTATTTTCATGCTTCTTCTGCCAAACCCAACATTCACTACCATACATAAGTGTAGGGACCAGCACTCCTCTATGCACAGCCAGTCGTGACTTTTTTGTCACGTTCTGGCTGCTCATATAGTTATTCAGGGCCCCATTCATCGTTTTCCTGCCAACATCATTCGCTCAATGTCACTCATTTATTATATCAGATAAAAAAATTTAAAATGTTATATTTTTTAAATATTTTGTGCGTAAAAAATTGTTCTTGAATGCCAGGAATCTGTAATAGTTATAGATTAAACTTGCTAGATAGTTAAATGATCATCAATGTTTGATTCTATAATTTTTTTAATGCATTGTTGAGTATTCAAGGTATTTTTTTTGCAAGGAATGAAGCTCCTGGCAAAGTAGAGTGCGAAAATTCTGCTCAAATAATCACCAACCATTTAAAAACTCTGGATGCTGCTTACATGGATGCCGTCTCACAATCACTTATTCCTAGAAGAGCTGCCACTCTCCCAGTTTACAGCCAACAAGTGGCAAGATCAGCTGCTGGACTCTTTGATACAGTAGAACCACTGAGACATGCAGCAAAGTATGAAGCAGAGAGCATCGGTAAGTAATACTAAAAACTTTATAAATTTAATTTTCTCTCACCCAAAATTTATAAACAATATTTAAGTTTTTTCTATATGAATGTTTTTTAATTATTAAAGATAAAATATTAAAAATAAAATTTAAGATTTTCAGCATCGTACTGCCTCTACTAGATTTCCAATGAATATAGTTAATACAAAACAAAATCCGATACACGTCAAACAATATGATAGCGTCAAAGCACACTTTTGCCAAATTATCAGATTTATATGAGAATCTAGAAATTGCAGGATATTTCAAGTTTTGTCTGGACTTAAAAGTCTTGCCATTTTAAATATAAAACATTTTTCCGAAAAGAATAGTTTTTTAAGAATAATACACAAATTAAAAGTTAAACGTGGAACAAATAGCTTGTGAAAGTAACCAAAGCAGCCAACTGCGTGTGTGGGCGCAGAAATTTTATTTTCGGTTATATAGGTACTAACATAAACAAGTTTCATTATGCTATTTCACCTTATTTGGACATAAATAGTACAGCAGCATACATCGTTATGGAACGATGTTTTTTCTCTTCTTCTAGTGCCTATCGTCTATTAATGTTGGCGATCACGTTGGCCCAGCGTACTTTGTTCACTGCCGCTCTGAACAGTTCTGTAGATGTTAAGGGTTAACATCTACAGGGTGTCCACTTTCTAAGGTTTGCCAGCCAGGAAATGGGTCTGCATCCGGGTCCTCTCTTGCTGTTAATTTTGCTTTCTACAATGAGTTGCAACAACCGGTACTTCGCGTTGCGCATTTTATGCCCAAAATATACCGCTTTTCTATATTTAATCGTATTGAGGATTTCCCCGTTTTTCCTAAGTCTTTCCAGAATAGCGTCATTGGTGACGTGATGTACATATGGCACTCGCAACATTCGCCGTAGCACCATATTTCGAATGCTTCCAGTCGCCTACAAGCGTTTTCAGTGAGGCTCCAACTTTCTGCTCCGTATAGCAGCACAGAGATCAAATAGAATTAGTACTTTTCAAAGCAATTTACACTTAAAAAGGGTATTATTTTTGAACACTGATTTAAAAGTGCGTAAGCAAACATTCCTTAAATTTTGTTTTTAAGGCAGTGTCACTTCAATGACGATTTCCTATCGCATCATGTTTATGGAGCACTTTTCAACTGAGGTTTTAAATGGATCTCGTATCCATGCTAAGCCTTCCAAATACTCTGTAAAACGAGATTTGAGTATGTTTATGTGATTAACAAAGCACCATGTTTTCTTTCTTACTAGATGGAATTGCATTGAGGCCTGATTCTTTAGCCATGGTTTTTAGATTTGGTAATAGCTCAAAGTTGTCGCTTTTAATACCAGACTTATAAAAACTAAGTTTATTTACAAAACTGAACTTTTTTAGTCCATTGCAAACTTCTTTTGTAACGACCAATTTTAAATAAAACTTCAGTTTGCTACATTTATTTTTTCAAAATAACTAAGCTTTAAGCCCCCCAAACCCTTAATTGCGCCACCCACTATTGAGAACCGCTGATCTACGTCATTAATAACGTGCATTGGATTTTGTTTTGTATTTACGGTAGTATAAATAGACTAACTATACAGGGTGTTTCAAAAAAAGGTGACCTTGTCTTTAGGATAGGTAGAAAACTGAAAATTAATTGGGGGTTTGCTTATAAAAAAATTTCGTAACGCCATCCGTATTCAAGATAAAGGGTGTTAAAAAAAATACACATTTATTATGATTACGAATATGTTTAGAAGCTGATTCATCCCATGAATTTATTTTTATATCTGACCCTCATAGAGGGCGCTAGTTACACGGTTCGTACCAAGTAGTATTAAACATAACTTTTTTAAGGTTAAATTTATTATTCAAAATTTCAAGTGAACATAAATATCATTTAATTTTACACCAAAAAGGTACTTTTGGCAAAACTCGATACTGTGTACCGTTTTCGGAATATTTTGATTTGAAAATTATGAAGTAATAACTGATGCTGGTATAAAGTAATGATAAAGTTATTAATAATCATTCTGGTTACACTTATTTAGAATATCTGTCACACTATCCCAAAACTTCTGCCTCTCTTTTTGGGCTTTTAAAGATTGGTTCCACTACGCATCTTGTAGGGCATAAACCCCTAGCAAAAAGATACGAGTAAGACCAACCTTCAGCCTCACCTAGAGGAGTTTTGGGCTTACAAATTCAAAGTTAGTCACACATTCATTCATTCTAGCAGAGAGTATCACACCAACGCCCTGAGAACCTCTGCTGGTTTCCGAAACTCCTGACCAGTAGGCTGTATAAGGTCCATGTGTTGTGGTTTCACATCCTTTTCGATTGGTTTCATTCACAAAAAGAACATCAATCCGTCTTTCTTCTATCATCGTGTAAATTTCATCAATTTTATCATTCAATCTTTCCCTCACATTTAAAGTAGCGAAGTGGCTATCCGTAGTCCACGTTTCCCCCTCACAGGAAGCATGACATGACAGGTGGCGACCCCTATCGCTATCGGTTTGGTTATAGTCAATACAACTACTACTCATAGCTTCCCATAAGATAAATAATTTATTCTCTTTTAATTTGGTGTAAATAATTGATCTCGGTGTAGTACAAAAATATATTCTTAATATTTTATTGAAAGATCAATAAATTTGATAGGTAACTTTATTTGTTGCTTTAAGAATTATTAAACGTGTTTTTATTTTTAAAATAAAATAAGTTAATATGTCAAATAGGGCTTTAAATTTAAATATTATCTTTATTTCAAAGGACACACTGTAAACCAACTAATACAGTTTTTCGAGCCGTTAGTTGAAAGTACTATCGGTGCTGCCTCAAATCTAAATAATTCCAAACAGCAAGAACAAATTCTAGATCAAGCTAAATCTGTAACTGAATCAGCATTACAATTTATTTATGCCACTAAAGATTGTGGTGGAAATCCCAAAGTAAGTACAAGTTATATATATTTTTTATTTACTTAATAACAAATGTTGACTGTAATATAAATATTTCAACATTTATCTATTAATATATAATTGTTTAGATAATTACCTGTGACAAATGGATTATCCAATGCCAACCCTCTTTTATAAACACACACATAATTGTCAATAAATTTATTTACATATCTTAATTTTATACTTTGTTTTAAAAACTGTTTATAGGCTGTAAAGATCCATTTAGATATTGACGAATGTGCAAATTCCACAAGAGACAATCTTCAAGAACTCGTAACAAGTCTCGAGGCAATCTCGACACAAAGTGGCATTGTATCTGGCGTAGTTGATAATTTGACAAGAGCTATGACTCGACTATCAGATACTCGTTCGTCTCTAATTATTGCTGACAGTGAAATGGGTAAGTTTTAAGCTTTTTAGTTAATATTTGTTTTAAAATTTGCTTTAAATCTTACTACATATATAATCTAAATAAAGAAAATAATCAATATTTATATGACTCCACACAGGTTTTGTTGATTATCAAACTCGCATGGTAGATTGCGCTAAGAGCATAGCGAAAATTGCTGGAGAAATTGCCAGTAAAGCTGCCACTGATCCACAAAAAGTTGCCCAGCTATCAGCTGAATTATCACACAAGTATGCTCAACTATCAAGTGACAGTATCGGAGCAGCTGCAGCAGCTACTAATGCTGAAGTTGCTATAAGACTTAAGGTAATATTACTATTATTACTTATTATTAAGTGGATCTATGTTTTTTTTTAATAAAATGAATATTAATTAAAAAAAACATTTTTGTATTGAACCGATTTTCAGGAACTAGTACAGCAATTAGGTGGCGCTTGTGTAGAATTAGTACAAGCAGGAGGCCAATGTTTAGTTCGTAAAGATGATGTAATCCTTCGTCAAGTAGGAGAATATTCTCGTAACGTAACAGAAAAAGTATCTCGAGTTCTTGCTACATTACAAAATGAGTCGAGAGGTACCCAAGCTTGTATCAACGCTGCGTCAACAGTATCTGGTATTATCGGAGATCTGGAAACAACAATTATGTTTGCTACTGCCGGAAATCTTAACCCTGAGGATGAACATGAATCATTTGCGAATCACAGAGAAAATATATTAAAGACTGCTAAAGCATTAGTTGAAGATACGAAAACTTTGGTAGCTGGTGCTGCCTCTTCACAAGAACAATTGGCTGGAGCTGCACAAAATTCTGTTGCAACAATTGGTAAGCACAATCTGCAATATAAGATTATTTATCTTACTCGCATGCTACTCCCCAATTATAGTTAACTCCTGTACGTAAATTTCAACAAAAACGATTAATTTATTGTTAATATCGTGTTTGCAATTGCTACAAAATGCTTCTTCTTTACGTGCCATGTTCTCCGAGGACGTCGGCGATCATCATTATGATTTTTATTTTATTAGCAGCGGCACGAAACAGGCTTGTAGAATTAACACCATACCACTCTCTCAGGTTTTTCAGCCAGGACGTGCGTTTTCTTCCTGGACATCTTCTTCCTTAGATTTTGCCTTGCATGATATTCTGTAAGATACGGTGCTTTACCCTCTCATAACATGTCCAAAATATTCCAGCTTGCGTTTCTTTATGGTAAACATGACTTGTAGTTGCTTCTGGAGACGGGCAAGCACCTCGGTGTTTCGGACTCTGTATACCTATAATATTCGTAGCAGGCGACGGTAGCACCACATCTCGAACGCTTCTATTCGGCTACACATTGCCTTTGTTAAAGTCCACCCTTCCATTTCATAGTACAGAATTGGAAATACGTAGCACCATAGTAAACGACTAAATAGGGGTATTGACAAGTCTCGAGATGTAAGAAAGAACCTTCTTCATGTTGCTAAATACTGCCCTAGCCTGCTCAATGCGGGGCCTTATTTCCTGCCTGTTATCCCACTTACTGTTCAATAAGCATCCCAGATATCTGAAGCTGGAGACTTGCTGAATCTGTTGGTTGCCTGTACTTAGGTTTGCTGGAAGCTCACCATTTTTGCTAACAACCATAGCTTTGTTTTGCTGATATTTAATTCGAGCCCTCTTTCTTTGCTTTTAGCCACAACCCTATCCAGTAACGCCTGCAAGTCATCAGCACTTCTTACCAGTAGAACTGTATCGTCCGCATAACGCAAGTTATTTATTACTTCTCCGTTGACAACAATTCCTTCCCGTGCTTCGTCCAATGCGTTGGCGAAAATTTGTTCAGAGTATATGTTAAAGAGTAGTGGAGAAAGGACACACCCTTGCCTCACACCTCTCTGAATGGGAACGTACTCGGTAGTCATGTCCTCAACTTTGACAGCAGCGATTTGGTTTTAATACAGATTTTTTATAATGCGGATGTCTCTGCCATCTAAGTTCATATTCTGAAGGATGTTGATAAGTTTCCCGCTTTCTGGTTATCGAAGAAACATGCGTATACATCGGTGGACATGTCGCGGCAACTCTGTATTAAGACCTGTATGCCGAACAGAACTTCCAAGCCCGTAACGAAATTCAAATTGAGTATCAGAGAGGTGTTCCTCGCATTTACGGTCGTTCTCGACGGTCGGAGGAATACTACTGTTGCGTCGAATCGAGACGGCGAGTTGGAAACAAAAGGGGAAAAAGCCAGCTGGGGTGCCAGCCGGAGACATCGCGAGTTCTGCCTGTGGCAAAACGGTTTTAAGACATTGGCGTCATAAAGGATTAAAATTAGAATAAACAAAATGTGTTGCGATCTGTAATCACAATAATGACAACAGATTGAGCAAAAGTCCAATTTTATCCTTTTTCAGAACACCTTTGAGTAAATTTATTTATTAATCATGTTCATTCATTTTACTTGTATATAAATTGTCCAAATTTGGTAAACTTTAAACCAAAAATAATTTTGTTAAACATTAGTTACAATACTCATATACATAAATAAGTTACAGTTAATAATTTTTTTTATTTTTATTCACAGTACAATTATCTGAAGTGGTTAAATTCGGTGCAGCCAGCCTAGGTGCCGATAACCCAGACTCACAGGTGATGCTTATAAACGCAGTACGTGATGTAGCCAGTGCTCTTGGAGATTTAATTCAAGCCACAAAAGCTGCAAGTGGCAAACCAATTAACGACCCAGCAATGGCTCACCTTAAAGACAGTGCCAAGGTATGATATCTATAAAATAAAACCTTTTGTGTTCTTACTAATTGTTATATCTTCAATAAATTGTTGTGTGTAAAATTGTGTTTATTAATGTTAATAACTGCTAACTATTGAAACGCCCGTTAAAGTTTTTTTAAGTTAACATTTTTATTATGAAAGATTAGCTTGTTGGGGTGGTATGAAAATTGGATTAATATTCAGATATAACCAATAACAGTAATTAACATTTCTAATGGAAATTTTCATTGATCTGATTATTGGAAAGCGAGCTCTTTTAAATTAAGTTACTTGTGTTGCAAATCCGTTAAAATTCTTAACAAACATTTAATTATATAAAGGAATTATTCATATTTACTGTTTGGCTGTCAAAATTCCACATTGCCTCTTTTGTATTTATCTACCTACCACACCTACTATGAGAGGAATTTCAAAATATGTTTTATGGTCATGTGTGTCAGTAGTGTTGTAGTGTCAGTTGTGAACTTACTAATTTATTGGATTTCAATATTGGTTTTAACTTGTGTCTACATAACCAAAATCGGCAGTACTCCAAGAATAGGTATTTATTTAAAGTTTTATTTAAATTTTTTTTTTACTGTACGTTTTTTAGGGTACCACTATAGGAGAAAGATTCCTTAACTCGGTTTATTTTAAAAATCTGTAAGTTCATTAAAATACCACATTAAAAATGGAAGCATAAGGTTCATCATTATTAATTACTCATCCCTTATAATTGTTATTACGGGTGACGTGCTGCACGTGGCAATTTTTTGACATTAGTGGTATGCATTCAAGTGACATCACTGCTTGAGATGAATAACGTGACGTGCTACAACTAATGACATATCTTTCAAGTGTTTTTGCTTAACGATGTTGGTTTTCTAAGCTTTTTTTTTTTTTTTTTTAAATAAGAGTGAGCTATTTTACAATTTTTGTAGGTTTAAGGAACAAAATTGTGGTGTTATTAGTGATTTTTAAAGACTAATGTCACGTGCACGTTACCCATTGCCTATAGAAAAAAAAGTTTTACATAAAAGTTGTGCAACTGAATTTTGTTAAAATGCTATAAAAAGAACGGTAACTTACAGATTTCAGGGAATACAAAAAAATAAAGTCCAATATATTCAATGCCAGTATGACAACTTTATAACAAAAAACATACAAACATATTGAAACTATATTAACCATTAATTTTTAAGATATTTCCATAAACACATTTTTAAATTTTTGGAATAATTTTTTTATTTTCTGATTTTAAAAATATACCAAATCTTACTTTACCGTTTTTAATTTATTAAATGATGTCGGGTAGGTAGGACACTATGCAGAGTTGCTCCATCATGCATCTAATCATATCATCAAGTTCGGCTTTGGGAAAATTGTGTATAATAATATTTTCTATTTCTGTAAACCATTTTGATTATTTTGTTAAAGAAAAAAGATCATTCTAAAAATTTAAAATTATTGTTGCGATATTTACTCGTTGGGTTCGATGATTCTGCACTCTATCTATGATTTTATTTATATATCTGCAAACCAATGCATTCGACAAATCGATGCCTTTCGAAATTATTGGGCTTTTCGAGAATCATACAATGTCTTCCATTATGCCTGCGGCTATCATTATGCATTCCCCTAATTGAGGTCGATGCGCTGTCGCCTTAAGGCGGCGTGTTCGCAAATCGTAATAATATGCATATCTGTATAATATATTACAGGAAAAGTAGATTTTTTCAGTAAGAGTCGACACTTATTGGTCTTTTTAGTAAAAGTTGATTAAAAGCAAAAAGTGATGAATTTCAATCAACATTTACTAGTCAGAGTTGACTGTACCTATGGAAAGTATACTCTTACTACCTTGAGTTAGTAAAAGTTGACTTTTTGTATGGAAACGGTCTAAAATATAAATAAAAAATATTATTTATTACAGCAAGGTAAAGATTTGTGACACTTTGAGTTGCATAGCACATCTTTCTTCTTACATATGCACTTCTTGGATTCATTTCCTTAAATAACAAAGGCTTTACAACCAGTCTTTTCTTCTTATTTTTTAAACTTAAAACTTAAATACTTAAAAATAGTAAATGTCCTTTGTAATAAAATTTTTATTTCAATTGCTCAATCATACGATCTCTTCCTACATGTCCAGTGGATATGTGTGCTTTATTAAGAACTCCAAACAGCTCTTCATCAAAAACATAATATCTTTTACTTTCTTGGTCTTCGACAGGGTGTATAAGTTTTTTAATACCGTTAACTTCAATAATATTATATCACCGTAAAAACCTGAAATTATTACTTTCTTTTTTGTTCGAAGTTTTTAGATTTTTGACTTTTTGAATGTAGCTATCGTATTTTAATAGGGTTAATGTTAGTGAATTTGCCTTGGAGTCTGACATAATTATTACACACTTATACATATAATCAAATACACGCTGAATCCTCCATCACTGTTGAAAACTTTAACAAATAGACGAGTAACCAAAGAAAACAATAGTAAATAAATAGAGCTGGGATATTCAAAACAAAGTTTAGCGCGCGCAATCAACTTTTACTAAACCATAGCAGGCATAGTTAACTCTTCCTAGGAAAAGTTGATCTGTTTATTCTCAATCAACTTTTACTGATAATTTTAGTAAGAGTTAGTCATAGTGAAATCTCCCTAACAAACTACTTTTCCTGTAACATATAAAAATTGATGTTTGTATATATGTTATCTTTTCACTCCAACATCGTTCAACCGATCACTATGAAAATTGGCATGTCTATGAATTTTTTTGTAGAGAATTCGTTTTCGTTATTCACTTCGTTGCAGCTCCCCACCAGGTTGTTTTGCAGCATACCAACTTCTATATCCCTATGAAAATTGGTCTTTTTCTTTCTTCTCTATTTTAGGCAAATTGTCTGTTCATTCTTCGCAGTATGCCTGCGACTTTAATTAATGGTAAGATTGTCGCTCTATCTTTTTCTGTCTTCCTATACTTCTTCTTCCCAATGGAGAATTGTCCCGGGCTATCCTTACTATTCTCCCTTCATTCATTCTACTTATGTGCTCATCCCATTCGCGCTTTCTGCTTTGGTAAAGGAGGAGGGTTCAAAGGTTAGGCCAGCACCCTGACTAGGTTAAAAAAATCTACATGCTCACAGAACCGACAGCTTGCCTCATAATCGGACTGAACTAAAGATGAAAATTGGTATCCTGCTATATTAGAACACAGATAATGTATTTGCTTTAAAGTCAAGTAATTTTTTTACGAATTTTTTATAAAATAAACCTTAAAAGTTTTATTTTGCAGTAACTTAGAAAGTATAAAGTACAAGCCGTTATAATACAGACTTCTGCCGGGTTCAGCTAGTTTCATATAAAAAATAATTATTATGTTTGTATTTCTTGAAATCTGCACGCTACTGACTTATGATAGCATTTTTAAATTTAATTTCAACCACACAGCTTTTTCTCAGTAGGCAATAATAACAATGATAAGAGATGGGTCATTTATAGTGAATAACCCTACCCTGTACAATAATGCATAAAACAAGAAATCTAGTTATTTTGGGTCAATCATTACTAACAAAATAACAATAACTACTACTATTCTATAAATGCAAGTGCGTTGTGCTAATTTATGTAAACATTTACATGTGGACTTTAAATAATGTGTCTATTTTTGTTTAAATTAAATTAATATAACGCGCATGCTTTTGTGTAATTAATTCCTCCATTTTTTTTAAATAAACTAATGGCGGTTTTCAAAACATGTAACGATTGTTTAAAGTCCACCAAAAACAATTTAATTAAAAGGCCTTGTCTGTAAACATTTTGAAGAGAAGTAAATTCATCATGCTTAAGAAAATAATTTTATTTAATCATTAACACCATAATTATTTCATTAATGCTCATAAAATAAATGTAACGTTTCATCGAGTAAATTTTTTAATAATATTAGTGTTTATAATTTCACCCTAATTTATTTTTATTTTTGACCAATAATTAAACGTACTTTAAATGCGAACATCGGAAATTGATTTCAAATCATCTTTAAAAAATATGATCACAGATAAAGTCCCATTAATTTTTCTGATTTTCGTTTAAATTTATTTTTCAAACATCTAACTAGCTTAGCTAATTCACCATGTTTAAAGTGACTGCTGATTTTAAGTTTGTACATGATAAAAGTTTTTGCTAAAACTTGAAACTTTAACTTGGAAAATAATATTTCATCTATAAAATAAAATTATTTCTTTTGTTGGGTAATTTTACTACATGAAATGAATATGGAACCAAAGAAAAAGTACGAAAAATGCAAGAAAAGTCTAAAATATACTTGTGTTATGATAAAAAGGGGCATAAAGACGTGAAATGTGATATTGGCACATTGTAGCTTTAAGAGCTAGTCTAAAATCTAAAGGAAAACTCATTTAAAATTTCGTGATCTGTTCATAGTTACCCAAAAATTGGAAAAATTGAACAAAGAAATTAAAGAACATTGTAAAGTTACCATTGCACATGTTTCGCAAATGAAGATTTAAAAAAATCAAGATAAAGAAGCTGAGAAAATATAAGTTTTAGACATAGAGATTGGTGTAAAATAGGTTGTTACTGAACGTGTGGTCATGATAAAGTGAATATTTTTATAATGAAGATCTGCCCACCTATCTCCCGGCCTAAAGCAAGTTACAAGCCGCTATCTACCGATAACGCTAGCCAAAGAGAGCCCATTATCAACTCCACGCTTTAAAAATTGCGAGAAGATCTGAGGAATACGTTTTCCAAACCATTGATAAGGCAGATAACTAATCGCCCAACCGAGTACGAGTTTGGGTCGAAAAGAAGGTTGCGCTCTCTTTAACCAGAAATTTGGAATCAGTCGCATTTCTGAAGGTCCCAACCCATGAAATAACTGCTGGATACGATCAGAGGAAGAAAGGTATGAGGTTTTTTTACCTCTTAATGCTAAAAGCTTACCTTTTAAATATGAAATACATACTCTAAGGTACCAGATACAGATGAATGTCCAACCGAGAATGCGCTAAACTCGATAGGTACGAGTCTGCTTGCAGTTCGGTCGATGGCATTACCTTTCAATCAGAAAAGAAAACCCAACTTATAAAACAACTTCTAAAAGCTGTCAAAAGAAGACACGTATTTGGTTTTTATACCATTTAATGCTGAAACGTTATGGTGTGTAACGCCTGGCTAACACTCATTATGCGGTAACCGCATACTTAAACCTTTCAACCAAAAATTTGGAATCGGTGTACAGCTGGGCCGCGACGCTACTGCACAATGGTGCCTGCACTAGCCAGAACTTACAACCAAAGTCATGATTATTTAAAAATTTATATATTTATTATATTTCTGTAGTGTTTGGTAAATATATCATAATTCCAGTATTAGCATTTTAAGGTTTGAAATGATTCTGTAAATCAGCTGTTAAAGTAAATAAATCAAATAATTACATTTAAACATTTATTGCTTCAAATTTTAAATGGCATAATCGTGTTTTTAAACATTTTTGTTTTGTTTCTTAATTAAGGGCATATACAGGTCTGTATGTTTTGTTTAAAATTGGTAAATAATGAAATTATCATTTTAAATTGTCAATATCCTGGTTATATGTTTTATGTTCGATCCGCTTGCAAGGACATGCCTATTATACCCTGGGGAAATTGCAAGTAGGAGATGATAAATATTTGTTTACCCTTATCTGGAAGAGTTGCAAGTTGAATTGTTCTTGGAAGATTTTGCTTAATAGTTAATTCCAGGGGTTGGGTACTCATCAAAAGAAAGAATCCTTGTAAACCGATGTTCTGGATGTATTGAATTGAACCACAATGGAGTATCTGTCGAGTGGAAAGACCGATAGTTGCTTTAGGAAAATGCAACAAAAATGATATATGGTAGTAGAGATAACTAAGTTATCATATTTATACCAAACACCACAGATTTATTTAGTAGTAAATTTGCAGCTGAAATTTTGTTATTACTGGCCGGTTTAGATAACATTTATGGGTATGTCGGTTATAAAATTTTAAACCTGTTCAAGTAATCTGTAAAAGCTAATTTTTATTATGCATTGATGTACAAACTTCAATGTTATAAGCGCTCACTATAATATGGCGAATTAAGTGGTGGTGTTATTTTAACAAAAACATGTTTTGATTGGCCCATAGGTGACGGACTCTGAAACCGATTGGTGGATTTCGGATCAAGAGGACGAATTGTTGAGACTATTGAGTGACAGCAAGGAAAATGTTAACTCTGACTTGCAGTCGGATATTGTTCAGTGTTTAGTTACAGCTTCTTCTTAAGTTAATTTTACTTGTTTCTGATAGCAAAAAAATTATTTCTGTCTTTGTGTAATGCTTTTTGAAAAAGATTTCAAAAAAATAAAGATGAAATTAGTCAGAGTACTACTTTATGGAAAGTTTCGTTTATTTGCTGTTAAGATAAATTGCACAACCACTGCTTATATTATTAAAACTTGTGTCGTTTCTATAATTTAATTATTTAATCAATTAGTTTTTGGTCATTAGCGTTGTTAAACTTTTACTAAGAAAATTTTACTGGGCTTATAATAAACACATTTTATTAACAAGTCAATCACAATAATTTCTATATTTTTGACTTCATATTCACAAGGTATTCTCACGTTAAAAAAATGTGTTACTTGAATGTATTTCAGTGACATACCTTTTTGAAATATACTTAGGAATGTTTTAATTTTTTTTCTTTTGTCGATGCTGATCGATTGTAGAAGGTTAATAAATATTATTTTTGACCAAATAATATAATTTATATAATTAATAAACTGCTACAATTAATAAGTATTCTGACTAGTATATTCATAAATCTTTGTTGTAATGTTTTTGTTATTTAGGTTTGTTTTCCTACTTTTATATTTTGCTATACCTATTAAAAATGAAATTATCTATTTTCCTAAATATTTATCAATAAATCGTGTGTTTAAAAAGTGGCTTTTTCAATCATCCAAAACAAGATCTTTTTCTCTCATAAACTACTTGGTATGTATTTCTGTTTGGTCTGTTTTGTCGCATATAGTTTCTTCTAGCCAAGGGCGGATTTTAACTCGATTTTTTATATTTTATGGATAACTGGAATGGTTGTTTTAATGTTGTTTTAAAGATTAGGGCTTATTATTTCTCAGTCCGCCCTTGTTTCAGGCGCTGCAATGTGTATATTTATCATTACTCTATCCAAAATATTAACAACTTCAATCTCATTAAGCTTCAAAGAAGTTTTTGTATCATCTAAAAGCATGTCTGTTTATTTAAAACATATTTATTATCCTGATTCACAGTTTTTAATTTTTTACAGGTAATGGTGACCAATGTAACATCTCTCCTCAAAACGGTAAAAGCAGTAGAAGACGAACATACGAGAGGCACTAGAGCTTTGGAAAGTACAATTGAAGCAATTGGACAAGAAATGAAGGTATTTTTACACGCTTTATATTAGCTTGACTTTATATATATATATATATATATATATATATATATATATATATATATATATATATATATATATATCTATGTAACAGAATCTTTGAACACGATTTTCACCCACTTAAAAACATCGGATCGACTTGAAACTTTGTATAATTCTAAAGGACCGATGACAATACAATAATTTCGTAAATTTTTTTTGAAGATCCTGGCCAGAATCAGTTACATTAAAAAGAAGTGTTTTATATGGATTAAAAATGGCTGATATTCCCCATGAATTCAATTTAAATAGACTGACATAAGTAAAAATTTGATGGTGACGCTTGAACTACTCTCCAACAGATAACGCTAACGCATATCACCATTTTAAATCCTAGTAATATTAGCTTGACTTGCATCTATCTATCTATCTATGTAACGGAATATTTGAAACGATTTTCACCCACTTAACAACATCGGATCGACTTAAAACTTTGTATATTTCTAAAGGACTGATGACAATACAATAATTTCATAAATTTTTTCAAAGATCCTGGCCAGGATCATCAGGATATTAAAAAAAAACGAACTAAAAAATGAAAAATAACTAATTTTACAATTAAAATCGTGGGGTGCGCTATATAAAATTTCATAATTTTTAATACGATCTTGAAGCAATGGACTCATCAATCTTAAAACAATAAATATTTTAAGTATACTACAGTTACATTCTGTTTAAATGTAGAAAGATCTTAAAATTACTCTAGAATTAAAATGGATTTTAAATTCACTTAATTTGCAGGCCCTTTACTCTGGTGATAGCTGCAAATCAGGAGTAACAGCTGAAGATTTAATCCGGTGCACAAAGTTACTTACAAACGCAACGGCAAAATGCGTTTCAGCTGGAATCAGTAACAAGCAAGATGATATCATTTCAGCGGCCAATTTATCCAGAAAAGCAATTTCTGATATGTTAATAATTTGCAAAAGCGCCGCTTATAATGTAGCTGAAACTCAAGAATTAAAAGTTGAAACTTTGAACGCAGGGCATGATTGCGCAAAACAATTTAGAGAGTTGTTACTACTTATTTTACAAGGAAACGGATCGGCAGATGTAAAACAAACTCTTCCTTTAGTTTCTAGAAAAATTGCACAAAGTGTTACGGAATTATTAAGCGTTGCTAAGAGGGTTAAAGGTTCCGATTGGGTTGATCCGGACGATCCTACCGTTATTGCTGAAAATGAATTACTGGGAGCTGCCGCTTCCATAGAAGCTGCTGCTAAAAAACTGGCTAGTCTTAGACCAAGACAAAATATCAAGGTAGGTCCAATTACATTTTTATAGTTCATTTCCATACTAAAATTTTCGTCCAAAAATTTAACAGCAAAAAATCTTTTTAATCAATTGTAACTGGCTGATTCCTCCTTAAAACTTACGTTGGTTATGGGATATCTTATTAAGTGATAACCCGACAGGCTACAGGCTAATCTCAGCAGAGAAACGGGGGTGGTTTGTGATTTTAGAATTAAGAAATTATGATCAAAATTTGGGCGTCAACATTGACAAGTTCCTGACTGATATACAACTAGTTTAACAATGAAAATGTATAAATATGGTTTTTAAAATCCAAAAAAAAAAAACAATTTAAGTAGATGAACTTAATTATTTTTGTTGTTAGAATATCGTTTTGTTTATTTGGATACTTTTACTTATTGTAAAATAAATATTAGACCCTCTATTGTATAATTTAATACCAGAGAGATCATAAATTGTTTTTATGTATTGATCCCTTGAAAATAGAAAATTAACAAAGCATATAACCAAAACCAATTAATAAATATATCGAAACGAAATCACACAGAGGACTAGAGGCACATCCTATGGTAAAATTGAAACACTTGTCATAAAAATTATTAGTGTGCATGTGATTACAAACCAGTCAAAGAGATCCGCGCTTTTAATCACGGACTCTTCTGACCAGTCCATAACTGATCATACACTAAACAGAAAAGCTCCGCGAACGCCGGACTTTCTATCAGAATTAAGGGTTTGTTGCACCGCGATCGCTTAGGACTCAACTGCGCGTGCGATTTAGTTGGAAACTAGCCAGGATTGCTCCTCCGAACAAAGCTAATAATATCAATCAATATTAATGCAATACCCAATTAATAAATATAATAATAATTGATAAAATCCTAATGATTTATGCAATAATCTAATAAATGCTATATATATATATATATATTATATAGTATAGCAATACTTTAAAAAATAATGTTGCACAAGTTGGTCAGGAACGGTCTCCTTCAGAGGAAACAGAGACTTTCAAAAAGCAACAATACGAATATTTAATTAGTTGAAAATCCCAAATATTATCTGGCTATTTCTCGTTGAAGCTTCCTCTTCAATGAAATTGGAATTTGATATTTCTTACAAGTTGGTTTCAGTCAAATTTGTATCTTGCAATTCAAGTAACTTTTGAATGTCACTTGATTAATTGGTGATAAGGATCTATTGTGACCTCTTCTGCTGCCTTTCAGGATATCTCGATGACTAAAGCAGGAACGGTGAATAATACAAAATTAAAAAATTACAGGGTTATTCACCACAAATTATCCACCCCTTATCATCGTTAAAATAACGTTATTATTGAATAACCATGTACGTCAACTAATAATAACGATCCATAATGGCATAAATTAAAGAATAAGATTTAAAAAAAACCGTTAACTAATATTGTAAAATTGATTTGCTGTAAGCTATTTGGCTAAAATCTACATATCGAAATCAAAATGTTTTTTATGTGCCTCTCTTAATTATTTTAGGTTTTTTATTAGAAGGAAGAATTTATGTGTATTGCTGTAAGATATGTTTGATATTCTTGGTTGTTGTTAAAGAAGCACCCAGGAGTCAAACATATTATTACAGAGGTGCACTATTCATCTGGATGTTGTTCTATAACTTCGGAGTGTTTAACCATTTATTTTTGCAATAATTGAATACAATTTTTGTATTGGATGGATAATATTCGCTTGAATAATATTTACATATAGACATTCTGCTCTTTACAGACTCAAGACTTGGATGAATCGATGAACTTCGATGAAATGATTTTAGAAGCTGCTAAATCGATCACAACGGCAACTTCAGCGCTCATTAAAGCAGCTAGTGCTGCTCAACGCGAACTTATTGATGCAGGTAAAATGTCGAGTACACCCGTTTCCTCATCTGATGATGGACAGTGGTCAGAAGGTCTTATATCAGCTGCTAGATTAGTAGCTGCAGCCACGCACAGCCTTGTTGAAAGCGCTAATGCTCTTGTGCAAGGTTAGTATTCAAAATATTAGAATGCAAGTCTTTTGCCAAAATAATTACTGCATTTTAAACTAGTCGTAAGTTTTCAATCTTCTGTTAAGTGTTTCTATTATGTTTTGGAACGAAGTTCCTTATCGTTCGGTACGGGCTTGGCGGATGGGGGCTAGGCGAAAGAAAGTGTAAGATTTTTCCGTCACGAAACACGAAACAGTAGACGCGTATGCTGTGTACCAACTATAACTGCGCATTCTTCATTCTTGTTTAAATTTAAAAATACATTCATATTAACAATACTCGTAATACGTAAAACAACGTGTCACAAAACACTGACCTCTTACTACCCTCTTAAGTTAGTATTATTGGATCACCAAACCTATAAAAGAAAAATGTTTAACGTAACGTTACTATTAAACTTTTTAGGTCTAGGAAGTGAAGATAAACTGATAGCTGCTGCGAAACAAGTAGCAAGTTCTACAGCACAACTGTTGGTGGCTTGTAAAGTAAAAGCTGAAGGAGATACAGAAGCAACTAGAAGGCTACATTCTGCTGGAAATGCGGTAATAAGATCTACTGATAATTTGGTAAGAGCTGCACAGCGAGCAAAGAGCGTAGAGGAAGAAAGATATTTAGTTTTGAATCAAAAGATGGTTGGTGGTATTGCGCAAGAAATCAATGCAAGGTAAGTTATATTAATTGTCCTTTTTAATAATAGGTACATTAAAATTATTTTATTGTGACAATTTCTTTGCTTATAAGAAACCAAGTGAAGAATAATGAATTGATTTATAATAATGTGTAGTTACTAATTTTAATTTTTTGCTTCATCATTTGTTAAACAATTATATTTGTACTGTAACGTTTTTACATTAATCACATTCGGGTATCGAATTTATGTACACATTTATTTATAACTTTACAATACAATTTATGGCAAATAGCGAACACAAGCATTAACTTTAGAAAACTGACTAACTCTCGTGAACGAACGCTAATTTATGTATAACGCTGAATCGAGAAAAGACGAGAATCTTCTAACCGTATCCAAACTGTTCTGTTGAAAATTGCAGATTGGTAGGGAAGGTACAGGTATATCATTGTCGTTGGCTGTGACGTGACTATACCGCCCAGCTTGCTTACGTATATTCCAGTGGCGTATCGCATAATCGTTACAGTATATTATGAATAAAAAACTAAAAGGTAGTCAATTCAAAAGTGACGTCAGTGTTAAATATTTTTAGGTCTGAAGTTTTGAAAAAAGAAAGAGAACTTGAAGAAGCTCGTAACAAACTCAGTGCAATTCGTCAAGCTAAATATAAACTTAAAGGATATGATACATCGGGTGATGATACAGATGGTTATATTAGCTCCGCCCCTGAAGTGGACCCTTCTAATCGGTGAGTAAGAATAACGGGTGCTTTTGTGTTGAGACTTGGTTTTGGAATTATGACTAACTCACGTAAATTATATTTGTTTTTGTATACGTTTATGGATTTTGGACAATAGAAGTAACTAATTTAACGAGTATGTACACATCTCACAAGGATGTAAATATTGTTTAAAAAAAACAGTCGATGATATTCAATATTTGTATTTAAACTTATTATACAGATCGAAGAAAAATGACTTACTATTTTGACAACATAAAAATACTTGACATTACCATTGCATTGAAATAACGACTTACCAATAATTGACATAACCTTATCAACGAAATAACAACTTGACAATTTGACATTAAAATAGTTGTCATTATCGTTGTCTGAATGCGAATTTTGGCTCGTTTTTAATTTAGCTTACCATTTTATCATTAATAACATTCTTTACTTTACTCAATGAAATGAATGAAAAAAACGTTTTATTTTAAAAAGGGATAGAAATAGAGTTTTGCCTGCCATCCGATGAAGGCGCCACATTACGAAATACATTTTCAATATTTTCAGTAAAAAATTATAGATGGTATAGCGATCGCTGCACCATACAATGCTTTTAGCACAGGCTTTGATGGACTATGATTTCAATGACATTATCAGCAAAGAAATAACGACTTACCAATTTGACATTAAAATAGTTGACATTTTGCTTTTTAAAAGTTTGCAAGGTTTTTAGTCAAGATTATTAAATAAATACAACAACGAGCATTTAAATATACCAGCAATTGAATCAAATTGATTTCCTTTAATATTAGCCATTGATCGAATTTTAATTTAAATATTATTATAAAAAAAAATTGAGTGTTCTTAATTTTGTTCAATAAATAAATAATACTCATATAAAGAAACATGCTTTACCGATTTGTTAATCCACAAGATTGCTACAAAAAAAGTGTACGCAACACGTCCGGAAACTGTTTTTTTAGACTTGCAGACTTCTATAATTTCCCCAAAGACTTGTCGAATATTAAATACTCGTCCAAAAAACAGTATTGTTTGAACTATTTGCATGAACAACTATTGTATTATCCAATTTCTTAAAAAATATATTGATATAGAATTAGAAATAAAAGGCACATTTTAAACAATCCTACGCGACAGTAGCGCCACTCCCATTGCAGATTGAAACCGAATCGCGTACCAATGGCGTAACCTAAATATTTTGTAAGAGTTACCGAATATATTTATATCATAAAAAGTATTGGAATAATAAGTTTAAAATTTTTTTTGAATAGATACATTTGGGATCATTTGGAATCATATCCTTAATAATGATCCTTCTGAAATAAAACAAAGAAAATAAGTATAAGGTTGCTTACCTTTTTCTACTTAATGAGCCTCATCGTGAACATTGCAAAACACCTTGATGGATATTCCTTTTGAAGCTAATGTCCTGTGACGATGACTTTTAATTGGACTTTGCCAGCCATGTTTTGCCTCGTTTTTCATCTATTTAATTATTTAATTACGTTAGCAATTACCTCTTTCGTTTCCGCACAGTAGTTCTTATTTTCCGGTCTACCAATTTTAAATAAAATAATACTAAGAACAACAAAAAACACCCTACCAACTAAACTATTATAACCTAGACATTATTGTTACCCGCCATAAATTCCGCGCGTACTTGATCTTCCAGGCCGAGGTATATGGTGTCTCAAGTGTGTCACGCACCTGACAGAGTGACCAACAGTGAGATTGATATTTTCACTGACAGTCGCGTGGCCATTGGTGTCCTCGTGAGACATTACCGGTGGTGTGGGACTGCATGCAGGCCCTCACTAAGTTAGCGACCGCAAATAAGGTCACTCTTACATAGGTTCCTGGGCACTCAGGGATAAATTGCAACGAGATAGGCGATGAACTGGCAAGAAATGGGACCCTGGTGGAACCAGGAAGCCAGTTGGTCGGAATGCCAATTGCCGAATCAAAACAGGAGTTAAAACTAATCCTTGAGCAAGAACATATTGCTCAGTGGAATGCAAATACTTGCTGCAGAAGATCAAGACAGTTGATGAAAAAAACCTCTCCAGAAGATGGCAGCTGGCGGCTGAGAACTGCCGACTATGCAGCGAAGAGGAAGAGAGCAGCATACACATTATGTGTTTCTGCCCGATGCTAACGGTGTACAGGTACCAAACGGCCACATGTTAATGGATTCAAGTGATCTAAATGAGACGGGGCCAACAGAAATCCTGCGGTTTGCCGAAACCAGCGGACTGGATTTCTGATTTCCTGAAGACACAGCGGTAGTCACAAAGGATCAAAGATCTAGGTGACATAGGTGCCTATACCATTGGCCCAACCGCAAAAATGTAATGTGGTTGTAATCATCGAGCATGGGCTATTCGGCAATTGTCGTGTGTTGTTTTATTTCCTATTATACTCAACAGTATTGCCTCTTAATAATGTGCCTCTTGTTCGTAATTTTATTTCTACATATGTTTTATGTTTGCTTGCAGAGATATTGTGATTTCTGTTTAGTAAAGTATATTTATATAAATTAAAATTTGTGCAAGCACATCTCAGGTTTACAGCACTGGAACATACTTTTAGAAGTAGAGTAGGGGATGCTATTGGTTTGGTTACTTTTTTGTGTATTTAATAATCACTTTTTCTTTTTTATACTAACGTACTTTGCTTGTCTGTTGCATGTACAGAGTGAGGGTTGTTGTAACTAAAGAAATTAACAGAAACTGATAAGGTAAGATTTTTTGTTCAGCTTTACACAGTATTTTTTTAGTATTAAATATTGCAACCTCTTAAACATAATGGGTTATTATATTTATTTGTTGTAATATTCACATTTAATTAAGGGCCGCAGTGGAGGGGCGACCTACGCCTCACTCACATGACACCTAACCCAATCTATATGTTTTGGGTGGTTGCATTATTGGCTTAAAACAAATTCAATATTTATTTGCTATTATTTTAAGTTCTATTTTTTTGTATTTTATTCGTTACGTTTACAATATTAATAGATTGCATTGTTTAAAATAATAAGGAATAAGAAGTACATAGTAGACACTCCGATCATAATCTTTATGATGGTAGGCTTCACATGCTTGTTCCTGAGTATGTGGTGGAGAAGTCATCCTAAATGATTCTTTTTGCAACCTGAAAGCTTTATGTGACATATTACGAGAAATCATGCTTGTCCATTTTTATTAGAAAAGTATATTCTGCTGCTTCATTTCGATCCAAAAGCTTTTCATAAGCATCAATTCTGTGGTCGTTTTGATGCCCCGCTTTCTTTAATCGAGCTCCTATGGTAAAATATGTGACTCCAAAAATTCTGCTGCTTCATCCTGATGCAAAAGTTCTTCATAAACATCAATTCTGTGGCCGTTTTGACACCTCATTTCCTGGCACACAATCTAGCTTCTTCAATTGACTTTCTAGTTTTCTGTATACCAAACAAATACACTTTTGCAAAAATGAAATATTTTATTTGTCTTTAGTTTTTGACCATGTTGGAAATGGAGAAATGATTTTAGAACTTTATTGTTATTTTTGAATTGTTGACGGTATATTTTTAAGACGTCTGTCAGTTGAAGTTAAAAAGTTGTAATGACAATTTCGTTTTTTAAAGAGCAACATATTATTTATAGTCACCATACCATTCTAAAGAATTCATAGCAGACCACATATATTGTCACTACTTAAATATTCTATAAATGTTTGTTTAAAATGCTGTATAAACACAATAAGCTTATGAGATAAAGTCAAGAGTTTTGTAATATATACATTTTTATTATTAGACACATTGTTCTTGAATTTAAAAAATATTTTAATATTTTTTTTAGATACAACCAAAGCCATGACTATCAATCTCATTCGAGTCCATATCAGAGATACTACCAGGACGGTTACTCACATCTAGAAAGTCCCGAAAAAGTTAATTCTCTGGAACGCAATAAAAACATCTTGAAATCCCAAATCAATGACTTGAATTCAGCTACGTACGGACAAGATTACAGTTCGTATTCATCAAAATCTCCGAAATTTTATCCGAAAGACGCCTATACGAGCACTCCTAGTCATTTACGAAGTTACGAACCTACGAAAGTCGATTCTTATTATCAGCCTTTGGATACGAAATACTATTCAGATGGATACTCAAGTTCGGAGTATGCGTCAAATAGTTATAAAACGCCAGAGGGATATAAAATAAATAGCTACAAATACGAAACTTATCAATCGCCACCGCAACATACTTACTCGTCTAATACTGAAAAATATTATAGTAGTGCACCAGCTATTAAGTCTCCACAAGATAAAAAAATATTCGAAACGTTTAAAAACGGTGGAGACAACCAATATTCATACTCGAGTAATGTCGAATACATAAACGAAGCCCCCGTGTTCAAAGACGATGACACTTTAGAACAGAAAATGTTAAAAAAATCAGTAACTCAACAAATTATTGAAAAGAAAACCGTATCCATGACAAAGAGTAGTAAGGAAGAGTCTTCTACAAAGAGTTTTAGATTTGAATAATTTTATTGTTGCCATACAAAGTAAGCAAGGTATTCAATGATGCATTCTCATATTATAATTCAAAACATCTTCGTTCGTTTTATATATTTGATATTTTAGGAGAACAAGTCGGTTAAATTAAAAACATTTTTAGTGCCTATCCACCTTATTTGACGGTCATTATTGTTGCAACTATACTTAAAGAACTTGTATAAACAAAAGTATTTTATAATTAAATAGTAATTTAAAAAAAGCATTTGTTGTTTCGAATTAATAATCATATTATTTAATGTAAATAAAATAATATGCTTTTACCTTTTGATTTAATTTCTAAAGTACCTAATATATAATAAATGGTATATTTTTATTTAAACACATTCACTTAAAATTTAAAATCATGACATTTGAACTTGCAAACGGGTATTTTAAATAAAGAATAAATTAGTTTCTAGTTTTTCAACAATACTTTCATTATAATATGAAACGTTTCAATGAATCGCCTTAGTGCTGTATTTTTGTGTTTCTAATGTATATTGTTTTTTAATTGTAAGTGTCCTTAATATGGTGCTAACTTTCGTGCTTTTTACATATTTAACCAAAAATATTTAGTTTTAAGTGCCAATTAAAATGTACAAGCAACAAATAGTCTATATTTTTAATTACTTTGTACATTAAGTTTAAAATTGTATTTAAAAACATCCAAAAGTGCCTATTTTATTGCTTTTTTCATTTGTAATTAAAGTTTTAAACATTTGACTTTTATAAATAACAAGACTTTATTAGTGCCTGATACTTATTAAATCATGCCTTACATAATTGTATACTTTTTACATATTTTAATTACTAGGATTGTTTTATTAAATATTTAATGTCGTTTAGTATAATATTTGGATAAAATAAAAATAATTTAACAATATTGTCTCATTTTTTTTAAATTTACAATGGACAAAAGGTTAGGTTAAAACGACGGTTCGGAGAAACCCACTTAGTCTTTTTGGCCCGTTGTGATACCGTGATGGACGGCGGTGCCTTTACCCTCTACCGTGAGAACCAGTTGGATCTTTTAATAAAAAGTGTGAGGTCTTTAGCACTAACTGAGCTGAGATCAGATGAGTCATCAAAGTTCGGTTGTCCTAGTATAGAAAGCCGTTTTCTGTCTAGGGCAGGGCAGTGGCAGAGAAGATGTACCATTGTTTCCTCATCGTGACAGCTTCTACAGAAGTCGTGTCGTAGCTCTGCGATTCTTCCAGTGATCTGAAACTCTTACAAGTAATAAGCTCGACTTTAGTTTTGAAGACGTACCTGTACTTTTAGAAGCAACTCATTGTAGCCAGTAACAGCCATAATAGCTATAGCACATTTGAAGGCGAAACGTGGACTGCGGATAGTAACTTTGCTACTTTGAATGTGAGGGGAGGATTGAATGGTAAAATTAATGAAATGTTAAAAGAAAATCGGATTGATGTTCTATATGTGAATGAGACCAAGAGGAAAGGATGTGAAGCCAATACATATGGTCCTTATACAGCCTACTGGTCAGGAATTCTGGAAACCAGCAGAGGTTGTCAGGGCGTTGGTGTGATATTTTCTGCTAGAATGAATGAATGAGTGACTGACTTTGAATGTGTAAGCCCAAGACTTCTATAGGTGATGCTGAAGGTTGGTCTTACTCGCATCTTTTTGCTAGGGGTTTATGCCCCGCAAGATGCGCAGTAAAACCAGTTTTTGTAAGCCTAAAAAGATAAGCACGAGTTTTGGGATAGTGTAACAGATATTGTGAATAAGTGTAACCATAATGAAAGAATAGTAATGTTAGGTGATTTTAATAGTTGGATAGGAGTGAAGCTTGATGGATATGACAGTGTTCTGAAATTGTACAGTGATGGTGAAGTCTGCTTGAAGTATGTTTGGAAAAAGTGGTTGTGGCAACAAAGAAGGAAAGTGATAAAGATGAATTTGATAGAAGGTTATCTGATGATTTCCATAAGAATAGCCAGAGGTAAAAATACTACCTCGCAACTGAAATCAGAAACCAAGATTTTAGTATGGTGAAAGGAGAGGAATGTGTTTTAAAGAGATGAAAGGAATACTTTAAAAGTTTATTTAAGAAAGAGGATACACAAGCACAGGCCCCACTAGAAGACATAAGGAAAGTTACAATGAAAGTAATATTAATACGACAGAGATTGTGGAAGCGTCAATGGGAATCCAGCGCTGCACTCTAGAATATCTTTTAACACTGGGAAAGTTTTTTCGTTAAAAAGCGTAGCAATTAGTTTCTTGAACAATCAGTAAAATAACATTTTCGTCAAAGAATAAGCCAAAAACACCTTTGGTTCTCCACCGTGCAGTCTCGGTAATATCCATAATAATTCCTACTTCTTCATTATCTTCGTGGTAGATATTTTTAATTTTTGAGATGTCAGGTGCTGTTACTCAATGGCTCATTATCATTTTCAACCGCAACAAATTCGAGGTCGCCATCACTATCATCAGTTGTATTAGAAGACTTGGTAACCTTCTTATATAAAAGCAGCAAATGATTATTTTCAGCGATATCCATATTACTTAAACTCGTAAAAGAAACAAGACTACCTACATATTGCTGTGTAAAAGGGAAGAGGTCCGATGGTCCGGCTAAATCCGGTCGGAATCAAAAACTAGCAAGTTCAAAATCAAAAAATTTGGTCCCTCAGACCAGTACCATATTGGGACACGCATCATATTTCACAAAAAAAATTGCTAAGAAATGTCCTACAATTATTAAAATAGTGTAATATTGATGAAACGCACGCACCAGTCTGATCTACCAGAGTTTTTTTTACTGAAAATAGTCGCAAAAAGGGTAGACCTATCGTGTGGGCCGCGGACGACCCGCACTGCGACTATTAGAAGGGGGAGGGATTATAGAAAGGAGATGATTGTGAACCCGCTTTTTGAAAAGTTGCAGGTCATAGTTCTCTGGAAAAACTGATTTTGGAAGCTTGTTCCATTTTGTAGCAGCCCTGTAAAAGAAGGATTCTTGATGGAGATTGATCCTTGTATTGTTAATCTTGAGAGTAAATGGGTGAGACTGATCAGCGTGCCGAGTTCTTCGGCCGAATGTGGCCAGTGGTGGTAAGAGTTTTTATTTCTCTGGAGCATCTGCCATGGAAATATCTGTAGAGTAATCTCTGGTCTGCAACTCTTCTTCTATGTTCTAGTGGGTAAAGGGTATCTGTGAGAGTTGAGCTGTTTATCAACCGAATGGCCCTTTTCTGAATGGAATGTAGAAGACGAAGAGAATGCCTTGGTGCTGAACTCAAATGTGCGAGCAATACTTCAGTAGAGGTCGGATTTGAGTCTTGTACGTCGTCAACAGTTGTTCAGGAGTAAAAAACTTTCTAGCTTTCCACAGAAAACCTAGCCTCTGGCTTGCTGATTTTGCAATGTTAGCAACAAGGTCATGCCAAGACATATTATTAGACACCGTGACTCCCATTCAAGGGAATTTCCGGACATTGTGATGGAGTGATTTGAGGAATTTACTTTCTTGGAAAACGTGCGCTTTGTGTTTTCTGGGCGTTGAACTGAACAAAATTGTTGGTTCCCCACTTGATGATTTCTTCAAGATCTCTATTGATGGAGTCAACCTGTTCCTGCCAGAGTCTATTTGTATCATTCACTGAAAGTGATCGATAGGATGTGAAAGTTGAGACAAGTGTGCTGTCGTCTGCAAAACTGTAAATGGGGTTTGTGGGGGTTTTCAAGAGGTCGTTGATGTGTAAAAAAATAGGGTGGGGGACAAGATGAAACCCTGGGATACCCTAGCATTGGTTTTTAACGCATCAGAAGAAATACCGTCAACTGGAGCGATTTTGCATGAAGCTCATAAGCCATTGGCGCAGTTTGGTTGGGAGACCTTAGGCAGATAATTTGCTTAACAATGATAGATATATCCAAGGCTATTGCACGGTATTCACCAAACTTCTCAATAGTGTTTGTCCAGAGCTGAGTGACATAAGCCAGCAAATCTCCAGTAGACCGAAGTTGTCGAAATCCATATTGTCTGTCATGAATTATCTCAAATTTCTCCAGATATTTGATGAGTTCTATGTTAATCGCTTTTTCCATGATTTTGGAGTAATAGGGCGATAATTCGCAGAAATGATCTTTTCTTTTTTCGGAATGGGTTGGACTTAAGCGTTTTTCCACATGGACGGAAATACACCTTTGCTGTATGATAGCTTGAAGAGTCTAAAGAGAACAGGGGTGAGCTCTTGAGCACAGGTCTTCAGGACAATTGTCGGAATTCCATCTGGTCCTACTGCCTTATTAGAGTCAAGATTTCGTAGGATTTTCCTGATAGTGCGATGGCGGATAGCGACCTCAGGCATTGATGAGTTTATTCTAGGTATCGTTGAGGGTTGTTTTTCATTGATATCGAGGGTTGAGTTAGAACTGAACATTCCGGCCAGCAGATCCGCTTTTTCCTTGGAAGATACGGCTGTCGTGCCGTCGGACCTCTCGAGTGGTGGTAAAGAAGTTGTAAAATTCTTATTTATGGCCTTTGCCAAAGACCAGAAGGTCTTTGATCCAGGAGGGGCATTGACAAGCTTGTTGCATATTTTTTTGTCGTAGGATTATTTGGCATGGTCAAACGTTTTATTGCAGGTGTTCCTCGCGTGGACAAAGGCTTCTCGGTTAGCAATTGTCGGGAGTTCGCACCTGAGTCGATATGCTTGATTTTTATTACGCACCGCACGGTTGCATTCTTGGTTGAACCAGGGTTTGAGATCTGTCTTGTACCATGAGTCCCTACCTAGCCTTATGATTTCGGTGACAGATTCTGCACATGTTAATGGGTCTTATGAGCGAAAGCAGACATCTTTTTATGGAAATGATAGGTAAAAGTCCCTCATTTCATCCCATTTGGCTGATCTGTAATGCCAGACAATAGAGGTACCAGACGCGATTTTGGGCGGGGTTGTTTGTTTGGACGTGGCTGAGATGAGTTTATGATCAGATTTCCCGAGTGAAGCGGTTATAGAGACTTGGTACTGGTCGGGATGTGTTGTGAGGAAGAGAACAAGAATGTTGGCTTGGTGATTGGGGTTATCGGGTATGTGGGCAGATTTTTCTACTAGCTGGGTCACGTTGTGACTTATCGCAAAGTTCTCAGCTTCCAGACCGGCGTTGTCGCTGCGGTTGGATCTCAGCCAGTTTGCATTGTGAACATTGAAATCACCCAAAAATATAACTTCTGTGTTAGGGTGGTTAGTTTGCAACAGCTCCAACAGCTATCGGAAAGATGTTGACGTAAGGAGGGTTGGTAGGAGAAAGATACAGACAGCAGAGAAATTTTGTTGATTTTGTTAACTTGAACCACATGACCTCTAGGCCGTCCTTTGGTTCTAAGTTCTCCTGTCAACAAAGTCAACAAAGAGACTGTCGGTTTTGCTTAGTGGAAGACGAAACAACTGAATACATACTATGTTTATGCCCTGGTTTAGGAAAGAAAAGGTGAAAATAGCAGTCAACTTGTTTTAATAAACTTGTCAAACTAGTGGGATAGGTTTTGATTTTAAAAAATAAATTCCAATGATTATTGTTTTAATAAATATTACATTTCTTTAATGTTTTACAGGGACTTGAGCCGCTAAAAAGTTGGAACTGAAATTTATCATCTTATTATGTTGCCTCAATATTTCCTCTTGTTGTAAATTGTCGAACCATCTACAGACATTTAAATATTTTTCCTTTTCGGTGCTTAATAAGGAACTCTAAAATAAATTTATTGTTACAAATATAATTTTACATTTAATTAATGATGTGTGCATTGTAGTTTTATTGGGTAAAATAAAATAACTCGAAACAATTTTTAACAGTCTGCCAAGAATAATTAAGAGTAACGCTAGCATAAAAGTACAGAAATTTTACAAGGCAGACGATTTGCTGGTGTACATATATTTTAAATAAATTAATAAACTGTTTACAAAGATTTTAGTGTAAATATTATATAGAAGTTTATTTTTTTACTGCGCACCGATTCTTGCAATATGCGTATTTTTGCTTGGTTACCCCAAGAGTTTCTAATGCCCTAAGCTGTGTTTCTAATTTATCATACAAACTGGATAGTGACATACCTGTTTTCTCCTTCATAGCTTGTTTTAAGACTAGATTCATAAGTTATCTGACATAAACCTCAATGAGTAGTTCATCTCTAGTGAACCTTAATTTCAACTGATCGATGGCAACAAGATAGTTTGTTCCGGAAGGTGGAAAACTTTCTACTAACTCACGAGCTGGTGAATTTTTTTCCATAGATTGTATTAGGTACTGGAATTTATCTTCAATGTCTATGTCTTCATCTTAGTGTATTTTCCTATACTGTCCCCAAAACCCAATCCAATTCTTGATAATTCCATCAAATTTTCCCAGTTGAATCTTCGGTAATTTGAACTTCCTCTTGATTTTTTTCACTGGTACTGCTTCCTCCTTTATTCGTTTGAATGTCTTTATCGAATATTCTGATCAGATGTTCACATTTTGATTGAAATTAGAAGTATTTATCTCTGTATGATTGTGTCTCTTGATATTCTTTATCCAGAACGTCTTCAAGTGATTCTGAAAATAAAGTTTCTCTCAAATTATCATCGACGCAGTTCAATCTTGCAATTGTATCTTCCAGATTCTTTAGGAGCGTTTCCAATTAATATTTTTCTACAGTTTTTCCTTGTTTGAGTTCTTCATCTATTGTATTGACTTTTCCACAAATGACGTTAACCTGTCTTCTAAGGAATCCCCTTTCTTTCTTAACAATTTCAATAATTAAGTTCTGTCACGGTCGCCAAAATGTAAATATTGCAGTCTTCAATTAGATTGCACTAATATTTACTGATTTATTTGTAAATAACTTGCAATCTTTCGGAAAAGGAATTATATTTTTAAAGGTCAGTTTTTATTTTTTGACAATCAACCACTTTTTTTATTCACACATCAATCAAGTAAAAAATAAATATAAAGTGTTTGGTAATCAATGAATTAGAATCCATTCCCAACAGAAACGTTTTATACATGGTGTTGATACTTGCAACATCACAAATCGTCTGCCACTAAATATTTGATCAATTTAATATCTAATAAAAGCAAGAAAGCAATGGCAGACTGAAAAAAATTGATTAATTTGTTAAATATGGTAAGAATCGGTGTCGCAGTGAAAACAAATTTTCTTCTACATAATATTTACACTAATACCTTCATAAATGGTCTGCTATTTGATAGTTGGTCTATTTGGTATTTATATATGGCAAGGACAAGACAGCAGACTGTAAAAAGTTGTTAAAAATGACTATGTTTTTTTACATGTTTAACCACGTCTGCCTATATCAATAACTTTGCAGATTAGTATGCCAATAGTTTAAATATCATATTTGTTATGGAAATTTTTATTACTCAAAAAGGCAGATTGTAAAAAATTGTTTCAGGTTATAGGAAAAAATGTGTAAGTTCATTAATTTATTAGAAATATATGTACACCGGCAAATCGTCTCTACTTTTATGCTAGCATTACTCTAAATTATTCTTGGCAGACTGTTAAAAATTGTTTCGAGTTATTTTATTTTTTTAAGAACTAATATTTACTAAGTTTATGCAATTGAGAAGACTGTCTGCCAAACATTTTTCCGTGTATTGTACAGTCTTAACTTTTATTCAACTGAAAGGCAGACTGTAAAAATTTGTTCAATTTTTTTTTTTTACTAACTAATTTTATTATTTAAATATGCATTAATGCGTTATGGATTTTAATAAGTGCATTTTCCTGTTACTTGTAGCTATAAGTATGCCCCTTACCATTGGCAGACTGTAAATTGGTTGTTTTTCTTTTACTAGCTGACAGTCTATTATTGACCTGCTAATACAGTCAGTGTATGTGTTCTGTTAATAAAATAATAGTAAGATGTTTTCAAAATATATAAAGATGATGTATTGCTCAATAATTACAAAATTCACTGTAACATTTATCTTAACTTACCATAGCTTTTAATAACACGTAAAAGAGTAGGACATCAGCTATTGTCAGCCTGTGTGAAATTAGATATGTCTTTAATGCTAAAATTTCATTCAGTTCCTAAAGTAAAAAAACAAACAATGTAAAATCTGTTACAAAAGATGTATTATTGTTACTATATGTATTATTGTTTTAACAGCATGAATTGTATTGCTTTATGTAATAATACCAATTAAATTATTGTTTTTATTAAAATTTAATATTTTTTAATATTTATTTTTTAAGAGTAAATTAAAACATGTTTTTTGTTTTAAACTGCTCATGGTTTTTAATTTTATTTAAAAAAAAGGAACAAGTCTGAAATTTAAAACAACTTCCAAGCTTTGTTGTTTGAATTAAAATTTTTTAGATATATATTGAAGCAGTTGTAAGTACGTTTAATTATCCCTGTTGATGAAAAAATAATTTGATTTTTATGCTCCAAAGAACTTTACTATTGCAGGATTTCTTCGTTCTTGTCAATAGGGAACAATAATTTATTTTTAGTACAATTATAAAATTGTAAGTTAATATTATTTCCTAACTAAAAAGTTTTAATTTTTTTGGCGTTTACCTTAAATACGATTTTTGTATTTGGAGTTGTGTCAACATGGCTAGCATAAACAACAATATACTCTATCCATTGCTGTATTTCAATTTTCTCCAATTGATTCTTAGGTCCTAAAGAAAAAGAGTTGGATTTATTGAGTAATTTAAAAATTGTACTAGTAACACCAGAATTAGGTACCTGCAAAGATTAAAAGTTTACCTTAAAAGTTAAAGCAACATTTAAAAAACTTACATTATTAATTTTAACATTGTCTAATTCAACTTTTAATAACGAAGCAATAGGGGTTAAGTACTTTTGAGGTTTCACCACCATAATGAATTTTACCTGTGTACTTTTTACTTTATTTTAACTTTGAAAGTTTGAATGTCTCATATATTTAATATATTATTTATATTACATATATGGAATGTCTTCAATTATCTCAACTCGTAACCTACAAAGATAGGGACTATTAATTGTCATAAGATGGCGCTGCGATGACATTTAGCGATTTTTACGAATGATGAGCCATCTGGATGGTACTACACTTACTAATACCAGAGATAAGCAACCGACCAAGATGTGCACGTCGTTCCAAAGTATTATCACAGATGGCGGGTAATGCGTGAATCTTTATTTATGGCGATGTAAAATGTGAAGTTGCGATTCGCACACATCCAGTTAATTTATTGACGATTTTTGCATTTCGAATGGGGTTTTATTTTAATTTTTTTAAAAAATTATTTATAAATGAAATAAATAAGTTGGAGTTAATATAAGAAAGTAAAAAAACGTATTTAGTATTATTTTTTCAAATATTAACTTTTATAGACTATAAGTCCCCTAGTAAAGTTGGCACTTGGGATATACTTTTTCCGATTGAAACTAAATCTTTAGACAAAGTTGCTTGTAAAAAGTTGTTGAAACGTACAATTCAATTTTACACGAAGATTCTCCAGAAATTTGGAGGTGAGGTAGAAATTTGGCGACGACGACTAGTCTTTTCTATCTCTCGTCGAGTAAATGTATTAAAAAAATAATTTGTATTTTAAAGTATTTTAAAGATTAATTAGGAAATAGAAAAGCATCCAGTCTGTTCTTAAAAATATTGACAGATGGTGCCGTTACAATATCCTCAGGTAGACAATTCCATGTTGAGAAAACACGATTACACAAAAAATGTTGCTTTGTCCTACAAGTGAATATTTCTTTTTTCAGTTTCCATTGTGTCCTTGAAGCCGATTATCAGTGTTTACAAAAAATATGCTTTTGAAGTTATCATAATTAAAATTTAAAATGCGGAAGGTGATTATCATGTCCCCACGAAGACGACGTTGTTCAAAAGTCGATAGATCCATAATGTTTAGTCTTTCTTTATAACTAGGCCTTCTACGCCCGAAGGATAGTCTGGTTGATCGACGCTGAACTTTTTCGAGAAGTTCTTTATTCCGCACTAGGTCCGGACACCATACAGTTACACAATACTCCATAATTGGACGAATATAGGTTTTATATAAACGAGCGGAACTATGCAATGACACTTTTGTGAAAGACCTGCTAAGGAGGTACAGCCTACTTTTTGCTTTGTTGGTAATATTTACAACATGTTAGGACCAGCTCAAATCTGTAGTAATTGTAACACCAAGATCATTATAAGAACTTACTTCATTTAAGGCGTGATCGTTTAAGAAATATTTATAACGCGGTTTGTTTTGCCGGTGTAAAGAACTACACACTTATCTGTATTAAGAGGTAACATTCAGTCTGAGCACCACTTAGAGATCAAATCCCAGTCTTCTTGAAGATTTATGTGAAGAGATGAATCTGAGAATATTTTTGAGTCGTCTGTATAGAAAACTTTGTTGCGTTGAGTATGAAATTGGAGATCACTTGCGTATATTATAAATAAGAGAGGACCCAGTACTGATCCCTGCGGTACACCGCTTAATACGGGTTTTTCAGCTGAAAAACAATTTCCCACTTTCACACAGAATTTTCTGTTTGTGAAGAATGAGTCAATCCACTCGAGTAGATTACCTCGTATACCAAATGTTCCAATTTATACAGTAGTTTTTGTTTTGGCACTCGGTCGAACGCTTTCGCAAAATCTAGGTAAATAATGTCCGTAGGTATTTTCTTGTCTAAAGATTTTGTCAATTCATTTACACACCAAAGTAGATTCGTCATTGTTGAACGTCCTTTTACAAAACCATGTTGTTGTTCAGGTTGCCACGTCTTATTCGTTCTCTATAGAGTACTCTGCCAGCGGTCTCTCTACTGGCAAATTATGCCCGAGCTCAGCCGTAGAGGGTAGAAGAAAAAAAATATAAAAGTGAGCCGCGCCACCGACTTAGACGGTTCAAGCCGGAAACCCCTAGGTCTTATAGGCACTAGCAGAGCCACACGATAAACAACTGAGATTATGGTGAACTAGATAAATGAAATTATAGCTAAAATATATTGGATACTTTACTCCTACAATAAATCAAAGTACACAGCTCAATAACAAAATTATAACAAATATAGTCAAAATCAACAGCTAACAATAATTCAAAGTACTCAGTTCAATAATAACATTATAACAAATATAGTCAAAATTGGCAGCTAACAATAATCAAAGTACTCAGTTTTGGCATATTATCTAATGCAATAAATAGTTTTTAATAATGTATTATATTAATAAATTAAAACAAAACTTAACTGTGGTGTCAAAAATAAGTCACGTCGTTAAATATTCAAAAATAATTCACTTGTAACCTTTGGGTAAACGTATATTGTAGATCAAATATAAAAAAAAAGAATAACTTTAATCTTGAACACCTTAATACGGAGTTCCTGCTAAAAACACCAAGCAAGTCTTTATAACACTGCAACTTATCGTCGATATGGATGATACGAATGCACTACTCCTGTGGCCGGTATGGTTATGGAACGGCATCTGCTAATTAACAATGGCTTCCCTCAAATAAATACCGCATGCGGTTATTTTAACTCGACACCAAAATCTAAAATATCAACAACGAAGGTAAGATAAAATGGTCAAGTTAAAAATTAAACGGTTTTTTTTCAAAATCCAATTCTTCTTCTTATGGTGCCGTCTTCCGTCGAAGGTTGGCGATCATCATGATTATTTGCATTTTGTTGACTGCTGATCTGAAAAGATGATTTGATGAACAATTGAACCATTCTCTCAGGTTGCGGAGCCACGACATTCGTCTTCTTCCCACGCTGCGCTTCCCTGCAATCTTTCCCTGCATCACCACTTGTAGCATTCGGTATCTCTCTCCTCTCATAGTGTGGCCCAGATATTGTAATTTTCTGATTTTTATTTCGTTATTAATTTCTGTTTCTTTTGAGAGTCTTTTTAGTACTTCTTCGTTTGTAATTCTGTCCATATAAGATATTCTCAGTATTCTCCTGTATAGCCACATCTCGAATGCTTCTATTTTTCTCATCATGACTTTTGTCAATGTGGCCGCTTCTATGCCGTATAGTAAGATGGTGAATATGTAGCATCTCAGCATACGTATTTTGAGATCGTTATTTAAATTTCTGTTACAGAAAAACTGTTTCATATTTATGAAGGCTCTGCGTGCGATTTCAATTCTTGCTTTCAGTTCGCTAGCATAATCATTGTTGCTGTTAATCCATGTTCCCAAATATTTATATTTATATACCCGTTCTATTATCTGGTTGTTTACTATCAGCTGTGTGTTGTTGTTTCGGGTCTTTGTGAATACAAGGAATTTTGTTTTGCTGAGATTCATGTTTAGCCCGTATCGAATACTGACATTATGTACCTTTTGTACCATTCTTTGTAGGTCGATGGCATTTTCGGCTAGCAACATAGTGTCGTCCGCATACCTTATATTTGAAATAGGTATCCCATTAACTCGCACTCCAGCTTCTTCTTCAGCTAATGCTTCTTTCATGATCGCTTCTGAGTAGATGTTGAACAGCAAAGGGGAAAGCACGCATCCCTGTCTCACTCCGCGCCTGATCTCTATATCTTCCGTCTGTGTAATGTCTATTCTGATGTTTGCTGTTTGATTGTAGTACAAGTTTTCTATAATTCTTATGTCTTGAGTATCTATTTGTTTTTCACTTAGAATTTTTATGAGTTAGTCATGTCGTACTCTGTCAAACGCCTTTTCATAGTCTACTAGACATGCGTATACTTCTTTATTCACATCTAAGCATCGCTGTGTCAGTACGTTTACAACAAACAATGCCTCCCTTGTGCCCGTTCCATTCCGGAACCCAAACTGAAAATCACTTATCTCATTGTCCAGTTTCTTGTGTATCCGGTTGTGTATAACTTTTATAAATACTTTCAATGTGTGGCTCATTAAGCTAATAGTCCTGTGTTCGCTACATTTTTTCGCATTGTTTTTCTTTGGTATTGCTATAAATGTGGATGTTAGCCATTCTCTGGGTATAACTCCAGTTTTGTAAATCGTATTGAACAGTTCCGTAAGTATTGGTGTGTGTTCTTCTTCGAGTAGTTTTAGCAATTCCACCGGTAATTCATCCGCGCCAGGTGCTTTCCCATTTTTTGTGTTTTTAAGTGCATACATTACTTCTTCGTTTGTTATGTCTGGATTGTCTGTTTTTACCTTTCGTGTTAGTTGGGGCCTGTTTCGTTCGTCTTCAAACAGTTTTTCGATATATTTCTTCCATGTTTTAAGTTTGTCTTCTAAATCTAGCATTATGTTTCCACCTTCATCCATTAGTATGTTGTTCTGATTCCTTCTGAAGCCGCTGGTCATTTCTTTGACCTTTTTATGTAGGTTAAAAGTGTCATGTATCTTTTGCATTCTCTCGATTTCGTTGCATTTTTCATTCATCCATTTCTCCTTCGCTTCCCTCACTTTCTTTTGTATTTGTCGGTGTAGCTCTTTGTATCTCTGTTTGTTCATACTCTTAGCCTCTCTTCTCTTTTCCATCAGTTCTAAAATCTCCTCTGTCATCCAATCCTTTTTGTTCTCTTTACTCTCCTGTTTTAGTTCTTGTTTACATGTGTTTACTATTGTGTTCTTGATGTTGCTCCATTTTACATTCACGTTCTCTTCATCCTGATTTTTCCCTTGCATTAAGTGTATTTTGTCATTTACTTCTTCTTTGACTTTGTTTCTAATTTCTTCGTTTTTTAGTTTTGAGATGTTAATCTTATTATTTTTATGGGTTTTTTTAATGCGTTTTAGGGTTAGCCTGAATGTTGCCACTACAGGATTGTGATCAGAGGCTACGTCTGCACCCGGGTATGTTTTGGTGGATTTTATGCTATTCCTGTGTCTTTTCCCAATCATGATATAATCAATTTGGTTTCTTA
This sequence comes from Agelastica alni, assembly GCA_950111635.1. Taxonomy (NCBI): domain Eukaryota; kingdom Metazoa; phylum Arthropoda; class Insecta; order Coleoptera; family Chrysomelidae; genus Agelastica; species Agelastica alni. The sequence continues at coordinate 52,743,570 of OX467712.1, read as the reverse complement.
CTATTCTGTTTTCCGTATCTTGGGGCGATTTCCACGTGTAGATTCTTCCTGGCGGCAATTTATATAATGTGTTTGTTACTACCATTTCTTTTTCTTGTATAAATTCTACTAGTCTTTCTCCCCTTTCGTTTCGCTCTCCCAATCCATGTTCTCCAATCAGGTCTTCGCATTTTCCTTTACCAATTTTGGCGTTCAAATCTCCCATTATGATTAGGATTTCATGTTTCTTGATGTTTCTCAACAGTTGTTCCATTTCTTCGTAGAATTCTTCGATTTCGTTGTCTTCGCTCTCTGATGTTGGCGCGTAAACTTGCACAATGTTCATTTTTACTTTTGGTGTTTGCATCTGCAACATCATTACTCTATCCGAGAGGGGCACAAAGTTTGTGACTGATTTGTCGGTGTTGTTGTCCACCAATATTCCGACTCCGTTTGGGTGTTTCTGTTGATCGTCGCTACCTGAGAAATATAATGTTCCTTTGTCAGTTGTGAGTTTGCCATTTCCTGGCCATCTGACTTCGCTAATTCCTAGTATATTGATCTTTAGTCTGTCCATCTCTACTGTTAAATTCCGTAGTTTGCCAGCTTGGTATAGACTTCTGACATTCCACGTTCCAATTTTTAAAGTCCTCCCGGGGATTCTTCGCACCCTCTGACCATTTAAGGTCTGCCGGGGACTGAGGGCCTTTACTTTTGGTGTATTCATCATGACAATTGTACTAGGGATGCTTACAAGCCTTTAATACGGTGGTTTCCCGTTGCCTTCCGTATCCTTATACCGTTGACATTGCTGTTCATCCGCCTTCGGGGCCGATTTCTCAACCCCAGGACAAAAGGGTGCCCTTGCCTCAGCTGTTCTTCCGCCCTCTAAGAAAGAGGCCGTTGACAGCTTGAGGGGGGATAGCTTATTCCGGCTATCGTTCGGTCGTCAGAGCCTCGTCAGTTATCTGGCAGGGTGCACCGGATAACCATAGTTATCGCACTTGCAGGTGAGGTTGACATTTGGGCTGGAGTTTCTTTTACCTTCGCCCCTTGCACCCTAAAAAATCCAATTAAGATGGCCCAAATACAGTCAGATGAAAGAAAACCGTAGAGGTTCTGTACACTTGTTAATATCACACCGTCCCAGAAATTCTCACCACACCCGACTTCGAAGACTCTCACCACACGACTCCCAAGACTGCCACCACATGACTCCCACTACTTCCCCAAGCCGGATATCAAGAAAATGACACCGACGTCAACCAACAATATTCGCAAGTCCATGCTCCACACCAAGAATGGCGCTCGTCCGTGTTGATAGCCAGCCCCATCCACACAGAAATGCAAACCAAACAATAATATAACCGACAACACACAACAATCGAGGCCAAAAACCAAAGCAAAATCTAATAACGAAAACCCCCACTCAATCTCCAGCGATTAACAAAAATGCCACAGCCATTAACAATCGAATCCTATCACAACAAGGTATGCAACACTATTTACACCGAATGATATATTTAAGTTACAACAAAATACGGTACGCGACACTATTTACGAGTACCTGAGGAATACAAAACTATCAGAGACCCAATTATAATGGAACTGTAGAAGGGAAAAAAAGGCACGTTACAAGGTATTATTTCTTCAAGCAAAAGAAATTCACTGACATATTCTGAAATTATGGATTCTATAACCTTACAGATGATAGGTGTAAGGCTAATGGGGCGGTAGTTATTGGGGTCAAGTTTATTGCCTTTCTTGAAAATGGGGGTTACCGAGGCCGTTTTCAAAATTCTCCAAGACTCATTCTAGAAATTTCAAATACATCTTTTTCTTTTACTTTTTCTAATATTAAATCTAGAGACATGTTTTTTTTTACGCATTTTGTACACATTGTCGCGAATTTCAAATTTGTAAGCTTCGGGAAAGTCAACAGTCTTTGGATGTCGGCGGGGTTTATATTTTTCAACTTTTTGTTCACTATTTCTATCTTTCACACTTTTTAAAACTGTGGTTAATTTTGTTTCACCAATACCAATTACAATCAGTTCAATACGATTTTATTGTCGGTATTAATAATAGGTCTATGGCAGAGCGATGCAATTCAAACGTAGGATTCGCGCCAATCTCAAACTTTACAAAGCACATAAATATTAACCTTACTTCTAAATAACACTGCTTTTTTGTATTTGTCGCTGTATGCTCAGTTAATTTTCTATAAATATTAAGTTTATGAAGTTTTTTTCGTTGTTTTTAGAGTGACTTTTATTTTTTGTTCTTTAGGGCCTGCATAAATATTTGACCAATTAAGTATGAACTTTGTTTGAATTTACATCCAGGAAACTACAAAAAGTATTGTCTATACATTTACCATTTTTTTTTGGAATGAATTCCATCATAATTTGCAGTATCAATAACCACCACAACTTTATTGAATCGAAGCTAATCAAAACCAACGGTCACGGAAACACACACGCGCGCGCTTTTTAAAAAAATCTGTCTGCTTTGTTGAAGTTCAAATTCCGCCACCAGAGAGCGTATCGCTTGGCATAAATCGCCAATAGAATACATTTTCTTTACATACATAAAGTCACGCCTAGGCAGAGACCACTTCCTTCCACTTGCTACGGTTCTTACACACAACTTTTGCTTCCTCTACTTTCATCAGTGCTCTCATACATACTCGTCGGTTGTTGGTACTCTTGACCTGGCCTTTCTTCAAAACAATGTTGATCTGATCGAGATATGTTCTCCGAGGTCGACCTCTACCGACTTGTCCATTCACACTCGCCTTATAAATTTGTTTCGTCAAACTTCCTTCATACATCCTTTCTACGTGTCCAAACCATTTAAGCATTCCTTTATCTATCTTTGATGGAGAAAAACAAATTAATGGGGCACTGCATAGCACTAAGAAACGAAAAATAAATTATAGTTTAAAAAAACTAAAAAACACGCTTAAAGAGTTAATCAAACTAAAAAATAGCTAACGAGAAAATGTCACTGTTTTAAAAGCCTGGGTTGCTTTGTATGACATTTTTAAACTAAGTCTGCGTTTCTGAATAAAAGCACCCCACGCTTTTAGAAGAGTGACAATTTCCTCGTCGGTTATTTTATTTATGAAAAATGACAAACGTCCACGAGCCTCTTTCATTTCTAAATGTTAATGTTAATGTTAATTTTTATTCGCTAAATTCATTAATTTTTTATTTTTCTTCAGTGTGTGGTTTTTTTCTAAAATACTGTTACGATTTTTACTCTTTGAGTTCGATAATTCTAAACACTCAGTACAATAACTAAATAATTTTTTTCTAATATTTCTACGCAATAAATTTTACTCCACAGCAAAAATGATTATCCGTACAGCAGACATGAGGTCTCTAAGATCCATAGCAGGCTACACACTAAGAGATCACAAAGAAAACGAAGACATCCGAGAACTTTGCGATGTCCAAGACATAGTTAGATGGTCCCGAAACAGACGTCGCGAATGGAGAGATCATGTTGAACGGATGGACGATAACAGATTGCCAAAGATTGCAAGGGATGGTCTCACAAGGTCCAGCAGACCACCTGGACGTCCACCCATACGTTGGTAGGAAAGCTGGAATTCATCATCACAGCTACAACTCTAAAAAATTAAAGAAAAAGGCAGATGCCTTACAAAAAGGAAGAAGAAAAGTAATGTTATTTCTTAAAATAAGAGGAAGGGTTTGTTTTTACACTTTCCCTTGAAGTTGTTATAGTTATTATATTATTGGCGACTTAACATTATCCTTAAAGTCGCATGTTTTTATGACAGGCAGGACATTCCATACCTCAAGATGTTTTTGGGACGTCAAAGGTTAGTTCTTAGTATTTTTTATATTTAGTTATTCTGTTCTTCATCAAAAACTTTGTTGTTTAACACGTTCGCGGACACGAACAAAAAATGATGACTGCGAATAACGCATTACAATATTTATTGTTATTTGTTGTTATTTACTCATCACCAACATTTTCTTTAGAATTAGTTCGCTTAACATTATAACACGATCTTGAATGTTACTTTTGAAAACTGGATTTTGTGGACACACAACACGATTTGTCGAATCCTATTTATCTGCATGCACATTCGTTGATAATTTTTCGACCACGGTTACAACAGGATTTGTGGAATACGATTCATCTGCATTCACATTCAATTTTGATTTTTCGAGGATGGTTTCCAAGTCTAATTTGCCATTTTGTCTTAATGGTCGCTGAACTTTGTCTGATTCCTTATTACACAAAATAGGCATTGAATTCATGATTGAATGTCTCGAAATTTTCTTTTTCTTTTAAATTTTTTACACGTAAGTCTAAAATGCAACTATTATTAAATTTGTTAAAAAATAATAGAAGTAAACAAAATATTTAAACGTCTGATCTTCAACGATTTTAACAATTAACAACTATGACAATAATAAAAATCAAATACACTTACATTTTTTATATCGAAGAATGAAATCTCACAACCCACTAAAAGTAGGTACCTACGCAAGACGTTTGTCTCAGTACTTAACACGCTCGTTACACTGTAACTAAACCAATGGTTTGTAAATCACTGGTTGCCTGTTTTTTGAGTTTCCTCCCCACTACTCGATTGAAAACTTGGCCCTAACGCCCTAACAAAGAATAACCCACCCACAATTTTGGGTGGGTATTCTTTAGCCCTAAGTTATGTTACAGCGTTGCCAATTTTTCAACAATATTATTCGTGGCCTAATACTAAACATGTAAAGGATCGGCAAATTGTATGCTACATAATTGTGGGTATTACAGACCATGGCATGTATACATTTTAAAATTGTCCTAAATTGATGGGTTGTGCGAATAAAGAAAAAAATCTGTTTAAAATCTGTTTCGTCAATCTTGGAGCCGTAATAGAAAATACCGGGGGATGTGATGGCGAGATAAGACGGCGTATTCAACTTGCTAGATCAGCAATGACACATTTAAATAAAGTATGGAGGGATCGAAATATCACAAAACAAACTAAAATCAATCTAGTGAGTACCTTGGTTTTTTGGGTCTTTCTATATGCTTCAGAACCTTGGACTGTCAAAGAAGTAGATGATAGTCGTCGGATTGATTTGAGATGTTGGCGTGGCGACGAATGTTGAGAGTGTCCTGGACCGCACATAGAGCAAATGCTTCGGTTTTACAAGAAATACGTCCGTCAAAACGTTTGTCCAGTATCGTGAAGTCTCGAATTCTTACATTTTTCGGACACATCAGTCGGAGTGAGCATATGGAAAGGCTTATTGTACAGGAAAAACCTGAAGGAAACAGAAGGTGTGGCCGATCACCAAATCGATGGGAGGATGTTACCAAAAAATTATTAGATGCTACTCTCCCACAAGCGGCTCACATGTCATTTGATCCAGATAAAGGGCGAGATGCAATCAAGAGAGCCATCCAAAACATTGAACCTCGTTAATATGGGTTACAACACATCTGCAAAGATGTTATAATTAGGAAGAAGATGTCTCATAATTGTTTGTACAATGTACACTGACAAAAGATCAAAGACGATAAGACCAAAGTTATAGACAGCGTTATTGATAAGTTTGGTAATGATGGAAGAAATATAAAATTTGTTTCTTTGTAAATTTTCTTTCAATGTGTATTGTATTAGAATAATGAAGATTTAAAATATTTTCAAAATTAATCAATTTTCGTTTGTGACCAAAAAGAAAAGAATTTTTTTGCCTCTCCCTAGAGAAAGTTCTAACGTTGCTCTTGAATATCCATGATGTGATCAATACATATGCGTAGACGCGCATTTTTTATCCAGTCAAAAATCTGTCGAAACCTTTAAAAACCATGTTTCAGCAGTGAAAAAATGACTACTTTGAAAAACAATAAGATAATTTATTTAAAAAATTATGTAGTAAAAAATGTAAACCAATGCATAAAAGGGAATTTTTTTTAATTTCCCTATTTATTTGCAATCTATAATAATTATTATGATAGGCAAATTGTGTGATAATAAAATTCAGTTGACATGCTCGACAGGTTTCCAGTGATTACTATCTCTTACAGCTATAATTAATAACTAGATTAATTTGTTTTGTCTATTGGGGATATTTTAACACTCGTTAAAACCTATAAATTAGGTCGTATGGATCATAACGCTTAAGTCTACGCTGTGCTGCTGGTTGTACCATGAGGTTAGATGTCAGTCTATTTGAATGATATCTTAATCTATTTTTATAGCTTATTTTATTTTTTATTTTATTTATTTGGGATACAAACAGGACAAACCCATAAAAGTATCCACTAATAGTTACACATAATTTTACAAATTAGGTCAAAAAGAAAATATAAATATAATCATATAACTACATTAAATAAAGTAAATACTAGTATAAAAAAAAAGAGAGAAAAAAAGAGAACAAGAGTAGGTAATAAAACAAAATTAAATTTGCAAAAAATAGCCTTTCAGTAGTTTTTTAATCAAATCTGCACTGTGGTAAAAAATATCCATTTCAACAATACTGGACAATTTATTATAAGTATTTGATATTCTGTGAGCAGGAGAATTTAGAAAATAATTGGTGAGTGCCTGATGTGTGTTAAAGGTATAATTGTTTCTAGTTGAGTGGCTGGGAATACGAAGTGTTATGAAGTTTGTAAGTTCAAGGCAATCTATATTGTTATTGAGGATTTTGTGAATAAACAGTACATCCGCAATTTGCCTACCATGCTCTAGTTAAATTATCTTTAAGTTGGAACGAATACTTTGTCTATCCACATCGGGATAAAATTTTCTTTTACAATATGAAATAAACTTGTTCTGGACTGTTTCTAATTTTGAAATATAGACCGAATAACGCGGGTTCCAAATAGTAGAACCAAACATTAATATACTATTTACGTATGCCATATATAATGATCTAACGGTAAGGGGATTTTGAAGTTCAAAACATGTTCTGTATATGAAGCCCAACTGCTGATTAGCTTTTCTAGTTATATTACAAATATGCCGATCGAAAAGTAATTTAGAGTCTAAAAGAATACCAAGATCCCTAATCGTATCTACAGCGTGTAATACGCTATTAGAAATTTCATATGTGTTGTAGTTCAAGTCTGAATTACAACGAGAAAATTGTATATAATTACACTTTGAGACATTTAAAAACAAAATTATTTCTCACACAGTAGTCGGATAAATTGTCTAAGTCTTCTTGCAATCGAACTATGTCGTAAGCACATGAAATTGAGTGATATATTTTCAAATCATCGGCATACATAACAAACTTAGCAAATTGAAAGCAACTAGAGATGTCATTTATGTATAAATTAAAAAGTAAAGGACCTAAATGGGACCCCTGAGGTACTCCTGAAGTAGTTACCACAGCCTTAGATTTAAGAGCACCTAAAATTACTTGTTGTGACCTATTTCTGACATATGAGTCGAACCATCTTAATAAATTACCATGTATACCGACTTCGGAAAGTTTTGAGACAAGGACGGAATGATCTATTTTGTCGAAGGCCTTACTGAAATCAGTATACACAGAATCAACGTTATGCCTATCATTTAGACTTTTAAGTATGTATTCAACGTATAGGAATAAATTTGTATCTACCGAACGTTTTTTCATGAAGCCATGCTGTTCAATGTTAAGTAGATTTTTCACGTCATGATAAAGAAAATCAAAAATGATACTTTCAAACACCTTACTAAAGATGTTTAATTTAGAAATAGGTCTATAATTTTCAACTCTATTCTTGCTTCCAGATTTATGAATTGGTGTAATAAAGGCTGTTTTCCATGTATCAGGAAATTGACCTGAACTGAGAGATTTATTAAATAGCAAAAATAATGGCTCTATTAGCGATTCCTTACAATTTTTAATAAAATCAGTAGGTAAATTATCTGGCCCAGGACCTTTATTGGGTAAATTTTCAATTTTTTTGTCAATAATTTTACGAGTAATTATGTAGTTAGAAATATTTACTGGTGTGTTAGTATACATATTACCAAAGTTACTAGCATCACTACTTACAAAAACAGAAGAGAAATAATCTGAAAATATATCACAAATTTTCTGTTAGTTGGTAGTAGGGCCCTGAGCAGTGAGCAAGTTATTAGCAAGTAATTATTTGTTTTTCTTTTGCTTTTTACAAATTGCCAAAAATATTTAGAATTATGAATAATATTCGTTTCTACAGTAGTCAAATATTTTTTTTAATCTTCCTTTATTAAAAATTTTGATCTGCCTCGTAAAATTTTGAATGTTAAGTTATCTAAGTTATTATGGTATTTCTTCCATCGACAGTGAAATTTAATTTTTTCTTTAATCACTTTTATTGTAGAAGAAGAGAACCAATGAGGGTATTTTTTATAATAGCTGGGATATTGAGGTACATGTGAGTGAACTATCTGGTCAATAATATTGTAAAACAGATTAATTGCTCTATTTATGTCAATTAAATGAAATTTATGGATAAGTTTTTTATTTTTGCTTTGACCGATTCCACTTGAAGATCACGGGCTATAACAAAATTTGGCGCAAACTATGGAGCATCTACAACAATTCTTAGCACTTTCGATTGGAATCGCTCCAAAATTTCAATATTGGAATTGGCTGCTGATCCCCACAATGGGATACCGTAGGTTTAAATGGGCTTGAGGATTGCTTTGTAGATCAGTACCTTATTTTTTATAGATAATTGAGATTTTTTACCTATCAGCCAGTATAGATCTCTTAGTTTCAAACTCAATTGTTTGCGCTTGGTAAAGATGTGTTTCCTCCAGGTTAGGCGCTTATCTAGGTGCATGCCTAGATATTTGCCGTTGATTGTTTAGAGTGACTTCTGGACATTTGCCTCTACGGTTGGTGAAAGTTACCTGAACAGACTTCACTTCATTTGCTTTAACTCGCCATTTCTTTGACCAGTTTTCTACCTTATTGGGGTGAAGCTGTAGTGTATTTGATGCTGTAATAGGATCTTTGTGTGATGCTAGTATGGCTGTCGTCTGCGAATGTGGCTACTAATACATCATTGCTATTTGGTAGATCAGCCGTAAAGAGGAGGTAAAGTAGCGGCACCAGAACACTGCCTTAAGAAACTCAGGAGTTTATTTTGAACAGTGGTGTTTGCTCAAGGTATTTAATTAAGAAATAGCGATCTTTGAGGTAGGAGTGAAGGATTTGGTAATATTTGATAGGTAAGGAATAAATTCTTTTTAATTAGCCGTTTCAGTGCGTATGCAGTACACTGTTCCATTTCATTTGATAAGTTTACTCAAAGCTTTTAGTTTTGCTAAAAAAACTACTTCAATCATACGTTTAGTAGTAATATATGTATTTTCTTTTTGTTTACAATAGTATTATAACGTACTTGTTATTAAGCTACATCAAAATAAATTTTTAAACTAGTCTTAACTTTAATATGAACTTTTAAAAATGAAATTAAAAATAGTTTTGCTTATGTATTATTGTATACTTAATGCATTTGTGATCATTTTTTCCTAAAAACGGAGACATAATGTATGCCATTCGAATAAGGATTTCAAAAAATAATTTACAATTTGTAAGTAGCAGGTAAGAGTGCGCTGAAAAAAGAAAAATAAAGTACTTTAACTAAGTGAATTCTTTTCAGGTAAAATTTTAATATTTACAACTGTACCCAGCAGCGCCGTAATTGGGAATAAAAGGCAAGGGCAAGGGTCTCGGAGGGGCTCGTATAGATTGTTTTTGTAGATATATATATATATATATATATATATATATATATATATATATATATATATATATATGTAAATGTATGTGTGTGTATGTATGTATACTCATTCATTTTTTTTTACAAATATATTCTAATTGGAATATTATTTGATATTGTTTACGATTGTAATAGGGAATCATTAATCACGTAGACATGTACCACTGTTCTTATGCATACTTGCAAAATTTTTCGACAAGTGGTTACTAGTAACATACAAGATGTTTGCTGCTATCGAAACCATCTCGATTGGCTATGACTATTTAGAGAATGAGGAATTTAGCTTTTCTCGCATTCGAAAACAAAAGACTTGAAAAAATACCTGTGTCTCACATCCTGAAAGCTTTTGACAGTCCAACTTTTTGATGTAAATTTTACGTTTATTTGTTATGAAAATGTGAAAATATACTAATGATAAAATAGAGTTAAGTTTTGTGGTCATGAATTTTATATTATTTCTCTAATACATCATTATTATTTAGCTTCGAGCATTCATTCATTAAACTTCTTGCATGACACTAAATTTTAAGTGGGACAACAAAAATACCTCAAATTTCATGAAAAATGAAAATTCATGGGTTACAACATTTATGTATGTATGTATTTGTTATGTATGTATTTTTTATTTAAATAAAATAAAAAGAAAATGCATTTTGAATGATAAACCATGTTACATATTTAACAAATGTGTGTGTGTGTGTGTGTGTGTGTGTGTGTGTGTGTGTGTGTGTGTGTGTGTGTGTGTGTGTGTGTGTGTGTGTGTGTGTGTGTGTGTGTGTGTGTGTGTGTGTGTGTGTGTGTGTGTGTGTGTGTGTGTGTGTGTGTGTGTGTGTGTGTGTGTGTGTGTGTGTGTGTGTGTGTGTGTGTGTGTGTGTGTGTGTGTGTGTGTGTGTGTGTGTGTGTGTGTGTGTGTGTGTGTGTGTGTGTGTGTGTGTGTGTGTGTGTGTGTGTGTGTGTGTGTGTGTGTGTGTGTGTGTGTGTGTGTGTGTGTGTGTGTGTGTGTGTGTGTGTGTGTGTGTGTGTGTGTGTGTGTGTGTGTGTGTGTGTGTGTGTGTGTGTGTGTGTGTGTGTGTGTGTGTGTGTGTGTGTGTGTGTGTGTGTGTGTGTGTGTGTGTGTGTGTGTGTGTGTGTGTGTGTGTGTGTGTGTGTGTGTGTGTGTGTGTGTGTGTGTGTGTGTGTGTGTGTGTGTGTGTGTGTGTGTGTGTGTGTGTGTGTGTGTGTGTGTGTGTGTGTGTGTGTGTGTGTGTGTGTGTGTGTGTGTGTGTGTGTGTGTGTGTGTGTGTGTGTGTGTGTGTGTGTGTGTGTGTGTGTGTGTGTGTGTGTGTGTGTGTGTGTGTGTGTGTGTGTGTGTGTGTGTGTGTGTGTGTGTGTGTGTGTGTGTGTGTGTGTGTGTGTGTGTGTGTGTGTGTGTGTGTGTGTGTGTGTGTGTGTGTGTGTGTGTGTGTGTGTGTGTGTGTGTGTGTGTGTGTGTGTGTGTGTGTGTGTGTGTGTGTGTGTGTGTGTGTGTGTGTGTGTGTGTGTGTGTGTGTGTGTGTGTGTGTGTGTGTGTGTGTGTGTGTGTGTGTGTGTGTGTGTGTGTGTGTGTGTGTGTGTGTGTGTGTGTGTGTGTGTGTGTGTGTGTGTGTGTGTGTGTGTGTGTGTGTGTGTGTGTGTGTGTGTGTGTGTGTGTGTGTGTGTGTGTGTGTGTGTGTGTGTGTGTGTGTGTGTGTGTGTGTGTGTGTGTGTGTGTGTGTGTGTGTGTGTGTGTGTGTGTGTGTGTGTGTGTGTGTGTGTGTGTGTGTGTGTGTGTGTGTGTGTGTGTGTGTGTGTGTGTGTGTGTGTGTGTGTGTGTGTGTGTGTGTGTGTGTGTGTGTGTGTGTGTGTGTGTGTGTGTGTGTGTGTGTGTGTGTGTGTGTGTGTGTGTGTGTGTGTGTGTGTGTGTGTGTGTGTGTGTGTGTGTGTGTGTGTGTGTGTGTGTGTGTGTGTGTGTGTGTGTGTGTGTGTGTGTGTGTGTGTGTGTGTGTGTGTGTGTGTGTGTGTGTGTGTGTGTGTGTGTGTGTGTGTGTGTGTGTGTGTGTGTGTGTGTGTGTGTGTGTGTGTGTGTGTGTGTGTGTGTGTGTGTGTGTGTGTGTGTGTGTGTGTGTGTGTGTGTGTGTGTGTGTGTGTGTGTGTGTGTGTGTGTGTGTGTGTGTGTGTGTGTGTGTGTGTGTGTGTGTGTGTGTGTGTGTGTGTGTGTGTGTGTGTGTGTGTGTGTGTGTGTGTGTGTGTGTGTGTGTGTGTGTGTGTGTGTGTTTAAAGAAAACTATGGCATTTTAAAACAATGTCGAGATTTGCAGTAAGTCCCTACTGACGATTTGGAGCCCTAAAATTTGTATTTAGAAATTTCGATTATGAGGAATACATTGAAACCCAAGATGACACCACTTCAAGTACTGAATCATGTAGAAGGGCAGAATTTAATAGAAATTTTCCCAAATATATGCATTGCACTTAGAATTCTGTTAACGCTCCCTGTCGGTGTAGCCAGCGGAAAACGTTCTTTTTCGGAATTAAAACTCATTTTTCATTTTTATTATACAGTTTATCAACCAAAACACAGGGAAGCATTTTTCTTTTTTCTGAGATTTTGTTTCATCGCCATCGCCACTACAAAGGATCAAAAAAACCTGATATCTCTTATGAAAAAATCTGTTTGTGGCAGTTTGATTTCTCGCAGTTTAATATACATGGCGAGTCAGCATTAGAGACACTCGCCTAAGGCGGCTATTCCGGTCGCACCGGCACTGGTAATTAGTTGTAAATGTAAAGTTTATTGTGTAAAAGTATTGGAGTAAAAATTGTTTTGTTACTGTATCGAGAGTTTAATGTCACCGAACCCAAGAAGGTAGTAATTAACACTATTATCATAAATTTTATTATTAATGTGAATATCGTCAATATTAAGCAATTCGTTAGATTCATCATTTACCTCAAACTGTCTTCAAAAAACTATTTCACAAATATTACAAAAAAAATAAAACGCAAAGAATAGAAATCTCCTGAGAAATTGTTGAGAATCAGCGCGCCCTAATGTTTGAAACGTCTAAAGGGTAAACACCTGCAAGCTAGATAGACGACCGATGATTTGATAAATGCGTAAGCGACGTTGATATTCAAAAATAAGCTGTGCTAACCGTAGCTTATAAATAAAGGCGGCCGATCGCAGTGCCCTGGTAAAATCATCTTTTTTAAACTGAGTTGGAAATACACCTATCCCCCGATTTACACGGTAGATACGTTCCTGAGCAAAACGTGTAAATCGAAAATTAAAAATTTTCAAGTCAAAACCGTGTAAATCGAAAAGCTTGCAGAAAATGCATAATTTTGCTATTTAACAGTTGTGATTTTTTTCAATATTTTTAGGTGTACACAGAAATAAAAATAAAATGCATTGACAGGTTAAAATATGTAATATATTACGGAAACACTGTTTTTTTATTTAATTACAATACAATAGTTTCTAAAGAAATAACTTCTTTTAACTTCTTTCGACATTATAAGCCTATAATTTTTTTTAATTTATGTTAATTTATAATAATCTAAATTATGCACTGACTTGTAATTTACGAATATGGAAAATTAAATCTTTCTGAAGCTGTGAAACTTTCACTCAAATACAATTTTCCGTAGATAAAACTTTAATTTTATGCGAAGAAATACAGACACAGTGTGCATGTGCAGCAAGTCTGCACATAAGCTCGGGATTCCCCGTGAGATGTGTACACAGCGCACGTGTTCAAACACAGTAGCATTTAGTAGAGTGCGATAAAAACAAAAAAAAAACTTATTTGGAAAACTGTGTGAAAGCGAAAACGTGTAAAACAAGTACCGTGTAAATCGGGGGATAGGTGTACTATACATATGTGCAGATATTTTGAAATGATTTTGTTAATATAATATGATTGAAACACCGCTTTGTAGTATTTTATTTTTATTTTCTTGTACTTGATACAACACATTACACGTTTATATTTAGTGACGCCATGACAGGAAGTTTTCGGCGCAGGATAGGTAAACTTGACATTTTTGTGTTGCCAGTATAAATGTATAATATTAACCAACAGATTTATGTGTTTTATCAAATCTAGATAAAATATCATCTGATAGGTACTTATTAACCAAATTTTCGCCCCCATTTTTGAATTTGTCCATGGTAATTTCCCCTCTTGCACTGTGGCTAATTCGGCCCTGATTTTTAATTATACAATAAATTATGACTTTACTTATCTACCTGCGCACATCAGGATAAGTAGACAAAAAAAAGTATTTTGTGGTCAGTTTAAACTCCTCTTCCATTATTTAAATATGTACTTACTTTTATATAAATAAATAAATAAATTCTTGTCCAGTGAAAATTTTAATATTTACAAACGTACCTTTTTACTTAATAAAACCATTTTCTGAAAATTAAAAAATAATCGTCGTACTTTCTCTTTAGTAAAAATCAATTAAATTACTATTTGTACCATTGTTCGGTTTTATGACTACAGATTAAGAATTCCACATTATTAGGTTCTTGTTAAAAGGGGATCCATTACACAATTACATTTTTTCTAATATCCCCTTCTAATCTCTAAAATCATTATAATAGGAAAATAAGAAAACCATTATGACTAAGAAATTTAAGTAAATATCTACATTTACGATTTAACATGTTTTTGTTATTGTTCTAGGTATATATTGTTACGATAAAGACGTCCCTCTTCTATTATCTGGCCGAGGCGGTACCGTCCACACACACGAATAAAATTCCTTTTGAGGCACCAAAAACGCACCCATCTAAAGAATGATTTATGGCCGCGGCATGATTGAAGGCATCAAGAAAGGTGAAAAAAAATTCGAGAATAATAATTCTTATGGAGTAGGTAAAGTAATAGTTTGAGGCGGAATCAGCATCAAAGGTAGGATTTATACGTATATAGTATACATTTTTCTGTGCCAATACATTGATAAAATACTTTGATCAAGTGTGCTTTTATATGCTGCATCCATTAAAAAAAGTTTCGTACTTATTCATAAAAATTCATGACCATATGTTTAAATCAATAGTGGCTGGCTTTCTTGATAATAATAGTATCAAGGTCCTATTACCGTGGTCTTCGAACTCACCGGACTTAAATCTAATAAAGCATGTATGCGACAACAAGTTTTGAGAGGTGGTGTGATTTTTCAGAATTATTAACAATTATTTGAAGCTTTGCAGGAGGCATAAGATAGCTATAGCTATACCTCCATTCACTCTTACCTTATAAATTTGTTTCGTCAATCTCTCTTCATCAATCTTTTTTACTTATCCAAACCATCTAAGTATCCCTTTATCTATCTTTGTATATTCACATCTTTTACAATACAGTGTTCTCTTAAATCACTATTCTTTACTTTATCCAACCGAGTTACTCCGGCTATACTTCTCAGACTACTCATCTCCACAGTATTAAACCTTTTTTCATGCTTCTGCTGCCAAACCCAACATTCACTACCATACATAAGTAAAGGAACCAACACTCCTCTATGCGCAGCCAGACGTGCCTTTTTTGACACTTTCTAGCTGCTCATAAAGCTATACAGTGCACCGTTAATTTGTTTTTCTGCCAAAACCCTTCGCTCAGTGTCACTGTCATACTTTTCATCTCTCGTAAACTTTGAATCCAAGTATACAAACTCATTTACTTGTTTCACTCCTTCTCGCTTAATCATAACTTCACACTTTGTCATGCATACTTCTTTCAAAAACCATTACTTTTGTTTTGCTTACATTTATTTTCATCCCTTTGATTTTCAGGGCATAACATTAATCATCGCCAGCAACTCCTCTTTAGATGACGCTAATATGACTTGATGATCGGCGTAAAGAAGGCATTTGACGATCAAATCATTTATTTTCAATCCATACGCACTCTCTTTAAAATATTTTAAACAATCGTCTATGTATAAGTTAAACAGCCATGGCGAAGAGACACATCCCTGTCGCACATATTTTTTAATGTGTAAGCTCCATTTATCCTGACACAAGTAGTGGAATCCTCGTAAAGTGATTCCAGTGCTCGTATTAAACTACCGCTCACCCCATACATAGATAATGTCGACCACAATTCACTCCTCACCACTCTGTCATAGGCCTTTTCCATGTCTATAAAAGCGCAATAGACCTGACTTCTAGCCAAGAATTTTTCGACTTTACCTCGTAATAAAATTACCTGATCCTAGGGTATTGGCCGCCCGCGTGCAAATACCAGATGTGCCGCCCTTTCAGAGATTTTTTTCTTATTTTGACTAATATTTAACGTTGACGTTATAAACTCATCTACCTGTATAACGTTTATTTCACACACAACGATTTTGGACATACTCAGTGCGTATACCAACGAAAAGTATATAAATCAGTTGTTCTACAGTCTACAGACTAGGTACCTAATCATTTTAATTACCTAATTATAAAATAACCTTTCTGGCTTTCTAAGTAGCAAATTTATCAATAATTTCCGTAAAATCTATTTTTTCACAGATTTCGGATTCAATAGAGATGATGCCAAATCTGAAAGCCTTTCTTGTGTCACATTATTTCTCAAGTAACTTTTAATAATTTTTAATTTGCTGAAACTTCTTTCTCCTGAAGCCACGGAAACAGGTAAGGTCAAAAAAATTCTTATTGTTAGAGCAAAATTAGGAAAACAGGAAATGAGATCATTTTTGACTATGATTTCTAATACCTCAATTGGCTGTTTCTTACCTGGAAAAATATCTTTGAATGAAGTTATTTTATTAAACAGTTGTATACCGTCTATAACTTTTACGATACTTCCTTCCTCCTGTACATGTTACTTAATATCTAAGTCCATGCAGACTTTCATGAGATCATCACTAGAAATGTTGTGAAACTCATACAGAAAGCAGAATATTGAAAAGCACTCAGATAATAATGTAAATCTTTCATTTACCGAAGAGATCGCGTGATCAAGAATTGCAAAATATAAAAAAGTCTTGAATTGCTGGAAGGGATTCAAAAGGGGTTCATCACTGCCCTCGTAATCAAATAAACGGACCTTTTTCCTGAGCCTCTAACTTGGAAATTCGGGATCAATACCTAAATCTCTAGCAAGTGTTGTGGCTGATTCGACAAATATTTTGAAATTATCGTCTGATCTTTGTGAAACAAAATATTTTTTTAAATTATCCAAGTCTTCAATGCATTCCGCGATGATTAATTTAGGATTCTGAAGCATTTTACTCGGAACATTAATTCTTGATAATAAATCATGCCAAATCAAAATTGAACACAAAAATTTGAATGATTCAAGATTTTTAATTATTGATTTTGCACCATTTTTTGTTTTCACGTCTCTGGTGGCATCTTCAATTAAGGCATTTAATGCGGTAATAATGTTTTTGAGGTCTAATAGCATTGATACGACTGTCCCACCTTGTTTCACTTAATGGTTTCAAAGTTAGACTTTTAACGTATTTTTTCAGTAAATCCCATCGATATGGGGACGCAGAAAAAAATTATATACCTCTTGTGCCATATCAAAAAATCCATAAATTTCATCACTGGAGCTGGCAGCGTCATTAACGACGAGGTTTAAGGTATGAGCCGCACACGGCACGTATAATGCTTTAGGATTGATATCGAGAATCCGTTTTTGAAGCCCTATATTTTCCCCCTTCATGTTCGATCCATTGTCGTAGCCCTGACCACGTATATCTTTAAATTCGAGCTGCAGACTAGGTAATATATTCTCTAATAGAAAATTACACAGACCTTCTCCAGTGGTATTAAATACTGAAAAAAATCCAGGAAAAATTCTAAAATATCTACTTTACTTTTACCATCAGTAGTGTTTACACATCTAATTACAAACGTTATTTGTTCTGTATGACTAATATCTGACGTTGAGTCGAAAATTATAGTGTAATATTTGGCTTTTTTGACAATGCGTGTTATCTCATTACGAATAGATTCGGCTAAAATATGAATTACTTAATTTTGAAAATGCTACACTAAGTAGTGTGGAATACGTGTTTTTTTATCATTGTATTTACTAATTTATTAAGGTGTGCCACGTCTTGTTCGTTCTCTATAGAGTACTCTGCCAGCGGTCTCTCTACTGGCAAATTATGCCCGAGCTCAGCCGTAGAGGGTAGAAGAAAAAATATATATATAAAAGTGAGCCGCGCCACCGACTTAGACGGTTCAAGCCGGAAACCCATAGGTCTTATAGGCACTAGCAGAGCCACACGATAAACAACTGAGATTATGGTGAACTAAATAAATGAAATTATAGCTAAAATATATTAGATACTTTACTCCTACAATAAATCAAAGTACAAAGTTCAATAATAAAATTATAACAAAGATAGTCAAATTAACAGCTATGGTAAATTTTTTTTTTCGCTAAAACAAACCAATAATTTAAAATTTACAATTTTATAAAATAACCAAAACAAAAGTAAGAGTAACAGACTTTACCAAGTTACCAAAAAAAAAAAAAAACGTATATAAGTCAACTCTTTAATAATACTTAATCAAACGTTCACATAAGGCTGCTAATTTACTCATGTTTTTACCATTTACATAAAGATTTACACTGTTAAAACAATCGAGTTTATTTAAAAATATATTTACAATGGTTGTCTTTTAAAATATCAATATTGTAGGATATTTACAAATAAGTATGAAGAAACTATTTTTACTTGGACATAAAGAATTATTGAGAAGATTATTTTAATCAAAGTTTAGTTTTGGCATATTATCTAATGCAATAAATAGTTTTTAATAATGTATTATATTAATAAATTAAAACAAAACTTAATTGTGGTGTCAAAAATAAGTCACGTCGTTAAATATTCAAAAATAAATCTTTTGTAACCTTTGGGTAAACGCATATTGTAGATCAAATATAAAAAAAAATAACTTTAATCTTGAACACCTTAATACGGAGTTCCTGCTAAAAACACCAAGCAAGACTTTATAACACTGCAATTTATCGTCGATATGGATGATACGAATGCACTACTCCTGTGGCCGGTTTGGTTATGGAACGACACCTGCTAATTAACAATGGCTTCCCTCAAATAAATCCCGCATGCGGTTATTTTAACTCGACACCAAAATCCAAAATATCAACAACGGAGGTAAGATAGAATGGTCAAGTTAAAAATTAAATGGTTTTTCTTCAAAATCCAATTAAGATGGCCCAAATACAGCCAGATATGAAAGGAAACCCGTAGAGGTTTTGCACACTTGTTAATATCACACCGCCCCAAAAATTCTCACCACACGACTTCGACTACCTCCCCAGCCGGATATCAAGAAATGACACGTAATTGACGTCAACCAAGAATATTCGCAAGTCTATGTTCCACACTAAGAATCGCGTTCGTCCGTGTTGATAGCTAGCTTCATCTACACAGAAATGTAAACCAAACAATAATATAATCGATAATACACAATAATCGAGGCTAAAAAACTAAAGCAAAATCTAATAATGAAAATACCTTACTCAATCTCCAGTGATCAACAAAAATGCCATAGCCATTAACAATTGAATCTTATCACAATAAGGTATGCAACACTATTTACAACGAATGATATATTTAAGTTACAACAAAATACGGTACGCGACACTATTTACGAGTACTTGAGGAATATAAAATTATCAGAGATATAATTATAATGGAACTGTAGAAGGAAAAAAAAAGGCACGTTACAGGTGTTCTGAAATAACTGGATTAAATTTGGCCAACATCTCAACTGCCTTTAAAAAATTACCATTATCTCTATGATCCCATTCCTCTGAATGCTACATTTTGACTGGAGAAAATTGTACTACAGCAATCATTCTTTTAATAATACGCGCCATCGCTTTTTCTCTCTATTGTAAACATTTTGTTGTTCCGCGTCAATAGTACAATTTTTTTCCATCCTCGTCTTCATTTCGCACCACGATCTTATAGAGTTAACGTGTTTTAGAGTATTTTCATGCTTATTGAGGTAATCCGAACAATGATGCCAATCAGAAAAGCCAGTACTTACAAGTTGTCTACTAAACAATTTACAAACCTTTTTGTTCGGGCTCACTTTTATCCGGTTTTCCAAAATACTTTTTCAATGCTCTCGCTTGTTTTGAGATTTCTTCTATTCTTCTTTTCTTCTCTTTTCTATAGAAGGCATCTGACTCTCTTTTAGTCTTTCTGTTTTTGGACGAGGACGACATCTAAAGGTAAAAGGTTAGAAGAACGATAAGTATATCATGGCTCACAGATGCAGATAAAATGAATAGGAATTCTTCAAAAATTTTAAAATTCATCGAAATGACCTCTAAAAAGTACCTTCCATTGTTAATACTTTTTTTACTTGGGGGCGTCCATATATTACGTGAGATGTTTAAGGGGAGGAGGGGGTCGAGTCAAATCTCATCTAATCTTACTTTGGAGAGGTAGGGGGTCTCGACAAATATCACGCAATTTTTTTTCTGATTGAAACAAAAAAAAATTATACTATTTTGGTCCATTTAAACCAGATTGTACATGCTTAAGATTTAATCTTAAGCGTATATCGTAATACGATTAAGATCATTCACTAATTTGTTCGAAAGAAAATAATTTCATTCATACTTCTCTATTGCCCAAGTGTACGTGATGATTTAGAGAAAAGATGCTGCAGTGCATGCGGTATTTACTTTGCATCTATCACAAGAGCTGCAGAGCACAGGCGAGTAGCCCACATTGCACCAGCTAAGCAAGCAGAAAATTTAAAAAAACACATCACGTAATTTATGGATGCTCCCTTAGTGTTAGAATATGGGTTATTCATAAGAAATCCCCATTCCTGTTGAAAAAGTTAGAGCAAATTATTTAAAATAAATAATGATTCGTAGCGCTCTTTCAAAATCTGGGTAAAAATTAAAACTTTCAGAAACTCCCCCGGTTGGTAACCTATAATTTTGTAAGAAAATTATATTTTGTGCTAACGAATTTTGAAAGAATTGAAAATAAATTTTGAATTTTCAAACATTCTGTACTTATTTTCAAAACAAATCATCGCTCACTTTTTTTTATCTAATTGGAAAACACCCTGTACAACATTTCATTCGTTCATAAATCTAGTTAAGAGTTTTGGTACTTACCACAGTTCTGATTTAAATATTTAAACGATACTCAACAGCAACACCTTGTCACTAATTTCCAATATTAACTTACACTTGCACTTGATTGTGTTTATGACCAGTCTTATTGTATGTTGATTCAAAATTAAATGAACATTTTTTTTTTTTGTTTTACAAGAGAAAAATCTTTTATAGACACTCAGCGCTTTAACTGCTCTGAAAAGAGCGCGTTTCCGCGCTGAATAGTGTGGGACTCATTGAACGACCGTTCAACGTTACCCACTAAAAAACTCTTGAGTGTGATTTTGTGGGTTATTGTCTCTTGGTAGGAGACAATCTTACCCCTTGTGTAGTGTATAAAAGCAAAAAATGTTGTATGTGTGTAGTGTTTTAGTGTGAAAAACGGGGGGTTTTATTTGGGGGGAGGGGGAGGGTGCGAACATTAAAGAATTCTACTTCTTAGATTTTTATGTCTGCCACTTTGACGACCTGGTAAAATGTCGAAATTTGATTTTATAAGTGCGTTTGGATGTGAAACGACTTTTTCGAAAAAGATTTTATGACGATTTTTGATTTATTCTGTAATCGTTTCGATTTTGAGGTCTTTCTGTAAGTCGGAATTTCTGATATACCAGGGGGCATTTGTTATACGTTTTAGAATTTTGTTTTGAAATTTTTGAAGTTTGTGTTTTGTAGATTTTGCTGCTTGACAGAAGGAAATACAGCCGTAAAGTAGTTGTGGACGTATAGTTTGTTTGTAAATGAGAACTTTGTTTTTAAGATTTAGTTTGCTTCTGTAATACAGAAGATTGCGGAGTCTGCCGGATGTTTTGTTACAACGCGAGATTTGCGTGTTTATGTTTATACCTAAGTATTTTACTTGATTTGTGTAAATAATATCTCTATTTTGAACCTTTAATTGAGGCATATTCGGGTTTCTTTTTCGAGAAAAGAGAATAGCTTGTGTTTTTTCAGGCGTTTAGCTTGATTTTCCAAGTTTTTGTCCATTTTTCTATTTCGTTTATTTGCCTTTGCATATTTTTATGTAGAAATCTTAGATTTTTATGTGTGCTAAAGGTCGCAGTGTCGTCTGCGTACACAGCTAGTTCGGTTTTTGATGTTTTCGGAGTATCTGCTATGTAAAGATTGTATAGGGTTGGCTAAATGAACATTTTGAAATGAAAATGGTTTATATATAGTGGTGAAGTAGCAAAAAAAATTCCGATGCCGCATCCCTTTAGCTTTGTCGAAACAATCCATTTCTTATCTATAAAGAAAACCGCTAAAATAAAGTTTCTATTGACCATTGACCTGCGAGCCGCGTGCTGACTGTGATATATATATATATATATATATATATATATATATATATATATATATATATATATATATATATATATATATATATAATATATATATATATATATATATATATATATATATATATCTTTACGAAGTAAGTTGGCACGGCGAAAAACAATTCAAAGGAGGCCGCAGCGGCGACACCTTTGTAAAAAAAGCCGCCCGGCGAACAGCAGCACGTTTTTTTCAAAGGTTTCGCCGCTGGTACCTCCTTTATAATTTTTTTCGCCGTTCCAACTGACATCGTAAAGACTATACGTACATAAATAAGCCGCCGCGCCGCACACAGGAACCAAACATACTTAGTCGTGTCAAAAATATGGCCCTTGTTTTTTTTTTATAGAAATTTCAATTTTTTATGCTGGCTCCGCCATGAATTTTGCTCTCAAATGAAGAATGTGTTTAGATGAGAGTAGGAGAAGATACTAATGGACAATAGACCAACATAAAACACAACTGAGCACTAACGTTTCATTTTTCTTCCTTCAAAAAATAGCTGATTGTTATAACTGAATGCGGCCGCCCCTTAGTTTGGCCGCCCGCGAGCGGTGCTCTCGCTGCACACCTGCTAGGATCGGCCCTGCTGATCCATATACATCTTCCTTTTTATAACACTTTATAATTATGTACTTTGTTTTTACACTTTCCTTTGAAGTTGTTATAGTTAATACATTTTGCTTATTACCTCAAGATGTTTGTGGGACGTCAAAGGTTAGATCTTGGAATTTTTTATATTTAGTTATTCTGTTCTTCGACACGAGCTTTGTTGGTTAATAAGCACATTAAAATTTTCTATGCACATCAGTATTTAGAAATAAAAGAGAAAATGTATCTTAAAATATTTATTTTAATATATGTCCAGTATACAATTGTAATTATATACGAATATATTTAAATGTAAAACATAAGAAGTAATGTACATATAAAACAAAACTTAAAAATATTCTCTATACAATGGTCCACAGAAGATTTCAATTGCTTGAAAAAATGGGGTCGATGTCACTCGCAAATCTTACCTCTCTAGAATGCATAAATAATCCCTAAAAAACGAGTGTTATCGAGACAATGTTAACAATTTTTTAAAGCAATTAAAAAGTTTGTTCTAAGACATGGATAATTTATACCAAGTCATTTTACAATAAGAACAATTTATTTGATGTACCTAAACATCAGTTCTATACAATAATTTTTTATAATAAGAAGTATTAATTAAAAAAAATTTACAGTCTACACAAAATTGACGGATTTCTAAAGAAAATCACAACTCGGGGAGGTTTTTTTAATCAGCTATGACAATATTAAAAACTAATGTTTAGATTGAATTTTAACGAACTCTTTGAAAGCTTCCTGAATCTCTTCATCCATTTCGGGTTCGGGATCGTATAAATCATCAGGATCGCAAAACTCATCAGTATCAAAATACTCCCTATAAACATTTGGATTAGTTATTTCTTTTATAAATCAATGCTTAATTTAAATAAAAATATAACTGTATTAAAACATTCGATTATTTGGAGTACTTACATATCAAATTCTTGGTTTGAGGTCGTGTGTGATGCAATAAATTCATGTTCTTCAGCAGTCAATGTTTCTCCTTCAACCTCGCAAAATATTTCATTTTGTAATCCATCAAATGCGGCGTCATCCTGATCTGAGCTAATGAAATATAAATACAATTTTAAATTAAATTTATAGTAAATAATATTAACAATAAAAATTTTAAATACATGCCACGCCTTTAGTGCATTATCTTGTCATAAAAGTGGTAACTTACTCTGATTCTTCAGTAGAGTGGCCCCAATTAGACGCTCTTAGTTGAAAAATGGACTCCAACAAAATACCATCAGCCGTTCCATCTACTTTACCCCTCAAAAATCCAAGTTTATTGAAAACTTGGTTTAAATCAACTTTGTTGCTTTGTTCCAAAGAATATCCTGCCAACTAATAAGAAAATGTTTAAGTAATATCCACATAAAATTACAAATGCAATTAGCTTATTAAATTTGAATAAATACAGAATTTTGAAAATATACAGTGTAAAAAAAATATAGATTACTGTAACAAACAATAACTTTATTCACTCACTAAATAAATAAATACAAAAATTTGGATAAGTATACATGGTGGAAGTGAATAAGGAACTCTTGCGATAAGTGCAGCACTTGTTTCGCGGAGAAATGCACATGTGTAGAAAGTGAACTATAAGATATAAAATGTTAGATGTGAAATATAAAAATACAAAATGTAGAAGAAAAAGATGTAAGATACCTATGTATAATATAAAAATATAAAATGTAAAGTGTAAAATGTAGATAATAACAATACAATACAAGGATCGACGAACAATACAATAATACCATACAACGAAAAATTAACAATAATAATGTTAAGAGTTTACAAGAACATGTCTAATAAATACAAAATAGGGTATGCATGTAGAAGCTTCGTAAATAAAACAACACATTTCTAATTGGAAATTAAAATTAAAAAATTATGAATCAATACATTTTTTATCACTTAATCGAATAGTCGTAGCATCTCAGTTCTTTGGCTTTGAAGGATGTGCTTTTTCAATGCTCTTTTGAAGCTGTCAAGATTTACTATAGAAATAAGTATATGAGCGTTGAGCAACGACCCTAACCATTAGAGGTGTAATAAAGTGACGAGTATTATACTGATGAGAGCGAAGCAATGCTGTATGTTTGCTTGCGTGATATTTAATACTGGTGCATAAAAAACTATACCTTTAGAGCTTGACAAATCCACTTAACATTCTCATTTCCTCCAAGTTCAAGTATCTTTTTAAAGGCATAAATCAGCAAATTTCCATAAACATTGAAATGAGGAATTTGAGTACACAATTCAGCAATCAATGGCAATACATTTTGTGCATCACAATTTTCTTCAATTAGCTTTTTGCATCTTAAATATAATTCTTCCCGAAAACTAGGAGAATTCTGTTCCACAAATGAACATAACCTTGCTGCAGTATATCTGAAGTTTGGATTATATAATGCCTGAAAAATACGCCAATTTTAAATTATTAGTTTAAAAATTATAAATACCTATAATAAGAATTACTTTAATTTATTAACAGAGCAGACTAGAAAACATTCAAATTTTACAAGAAAACAACTTTCCTTTATTATTTTAATACGACTAGAACAATATTGAATTTATGTGAACAAAAAAATAAAAAAACTACACCAATTTAAAAAAAATGACTCACCTGTTTAATAATTATTTCAGCCACTATAGATGGTACCATTACATCTTGTATGTAGGATTCTAAAGTTTCCAAAAATATTTCTAATAAATTATGAAACTGCCCAGGATCTTTAGTCAAAGTATTAATTATATCCTTTATTCGGTTTAAATCTGGTGAGAATTCACTATTTATTTGCTCATCACCAACATTTTCTTTAAAATTAGTTGGCTTAACTTTATAACGTTTTAAACGATCTTGAATGTTACTATTAAAAACTGGATTTTGTGGACACACAAAACGATTAGTGGAATCCGATTTATCTGCATTCACATTCATTGATGATTTTTCGTTTACGGTTACAACAGGATTTGTGGGATACCATTCATCTGCATTCACATTCAATGTTGATTTTTCGAGGATGGTTTCCAAGTCTAATTTGTCATTTTGTATTAATGGTCGCTGAACTTTGTCTGATTCCTTATTACACAAAATAGGCATTGAATTCATGATTAAATGTCTCGAAATTTTCTTTTAAATTTTCACACGTAAATCTGAAAGGCAAGTATTATTAAATTTGTTAAAAAATAATGGAAGTAAACAAAATATTTAAACTTCTGATCTTTAACGATTTTAACAATTAACAACTATGACAATAATAAAAATCAAATACACTTACATTTTTTAAATCGAAGAATGAAATCTCACAACCCACTAAAAGTAGGTACCTACGCAAGACGTTTGTCTCAGTACTTAACACGCTCGTTACACTGTAACTAAACCAATGGTTTGTAAATCACTGGTTGCCTGTTTTATTAGTTTTCTCCCCACTACTCGATTGAAAACTTGGCCCTAACGCCCTAACAAAGAATATCCCACCCACTATTTTGGGTGGGTATTCTTTAGCCCTAAGTTATGTTACAGCGTTGCCAATTTTTCAACAATATTATTCGTGGCTTAATACTAAACACGCAAAGGATCAGCAAATTGTATGCTACATAATTGTGGGTATCACAGACCATGGCATACATGTTAAAATTGTTCTTAATTGATGGGTTGTGCGTATAAAGAAAAAAAATCTGTTTAAAAATTGCTGATGTAACATTGCGATAGGTACATTTTAATTATCTAATTTATATGGTTTTCAGAAAATTTGTAAATGTACGATAAATTTTAATTATATACCTACCTATTGCGAATCATTGGCATCACAAAAATATGATCCTCCTTGATTACTGTTCTTCTGTATGGTCTCCTCATTACTTAGTTTATATTAGGAAACTCGAACATGTTCAAAACAACTTTTTACGTTATATTGCATTTAAGCTACATGTCTATCAAGACTATGTTGTGTGGCTGCAACAGCTGCGAATCTGCTCTCTTGAGAACCGTAGGAAACAGAGAGATCTTACATTACTTTTTAAAATCATAAATGGTACATGTAACTGTCCTCAACTCTTAAGTAAAATTAGTCTCTTTGTTCCAACGAGGACTAAAAGGCAGAGTCGAACATTTTACTTACCAATCCATAGATTTAACTATGCATTCCACATGTTTCTACCTAGATCTAAGAGACTCGCAAATTCACTGGAGAACCTTCCACTTTTTGATATCTCTATTAGCAAATTTAAAAAATATATTTGTGATTTGAATGTTCAGTAATTTATATTTTACCACTTCATGATATCTGTATATCCGCTTTATAAACTATGTATATCCATTTTAGTCTTTATGTCGGAATTTTTGTACAATGTATGTTTTTCTTCCTGTTGTTTTTATTGTATGTAATTTTTTTTTATTACATGTAATTTAAATAAATAAATAATTTTACTTTTATATTAGATACCACCTTATAAGTAATAAACTCATGTCCTACTCAATTAATTAAATTGTGTCACAAATTGTGTACACAGCCTTAAGCAAAAATTTATCAAACGCTTTCCACAAATTGGTGAAAATTTTTAATGTAGTGCCCACTAGTACGAGAGGCACCATTTGAGCATTTAAACACTATTCATCCAAGTGAACTTGTTACAAAAAATTTGTTGAAAAAAAAATGAAATTTCGTTCCATAAATTCAGTAAATTCTTTAAATGTCGATCTCTAGGGAGTCCGATTTATGGACAGCAAAAAAAGTTAAGAAAAATTCTTTAGTTTTGAAAAATACGAATATGTACTCATATGTAGTGACCAATGTAATTAAGCACTTATCAAGGGATTATGGATTGAATATGCATAAGCTTGTTGATTTGGGTTTTGACAATTGTTCAGTAACGGCGTGCAAAAATTAATTAGAGCCGGATTTCATAAAGCCACTTATTTTTATTGCGTTTCACATGAATAGCGCTGTTTCAGAAGTCCAGAAATGCATATCTCGATCAAAAAAGTCTTTAAGAGATAGTCCGAAAAGAAGAAAATTAGTACCAAATGCTCCCTCCCCTTTTATTGGAAACTAGATGAACGGCAAAATATAAATCCACAACATGCACAATTGAAAGATCTTTTAACACTCTAAGAGTAAAAACATGGTACAGTCAACAATTACCGAAAATAAATTGTCTGGACTATGTCTCATAATTTTTTGTACAATGTACACCGACAAAAGATCAAAGACGATAAGATCAACGTTATCTATAGACAGCGTTATTGATAAGTTTGGTAATGATAGAAGAAATCTAAAATTTGTTAATTTGCAAATTTTCTTTCAATGCGTATTGTATAAGAATAATTAAAATTAGTAATATTTTCAAGCTGGTTTAACATCGAAAAAGGTGTGAGACAGGAATATGTGGCTTCGCCATTGCTGTTTAATTTATACATAGACGATTGTTTAAAAGATTTGAAGGAGAGTGCGTATGGATTGAAAATGAATGATTTGATTGTCAAATGCCATCTTTACGCCGATGATCAAGTCATATTAGCGTCATCTGAAGAGGAGTTGCAGGTGATGGTTAATGTTATGCATGATGGCCTAAAAATCAAAAGGATGAAAATAAATGCAAGCAAAACGAAAGTAATGGTTTTTGAAAGAGAAGAGAGCATGAGAAGTTTCGATTAAGGGAGAAAGAGTGAAACAAGTAAATAAATTTGTGTACTTGGGTTTAAAGTTTACGAGAGATGAAAAGTATGACAGTGACATTGAGCGAAGGGTTTTGGCAGGAAAACAGATAAATGGGGCACTGCTTAAAACGTTTCAGCACCCGTCCTCTACTTAACCATCGGACTTCAGAGTGAAGGAGTAGGTCCCCGTATTGACAGTCAACTTCATCGGCCAAGGTTTTGAATAATCTTCTTTGTAACGCTTGAGCTCTAATCTTGCTTACAATTTTTACCACCAGTTTCATAACGTTGTTTAGTTTCCGGAAATTTCCACAAAATGCTTGCTGATGGATAATGCAGTGGTAACAGAGAAATTGCGGAAAAGTTTCATCTTTACGACATAACGCCACCAGACCCTTATCACAACCCACCATAGCTGGAGCAACATCGGTTGTCAAGCATACCATTTTCGATATTGGGATTTTCTCGGAAGAAATAATATTTTTTAAATGAGAAAACAACTCCTGTCCAGTAGTGTGTCCTTTCAGTGGAATAAACTTCAAAAGATCTTCTTTAATCGTAAAATCACTAAAAACAATCCTGACGAACGCGGCCATCAGGGCAGTGTCAACGACATCTGTTGATTCATCCAGTTGAAGTGAAAAATAAACACAGTTATCTAAGTCAGTTCTTAACTGTAAAAAAATATCATTGCTCATTACTTCTACACGTCTCATCACTGTATTAGCAGAAAGTTGCATAGATTTTATAGCTGAAACTATCTCGTCTTTATTTCTAAAGTTGGCAAATAACGAATCAGCAGCTTCTAAAAACGTCTGTTTTATCATTTCCCCGTCTTCATAATGTTTTTTTTTTTGTGCAATTATCTGGGACACACGGTACGATGCGTTGCAGCCTTATTTTTGTCGACTGTTCTTAAAAATATTGATTGTTGTCCAATTAACTGCTTTTTTAACTGTTTCAGTTTCTCCTTTCTGGCGGCAGAATGTAGTGGGAATGATTTTTCAAAATTAAAATGTACAGTTTTATGATGTCTCTCAATATTTCCTTTTTAGCAACGGAGACCGAAGTATTACATAGCAAACACACATTTTTATCTTTAGCTTCTGTAAAAAAGTATTGTTCTTCCCATTCCGAATGAAAGTGGTATGTCTTTACCTTCTTACAACTGCTTGCCATAATATTATTTTTTGTTGTTCTCTACTAAGCCAACCGCTGGACGTTGGTTACGCGTTCAGTTTTAAACTAAGCGCAATGTCGCCGCGCCGTGCGTATTTATCCCGTTCAAAGCAATCCCGGTAGCTCGTGATCGACAGGTTGGCGACCACTGCGTTATTGAATATTGTACCTTCTGAAAAAAAAATGCGGACACGCGCATTGTTCATCCAGTCAAAAATCTGTCGAAGCCTTTAAAAACCATGTGTCAGGAGTGAAAAAATGCTTTGAATATATATGCAAAAGCGTATAAATTTTGACCGTGACTACTTTGAAAAACAATAAGATAATTTATTTAAAAAATTATATAGTAAAAAATGTAAACCAATGTGTTGTGATTTGACTACTGTTTTAAGTCAAATCTATAATGTTTCTAAATGAAATGAATTTACTGCTATTAAGAACTTCTTTTGGTTTTATTTCGAGAGAAAAATACATGATATGTTATCAGTCAAAGTATTAAAAAGCAATTGAAAATTGTTATTTGTTGGTTCATTTCCATAGAAATGGAACCAAAGATACTTTGAATATAACTCGAAATTATTTTATAAACAGTATGATGAGATACATTAAAGATAACATTTAACACAATGTATAAAAGAGAATAAATTCTTTTTAATTAGCCGTTTAAGTGCGTATGCAGAACAATATTCCATTTCATTCGATAAGTTTACTCAAAGCTTTAGTTTTGCTAAAAACAATTCTTTTGCTGTTATAAATAAAATCAATTATACGTGTTGTTTACAATAGTATTATAACATACTTGTTATTAAGCTTAAAAACACTACATCAAAATGAATTTCTAAACTATTCTTAACTTCAGTATGAACTTTAAAAAATGAAATAAAAAATAGTTTTCTTTATGTATACTCAATGCATTTGTGATCGTTTATCCCGAGAATTTTTTTCTAAAAACTGGGACATAATGTATGCCATTCGAATGATAAGAATTTCAAAATATAATTTACAATTTGTAAGTAGCAGGTAAGAGTGCACTGAAGAAAGAAAAATAAAGCACTTTGACCAAGTGAATTCTTTTCAAGTAAAATTTTAATATTTACAACTGTACACAGATTAAATGTAGGTACCTGTTTGTTTGTTAAAACGTTTAGATCAGACAAAAGTTGAGCTTTTTCTTAATTAAACCATATTCTGAAAATTTAAAACTTATCGTTGAACTTTCTCTTTTAAAATAACAATTAAATGTCTATTTGTACTACTGTTGGGTTTTATGACCGCAGATTAATAATTGAGGAACTGAATATAATCATAAAAGTCGGTTTTCTCCATTTCGATAACTTTAAAAGGTTATTTATTACCATTCCATATGGGTGTGTCCAGGGAGAAGGAATTTGTGATTCGTACCAAATATAGCAGAAAGCTTGTCACAATAATGGACTGTAAAATTGAATGGCCAAAGTTTACGTATGTAAAACGTTTCTTCACTTCGTAAGTCCGGTGTTGGCAGACATTGTTGCAAGTCAAAGCATTAGTGTTTATCTTAGGATTAGATTGTGACGATTGTCTATCCTTGTTTTTGGCTAAATATCCTTGGTCAGCTACAAGATAAAGCTGATCCAGTTCTTGCTAAATGTCTGTTTTTTCTACAGCACTTTTAACAATTTTTATTTTCATTAGCAGCTTGTCTCAGGTACCACATGTTTATGGAATGAAATATTTCCTCGTAAAGTTTTCGGTTTACCAACTTTTCAGGGTGTTTGGCCTTAAAAGCTTCGTAAGTCCAACGAATGTATATATAGTGTGATGGCAAGTATCTTTTGGACATCCTTCGTCTGGCATAGTGACTTTCGTAGGAAGGAACATAAGTTTTTTTTTTATTTTAGTTCGATCAAATAACAACCCTTCTGTTGAAATCTCCCATCTCCCAAAATTCTCTGAATAAATTTTCTCTTACCTCATCATTACACTTATTCTTAGTTATTTCTACAAAGTCTTAGTTCTTTAATTTTTTTCTCACGCACCACTTTATTCTTCTTTCTAAAGTATTCTTGTCCCGAATTTCGCTTCATTTTTCTATCTTCTCGTATTTGTGTAGTGTCTATTTTAGAACGCTTTCGTTTCTTTGATGTTTCCAATTCCAATCGATAGAGTAAATTATTGTTTATATGGCTGATTTGCATTTTTTTGTTAATGTAATTTGTTAAAACAGCTCGATCTATTACATACATGTATGTCCACTATCTCATAAAATTATTTGTTCACATGGAAATTTTATAAATTTCGTTTACATTTTTAATTCATTGTCATTAAAATGTATTGTATCCACAATGCTCTCTAAATGTGGTGTGCGATATTAAACATTTATTCGAATTTATATTAAAACTTTTACGCGTAGGTACATATTTTGTTAATATTAACTAACAATTGAGTTAACGATTCATGGAGTAAGTCTTGCATTGTTGGTAAAAATAGTCAAAAAACTTTATTTTCCGTATGATATCAACACAAACTGCTTCATTTAAAAATATAATCATACATGGTGTTGAAAATTCCGTATTTTTCAACTGTAGAATGTCCTTCAATCCATTCCTTGATTTAAAAACCTCATTATAGACAGTACTATAGGCAACCAATTATTCACTCGGTTTCCTGAGATTAGTCGCTTTGTTATAGGCAACCAATCATACATTAAGTCACAAGCAAAGCCAATTAGAAAAGCTGACATCAGCGCTGCTATTACTAAACTATCTTGACCACTTCCGTTTGGTGAGTTCGTCCATCGTCTTCGTAGAGAGAACAAGCAAGTTAGCTTTAGAACACCACGTGGTAAAAAATTTACAAGCAATATAATTAGATAAATCAATTAAGTTAAAAAGCCATCAGCCAGTGAAAATTTTCTAAAGATACAAGAGGTTCCTAACTGTAAGCTCATTGTACACATTTTACAATATAATATCAAACAAGAAGTGCAGTTGTTTAATTTATGTTATCAAGAAATTCACGGCGGTAAAGCCAGGAAAAACTGACAGCAAACAGAATTACGAACCAGCAATCCCAACTAGCTATCGAAGACTTAACATCGAATCGAGGCACGGCGAGATTCAACAGAGGCAGAAACTGACATCATCATACATCCTTCAACAACCCTCTTCTAGAAAACTCCCTGTTCCTTGCCGGCGCGTCGAGACAGGGTGTCGCGGTCACCAAAAAGGCAGAGCAGTATAAAGTTGTATTTTTTTTAATGAAACACTCTGTACGGTAAATGTTTTTTGGATTCTGCATGTGAATATTAAACGTTTTCATAACTGCTCTTGTCGTTTTTAAAATATCGAGGATCTTGTGTATAAAAAAAAATAGGCTTGTCATTTCCGGCAGGTAATAAAAAATATCGTGGTGTTATTAGTGATTTTTAAAGACTAAACGTTAATATTTAAGTGTTAAAATGTAGGATTTATGTTAACAGTAGCCGAGCCACTTTTTAAAAGATAGAAGTATCTCAAACTATGGCGACACTTTTTCGTCCATTTTTAAGCTGATACGTGAGTTGAAATGACCCCACATCGCGAACCAATCACCTACCACTTGCACATGCACAGAACGTCTTTTGTTGACACATCGTTGCCATGTTCTTTTTTTTCTTGGTATTTTTCAGATGAAGTTAGGAATAGAATATGTGCTATTAGGGCAAGTAATGAGGAAAAATCGAGAAAATCTGGCAACAACGCCGCAGAAGCGTATGTGTCAATAAACAAGCAAGGGAAAGAACAGTGTCATATTCGGGTTTAATGAGTTGTTGATATCTGTTTTCCTGTTTGATATCAAAAAATCGCTTGCATTAGTGCTCCGTTTTTTGTGTTTCCTCGTTGTTTTTATAAAAATTGTGTATTTCTGACATTCCTGTAGTTTAGTTTCGTTAAGTTTTTACTTTAGTCATATTCACGAATGATAATTAAAAATTAACAAGTCCTGCCCTGGTGACACGTTTAAATATCCCGCTCAATATACTATTTATTGCGCAAACTCAGAGGTAGGTTAATCGTCCTATGGGGTGCCAAATCATAAATCACTGATTGGCGTTATAGTGTTTATTATTTTTCTGTGCCCATAAACCAAGTAAAAATGACCAATGAAAATCGCTCGAAGCTTTAACTGACACAGGGGCCGTCTCCCGTGCCACCACCACTACTCGCGTTACATGTCCTCACAGACAATAAACCAACATGTCCTTCTTATATACGTTCCTACTGCCGACTTACAAAACAAATTGGTTGATATTTTTAATGACAAAGAAGAGACGGTCAATTTATGACATTTTTTTTGGATCGCCAAAACCTAGCTGAGCGACTGTATAGGATTACGTCCATAGATGGCGCTGGTGGATCTCCTTTTTTAGACCTGACTTTGTCTTTTACTACAACCAATCCGTCACTTAGTAATTTTTAGGCTATAAATCAGGGCAGGCATTCTCTCTCGTCTCTGCTACAAATTAAAAAAAATGTTTACCAATTTAGTGTCTACAACTTTTTCAATACTAAGTTATAGACAAAAAATATTTAAAGAATTAGTTTGTAGTAGCCACTTTTCTTATTTTTTTCCAAATTATAAACATAACCTTAAACGGTATCTACCACAGTTACATTCAAATTACTGTACAAATGTTAAAATAAATATTAATGTGGGTACAATTGGACATGTTGATCATGGAAAAACCACCCTAACTGCTGCCATAACAAAGATTTTACAAAAAAATGGTCTTGCAAATTATGTGTCCTACGATGAGATTGATAGAGCCCCTGAAGAAAAAGCAAGAGGTGTGTGATGTTTTGATTTGTATATTTTTTAAGTTTATTTTTTTAAAAATAGGCTAAAATCTAAAAACTAGTATTAATTGTCAAATTTAATTTTTAAACCATTTTACTGAAAGAATTTAAAATTAACTAAGCGAAGACAAGTAACAGATCTATATTCAAGGAATTACTATAAATGCTGCTCATGTTGGATATAGTACAAAGAAACGAAGTTATGCCCACACAGATTGTCCAGGCCATGCAGATTTTATAAAAAATATGATTTCGGGAGTATCTCAAATGGATGGAGCAATTTTAGTAGTTGCAGCAACTGATGGACAGATGCCTCAAACTAGAGAACATTTATTATTGGCTAAACAAGTTGGAATAACAAAAATAATTGTGTACATTAATAAAGCAGACCTAGTAGATCAAGAGGTATCAGTTATTAACTTGGTAACAATGTTTATATAATTCTTCATTTTTTTTAGATATTAGATTTGGTAGAATTAGAAATTAGAGAATTACTTGAAGATTTTGGTTTAGATGGTTCTAATTGTCCAGTCATATTTGGTTCTGCATTAGAAGCTTTAAATGAAAAAGATTCTAAATATGGCATTTCATCCATTGTTCAACTCCTCGATTATTTAGACAAATATATACCAGAGCCCCAAAGAGATCTGCTTTCTCCATTTATGTTACCCATAGACAATGCATTTCACATACCTGGTAGAGGTACAGTTGTTGTTGGCACCATACAACGAGGTGTTTTAAAAAGATCTCAAGAAGTTGAGCTTCTTGGATTTGGTACTCAATTAAAAACTGTTGCAACAGATATTCAAGTATTCAAAAAAAGTGTGACTGAGGTAAGACTTATTTTCACAACCACTAATATGCCTGAATTATAGTAACATTTTTTTTGGGAACTGTTTAGATTTTAAGCCTGGAAGTTGTTGTCATTACCATAGAAACAAAATAATGACTTACTCTTTTGACAATAAAATAACTGGCATTTGCTTTTAAAAGTTTGCATGGTTTTTGACCCCGACTATTGCAAAAAATTCATTAACAGGCATTTACACATACCCAAGCATTTGAAACAAATTAAATTCCATTAATATTAATTAGCACTTGTTTGAATTTCAATACAAATATTAGTGTAAACAAGAATTAGAATGTTCCTAATTTTATTCTACAAATAAATATTACTCATATTCCAGACTTGTTACGTAAATTACTATTGTTGCAGGCAAAAGCTGGTGATAACATAGGTGCACTTTTAAGAGGTATCAAACTAAAAAATGTAGAGAAAGGTATGCTGTTGTGTGCTTTAGGTAGTGAAAAAATTAGCAACAGATTTAAAGCTAGCATTTACTTTCTTTCAAGTAAAGAAGGAGGACGGAAAAAACCAATAACTGGAAAGTACTGTCAACAGTTGTTTAGTAGAACATGGAATATAGCTTGTCGAATTGACTTAAGTAAGACTTTTAATATTTCAATACTTTTACAAAAGGTAAACCCAAATTAAGTCAATTATTCTGTTATAAATAAAGAATATTTTTATGTTCTTTATTAGTGTGAATTAGAAATAAATTTAGACATACAGTAGAGCGTCGATCATCCGAACGTCACTCAACTGAACAACTGCTTATCCGTGCGTGCCTCTCTCCCGCCTTGTCGTGACTTGTTAATTGTACTCGTCACTCTAGTGACACTTAGGCCTGTTGGCCCATTGTATCTTGCCTATGTATCATTGTACCCAATCCAGTACTTTGGGAGCAATATAGTTCTGGGTCGCCAGATGGCTGCCCAAAAATTTGCTGTCTTTTGCGGTCAAGTGCCCCGCAGCAGCAATGTATGTGTTTTACTGCTTCCGGATCCTTGCTGCACAATCTGCAGGTCAGGTCTCCATTATACAGTCCCGTTTTGTTGAGGTGCTTCTTTACTGGTGCGTGACTGGTCAAGAGCTCCGTAGTGATTCTCAGCTGATTCCTGTTCATTGCTAACAGTTCTGTCGTTCTATTGAGACAAGGTCCTTTGTGTTTTTCCCCAATCCAGTCTTTTACAGACACTCTTACTATACGCTTCGGTACCCCTAGTATCTGCCCTCGGTTTGGGGGAGTTTCCGAACCTCTTCTTGCAAATTTGTCTGCTTTTTCATTACATGCAATTTACTGGTGTCCTGGAACCCTCTGGTTTTTCTTCAATGTCAATAAATCTCGCCTTTTTTTAATAAATGGTTAGAAGACGGTGAATCTGCAACCAAGTTTTCCAATGAATAGTAAGTTGGTAAATCTACCATTAAGGATAAAAAAAAACAAAAGACAAGCATAAGTAACCTTATATCCCAGCTTGATTCTTCTGACAGATCCACGAGTCGTAAAACGATGAAACTTGCCTCAAACACGAATTTAGATGATGCTGTATATAAGTGGTTTACTTAAAAAAGATCCTAGGGAGAACCTATTTCTGACACAATTCTGTGTGAAAAAGCAGTTCAATTTAACGAAAAATTTGGAGGTCCGTCAAATTTTGACTGAATCAATATACATATAAGTGGTTCGATTACCCGAAAATATTGGTTTTCCCAACACCCAAGTCCCCCAATTAGTTAGGATAATCGACGCTCTACTGTAGTCTCACTGTTGGTAGGAAATCCTGCATTTATAATATTTACTATAAAATAAAGTACACTTAGTTTTATTGGTAATTTTCATTTTTATTTTAGATGAAAACAAAGATATGATATTACCTGGTGAACATGGATTTGTGTACCTTACGTTATTATGGAAAATGGTCATGTTACCTGGTCAACAGTTTACTGTGAGAGAAAATAATATGACTGTTGCTACAGGTATTGTAACAGAAACGTTACCAAGTATTAATATTACTACTACCTTAGGAAAACTGGCATTATAGCTGCAATAGTGGCAAATAAACTATGTAAAATAAGTTATTTTGTTGTATAATAAATTGTGATATATTACTTTTAATAATTATTAAGCTTATTTTGAAATTAATTCGGTAATGGATTTTAGGTAAAAAAGTAAATAATTTCTTCGTGGTAAACTAAACAGATGCAATCACTTTAAATGTCTTTTTAGAAACAAGTTTATTTAGATATCTGATTTATGAGATCATCTTAATATTTGATAGATCAATTGCTAAATCGTAAGTAATGCTTTTGAGGTGTTACTTGTGGTAGTTTAGGTTTTTAAATAAAAATTAAAGTTATTTTTTTATCAAATGATTATATGTATAGCCTCAAAATTATATAACCTTTAAAGTAGTCACTGATTCAATATAACATTATTTTAGTAAAAATATTTGCCCATAAATCAATACTTAATAGGTTTGTTCCAACTAATCACAAAAAAATACTTATACGGTGAATGGTCACGGTAAATTTCAACCAAACTTGAGATTGTGTACCTACCAGTTTGTAAACGTTAATTTCGATGCATGAACGAATGTAGAAAATGTTTCGACTGACATGCGCAAATAGGTATTTCATAAGAGGTCGCTGACAATTTTTTATTGGTCATTGAGTTGTTGGGTTGTTAGTCGATTACATAAAATGATTGCAAAACTGTTTTATAATCAGAATTTCCGGTATTAACCGAGGGAGTATCTGTGAATGCGCATAAGTTCGATCCCCAATACCATACAAAAGATGCAAGTTGGAACAAACCTACTATTTTAAATACAATTAATATTTTAACCAAATAGTAAGCTTATTAAACAATTTTTACTCCGGATACCTCCTCAAGTTTCTTATATCCTAATATGAAGCTCGGAAATTTGATGATTTTTAAGAATATGAAACATTTTTACTCCAGATAACCTCCTGGCGTTTATGCTAGCCTAATAAAACAATCTAAAATTGCTAACATTTTTTCGAAATCGCAGATCGTTTTATAAGGATAGCAGACACGCAAGGAGGTATCCGGAGTAAAAATTTTTGTGTTCTTAAAAATTATTAAATTTTTGAGCTTCCTTTTAGGATAACAGAAACGCGAGGAGATATCCATAGTAATTTTTTGAATTCTTAAGATCACCACATTTTTATGCTTCTTATTAGGATAACAGAAATGCGAGGAGGTATCCATAGTAATTTTTCGAATTCTTAAGATCAGCAAATTTTTATGCTTCTTATTAGGATAGCACAAATGCAATAAGGTATGAATCAAGAGCAAAATATTTTTAAATTCTTTTTTAAATTTATTAAGAGGACGCGTGGTTTTTGAAATAAATACCACATATTTGTAGGAACAGCTGACAAAAATGACAGGTTAGGTAAGGTTTGGTTAATTTTGTGTGTTTTAGTCATATATTTAATACTCCTATATTACTAGTGCCCGAAGGGGAAGTGTTGCCCACCAAGAGAGACATCAAGTGCATTCTTCTATCTCACTTATTCATACTCGATCCGTTGTGCGCAAGTGTTGCGACTGTAGCGGGGAAGTTTATAATGCAGTTATAGTAAATATTATCTTGTATGCTTCATAGCTAAGCGGCAAAGCTCCATTTTCGGGCATGCGCATAGCATTTCAGGTCTAACTGACGGAGACAGATGTATGTATGTCTGCACCGTTGGGTTGTCATCTTTTTCCAGATCCCTACTAGCAATATAGGAGTATTAAATATATGGTTTTAGTTTAGTTTAGGTCGGGATAGGTTAGGTTTTATTAGATTTAAAATGAAATTGTGTATCAAGAAACTTGCAGGAAATCATAAGAAATTAAAAAAGAATTTTTATAACAAGTTTTTGGTCCTTTAAGAAAAAATAAATTTAAAGCTTTTAAACCAAAATTTATAAATACTGTTCCGTTCCGAACTATCGTTTGATTCCCACCTCTAGTTACGGAATCATGCCACGTTGTGAAGTAACGTTCTCGTCCCACCTCCAGCAACGAATCAATAAGGTTCGATAATAAAGACATCCGTTTTTGTTTTGATGACGATACGTCAAGTTGACATTTTTTTATCTTTGAATTGTTAAAAGCTTTGTTTTTGCTAATGTAATTAGAAACCATTAAAATAACACCACATAATTCCTACACCATCCTTCTCGTATCCCATGCTGAATTAAAGGTATATAAAGCTCTATATACAAAACATGGTCCTTCGAGCCGGATAATACAGTTATTTGTGGAAACTGCCACGCCAAAAACTTGAAAAATTTGTCGTAGGGTAAGTGTGCAGCATCCTTTATCCTTAATTATTCCTACCCAATCCTATTTCATTCTGAATCAACTAATGTAAAAGCTCTCTTAATCCATTTAACATGTCTGATGTAGTTGAAGATATCACTACCTTTTCGATTTCTTAAAAATTTTACTTGAAAGATGCGATATTTTTGAGTCTCTCGAGGAAGATAAACACACATTAGGTAAAACGCAGTCGACTATTCAAACTAAATCTAAACCTATTCCTGCTATAAAAACTTTAGCTTCTACTTTTACCCCAAAGTGTACATTTTGCGGAAAAGAGCATATTATATATAAATGTTCTAAGTACTTGGAATTAGATATTAAATCTCATTTTGATGAAGCCAAACGTCGGCAATTATGTATTAATTGTTTACGTAAAAATCATTTTACAAAAGACTGCAAGGCTAGTAAGTGTCGTATATGCTCCAGATCACATAATACTCTACTTCACGTTGATAACGGTAATCAAAATCAAACGAATTCGAAATCTGTACCTAACTCTCAAAATCCGACAGACAGACTTTGAGTCTCTCGCTGCCGTACATGTTATTGGTAGCGATAGAAACTTTAATGCACATACATTCGATGAGCGAAATGTCGACGTTGGCACGTCTTCTGTAAAATCTCACTGTTCGGTAATTTCACAAAATTGTGTGCTTTTATCGACTGCTGTTGTAAAGGTGTTTGACAGAAATGGAGAGGCATATCTTTGTCGGATATTGTTGGATAGCGGATCCCAATGCAATTTGATAACATCCGATCTTTGTAAGAGACTCAAAATAAAACCGGAAAAAATAAAACTTCCATTTTAGGAATAAATCAAGTTTCCTCAAATATAAATTCTAAAACATGTGTTAAAATACAATCTCGTATCAATGCCTTCTCTTCAAACATAAACTGTTTGGTAATCGAAAATATTACAGGTAATGTGCCATGTAAGTCCTTTGACAAAGCCCAGTTAAACATTCCAAACAATATGATTCTTGCTGATCCAACTTTCGATATCAGTGCATCAATAGATATATTAATAGGTGCTGAAACCTTTTGGGATCTTCTCTGTGTAGGACAGCACAAATTGTGAAAAAATGCTCCATTTCTACAAAAAACCCATTTCGGTTGGGTAATATCCTGTACTATCGATTTAACATGTATTAATACATACTCTAAAAAGCCTTATTGTCACATAAATATTACCAATGATGAATTACATAATCAAATCGAAAACTTCTGGAAAATCGAAAGCATCTATAACAAACCTCATCTTTCGAAAGAAGAAACCTTTTGTGAACATCACTTCCAAAATAATACGGTTGGAGATGAAACGGGTCGATTTATTTTAAAAATTCCCCTTAAAGCTGATATATCTGTTTTAGGTGATTCTAAACAATGCGCGGAAAAAAGATTCTACTCCCTTGAACGGAAAATGTCTAAAAATAATAACTTAAGGCTTGATTATACAAAATTTATTGATGAATATTTCGATCTTGGACACATGAGTAAATCCCCAACTCCTGAAAATTTTACTGGATTCTTTCTTCCTCATCATCCCGTATTTAAACCCAGTAGTACCACTACAAAAATCAGAGTGGTATTTGATGGATCTGCCAAGTCAATATCAGGCCTTTCAGTTAATGATATTTTAATGGTCGGTCCCACAGTTCAAGACGATCTATCCAAAGTGCTACGTTTTAGAAAGCATCCTTTCATTATATTTGCCGATATTACCAAGATGTACAGGCAGGTTCTTCTTCACAAAGACCAACGTTGCTTGCAAAAGATTCTTTGGCGATCTAACAACTTAGATAATATATCTTCATTCGAACTCAATACCGTTACTTATGGTCTTGCATCCTCGGCCTTTCTCTCAACTACATGTTTACGACAGATCGGTTTAGACATTGAAAAAGAGAATCCCAAGTTAAGCTTTATAATCAAACACGATTTTTACGTGGATGATCTCCTTACTGGAGGAGAAACCATAGAGGGAATTCTTTATATTAAGCATCAACTTGAAAATATTTTCAAGAAATACGGTCTTAATATTTGTAAATGGCTCTCAAATGCTGTCGATTTAAAGGATAATCAAACGCCCAACTCTATTAGCATTTGCGATAATGATACTTATAAAACTCTTGGAATCAATTGGAATCCTAATGTGGATTGGATAAACTATTCAATTAATATGCCCTCACCCAAAAATGCTAATACAAAAAGAACTATTCTTAGCGCAATTTCTCAACTGTTCGATCCTCTTGGCCTAGCTTCACCAATTATTATAAAGGCTAAAATAATTATGCAAAAACTATGGCGACTGCATCTCTCTTGGGATGAGTCGTTACCCATGTCATTATATCTTCAGTGGAAAGATTTTCAGGAAAATCTTCAACAAATAGGCCTTGTGAAAGCTCCCAGAAAAATCATATGTGATTCCCCTAAACTCATTGAGTTACATGGCTTCTCGGATGCTTCTGAGTCAGCTTACGGTTGTTGCATCTATGCGCGATCTTTGGATAATACTGAAACTTATCATTCATATCTGATATGTGCGAAAACAAAGGTAGCACCTCTTAAAGTTATTACCACCCCTAAACTAGAATTATGTGCTGCATTATTGCTTGCAGAGTTAATGAATAAACTTATTTCTAGCTTATATCTAAAAATTGATTCTATTATTTATTACACGGATTCAAAAATAGTGCTATCCTGGATAAATACCTCACCACATCTATTAAAAATTTTTGTTGCCAATCGTGTGGCCCAAATACAAAACTTAACGAAAACTTTAAGTTGGAAATATGTCAATACTCATGATAATCCCGCAGACATATTGTCCAGAGGCTCAACCACTCTTGATTTATCTGCATCTCGCCTATGGTGGCTTGGCCCCCAATTTCTTATTCATCCTCAAATCAATAATGCTGATCATTTTCCTATATTGCCAGATTTATCCGAATTACCTGAAATCAAAACTAAGGTCCTAGTCTCTAACTCTATTAGTGCTACTGAGTTTAAAAAAATTCCCACACTCAATAAATTCTCCACACTCGCTCGATTACAACGTGTAGTAGCTTACATGTTAAGATTCATAAATAACTACATGTTAAGATTCATAAATAATACTCCTGAACTTACCGGTCCCTTGACTACCTTAGAATTGGAAAAATCTCTACTCACCGCTCAAAGGGAATCTTTCCGTTCTGAAATCAAAAACCTTTCGAACAATGTACCTATTACTTTAAAAAGTTGCCACGTCTTTTTCGTTCTCTAAAGAGTACTCTGCTAGCGGTTTCTTTACTGGCAAATTATGCCCGAGCTCAGCCGTAGAGGGTAGAAGAAAAAAATATAAAAGTGAGCTGCGCCACCGACTTAAACGGTATAAGCCGGAAACCCCTAGATCTTATAGGCACTAGCAGAGCTACAAGATAAACAACTATGATTATGGTGAACCAAATAAATAAAATTATAGCAAAAATATGTTGGATACTTTACTCACACAATAGATAATTAAGGTACACAGTTCAATAGCAACATCATAAATATAGTCAAAATTAACAGCTATGGTAAAGTTTTCTTACTAAAACAAACCAAAAATTGTAAAATTTACAACTTTATAAAATAACCAGAACAGAAGTAAGAGTAACAGACTTTACCAAGTTACAAAAAAAAACAAAACCTATATAAATCAACTCACTAATAACACTAATTCAAACGCTTACATAAAGGCAAAGAACAAAAGGTAAAACATATATAAGTTAACTCATTAATAACACTTATTCAAACATTTACATAAAGGCAAAGAAAAAAAAGGTAAAACATATATAAGTTAACTCATTAATAACACTAATTCAAACATTTTATAAAGGCAAAGAAGATTCACTAGTTAACCGTTTACATAAAGATTTTCACTGCCAAAACAATCGAGTTCATTTAAAAATATCTTTACAATGGTTGACCTTTAAAATATCAAGATTGTAGGATATTTACAAATAAGTAGGAAGAAAATATGTTTTTACTTGGACATAAAGAATTATTGAGAAGGTTATTTTAATCCAAGTTTAGTTTTGGCATATTATCTAATGCAATAAATAGTTTCCTACGATGTACTATACTAATAAACTAGAACAGAACGTAATAGTGGTGTCAGAATGAGTCACTGCGTTATATATTTAAAAAATAAATCACTGATAACCTTTGGGTATGCGAATTCACATGTACTCCTGTGGCCTACTCCTGTGCTACTCCTGAACTACTCCGGGGGCTGGTTAGATTATGGGGCGGCACCAGTTAGTGAACAATGGCTTCCCTCAAATAAATCCCGATAACGGCTATTCAACTCGACACCAAAACTCCAAAAATATCCACAACAAAGGCAAGACAAAATGGTCAAGTTGAAAATCAAATGGTTTTTCTTCAAAATCCAATTAAGATGGCCCAAATACAGCCAGATATGAAAGAAATCCCATAGAGGTTCCGCACACGTGCTAATAACACACCGTCCCCAACAACCTTCACCAACATCTCCGACTTCGATGAAGCTCCCCAAACGACTGACGCTCCTATATCGGAAATCAAGAAAAATGGCGCGGAATAAACGTCAACCCACAATCTTCTCAAATCT
Source organism: Agelastica alni (assembly GCA_950111635.1). Taxonomy (NCBI): domain Eukaryota; kingdom Metazoa; phylum Arthropoda; class Insecta; order Coleoptera; family Chrysomelidae; genus Agelastica; species Agelastica alni. Next base: position 52,699,285 of record OX467712.1, on the reverse strand, counting down.
GTGCCTCGTCCTCGTCCGTGTGGATATTCAGTCCCATCCACACAGAAATTGCAAACCAACTATCGAATCTTACCCCTACAAGTTATGCAACATTATCTACAACGAATGATATATTCGAGTTACCACAGAGTACGGTATGCAACAATGAATACGAAACTATAGAACTGTGGAAGGAAAAAATAGGCACGTGACAAAGTAATCTGCTAAACTTGAATCCAAACTTGGATCCTTCTGGTGTTTTGAGAGTAGGAGGAAGGTTAAGAAAATCTCAGTTTGATTTCGCGAAAAAACACCCCGCTCTTTTGCCAAAGGATCATTTACTCACAAAATTATATGCCCGCCATAAACATGTTCTTCACTCTCATGCCGGACCGCAATTGTTATTATCTATCATTCGCGAACGCGTCTGGTCGTAATTTGGTGAGAAGGGTGGTACATAATTGTTTAACTTGTTTTCGATTCAACGCTAAAACTGTAAAATACCTAATGGTAGACTTGCCGATAAAACGGACAATTCCTAATAGACCATTTTTAATCTCCGGTACAGATTATGCTGGCCCATTTCCTAAAAGAGACAGGAAAGGTCGCAATTACCAAAGAACTAAAGGCTATATTTATTTATTTGTGTGCTTTTGCACAAAGGCTCTCCATTTAGAACTAGTTAGCGCCGTTACTACTAATACCTTTTTAGCTACCCTTAGACGTTTTATGTCTAGGTGTGGTTTATGCAAAAAAATATTTTTAGATCATGGCACAAACTATGTCGGGGCAAAGGCTGAAATTAATAAATTTTTTAAAAATCACTCTATAGAGATTCAGACTCAGTTAAGCAATAATGGTATAAGTTGGTGTTTCATACCTCCTAATTCACCACATTTCGGTGGATTGTGGGAGGCGGGTATAAAATCTGTAAAGTATCATCTAAAACGTGTCATCGGAAATACAATACTTTCTTATGAAGAGCTTAATACTAATTCAGATTGAATCCTGCCTAAATTCCCGCTCTATATATGCCTTATCAGCAATCCTAATGATCCTGATCCTTTGACCACTGCACACTTCCTAATTGGCGACAAACTAACCAGTCTATCTGAACCTGATTATCAAGAAGTACCTGAAAACCGTCTGCTACGTTTTGAGTTGGTACAACAAAGGGTTCAACATTCCTGGTCCCGCTGGTGCATTGAATATATATCGCAACTCCAGATTCGACATAAATGGAAAGAAAATCATAAAGAACTTTTGACTCCAGGCATTCTAGTTCTCATTAAGGAAGATAACTTACCCCCTCTGCGTTGGTCTGTAGTCTCCGTTATCCCAGGTAGTGATGGCGTTATCAGAAGTGCCATCGTGAAAGTTCGTGATCAAGAATATCACCGTCCAGCGACAAAACTTTGCGTCTTGCCTAATCAAGAGTAGACTTAAAGGCAGGAGCCTTTAAGGAGGGGAGCTATATTCCGTTCCGAACTTTGTTTTTTGCTAATGTAATTAAAAACCATTAAAATAACACCACATTATTCCTACACCATCTTTCTCGTATCCCATGCTGAATTAAAGGTATATAAAGCTCTATATACAAAACAAATACTTTAAAAGAAAGTGATTTTATTTCAATATTTGAGTTTTCCGCATGGTATCAGGGATAATATGAAGAAAACGCACGGTTCTCAATAAATATTTTATGGAGTGATGAAGCAACATTTACAACTAATGGAGCAGTAAGTTCACAGAACTGTAGATAGTGGACTACAGAAAACCCTCATTTTACTATAGAGTGCAAGGACCAATACCCATTTAAGGTAAATGTCTTACATGGACTGTTAAACAATACTGTAAATGGTCCCTTATTCATCGATGGAAACCTTAATGCCAACCGATGTTTGCAATTTTTACAATAAGATTTATTACCAATTTTAAATCAAATGCTGCGTAGACAAAGAGACAGAATTTGATATCAGTTAGTTGAAGCTAGTGTTCATTGTAATGTAGCAGTACGACAATTTTTAAATGAAACATTTAATGAAAAGTGGATAGGACGTTACTCAGAGTATCCAATGCCAGCGCGCCCAACAGATTGAACCCCAATGGATTTCTTCTTTTGGGGTTTATTGAAGACAAAATTTACAAACATCGTCCTTTAAGGGATGAGAACATAAACGAATGCAGTCAACGATTGTGTAAGAAGAACCGAACTCTTTGCATGGACTTCATACTGAGATGTAAAATACTTCTTTCGGAAACATGCTTCTGTTTTTAAAGCGAATATAAGAATTATTTTGAACAAAAAAATCTCCAGATATTCAATGAGTTTGTGTCGAAATACTTATTTTATTTTGATGTTTTGCGATTTGATAATGTATTGAATATTAAATTCTTGTTAGAATACTGTACAGTTTCGAGCAATTTACGGTATTAAGAAAAAATAAAAATAACTTTACATCAAAAATTTTGAAAATTATTTTATTCTTCAAAAAAATTGACCGTAGTCACAATAGTTGTGTAATTTGTAATATTACAGGCTTTTTAAATAAAATGTCGTATACAGGATGTTGTCTATTTATCGTTTTAGCAAAATTTTCTTTTTCATAGTCATTTTAAAAAAATGGGTAAAAAATAAAACCTCACTTAGAAAGCCATGACTTGAAATCTAGATGTATTTTTTATGATGATCAACTTTTCTAAATGATATCTGCCGAGATTTTTTAAAATAAGGATACTTTACTCTTGTCACAAAATCAAGTTTTTGAAGGCTCCTCGTATATTATGTGTATTTTAATATATTTTGTTGGTGCATGTTAAGTTTTATGGGATGTACAAACTTTTACCAAGAATAACTTTTTGTCGAAAAACCCTTAATAAATAAGTTTCCCTTATGGTGCATACTTTGAGACGACTCTATATATCCTCATGTATAATAAAATTATAAATCAAGCATGGGCTACGTTTTTCGAGTTTAAGTCCCCTTTATTGCAAGCTTATAGCTTGCTATAAAATTGTTTTAATATTTAATAACGATTTAAACTGTTATCACTTGCAACAAAGGGGACTTTGGACTCAAATGTAGCCCGCGCTTGTTTTAGATCATCAGATAGGTACTCTGTTGAGTTGAGAGTTACACTTGTATAGTTCATTACACCAATACACGACGGTATCGGGTTAGTCACCAAGGCATCGACTTAACGGGTGCACTGTATTGAGAGGTACATTAGTAAATTTCCCTAAGATTATAACCCGAAAATTTTTTGTTTATTATTATGCTTTTGCTGAGAGGTTTTATTTTCATTTTTTGCTTTATTGTGAACAGAAATCTTTGATGTAGCTCTCGATGAGTTTTGTGGTTAAAAATAGGCACATATTAAACTATTTTATGTTAAAAGGGAATGCAACAAAAATAAATTATCGATACAAATTTAATAAATATGTTTATTCATGTAGTACTTACGGTATTATTAAGCATCAGATTTATAGTCAACGTAATCGGAATCACTGACGTCGCTATCCTCATTCGGATTCTAAATGATAACAGGATTAACTGCTTCGATGCGGTTTTCACGAAACCACCATTCCTCTATTAAATTTTCACATTTTTTCCAAATTTCAGGAGTGGCAGTATTAAGTGCTCGTTGCCAAGTTTCCAAAACAGCCTTATCACTGTAACCGTTAGACCCGATGTGATTGTCATAAGTTTTGCATATTCCCCAAATATACTCAATGGGATTAAATTGGCAATGATAATGCGGAATTCTTAGCACACGATGTCCATAACTGAGTTTAATTTGATCCACTTTGTAAATTTTTTCTCTTTCGTGTCTTTTAGCTATCGATAATAATTCCAGCTTGAAGCAATACTGTGGAAATAAAATATTTTCGTTCGTTAACCATTCTTTTATTTTCTGTACCGTCCAGGAGTTTGTTGGTTGCTTATTTAAAATTTCCGAATGGTACGGAGCATTATCTAATACAATGACAGATAGTTCTTGTAACGATGGTAATAGTTTTTTTTAACTATTTCATAGACCTCTGTATCCATATTGTCATGGTAATAGGCCGATTTTAATTTCAACAAAACCATGCTTTCCACCTGCATGCACAATAATGTGTCTTTTTCCTTCACCGTCCGTGTGTTTAATAGACTTTTTGTTATCGCCCTGCCAAATTCTTTTTGTTCCACCTTTAACAAAAATCCAAGTTTCGTCCAGATAAACAAATGAAGAGCATTCTTGTTTAAAGTGAGTAGAATTTCTTAAAAATGTAATTCTTTTGGGTACGACTCTAGCTTTTTCACACAAAGTCTTTCGGTTGTCTTTATTTTTAAACTTAATCCCTATGTTTCAAAATTCTCCAAAGACTCGCTCTAGAAATTTCAGACAAATCTTTTTCTTTTACTTTTTCTAATATTAAATCTAAAGAGACATGTTCTTTTTTCTTCGCCCATTTTGTACACAATGTCGCGAATTTCAAATTTGTAAGCTTCGGGAAAGTCAACGGTCTTTGGATGTCGGCGGAGTTTGTTTTTTAACTTTTTGTTTACTATTTCCATCTTTTACACTTTTTAAAACTAAGGTTAATTTTGTTTTACCAATATCCATCGCATCACACACACGCTTACGTATAGATAAAACTGGTAGCAACGTACCTCCATTGTTCTCTTTCGCAGTAAAATAAGCGTGTACATTCAATATTAATGCATCTACATCTAAAATACATCGCGGCAATTTTACGGTCTATTAGGTAGACATACACTACTTGAAATTACAATTGGTACTATACAATTTTAATGTCGGTACCCACTACAATGATAACCCAGGATTACTAATTACTTTTCTAGAAATCTAACAGAAATGAATCAACAAGCCAAATTAATAGCTTAATTAATAACAGTGCTAACAAAAAAAAATTGACCCTTAATTTCCGAACAAGAAGTCCCTTATCAAATAAAATTCGTTACATACGAAATTTGTTTAAAAATATTAGGGGAATTTACTTTCGTACTTCTTAATTGTACAGTTGAATACTGGTTATCGAGTTTCTAATGATTATTCGAAACCACCGTATATTCGTGAAATATGCATAGTCATAGGTTCCTCGGCTTCCTTGTGAGTTACGCTGAATCTGGTAAGGTAAACCTAAGAAATTTCTCGTCTGAACTCTAGCTGACTAGGTCATTTAAAATAATCACACTGTCTGGATATAGACAAGTATTTACTTTGGCGATATCTTAGAACCATGTAAAAACTGACCATCACCATCAATTTGCCTCGTCTTTTTTTTATTTTTACTCAAAGCGGGACATTGTCAAAATTACCGCGTCAATAAGAGAGAGAGAGAGAGAGAGAGAGAGAGAGAGAGAGAGAGAGAGAGAGAGTGAGGGATGGAATTTTATTCCAGTATTTGTAAATGCTGCTTTGAATGTCTTCTTGTTTTTGGTACATCCATGCAATTTATCAATATAAACTAACTTGGATTTGGCTTTGAAAGATGCATTATTGTGGTATTAATTATTTTGTTATACACTGGTAGTTTTTAAATTTTAAATTCACTTTAAACCACAAAGTTTTGAAAAGTTAAAGTCCTGCATCTCATGCAAAAACATTGTCGAGAACACATAGAACAGAAACGCAATTAAACAATTTCTAAAACTGTTGTGGGTTATCAATTTAATAAAATTAAAATTAACAGTAAAGTCCTTTACAAATTAGACTTATTAAATTAAAATATCAATATTTTGACGCTATAACCTAGTGACATTTTTAACGAATTACATTTGCTTTTCCAGTCACTTTTCTGGTAGTGATTGACACTTCCCCTAACAGTTATTAAAAAAACGAATAGGTATTCATAAAATACAACAGTGAGCTTTGATTCTAAATTAACCATAAACGCAATATTTAATTCTTACTTTGTTACAAATTTTGCACAAAAAATTTACTTTCAAAAATAGTATATTTGATTATTGTATATTGTATCCCTATAGACCTCCCTTTTCATATAAATATATGGCCAAAAATAATGTTTATTTGTAATAATGAAAAGTACAGGGTTATTCACTATAATTTACCCACCCTTTAAACCTTTATCATCGTTATTATTGTCTACAGAAAAAAAGTTACTAAAGTTATTAAAGTAATCTATGAAAATGACAACTATTATGTGTGACAAGTGATATTTTTTTAATGAATTAATCAAAATTATTTACATTGAGGAAGAGCTGTACCAATATTTACTTGTTGGATACAAAATAACAAAAATAAACGAGCAGTAAAAAGAGCATATAGGATGTTGTATTCAAATCGTCCAACAACATCAGAAAATACGTTTAATATTTCCGATGCAATTATAAATATGAGAAGACGTTATCAATTATGCATTGACATCAAACATCTTTTACAAGTTATCATCTATTTATACTTAAATTTCCTAAATAAATCTTGGTATCTATTTTGTATAAATGTTTGGACTATTACTTCCTCACTGTAACACTGTAAACCATTCTGATTATTTAATCAAAGAAATGTCACGTGCCAAACACAACAGTTGTCATTTTCATAACTTACTTTAATGATGTTAACTTTTGCATATTTACAGTAACTATTTCAACTGAGATATCCAACGTTTAAAGGTCTATCTACACGGGTCCGTCACGTGAGTTTAGTGCTTCCTTATCAGTGAAAAATAATATTTTTCCATGGAATCTAATGGAGGGGATTCCCACTCGTCTGTTGCAGTTCAGGGTCAGTGTTGTCAGGGCAGCCTCAGAATCAGTTACGTGATTTTTAAATTCGTTGACAACGATATTTTTACAATTTCACGAACGTGATTTTGGTTAGTTAGAAGGGACGACGAACAACTAATTGAGTTCGTGAGGAAGTATCCGGTTTTGTATGATCTATCCAACCCAAACTATATGGATAGCTCATTTAAAACGAACTTGGCCATAGGTGGTGGCTAAAGGACTACTGAACTAACACGGCACTGCGTTGTGGGAATACAAATAACTGAAGGAACACATATAGCACGAATACGGAACTGTCACGCAATGGACCTGTGTAGATAGACCTTAACAACTAAAAAACGGTATGAGATAAGGATTACGTTTCATATGTTTTTGAAATCAGGAACAAATATTTAAAAAATTTAAAAATATAGAGGGTTTTCCATATAACAAATTTTTTATTATTGAAGTGAAACTTCTATACGCTCGCTGGGAGTAGAAATTTAAGGTCGCGTCACACGAACTAGCGAGACGAAAATGTGTAACGATTCATAACGCGCATGCGCGAGGAGACGCGTAGCATAGCAACGCGACGTCTATTTGTTTAGACCACGTGTTTGTCAGAATGACAATTGCAAAAATAACGCGCATGCGCTTTTTGTTGCATAGGAGAGGAGACGCGTAGCATAGAAATACTTTACTTAGCAACGCGACGTTTATTTGTATAGTCCATGTGTTTGTCAAAATGACAATTGCAAAATATTTTAGCCTTTTAAACGTTACAAGTTTTAATTCTAATATGCGCACATGGTGCACACTTTTTTTGGTTTCTAAAATATGTACGTTCCTGTACTTTTGAAAGCATTTTAACAAAATTCAGTCACAATCACATAACTTTTATGTAAAACTTTTCTTTCTATAGGAAATAATAACGATAATAAAGGGTGGGTAATTTATAATGAAAACTATTATGAGGTCAGTAATGTTGCAATAAACCTTTTTAACAAGTGAATCTGATCAGATTAAAGGTGATGCAATATTTTCTAAAAACAATATACAATTTTTATCACAAACAATACGTAATGGAACGGATTTATAGAAGCCAAAGAGAAATTATCTAAGGAACGTTAGTTTTACAAACTGAAAAACAAAATATGACCAATAAGTGACAAACCAATTTTTTTTTAAAATGTACCTAGTTCTCATTAATTCTAGAAAGATTCCTTACTCGACTGTTGAGTTTAAATTAATAGTATTGTTTCAAAAGCGGCACTGAAAAATAATAACAAGGCATTCACAGAACAGGAAGTAACAAACCTAAGCGGTTTGAAAGACACCAAAAAAAGTCTGTAAATGAACCTGTCATTTTTCTTTATTGACAATACACATTAATTATAAAATATCAATTAACAATTTATAAAATTATTGGATAAATAACTGTACAACTAAAAAAAAAGGCAAAGACAATTTAAATGTATGTACATAATACATTTTATATTAATGCTACAATTAAAACTTTGAGAAATCTTCATTTTCCGAAGAACTGAAATCGCGTTGATAGGTATACCACGAGTTACCAGAGTTTTCTTTTTTTATCATAATATTTTTTATCCGTTCACTACTTTTCAAAACGGTTTCGCTTGGTTCAGCTTTCACTGATCCGTTTGATTCACTATTCACAGTTTTTATTTCGCTTTTTACTTGATGTTTAAAATCATAATCATCACTGCTGGATTGACTTAAATTCATTTCAAACGAAAAACTACGACTTAATCGAGCGTATTTAGAACAAGAAGGTGCTTCTAAATCTACTGAAGGTTCTCGTTTTAAATTAGTCCTAAGATCAAGTAAACTACCATTTGCTGCCGAATATTTAGAACAACTTGGCAAATTATGATCTTCGACGCTATTCTCAACGTCCTCAGATTCTTTGGTTGGATTTTGAATATTTCTCAAAGTTTTGCGGGAAAATACTTTCGCGTATTTTCTTCTATTTATCAATACAGTTAGCGGAACATTGTCATCTGAATCGGAACTAAAATTTAATTCATTTCCAGAAGGGACTTTCTTTTTCATCCTTTTGAATTTCTTCTTTCTTCTACGCCTGAAAATGATTAAGGAACTTTAATATAATTTATCTGCTGCGTCTTTGATGTTGGGAAGGATTTTATATTGGAAAGGGTCTGATGCAAAGGATAAATTTAAGATTATATGTATAGTTAACCAAACAATTTTGAAAATATTAATTAAATTGATCTACCAAATTAATGCTCCTCCCACAATCTTAATCCCTTTAATATACACCAGGATAAATAATAATTCCTTCTTGGGCTGCCGGAAACATAACATAATTATTCACAATTTAAACCTCTCTCACTGATTTTTGACTCGAGACACTAGATACTAGAACCACGACTCTGGTGTCGAATTAATTGCCTTAACTGCATTCACAAATTAGCAGTTTTTTTAAAATAGTCAAACAAATACTTTGGCCCCTATACCGACTGTCACACAGCTTAAATACAAAATTTCAATTAGACTACTTTGCAGAAGCGTTGCGGACCAGCGTACACCGATTTCGAACGCTTTGGCTGAAAGGTTTAAGTACATGTTTACCGCATAATGAGTAGTAGATTAGTCATGCATTGGTAAGAGAAAGAGCTTGCCCTCGAAGCTCGCTCCCTAAAACGTTATGACGAGTTGGGCACGTTTCAGCATTCATCATCAGTACGGCGTTACAGCCCTTTGTGGGTCTTGGCCTCCTCAAGTAATTCCTTTCAGGAGTCCCTGTCCAGCGCCCATTTTATCTAGGCCCTTATTCCAACATTTCTTAAATCGACCTCTACGTTATCTAATAGCCTCATTCGAGGTCTTCTCCAGTGATAATCTGAAGATGAGGAAAGAGCATCAAATACAGGGCTTAGCGCAGCCTTGGTGTAAAAACAAGATGTTACCTTCTCCGATCGTTTCCAACATTTGGAGCAGAGTGACCTATGGAACGACAACCAATTCCAGAATTCTGGTGGATAATAAGGTAACGCAAGTCGATCAAACAGTAAGTACCCATTGAGTTTTGCGCACTGTAATCATTTTCAGTTGGGCCAACTCCAGCCCTAATAATGGTATTAACCACAAATGGCTTTGGCCACAATCAAAATTTTGGCATTAATTACAGAAAATCAAGAAAAAAAACATCAGTTATCGTTATTTCTACTCTTTTCTTGGATTAAACGGACACCATGCAACATTTGCTCACAATGTTTTCTTCAACGCTTTCAGCATTTTTATTTCATTTCTCATTGAAATTAATTGTTAAAATGAAGACTTGCTTATCAAACGATGAATAAAAAACAAGACGTGGTCGAATAATCTTAATACTTTTAAAAAACATGCATGCAACTCGATGAGAACAAATTATTTTAATTATGTTTCTACAGTTAGATAATTATGTATTTTTTTTAATGAGATTTTTCTCTACATTTTAATAATAAACCCATATAATTATTCTTCCCATCCACCAATACATTAAATCTTGAATTGTAAAAATACTGCAAAGTATCTTACCTTTCATCAATTGATTTTCTTGAACTGTCACTAGAACTTGAAGAACTTGAATCTTTTGATCTATGTCTATGAGATTTTAATTTGTACCTGAAATTATAAATGTTTTAAACCTTTGTTACGGAAAAAATAAAATAATAAAGTAACAATCAAGCTGAAAATATTTTTTTAATACATTATACATTCACACCTCTTTTCCCTTTCTTCCTTAGATCGTCTTTTATGTTTTAGTCGTAGCTTGAGAGGCAACACAGGAGATCTGGTTTCTCTTACTGATGGTCCTGGACTGTCATCATGTATAGGAATGAGTTCTGGTGGAGGAGGATCTTCATGAGAAACCAAAATAGGCTCATCAGAATCTGTGTCAACAAGATCTATCACAACAGGTTCTTGTGGGATTGAATTGTTCACTAAAATTACGTCACTATCATGACCACTATCTGACGTATCATCTGAAATTAAAAGTTTGGAAATGATTAGTATTAATAAGTAGTAAAATAATTAGGTGTCCAACATATTCATTTACTTTCTTTAATAATAATAATAATGTTTATTTAGTTCAAAACATCTCGATGGCACATTAGACGTTAAGGCAAAACTAGTCAGAATTGAAATGTGCAAATTTGTAATAAGGGGTTTCCGGCATTGGTCTATCGAATGAAAATATGCCTGACCTTCGGCGACTTTCAGTTGTACCAGAAGTAGACGTCAACTTTGTTATTTTAAATAGAACCTAATATTTTTTATTTTATATTCGAATTCTACATAAAATTTTAGATAAAATTTGTGCATCATGTCCTATACCAAAAATGAAGTATTTTCGAGAATTTCGATTTTTTTCAAAATTTTAAAAAATCCTAGTCCACATTGATACGATATCTCCATTAATAACAAAACTAGTGGCGTGAAATTGTAACCATTTTATTACATTTTCTGCTGGGTTTTTTTAAGCCAATTCATTTGGTATCGGTATTCCCTATACCTAAATCCAACCACTTTTCAAGATATTTCATTATCTTAGTTAAAACATAACAACATTTAATTATTTTAACATTAGTAGGGTAGGACATAATTTTCATTATTTAAGGTGATATATTTTTATTTTTTCATGTTATTAATTCTGAAAAGTAACCAATAGAATAAAAGGATTATTAATTGTGCATATCATTAAAAACGTTGACTAGGTATTTTAAATTAATTTAATTAGATAACTTCAAACAAAAATAACTAAAAGTAATACTAAACAAATAAAGTTTTATAATAAGTGGGCCGTGGACCTGGAAGAAGGCAACAGTCATGGTTGAAGAACATTTGTGAATGGACAAATATACGTTCAGGAGAACTCATACACTTAGCAGAAGATCAAAATGCTTTAGCCAGAGTGATCCCAACGTTCGGGAGACCGGGTAGGGCACGTAAAAGAAGAGAATAAGTGTTCAAAATTGGCACCATCTACTTATAAACATTTATGAATCCTTTTCATTAAGTTATGTCTTGTAATTCAGGAAATATGGTCTGGTGTTAGAGAATTAAAAGCAAGTAAGACTCTGCATCATATCTTCCTTTTTCATAACAGGTTTGGAAAAAACCTGATTTTTAATGTAACCCCAAATACCAAAATCTAAAGGAGCCAAGTCAGGAGAGCGAGCTGGCCAACGAAACGGCCCCTTATTGGCAATCCATCCATCATCAAACATGTCGTAAAATGCTGAGCAACAGGACCAAAGTTATGAGGAGGTGCTCCATCTTGCTGATACCAAGCTGAAGCCGCCTCCCATTTCTTAAAGTATGTAACGCCGGTCTTATGGCTTCTTCTAAAATCTGGCAATATCTTTCACCATTTAAATTTTTATCATAAAATTTTAATGCTAAACCTTTATCATCTTTTATTGCACAAAAAGCATTAAAACTGGAAGTAACGTTCTCAAAGAACATGTGGATTTTCATTAGACCAAAAATGGGAATAATGTCGATTAAATAATTCATTTTTGCTAAACTTTGCTTTATTACACCATATAACTTTTTTATGAATTTCCATCCTTTTGGGTCTTCAATAAAAACCATTCACAGAATTTTACCCTTCGAGGAAGATCACCTAATTGTAAGTGTTGCACCAAATGCTTTCCATTTGTGTTATTTTAAAATGGAATGAATTGTTCTCGTCGACAAAGTAAGATCTCTCTCACAATCTTTAATGGAGGCATTTGGAGAGGCCGTAAAATAACCCAAAACTGACTGGATGTCATGTCCAGAGCATTCCTGGCGCGCCGAGGAGATGAGGCTCTCTGTGGAAACCTGCCTGGTATAGACCGCGCTGATAACCAGCAACAGCTGGTGATGCATGGGGGCTTGCCTTAACCAGCTGGCCGAGTAGAAGAGAACTACAATAAAATCTCCATTAGAACAGCATAAGCCGAAGACAGCATGGCTAGAGGGTGGACTAGTTGCGATTATTCCGGGGTACCTGGCGCCCCCCGTTTTCAGTTGCCTTCCTACGACATGCGGGGCTTTGTCGCAGAAAGAGGTTCAAATACCCCATCAAACAAGAAACTAGAAAGATATCCCCAAAGATACGAATTTGAGAGAGATAAAAATCTTAATAGGTTAAGGAAAAAAATTATTCTTATTTCACAGATTTGGCTATTGTTCGGCAAAACAAAATGGTTTATTTGAAACTTGGTTAGATTATATTTGTAATGATTTTTATTAGAGTTAGTTTTTAATTTATTTTATAATATTTATTTTATTTTCAAAGCCGTTATGGTAAAAATGAAGACGGCACTTATTTTTAGAAAAGAAAAAATTTGATCTCTTGCATACGTCGTGGCATATTTCCTGATAAGTCAGACGTACACACCGTCGTTAAAATTTTCATACTGATTAGTAACGGCGCAAACACATGTCGACAATTAAAATTAGAGTCGTGTGGTTAATTACTTTATTATTTATCGCGAATATTTATTATATTTTGTGCTGGTCGACTAGCTACCGTCCAGTTCTCTCGACTCCATTGAAATGCGTATGTTCTGCAAATATTTTTCCATATCTGTACACATACAATTTGATCAGTGCTATCCAACATCGCTATGGCTATGGCACCGGGCGCACGAATATGTGCACGGTGTACGGATAATTTTGTCGTTAGTACGAAGTATGTGGAGTGTAATTTTTGCGAAAAACTTTATCATGTCAGCTGTGGCAGAGTAGAACTAAAAAATTAATCAATTTACTGGAAGATGCCAATTTGAAGTCTGATAAGTCGCTATATTCTAGTGTGGTGTCAAACAAAAACAAAAATTGAACCGTTAATTATTAAACCAAAAGCAAATCAAGATAGTAAAATAACAAAAAATGTGTTAACACAAAAAGTAGTTCAGCTGTGTCGATAAACAAAATAAAGCAAGGCTGTGTAGTAATTCATTGTCAAGATAGAAAGGATTTAGTAACTTTAAAATCGCAAACAGAAAATGAAATGGGGGAGGACTATGAAATTACTGTTCGTAAATTTTCAAAACCAAAAATAAAAATTGTAAACGTACATGAAGAGGATATTGTAAATGAAAATTAATTTTTATCAAAAATTCGAAAAACAGAATATACTGGAATGTTTAAAGAGAAATTTAAAAATAATTAGAAAATCTAAATCAAGAAAGAACCAATATTGTACAACATTATAATGGAAATTACAGTGCAACAGTTTACCCATCTGAACAAAAATAGGAAGAAAATATATGTAGGCTGAAATTCTTATCGATTTTTTGAATTTTTCAGTGACTTAAGATGATTTCGGTGTTGGCGATAAGGACACCGAGCGGATATGTGTACAACAGCTGAAGTGTACACTTTGCAGTGGAAATCATAAACAAACGGAGTGCCAGAGCCAACAGATCCAGTGCATAAACTGTAAACATGTATGCGAGGTGTTAGAGATAAAATAAATAAATTATAATCACACCGTTTTCGATTACGAATGCCCTAGCTATAAAAGACAAGTAAATATTCAGAGGAAGAAAATTAACTACTTGTAGCAATCAGCAAAAAACTGTAAGAATTTTCTTATATTATTAGTAAACATACAAGGACAGACAACAAATCAAACACAACTTAAACAAATTTTATTGGAAGGTGACCCTGTTTTATTGCCGTTGTTACCGAAAAACACATTACAGAGGATATTACCGAGTCGGAATATCAAATAAAAGGCTATAATTCATAGGTCAATTTTTCAAATAGCAGGCACTCGGGTGGAGTTAGTATATATGTAAAAAACTTCATCAAAAGTTGTGAGATCCAACAGACTCAAATTGCTAAGGAGTGCTGGTACATAGCTGTGAGAGCACATATTTTAAATGAAACCATTGTAATCAGTGATATATATAGGTCACCCATCGGAAACAACACACAGTTTCTCGATTTCTTTGAGACTTTGCTCGAACTTAATCATATAAACCAGAATAATGTAATACTCATGGGGGATTTTAACATTAACTTACGACAGGAAAATTCGGTAACTGGTAGGCTCATGCGATTATCAACAGATGCTGGTTTCAAACAAATTGTTTCAAAACCAACGAGATACACTGTTTCAACAAGAACTCTGGTAGATCATATTTTTACTAACATTACTAGTTTAAAAGAAATTGAACGCAAGTTTTCTATTATCACAGATCATGAGGTTATTGCCACAAGGGTCAACTGAGAAACGGAACAACATGGGGATACTTTTTTAACAAGAGATCTTAGTCCCAAAAACATATTGGAAATTAAAAGAGAGTTATTGGGAAAATATTGGAAAAATACATCTACTGACACTAATATTCTATATAAAAACTTTATAACTAACATTACAGAAGTTGTAAATAAAATATCACCTCTAAGAGAAATCAAAAATTAAGTGGATCGACAATGAAGTACTACAGTTACAAAAAAAAAGAGACAGACAATATAAAAGGTTTAAATTTACTAATAATGATAAAGATTTTAAATTATATAAAGAAAAAAGAAATAAAGTAATGTACTCACTAAAAAAAAAAGGAAAAACAACATTTTGAACAGAACAATAACAATAAACATAATAGCAAAAAAATGTGGCAAACTGTAAAAGAATTGGTCGTCAGTAATAAAAAAGGTATAAGTTTTACCAATTTTGAAAATTTAGATAATACTCAAACACAGCAGGAGACGTTAAACACATTTTTTGTCGAAAGTATACAGGACATTGTCTCCAATATTTAACAAGTATACAGGACATTGTCTCCAATATTTAACAAGCAAATGGTACATCTCAAGCAAATCTAAATAGATTCTTTAAAATTTCATTAACTAAACTGGAACATATTGTAAAAAGCATAAAGAAAAAATCATCAGCTGACAATGTGCTCACGGTTAAACTTATCAAAGATCTTTTTAGTGTTGTGGGTTATCCTCTGTTAAATTTAGTAAATAGGTACGTCATTAGAAACGGGTACAGTTCCTAGTGATCTGAAATGTAGTGTGGTGATACCTATACCAAAAGTTAACCACCCAAAAAAACCTGAAAAATTTCGGCCTATAAATTTATTACCAATTGTAGAGAAAATAGTAGAAATAGTAGTATACGAACAGCTTAATAGGTTTTTAGATATAAATGGAATATATGAGGGTCAGTCAGGTTTTCGAAGCAGACACTCATGTAGAACTGCAAGTCAGTATGTAGCAAAGTGGAGAAAAGAAATCGATGAGGGTAATACTATTATAAGTGTATTTGTTGATCTTAAGAGAGCGTTTAAAACGGTTGATAGGAGAAAATTAATTGAAAAATGAAATAAAGGGTTTAGCTCTCCAGTGGTTAAATAATTATTTATGTTGTCGTTATCAACAAACAAAAATTGGCAGAAATATATCTAAAAAAGTTGGAGTATTTTACGGAGTGCCCCAAGAGAGTGTACTAGGCCTATTGCTCTTTTTGCTATACATTAATGATATTAATGAATATTTAACAAATAGCTTTGTAAACTTATATGCAGATGATATGTTACCAGTAATTGGCTCTGACCATCAAGCATTAGTTAATAACATAAATGGTGAATTAAAAGTTTTGGCAAACTAGCTAAAGCTAAAGAAGTTAAGATTAAATTCATCCAAAACAAAATTCATGATCATAGGTAGTCGAAAAAATTATAAGTTGTTTAAAGAAAAAAATCTAAACATTATTGGGATACAACTCGATCCACACTTAAACTTAAGCCAACACTTGTAATAAATTAGGTAAGAAAATTGGTTTCCTTCATAGAATATCTGCAAAACTATCTACTTGGGCAAAAAGGACAGTGTATAATACTATTATTTACCCACATTTTACATATTGCGCTTCATTGTTAATCTCATGTTCTAAAGAAGATATAAATAGGTTGCAGATCTTACAGAATAAAGTTATAAGAATTCTATTAAGGTGTAATAGAATACATACAAGTGTTAAAGACATGTTTCAAATGCAATTTTTTTTAAACGTCTATCAAATAATAGAGGAATCCTGTCTAACGTTTATATACAAAATAAAAAACAACCTACTACCTATGTATCTATCTAAATTTTCAATAAAAAGAGCTGATATAATGGAATACAATCTGAGAAGTAAGGATAATTACTTTGTGCAATGTAATGCAAATATCTCTCTTAGAAGAAGGCTTAAAAAGGTACAATAACTTGCCATTCCAAGCTAAAGAAGCAACAAGTTTGAGAGTTTTTAAAGAAATACTTAGAAATGTGTACTTTAAAGTTTAAGGTATTGTAAACAATTATTTACATCTATTGTTATCATTATAAGTATGTTCAAAACCACTTTTAACTATGTAAAATTGAATCTGTTTGTACTAGCAAGTTTTTGGCTAAATAAATACTATTATTAAGACCATCAAAGTTGACCATGGGGTACACTGACCTAAAATGGTAATGCTGTATCTTAGACGAGATTCAACAAGTGCGTGGTATACTGTTTTTAGATTTGGTAAATACAGTATTTTTCTTAACTGTTTAAATTTATATAATAAAAATCTTACCGTCTTAGCAACGTCTAATGAGTGAGAAGTCCATCTTAGGAGTTTTGTTTTATCCCAAGATATTTTATTTCGTTTTTTAGAGAGATATCGATTTACAGTTATTTTCTTAAAATAGATTTGTAAATTATTTTAATTACTAGTAAAAGGAACAACATATGTTTTTTTAATCATTCTTAACTTTTAAAACTGTTCCCAATTTAAGCATAATACAGGGTGTTTCAAAAAAAGGAGACCCTGTCTCCAGGATAGGTAGAAAACTGAAAAATAATTGGGGTTTGCTCAGTAAAAAATTTTCGTAACGCCATCCGTATTCAACATAAAGGGCGTTGAAGAAAAAAAAATTATACACTTTTATTACGATTTTGTCGAAACTACGGGAAACATTGCAATGAAATTTTATATGAATATGTTTTAGAAGCTGATACATCCCATGATGTTTTTATATCTGATTTACACGGTTCGTACCAAGTAGTATTGAACATAACTTTTTTAAGGTTAGATTTATTAATCAAAATTTCAACATAAACATTCAATTTTACACCAAAAAAATACTCTTGGTAAAACTGTGTACCGTTTTCGGAATATTTTGATTTGAAAATTATGAAGTAATAACCGATGCTGGTATAAAGTAATGATAAAGTTATTAATTATTATTAGATATTAATTAGTATGCATTATGTGAATTAAAAATTTTTTGTCGCGTAAATAAGACCTTATCGATAAAACGGATACATGTTAAAAAATTGGGATTGAGGGCTTTCCTTTCTTGTAACGTTTTACAAAAATCCATTCAGCTTCGGTTATTACTTCATAATTTTTAAATTATTTTTCAGTTTTCTATCCTAGAGACGAGGTTCCTTTTTTTAAACACCCTGTATATTATGGCCGTGTCGTCTGCAAATCCAATTAATTTGCTTGTAGAATT
The DNA here is from genome assembly GCA_950111635.1 of Agelastica alni. Classification (NCBI taxonomy): domain Eukaryota; kingdom Metazoa; phylum Arthropoda; class Insecta; order Coleoptera; family Chrysomelidae; genus Agelastica; species Agelastica alni. The sequence goes on along the minus strand of OX467712.1, from coordinate 52,681,050 downwards.
GTAAAAGAATATATCATTTATACATAAATTGAAAGATATTGACCCCAAGTCAGTTCCTTGTGGGACCCCAAATGATACTGGTTTTTCAGTACTAAGTTCCTGTTCTATTCTCACCGCCCGCTTTCTGTGTGGCAAGTAACTTTCAAAGAATTTATGTTTAGTTACAGAATTAATTTGTTACATTTTGATAGTTTTACAAGAACAAATTCATGGACGAGATAAAAAAAATATAGGAATTGTTATTACAACACAATGAAAAATTAGAAAAAAATTAATACTTTTCACATATTAAAAAAAATATTATAAAACTTGCTTTTTAGTTGAAGAAAACAGGAAAATTATATAAAATTACACCTTTCGTTTATTAATGACATATTTTATGATTTCTGCAAATGTAAATAATACTAGATAAAATATGTTTAATGTTAAAAAGGTTGTGAGTTTATTTTTAGTTATTAGAATTTTAATTGACTCAAAACAGACTAAAAATGTAAAAAGCTTTTTAATTTAATTTTGGTTTCTTAGTTCAAAAATCAAGTATTTTAATAAATAATTTATAACTTACCTGGGAGTGTAACCACAAATGGAGACCTTTCTCTTTCGGTATATATCACATGTCTATCATAACCTATCATATCAAAAGGTGATCTCATAAAACTGTAAAATTCATGTACAAAATGGTCCGTCTTGTTATCCAGATATTCACTAAGCATATTTCGGAATGGCCTACTGCAAACGTGATGACATAGTAATAAGTCAAGAATTATATAAACAAGTCTTATAACCAATTGGGTGTTTTCATACAGCAACGCAGTCAGTTCCCTATTTAACCAAGGAATAAGCCTTGTGCGAGCTCCAGGACAATCCCTAAAATTATGACAAAATTAATTAGTAATCGTTAATATAATCTGAAATTTTTTAATACTAAATTTGTTTGGATATATAGTTTTTAACCTTTTAACTACGGATGTATATCACAGAACCCAAAGAACTAGAAGGCCAATATAAGACTGAAAAATCTCTAAGATTCGATACCATCAGTGTGTTTCGTACACATGTGAGCATGCGCACATTGTCGGCAACATTGCCAGTTATATGTTTTCATACGCAAATCTGATTATTGTGCATCAGGTTTTAGTTCATATTACTTACTGATGATTACTAGCTGCACAAAATCATATAGAACTTCACAACAGAACTAACAACAAGAGATCCGCGTGATTTATTATGAAAGTTCTGATTTTCCACATCGGAATTATAAGTTCATCTGGCAAGTATGTAGAAATCAATTTGTCTGACGTAGACTTTAATCAGACCCGGAATCAGGTTCTTTTCTCTATGTTTACGGTTCTAGTAGTTGTTTAATTACCGATTAGTAATTTAGAGATTTATCGGAGAGAATATTGGTGGCTTTTATTAGAATAATAGATAGATTATTCGATTTGCTGAATTCCAGAAATCCACTGGGCAAATCCTACATAAGAACCTATAAAGAAAGAAAACAAAGATTTGTGGAATGATTTTTTTAAAAATGAATTGGAATATTTAAAAGGTCTCAAACATACTGATGGACGACCAATATATGTTTCACATAACAAAACTCCAATTTTGGGATTCTCTTCAACAATTTTAGGAATGTATGAAGAGTATGTTAAAAGACAAGGTATATTTACATATATCTTATCATACAAATTCAGCCAGGACCACCTTGAACTATTTTTCTGTTGTCTCAGATATGTACATCAATTTGAAATGCGACTGTATTTATTACTTTATGAAATTTACAGTGGCAAAAATGGTTGGAATAATAATCCAACGGCTTTTCAATTTCATTACACCTTCAAGAGACTGATGTTACGTCATGAAAATAACAGTTTACATTGACAACATGACAATTCTGACCACATCATCACAGAAACAAATTCAACCAGTAATAACATCGGATAAAATATCTCTCAAAAAAATATATAATATTGACATAAACGATATGATCATTAATATAGAGGAATTTCAAGAAATTATCAAATTCTTACCGACTCTATCAAGAAAGTGATCAAGTGTGAGTGTGCATTTCTGCATTAGAAAACTTAGCTTAGATCTTATTAATTTAAATTAATAAACAGAAAAAATAGAGACGACTCTTGTACTGGATTGATTGAGCCATCTGCAGATGTGAAATCTTGTTCATTTATTTAAAAAAAAAATCAAACAAATGATGTCCCTTAATAATAATTGTATGCCCCGAGAAAAAAATTTCTTGGAAGTTTTCATCACCAACATTTTAGGATCCCTCTTCAATGATGATAAATTATTTTGTAGATGAGCATATATTTGATACCTCCATATTCAAAATGAATCATAAAATAAAAACAAATGTAAAAATATATGGAAAAATTTGTTTTTATAGTTTTTCCAAATACCAGACTGCAAATGTAAGGGTTGAATTAAAGAGAAAAGAATTATCAAAATTAATACTTTTTTCACAACAATAGTTTTTGTACTTTAGGGATGTATTTTTTAATAAATGTTCACTTATTTTTTACTATGCTGTTTTTGTTGACCTCTAACAAAACTAATAGATAATGCTAATTTTTCAACAAAAAAATCCATTTATATCAAAAGATTTGCACATCTAAATTTTAATATTTTTTGAGACAGTGTCAGATGTCTACTAGCTATATACAGGGCGATCATAACTATTGGGACAATTTCTTGAAAAATGTCGATTCGAGATTTGCGAAGTAAATCTGGTGATAAAATTTTTCTGCGGCCGCCCCTGGCACACAGCATGTCATTGGCCTTCTAGTTCTTTGAGTTCTGTGATGTATTTTCCCAAAAACCATTCATAGACGACTCAAAATACGTTGGCAAACCTTTGCTGTAGTAACTAAAAAATTAGATCTTAACAAAAAATTAAGAAAATTAGTGATGACATAGGACAGTTGTCAAAAACAAATTTTTTATAGGTTATAGTTTTCTTTTGAAATTGTCACAAATTTACAATACTTAAGCACTCACATTTAAAATATCAAAGAAAAGTATGAAGAAAATGTTGAAAAAGAATTGATTATAGGCGGGGAGCCGGTGACTCTAAAAGTGCACTTATATAGATTCTGGAATTTAGCAAAGGAATTAATAGTATTTAATTATAGGTACAACATAGGCCCAGTGTGCCAGAAATATTTTTTATAAATTTTTATTTTTATAATAATTATAAGTAATTTGCACTATTATGGAAATTAATTTCTTGTAGACCATTTTGTAGCAACCATTGTGTGACAACTCTCATTGTGACAGAAAAGTCTGTCACACCAGCTTTTAATATCTAAAGTTCATAAAATGTTTCCTTATCATGGAGTTACTTTTTTTTTAATCTCTTCCTTTTTTTTCAAAATATCTCGTTTGTACGTAAGGGGAAAATAAAGGTGTATAATCTTTAACTCAAAGTGAAGAATACCAACATGTTTTTCAACATCTCACAGATCCAGACGATATTTATAATAAAGAAAAACCTGATATACTTCAAAAATTTACTAATGAGCTTTATAAAATCAATAATAACAGTGTTAATAAGGCGAGATTCGAATTATTTTTAAAATTTTTCGCTAGTACCAGCAACAATGATACGATTTTATTAGGGCATGATAAACTTTAATTCCAGCAATATTCCTCCCTGTTGGAAATCATAATCACAAAAAATTTTAAGAATAACATTTATAAATGCAATAAGGCAAAACGCAACTGAACAATCCTGCATTATATTAGACCTAACAGCGTGTGGCTGGCAACTTGGCGAAAAAAAATAAATTAGAACCATTATGGTATATTGGCCAGGCAGCTCCTCTTACCGTTGAAGAAATTGTTCAAAATTATCGAGATGAAGAGGAAAATGAGGAGAAAGATACAGAATCTCAAAGAAATAGATGTTGGATGTTATGACATAGATGATTCTGAGTAAATTTTTGTCTAATTATAATAATATATGATGTTTGTATATAGCCTAATCGTATGACCTTCATTTTTTATTTCTCTTGTTCCTGCATTTATTAAATAACTAATAAATAGAAATTGACAAATTTATGAATAATTGGAATGCTGGAATTTTATAAATAAATAATGTTTTCCAGCAATACATTTGTATCAATTAAATGACCTTTACTTTCCTTCCTGGTATTAGTTTATAAATTTCTTTAATAAATAAATTTTAATTATAAAAAAAAATATGTTTCTGAAGTCATCTAAATCTAACTGGTGTGACATATTTTTAAAATAATAAATGAACAAGCACACTGATCGAAATGTTGTAACGTTTAACAGGGCTTCAAATCAATGAATGAAGAGACAAAGATGAGCTAAACATTTTCAAGGCTTTTGGGGTAACTCAGGTATAATATATTATACATAGTAAAGGTAGCTCAATTCAAAAATAAAAAGAGAAAGAATCATAGATGACATAGACTGTATTTTGTATGGAAAATTCAAAACAGGACGGAATGGAATTTCAATATGCTCTATTTTCATGATTTTGAAGGGTTGAAGCTATAATATAAAGTGATGTGACAGATATTTTGGTCAAGTTTTGAGCTGTCACACCGAGATATTTTGAAAGAAGTGAAAAGGAAGAGATTAAAAAAAAAAGTAATTCCGCGATAAGGGAAACATTTTATGAACTTTAGATAGTCGATGTGACAGGCTTTTCTGCCACGATGAGAGTTGTCACACCAAATTTTTTTTGAAAATACATAAAATTTGCTACAAAATGGTCTATAGGAAATTAATTTCCATAAAAGTGCAAATTACTTATGATTATTAGAAAATTAAAAATATATAAAAAATATTTCTGCCAGGATAAACTCTGGCACACCGGGCCTATTTTGTACCTATGATTAAATACTATTAATTCCTATGCTAAATATCAGAATCCATTTAAGTTCATTTTTAGTGTTACCGGCTCCCGATCTATTATGATTGTTGTGTACATTTCACCTAATAAAAAAATTAACGATATCATTTTATTTTTACACGAGATTATTTCCATACAGTTGCAGAGGCTCAATAATTTTTAAAAACAATTAATATAAACTGCCGGTAATTTTATCTGGAGACTTCAATATAAATTTTGCAAAAGATAAATCAATACTATTAATTACGTTCTTTTAAGAAAAATTCCAACTGCATAACAACAATATTATTATGATTCATGTCCTCAATTATTTTTCGGGGTGGATAGCGGGTTTAGGACGAAAGAAAACAAACTTCTCGCTCTTCTTAAATTTCCGACGTTTCGATCTTTATTTTAGATCTTTCTCAATGGTACACATACGGAAAAAAACTCTTTTAATAGGTACAATTAATCAACATCATCAGTAGACTTATTCTTATGTTTAACAATTGACTATTTATGCGTAAGATATTAATAAAACGTAATTCCAAAGTCAATTTAGTCACATATTAATCCCTTAGATTCAAGTGGATAAGAATAATCTTGTTAACAAGTGAATAGTTTCAATAAATTGCATAACTTTTTAATTCTTTTTAAGTCTTAAAGTCTATGGTAATGTAAAATTTCTGAATCAGGGCTAACGTGTTTACAATTAACATTAAGCAAATGGAATAACCACAAAATAACAATATCAATACGAATAATTTCTCTTTCTTCAACGATAGTAAAATCACTTAAACACGGCACAAACAAACTGAGGCAAAAGAATATGAGTTTATGTTATTTTCTTTTAATGAACTATTTATTTATATATATTTTTTGCGCTAATTGTTTACATACTATCAACGCCAACCGCTGTTTATCCTTATTGATTTTTAAATATAAAAAATAAATTATTATATTGTGAATTCGGGACCTGTACATCGGTTCTGCAATTTATGGTATCATTCAAGGAAATGAAAATTATTTCGCTTAAACCCCTTTTCTTGATATTCGGCTCACGATCCAAAACTTTTATTGACGAAAAATTAAAATTATGGCCAGTAGTGAAATGATGATTGCTTAATGCCATTTTTTCCGACTTATGTCTATTAATTTCTCGACAATCATATTGGTGTTGATTCATCCTTTTTTTAAGGTATTGTTTTGTTTGTACAATATAAAATTTGTCACAATTCACGCAAGGAACTCTATAGATTATATTGGACCACAGATCTTTAGGAACAGGATCTTTAATTTTAGAAAAATCGAACTAACTACTTTAATATTATAAAATGCCAATTTACATTGTGGGGCCTTTTTGTTTATGATTTGTTGAATGTTTTCAGAAAGACCACGGAAATAAGGAAATTAAAAATATCTTATATCTCTTTTACTCTTATTAATCTCCCGACCATGCCTATGTTTATATTCATTGATTATCCTATTTACCAATGACCTTGGATATTTATTCATAGTCAAAGTATGTATAATGTCATTCTCAATCTCATGATAGAACTTTATGCTACTCAGTTGAAAAGCTCAACACATGCTTTTAATAGTGGCAATATTATGAGAGAAGGAATGAGTCGACATGAAGTTATGGACCCTTCCGGAAGATGTAGGTTTCTGATACGAACACGTCAAGATCATACCATCACTATTATGTATCACCAATGTGTCTAGGAAATGGATTTTTTCCTCTTTCTCAATTTCCATAGTGAACTGTATTTTTTCATGGTAATTGTTGAAATATGTTAGAAGCTCTGTTATTTTATCAGATGGGCAGGCCAGTAGAATATCATCAACATTCATTCATAATAAGATTAGCTAATACTGGACTAGCTGGGTTTTCCATGGATCCATCAAGTTGTTCATAGAATGTTCCGTTAAATTGAAAATGAATTGAAAAGGAATTCAATCAAATCGCAAAAAATATCCAAATGTATATGTTGGTAGATAACGCCATTTCTTTTTGATGGTATTTATCACTAAATTTTTTGGGATATTCGTGAAAAGAGATATCACGTCTAATGATACAATAATATATCTTTTCGGTAATTTTATCACTCTAATGAACTCAACAAATTCAAATGAGTTCTTTATATTGTTATGAAATGTTGATGTAACCTGTTTCAAAATATTGTCAATAAATACAGCCAAATTATATGATGTTGAGTTGATACAACTAACAACAGGCCTCATGCTAAGGTTAGGTTTATGAACTTTTTTCAAACCATAAAGTTTGGGAGAAACCCCATTGTTAGTGAGGAGTTTATAATATTGATGTTTATCTATAACTTCTAGTGAGGGTTTTCACAATAGAGGGTCATGTGGGTCATTTAATAAACTATTCATTGCCGAAGTATATTCATCTCTGTACATGATTACAGTTGATCCGCCTTTGCCAGCACGGAGAACCAATAATTCGGGATTAGATTTGAAATGTTTTTTACATGTGTTAAAATCTTTTATAATCTTATTAGATTAACAACAATTCAAAAGATTATACTTATTTAGGAATTTGTTCTGAACTCTTTCCAAAGTAGTAGAATGAATTTGGTATTGAGGAGACCACACAATAGATGCATAATCTACTTGTGACACTACTAAAGCATAAAAAACTGTTCTTAAAGCCCAAACAGATAATCTCAAACAGTTCCGAAGAATGAAGCCTAGAGATTTTGATGATTTTACTGATATATTATGTATATGTTGAACAAAACGCAATTGCTCATTAAATGTGACTCCTAAATCCTTTATTGTTGATCATCATTAATTGTGAATGAACCAACATACTTTTTGGCATCTCTATAAAAACTAATATAACAACATTTTTCAACATTTAAATGCAATCTATTATTTTCACACTAAGCACTTAGATGGTCTAAGTCTTCTTGAATTAGTATTTCATTCTCCTTTGAATCTATGGATTTATATAACTTTAAACCATCTGCAAACATTAGGAAATCACAGTTTTCAAAACATTCTGAAATATTGTTAACAAATATTTTAAATAACAAAGGTGAACAATAGCTCCTTGAGGTACTCCTGATGTTACATGAATAATATTTGATTTAAAACACCCAATTCTCACCTGCTGTGAGCGATCTATTAAAAAACTTCTAAACCATTGTAAAAATTGATGACTGAAACCAAAATTACTCAATTTTCTCAATAGGATACTGTGGTCTACTCTATCAAATGCTTTGGAGAAGTCAGTATAGATAGCATCTATTTGACCTCTATTCTCCATCACATTCAATATTTTTTGTTCGAAGAGTAACAAATTTGTGACTGTTGATTTGTACTGTGAAAATCCATGTTAATTATTTATCAAGCGTTCTTTACAATAAAATTTTAACTGTTTTTATATTAAATTATCAAATAATTTTGGTATAGAGGACTGATTACATATACTACGATAATTTTTTATATCCTGTTTATTACCGGATTTAAAAATTGGACAGATGTAAGTATGTTCCATAAAGCTGGAAAAACTGTCGATTCCAGTGATGAGTTAAAGAGAAGCTGAATCGGATTTGTTAGAGAGTAAATACAGTTTTTAAGAAAATAATCAGGGATTCCACCTGGACCACTGCTTAATTTATTTGGTAATGATAAGATTTAAATGAAAATATCCCCTACTGACATTGAGAAATTTGATATAAAAAAGTTGCTACTGTCTAATAGTTACAAGTTATCGGCAGTGGATTCTGGTGAGTAAACCGTTGAAAAAAACGGAGAGAAATAATTTGCAATCTGTTGTCCACTTGTTGCAGCAGCATTTCCATAATACATAGTATCAGGTAATTCATTTGACGATCTTTTACTGTTTACAAAGTTCTGGATTCTTGCGTAAATTATTATCTACTAGACTGAGGTATTCATTCAACAGTGGTTGAATAAATCTTTACATAATCTTCTATAAGATCTGAGATGTACATGTAAAATAATATCGAAAGTATAACTAATGTGATGATAACTATTTTCAAAAATCGGATCAGAGGCCTTAGTTACTTGTAAATCAGACACATTTTTAAATACTAAATCTAAAAACACATTTATTTCATTTGAGATATTTAGGATTTGAAAAAAGTTTAGAAACCCATAATACTCTGCCAAGTACAGTGCATGTGAACCTTGACGACAGTTTACCAAGAAACCTGAATCACTTTTATCCCATAAAGCTTCTGGAAGATTGAAATCTCCAAATATATATACTTTGCGATGATTATATCTGTGAGTTATATCTTCAACTGATAAACAGTGTTGCTCATATGTAAGTTCTGAGGAATTTGGAGGAATATATACCCCCCCAATTATAAAATTTTCTTTTCCAATTGAATATAAAAGAAAAAGTTGTTCAATACATTTGTGCAAAAGTTTTAGTACGGTTACCTTAATGTAGTCTTTTATAATAATTAACACACCTCCCCCACTTGACAGCTAATGTTTCGATTCCGATCACATCTAAAAACTTTGTAAGAAGGCATTTTAATTTCAGTCTCAATAATATCTTCGTGTAACCAACTTTTCACCAGTATTAAAATATCATAATCAGAGCATGAAATGGAGCTAATAAACATTTCTTCAAATGCGAAGTCTGGTGTACCAGAATTTCTTTTCATCTCACCAATTTTCTTCACTAGATCATCAATATGTTTATCCTTTTGTAGTAAGTACTTTTCATTTGCACATTTAAGCTTATCTACTTCTACTTTTAGTTCTTCAACCATAGAAAAAATTTCTATTGTAATTACTACAAAATAACATGTAAATTAGTTGTTTTTTAATAAGAGAAATACTACCTTCTTGTAGCTTGCAATGATAGGAATCTTTTGATATCACTTAATGTATTAATTGTTGATGTTATACTTGTGAAAAACAACTGTTTCTGGAGCACATTGTTAATGATGTTGAGACTAAAACTTTTCAACGTTTTTTCACGTTTTTACTACCAGATATGGAACAACAATCATCATCATTCAGCTCCTTGTGTCCACTGCTGGACATAAGCCTCCCCCATTTCTGCCCATTACCTCCTGTCTTGAGCTCTCTGTATCCAGTTGCCTGCACATATCTTTAGATAGTCTGTTCAACGTGTAGAGGGTCTTCCCTTACTTCTTTTCTCCTAGCGCTGTCTCTACTCAAGCAGCCTTTTCGTCCATAATTTGTGCCACATGACCAGCCCACTTCTACTTGAGTTTGCGAATCCGGATAACCACATCTGTGACGCCAGTTCTTTTTCGTAAATTTTCATTTCTTATATGATCCCGCAGTGACACTCCGAGCATGGCCCTTTCCATCTTGAGCTGTGTTACCATAAGTTTCTTAGCACTTGAGTAAATATTTTTTTGAATGCATCTCGAATTGAAAGGGTTTGTGTAGCTTTTACAGTGTCAGATCTTTGTCGTAGTACATTATATCGCGACGTTTGAGATATGTGCCATGGACGTGTAGATTTCCAGATTTCATCTTTACCACGCATATCTGACTGATCAGATTCCATTTCTGCATCATCAATGTCAATTTCATCAACTACTTCTATTTCAACTTTATTTTGCTCATCCTCGCAAACAACTTCAGTGTCCGACTCTTCCCCTATTATCGAAGACGAAGCTACTGGAGGCTCCCACTCGTCGTCGTCGTCACCCTCAAAAACCTTGTGATCAGAATCGCTTTCTTCTGCCAGTTCAAGAAGATGCACCATTTGTTATTCATAAGTCATTCTACAAAGTAAACATATTACCTCAAAAGTGTTGAAGTAGGGTATAACTTTTCTGGATATAATATTTAACAAAGAAGTCTCCTGTTTCTTAGAATTTGAGGTTATGTCAGACAAATGTTAAAGATCTTAACTTACCGTTTAATCTCCTCTTTTGAAACCTCTCTACAGCATTTTGACATTTTGATTAACACAAAAACAATATTAAAACAACAACCGAAACCACTTCAATCCGCGCAGAGCTATATACGAGCGACACTGATAAAAGTAAATAGCAACGCAAGCGCTATTGACTAAAATCACAGTGTAGGTACCCCGGTACCCGCATAGTGGGATAACGTCGAAAATTCAACCCATGGGGAGGAAGGTTAAAATGCTTCAACACAGAAGTTAAAAAAGTAAAGATTGTCAAATTTGTTATGAATAAAGAGACAACTATTTTTTAGAAATTAGTTTACAATTATAAATGCTCCCAATAAAAGTTTTCGATATTGTCCAAAATACAAGTATTTTACTGTTGGATAAAATTCATATTTTCTAACAGACCACGAGTGTGACTAAAAAGCCTAGATATCCGATGGTTGTTTATTAGGTTTTACACCATGTAGAACTTTCGTAAAATTAATAATAAAAAAGTTTCCCATACTCTGCCAACTTAAGTTGACACACTGTATACATACATACATATAGTCACGCCTTTTTTCCGAAGAGGGAGGTAGAGACCACTTCTTTCCACTTGCTACAATTCCTACACACGCCTTTTGCTTCTTCTATTTTTATCAGCGATTTCATACATGCTCGTCGGTTGCTTGTACTCTTAACCTAGCCATTCTTCAAAATAATTTCAATCTGATCGAGATACGTTCGCCTAGGTCAACCTTTACCGACTTGCACATTCACATTTGCCTTATAAATTTGTTTCGTCATCTTCTTTTATCCATCCTCCCTACATACCGAACCATCTATCTTTGTTATTACACCTTCTTTCACACCACAACACCACATCAATCTTACTTGTATGCTTTTACTGCCAAACCCAACATTTACTACCATACATGAGAGTAGAGACCAGCACTCCTCTATGCACAGCCAGACGTGCCTTTTTGACACATTTTGGTTGCTCATAAAGTTTTACAGCGCCCCATTCATTTGTTTTTCTGCCAACATCCTTCACTCAATATCAGTCATACTCTTCGTCTCTCATAAACTTTGAACCCAAATATACAAACTCTTTCATTTGTCCCACTCTTTCTCCTTCAATCAGCACCTCTCAGTTGGTCATGCTTTCTTTTTTTTTCAAAAACCATTATTTTCGTATTGTTTACATTCACTTTTATCCCTTTTATTTTTAGGGCATCATGCATAATATTAACCATCGCCTGCAACTTCTTCTCAGATGATGCTTTGACGATCAAATCACTCATTCTTATCCATATCCACTTTCTTTCAAATCTTTTAAATGAATAATTAAAACAGACAAAATTTATTCCGATTTTTCGATTTTCCTCCTGAAGACCCTAACTCATAGCGCCCCTACTCTTCCTGCACTAGTATGGATTTCTTCCAGCTAATTAAGATAATTCAGGATAAAATTATAGGCAAGTGATGGCACTTATTGTCAACATTGCTATGTTGGCAAATGTAGATCAAACATATTGGTGCTACAAAGTTATTTTTCTCTACGCTACTAATATAAAGAACAAAATAGACAATGAATATCAAAGATGTCGGCAAGCAAGCAGACGTGTGTAAATGTGCTCTCTGATAAAAAAGAAAATTATTTCACTAAAAAGCCATTTAAATGTTGCCAGGCGAAAGCAACTAACATTTTAGTGTGTATAAACTGTGGAAATGTCTTTCATATGTTGTGTGCAATGGAAAACTTAAATGTGTTAAAATTTGTGACACTAGAATCACCTGTTGTGAACCAACTATAAATAGCCCTATAGAAACAGCTGGACTAGGCAATCAAAACATACCAAAGGTAAATAACAATGAATCCTCTGATCTGAAAATGGAAATTAATCTACTGAAACAAATTTCTCGTGTAGCCAAATATCCCTAGAAATCCGATGCTTGAAGAAGCACATGCAACATATAATAAATCTCAACCAAGATAGTGAAACTCAGAATAATGATGGTGGTTTCACAAAAGTTACTTACAAGAAAAAAACGCAAAAAAAAAACTATGGTGAAAATGATACCCATAATGACTATGGTGTTCAGAGAAAGGCCTGGTTATATCTTTATCGAGTAAGCTGTCATATTACAGCTGAAAAGATATCCAACTATCTCAAAGATCAAGATGTCTTCAAAAATGCCAACATCATCGTAAATGAACTGCCTACAAGTGAAAATAAAAATAAATGTTTCATGTATGGGGGTAGATTTTAAGCTCAAAAATGAAATCTATAAATCTTCCACTTGGCCAAAGCACGTCGCATTTAAGAGGTTTGACTTCAGAAAATACCACGGCAATGATCAGTATAATGAGGATTTTTAGGAAATATGCCCCCTACAGCCAATCGAAGAATCAATAATGTAGAAATACCTATAGTACAGCAGAATGTCCATGTAAACAATGAGGTACAATTGGCTACAGTACACCTCCATATTTTTTATTTGAATGTTCAATCTCTTACAAATAAAACTGATGTGCTAAATTTATTTCTACAGAAAAATTCTTACCATATTGTATGTGTATCTGAAAGCTGGCTCACAAGTGATCTGATAACTACCATAAAAATAGACAACTATAATCTAGTAAGTTACTATACCAGATCAATTGCAGAACATGGTGGGATAGCAATATATGCTCATAGGAATGTAGTAGCAGACATTCTGGATATTGAGAAATTCTGTTGTGAAGTTGATGCAGAATTTGCTGTCATTACAAATTCTAATATCTTAATCATCTGCTTATATCATTCAGGTAAGGGTAATTTTAAACTTTCATTGATTCATATGAACAACTAACTAGAGTATGTGAGTAGTAATTTTGAGAACATTATTGTAGTAGGAGATTTCAATGTTGATTTCTCAACAAACTCAATTACAAAACAAACACTCTGTAATAGTTCAACTGCATACAATTTGAGGCATTTGATAAAAGAACCTACTGGAGTTACGGATATGTCATCAACTTGCATTAATAATGTATTGGTCAATTTTGAAAACTATGTGAAAGCTTAAGTGATAAAAGAAGAAATATCGGATCATTATGAATTAGATATTAAAGTAAAGTGTGAAAAAATACCTAATGAAAAAATTGAGGGGTTTTGTACTAATAACTAAACTAAGAAAATCAAAATTCCAATATATCTTAAAAAAGGTAGATTGGACGAAATACTGCAACTCCTCTGACCTACATGATCTGGCAGATTTTCTTTGTAATGAAATAAAATATACAGTAGATGTAGCATTTCCCCTAAAAAGTGCTCATAAAGGTGACAAAAAAATAAAATGGTTCGATGAGCAGCTAAAAAAAATTAGAAGCAATATGAACAACAAGAAAGGGCTCTGGCGAAGTAGAAGAGAGGAATAATACTAAATTTAATATAATAAAATAAAAATTAATATAAAAAAGCAATAAAACAAGCCAAAGCCAGTTCTTTTGACAATATGTTAAGAAACAGTGACAATATAGGTAAAACCACCTGGTCAATAATAAATCTTTTCAACAATAAGTCAAAAAACTGCCCAAAAAATATAGAGTTAACAGCAAATGATTCCAATGATTTATCTGCTTCAATGATAGATGATCTGATTGCGAGCATCCCATCAACAAGTGAGAATAGATCACAGGTATTGAAAGTACAAATTAGAGATTCTGTATTCCTTAGGCCAACAGATGATCGAGAAATAATGAAAGTCATAGCTTCTCTAAAGAATTCAAAAAGTATGGACCCATACAATATCAGTTCAATATTATTCAAGAGTATAAGTGGCGTAGTGAGAGAACCACTGGCACATCTAGTAAATGTATGTTTTGAAATGGGTGAATTTCCGGACTCTCAAACTCTGTAGAGCTACTCTGATATTGAAACAAGGAGATCAAAATAACTGTAAGAACTATAGGTTTATAACAATAACAATAATTATATCAAAAGTTATAGAAGTATGTAGTAATAAATTTCTTTGAGAGGGGAGGACATCTAAATGAAAGACAATATGGGTTCCGATCATTACCATCCACAACACAGGCTTTGACAGATATTGTTTACACTGTTGCAATAAGGACTTAGGAATATCAAACTGGGTTACACTGTGTGACTTGTCAAAAGCTTTTGATAGTGTCTTGTATGACATATTACTTAAAAAATTAAAAAAATACGGAACTCGAGGCCAGTGTTCAATCTGTTAAAATCCTTTTTTAAAGATAGGAGACAATATATTATATACAATGATGTGAAATCAGATATCAAAAAAATTAAGCATGGAGTACCTCAAGGATCTATTTTGGGACCGTTGCTGTTCATTATATATATATTAATGATCTACCCACATATTTTGACACAGCTGAAACTTTTTTGTATGCAGATGATGCAACGTTTGTAATGAGAAATAAGGATGATGATAAAGTTAATGAGATGTCATCAGTGACAATGGCTAAAGGTGAACAATATTTCAATGCAAATGTGTTGTGTCTAAATAAAAATAAAACTAAAGAAATAACATTCACCAAAAGAACCAAAATTGCAGAGGGAGATGCCAGTGTAAAATTATTAGGATTGCATCTGGATAAAACTCATTGTAATGATTTATGCAAGAATCTTTCAAGAAGTCGTTTCACCTTGAGAAGGATGAAAAGTCTAGTATCAAAAGAGGTTCTTAAAGTAGCTTATTTTGGATTGATTGAAAGTCGAATACAATATGGAATACTACTATGGGAAGCATCAACTGCTGCAAACAAGATCTTTATAATTCAAAAAAAAATAATGAGGGATATGATTAAAGCAAATCCCAGAGAACACGCAAAACCTATTTTCATTGAATTTGAAATCTTCACAACAGCTAGTTTGTACATAATGGAAGCGATCATATTTGTTCATAATAATAAAAAAAAAGTATAATACTGGATCAATGATTCACAACTACAATTCAAAAAATAAGGACCTAATTAGATTAACGTAGGTGAACTCAGTGAAAACTGCTAGACAAACAGATTTCTATTACTGTAAGATATATAATACCCTTCCATTATCATGGACCAACTATAACTTGAAAAAATTGAAATGGTATGTTAAAAGGCCACTTGTGAGTCAGGCCTTTTACTCCATATCCGAAGTTTTTAATTTCACATGGACTAATGACCATATCATTGAAAGAATATAATATATATATATATATATATATATATATACAATATATATATATACACACTGAGAAATACACAGACTGCTGGGCAGTGTTCGATACTCACAGCTCATGGATTTTTACGTTACTTCAGTGAATCACAATGAGAACTATGTAGATCCAGTAACTGGCGCACATATTCAAAAGATTAAAAGCAATTGGCATGGACTAAAGTGGCATACTATCCGAACAAGAAACAAACACAGCGAGGAGTACGGCAGGGAGACACAGTCTCAACAAAGTTATTTATGACACTTTTGGAACATACTTGTAAGAGGGCAGACCTATACGAACATGGTATCAACATAAATGGAGAGAAGCTTGGTCATTTAAAATTTTGCAGACGACATCGTCCTCATAGCCGATCGTATGGATGATGCAATAGCAATGTTGGAAAAACTCTATCACACTTCCTTCGAGGTTGGACTGAGAATCAACATGACCAAGACACAAATAATGACGAATCTGGTGCTAAACTTTAATGTTTCTATTGCTGGAAAGGATATTGAGCAGACTGTGTCATATAAATATTTGGGACACGAAATTAGACTAGGCAGGGATAACTAAACATGTGAGCTCCCCCGTCGAATAGGATTAACCTGGGCAGCCTTTGGAAAATTAAATTACATATTTAAGTCACACTTGCCAGTATGCCTCAAAAGAAAAACTTTGAATCAATGTGTGCTGCCCATTCTTACTTATGGCGCGGAAACATTGACACTTACAAAAAAGGTCGTAGACAAAATCAGAGTAGCACAGAGCTCAGGATGTTGGGCGTCTCTCTTAGAGACCGGATCCCAAACGAAGAAATACGTCATAGAACAGGACAATCGACGCTATAGAAAGAATTGCTACTTTAAAGTGGAACTGGGCAGGAAACGTTGCCAGATTATCTGACAACTGATGGACAAGACGTATCGTCGAGTGGAGGCCAAGGCAAGAAGCGTTGACGATGATGATGATGAAAGTGGCATACATACATACATAAAGTCACGCCTTTTTCCCATAGGGGTAGACAGAGACCACTTCCTTCCACTTGCTACGGTTCTTACACACATGCTTCCTCTACTTTCATCAGTGCTCTCATACGTGCTCGTCGGTTGTTGGTACTCTTGACCTGGCATTTTTTCAAAACAATGTTGATCTGATCAAGTGGCAAGTTAATTAAACTGGTAACAGACGAAAGTACCTTGAAAACAAACAATACGAGGCAAATATGTAAGACTTAGATCCCATGTTAGTTGCAATTAAAGTAATGTTTCCAACTAAATAAATTGAATAATAAATAAACAACGTTTGTGAACAAGAATAAAAGAAAAAATGTTTCTAGTTAAGTTCCAGGTTAGGTTAGGTTGGGTTGTATAAAAGTATGGGAATTTTTTTTTTGCTTGCCTATAATTTTTTACCTGTACTCTTCCGGGATAAACCATATATATGTATAAAAAAAAATGTATAATGATAGACAAATATGAAAGTGCCCCTTAATACACTAGAACATAGAAGAAGAGTTGCAGACCAGTCATTGCTCTACAGATATTTCCATGGCAGATGCTCCAGAGAAATAAAAACTCTTGTACCACCATTGGCCACATTCGAACTCGGCACGCTGATCAGTCTCACACATTTACTCTCAAGCTTGACACTACAAGGACCAATCTTCATCAAGAATCCTTCTTTTACAGGGCTGCTACGGAATGTAATAAGCTTCCAAAATCAGTTTTTCCAGAGAACTATGACCTGCAACTTTTTAAAAAGCGTGTCCACAATTATTTCCTTTCTATAATCCCATCCCCTTCTAATAGACGCAGTGCGGGCCGTCCGCGGCCCACACAATAGGTCTACCCCTTTTGCGACTATTTTCATAAAAAAAAAAGATTTCTTATTGATGACAACCATAGTTGAAGAGTTAACAATGTAACAGATTAAATATTAAACAAAAAAAATAGTAATGTTTACCTAAAATATGCTGGAGAAGCTTCTCTATAACGTCCAGTAACATCTGGAGGAGCAATAACCCACAAATTTCTTATATAAATAGATCTTCTAAAACCAAAAGTAGGGGCAGTATCACGACGTCTCCTGTAAAAATTACAGGCTCTGTTAAACACATGTGTAGTAATAACAACTCAACTTCTTTATAATAATAGTCTATTTGTACCTTGCTGTAGGGTATCCAGAAGTACTAACTGAAATATGTGGATGGGTTAAAAGCATTTGTTGAATAGCATGTTCTCCATGAGTATCTACCGTAAAAGTTGTTCTGAAACATGTTAAATTTAAAGTGAATAATTTAAAAAATTTATAATAATAACATAAAAGAATGGGTGAAGCCATTTAGAAATTATTAATGTCCAATCATTGAGATATAAACACTATTTACCTAAAATGAAATTGGTGTCTAGTGGATTGTTGTGGTTGTCCAAGTGGCAAGAAGAGATATTCTTCATTATCTATTAAATGTACATCTTCTGGTGGCTGCAATTCCACAACATGTTCATCATAATCATCATTGCTTTTAACATTGTGTATAATTCTTGTAAAAGGTTTTTTGCAAAGGGGACATTCTGGTTTAATCTAAAAAATTAAAACAATTGAATTTAATAAAAAAAAATTATATAAATTTTATTAAAATATTTTACTTGCATATAAATTTAACTACTAGACATTTTCTTAAATCATAGTTACTTTGAGACATCATTTATCTGTAGTTAAAATTTAAGACTATTCAAATATACTACTATATATAGGTATACTATTTATTTTTTATTAAATTTAAAGATAAATAAAAATATTAAAATTTGAAACTTTTTACAGTTTTAAAATTTCTAAAACTAGAGGTAACATCAAATTATAAAAACTAAACAACCTCATGATATAAAATAAACTTAATACTTATATGGCAATGACTCATTGGTTTTACTAAAATAGGATTAAAAATAAATAAGCATTATCAACCTGATTTTTTAATTATTTGAGCTGACTTTGAATATATGTTATTTTATTGCAACATTCCATTTTAATTATAAATACCTACACTTATCTTAATTTTTGAAATAGATATGTAATCAAAATTGCAAAATGTTAAGAACATTTTAATATTTTTCTTTAATTTTATTTGATTGAAAATAGTTTATTTTGATAAACTGCTATATACAGAATGAAATTTAAAATGACTGGTAGCAATAAAAAATGTAATGTAACACATGCAGTAAATTTTTTTTAGATTTACTTAATTACTAATTACTACAAATGCATAATTATTTAACAATTTTTGTTACATGAACCTGGAATATTTCGGTTGTTCCTCTACTCAATACTAATAAAGTTAGGAAAAAACAAGTAAAAATTATATTAATAAAATTCTTACCTTGGACCATTCTAATAGACATTTGAAGCAAAATTGATGCATACAAGAATCAGAAAAACATCTATTTGCAAATGTTCCTAAGCAAATTGCACAATTAGGTGGTGGACTCGAGCATCTTAATATTAATTGATTCTCCGCCATTACTACTTATTTGATTAAATTTAGTTTAATTCAAAAAAATATTGATTTCGAATGATCCTCTATCTACATTTGTCACAACCGTATGACCTTGTTGTCACTAGATAAACAAAGTCTTAAATTAACTACTGAATTAATCTTTTTTGTTTTAAAACATTTTAGAATTTGAACATATGAATGTCTATTTTCAACAGAAAGTAAATAACACCAAAAAAATAATTCAGAAAAATTATTCGCCACGACACAACACTCAACAACAAACTGAACAGTTTAGGAATTAGGATAGGAATGATCAAGAACAAGAAAGCAAACGGCCATAGAGTTAGTGTAATTTCAGATAGTAGGGATACCAGGTACAAGGATCATAGAGAAATGGTATGGATATACATTGCAGAATCATTGCGCGGACAGAAAGAGAAGGGACATAGAAGAATCAAAGTGCGTATAAAGATACGCGTTTTGAGAGGACCTTTCTTTTTTTAATGAAACTTGCACTCAATGTGATGTCTATGTTTGTATTCTCATTACCTCATTGGCGTACACTGAGAACATATTCTTTAAATAAAACACTGTTGACTTATGTAAATAGTGTGAGGACTTGGGTAGGAAATTTTGATCATTTAATTATTTAAATAGATTCATTAAAAAAATTCTTATAATTTTATCTCATATCAACAAATATAAGCTATGTTCTTTGGGGTTTAAAATTATCCTAAAAGTGCGCCTACGCAAACGTATTTTCTTTTTGATTTTAATTGCATGCGTAAAAACAAGATAGAAATTAAGTTTCGCAGGCGCAAGCGGATCAGTTCAACACTTTTTAATCACTTTAAACTTCAAAGAACATAACTGTTAGGTACTAGATAGTGTGTTAAAGCCCCACATATAAATCGATATAACAACTTATATCAAGATATTCAGATCGATTAGTGGAGGTTAGACTCAGTTTATGGAGGAAGGAGATAACTCAGACTATGGAGGGTAGAGATAAGGAAAACAATCTCAAGGTTAAAACAATGTCCCTAAAAATGTATTGAATTAAGATGGCATTTCCGTTTTTAAAAAGAGCACGCAAAGTTTTAAAAAAAAGGACAAAGTTTGTTGTGAATTTTTTATTTCCTTTTTACTGTTTACACAGCATAAAGCCCGATTCTCACAGTGCAAGTAAACGGATCGATAACGGCACGGCACATGCTCCGCAAATATTGTCTCTATTTCCCTTTGACATACTTTCACTTTATCTAAAACAGCTAAGTTCAGGTGCAACCTCACTTCCACCAGCGTCATCTTTATATACATTTGGTGGACACTTTTTCAATAAAAGTCTTGTATAAGATTGTACTCCTTATCTCTACTTGTTGTGGGAAGAGAAACAATAAAAAAAATTTTAGGCAGATGTACTCCAACTTATGCCAATGAAAGAGAAAAAGCCTACAACTCGGAATATATCTGTCTCTCTTTCTTGTCTTCAGGCGTCCCAAATGAACGCACTAAGGAGGGTTATCTCTACCTTCCATAGTACGCACAGTCTATGATTATAAGTCTATGGGTAACGTGCACGTGACGTTTCAGGTTAAAAATCATATACAGGGTGATTAATTAAGAATGTCCAATCTCTGAATTATAGATTGTAGACCTCAAAATATGATGATTCTGTCCAACATGCCTATTGCTAGTTTCTGAGATACCGAGTGTTTAAAGTTTAAATATGGATTTTGATTTTCGCAACAATGTTTTCACAATTTCTATTTAAAAACTAGGATTGCCAGTTCTATTTCAAATTTGAAAAATAATTTATCAATCAAATCCCTGTGTGTTTGAAAAACGATGGCAGCATCGTTTTTTTAAACAAAAATATTAAAATTGCTTTGGGCTTATAACTCCATTAGAAAAACTATTGTTACGCCTATAGATTGTTTTAATAAGTGGTACACACTCAAAAATAAGTTTTTATTTATAATTCACAAATTACAATTTACTTTAATAAATTAATTTCAACTCAATATCTATTTTCCACTAATAACTATTTCTCTTTATTTCTAATTCACTATTCATCAATTAGCTTAACTAACTGTCATCAATTTAACTAACTCTCCACGGCCGATACGCGTTATTATACAGAGTGAGTTTTAAGAATGAAACGCCTCAATTATTACGGAAACGACTCGCACGATTTTTACAAATTTAGGATTGTATGGGTTCTATGATATGGTCGATCCTACGGTGGTAATTACATTGTTGTCAGATTTTCCTTTTTTCTGTGAAAACAATGAACTTGGTCATCTTAAATAAATCACCCATATAATTTTTTTATTTTTAAAATCCTTAAAAAATACTGATTATATTTCATGTAATGTTCCCTATACTTGAATACCACAATTTCGGAGTTATAGGTAGAAATACATTATTGCTGCCGAAGTATTAATAATAGCTGCATCGAGGTGCCTATGATTGCAACAATGTCAACTTTGACTTTTCAATAATTTATTATTGTTGTTTATTAAAAGTGACAATGAATAGTTTATCAACAATAATTGTAGGAATTTCCTATAAATTCGTACAAAGTGGGGCCATCGGGCACTGATCATTTCGTCCCCCTTGTCGTAATATTCAAAGTCTGGACATCGGTACCCGAATGATCAACCCCGCTCGAAGTGGCCAGACCTAATTATTATGCATTAACCTAAACAACTCTCTCTTTGTTGTCAACCTCGGTATGCGCAAGTGCCTAAAATTATTCTCTTGTTCAAAGATTCGTTGAGTGAGTGTATTTAATTACTGTGAGTACATTTTACGTTTATTTATTTGCACACTTACGAAACTGGTCCAGCACGCTATTCCTGATTTATGTCCAACTGGTTTTCACCTGAATGCAAACGTCATGCATTTCCCCAAGACAGTTTAGAATCAGTCGAACAACAGAGTGATCATCCCATTTGTATCGACTAGCCAAAGTTTCAACCTTCCAGACCCACTCTTCGGCCGTAATATCATCACGCGAAGGGTCAAAAATTAACACCAAACTCTCATCACCCACGCGCATTTCACAAACAGTTCTGTTTTTAATTGTCACTTAGTTCTTTTTTTCAAACGTTTCACCTCACGTTTTAAGTTTATCGACGATGATCCACTACTGTCCGAACTCGAAGAACTTGAGGTAGTACTTGAACTCAAACTACTACTACTTTGTCGGCGGCGACGTTTTTCCTCACGTCCACGATTACGACTTTTTCCTTTTCCCATTTTTATCGATACATTTTTTTTTAAATAATAAAATAAAAAATATACAATAAGATGTTCCCAATCCCACCGCTGCTTGTAAAAAATAATAAAAACATATTCTACTCAAAAACAATATCGGAAATTGTATTCAAACCATCTATCGATAACAAAATGCGTCTATTTTCTGTCGTCCCTTCACAAAGACTGCCGCCAGCCGCCGTATCCCGTTCTTTTCTTTGGATACCTGACCTCCAGATGTGCCCGTGTACCCAAAAAGCTCTCCTTGCATACAGGGTGGATCCAAATATATCTTACAATTGTGTGCTCATAGTCTATGGACAAGGATATGTGTCCTTCGCCCTTTACTTGTAATACTACTTTACATGTAATAAAAAGGTCACCATTGAAAATTAATTGCACTCCCTTCCCATTAAAGTTCTTTAATTGCTTTTTATGTTTTTTTTTTATTTATTTAGGTTCACTCCTCTGTCAATCCTATTGACACGGGTGATAAGGTCCGATGCCGTATCATCGGTGGTCCTTTCTCTTCAAACTCAAAAAATCGCTAAAAATTATGGAGGTAAGCAATTTCATTGCAACACTTTCAACTCCAATAATATTTGGTTGCAACAAGACGGAGCTCCAGCTCACTAAACGCATGATGTGAGGCAATACTTAAATAATATGTTTCCCAGACCATGGATTGGAAGGCGTGGTTTTATCGAATGGCACCCACGATCACCTGATATGAATCCATTAGACTATTTTCTTTGGAGTCATTTAAAAAATACCGTTTGTATAACAAAACTTGCATCAATTGGAGAGCTTGTCCACACTGCAAGAGACAGAAATAAATTTGAAAATGTGGTCGCCAACATCCGTTAATATGGATAGGGAGTCAAAGAAGAAGAAGAATTTGTAAGAGAACCTTAAGCCGAGAAATTTTGCAGCTTACCTAAAATGTAATTTAAAGCGAGCTTATCTGTCAATTGACCAACAGTCCAACGGAAAATATAAATCCAAGGTTCACTTATGGTTAAGCTTTGCTTAACTCCTATTAAGTAGAACCCGTATAAAAGATTGAAAGGTGTGGCAAAAGAGGTTGTGGCAAGAAAGAAGGAGAGTGATAAAGATGAATTTGATAAAAGGTTACCTGACGATTTTTAAAACAATATTAAACTCTTCTGGAAGTCCATAAGAACAGCCAGAGGTAAAAATACTACCTCGCAACTGGAAAAAACCAAAAACCAAGATGGTAGTATGGTGAAAGGAGAGAAATGCGTTTTAAAGAGATGAAAGGAATAGTTCAAAAGTTTATTTGAGAAAA
Organism: Agelastica alni; assembly: GCA_950111635.1. NCBI lineage: Eukaryota > Metazoa > Arthropoda > Insecta > Coleoptera > Chrysomelidae > Agelastica > Agelastica alni. Next base: position 52,656,992 of record OX467712.1, on the reverse strand, counting down.
AAGATTCACAAGCACAGGCCCCACTCAGAGACATAAGTAATAGTTGCAATTAAAGTGAAAGCATAAAAATAGGATTAATGCTGCGGAGATGAGTAGTCTGAGAAGTATAGCCAGAGTGACTCGGTTGGATAAGGTAAAGAATAGTGAGATAAGAGAACGCTGTGGTGTAAAAGAAGATGTGGTTACAAAGATAGATAAAGGAATGCTTAGATGATTTGGACACGTTGAAAGGATGGATGAAGGAAGATTGACGAAACAAATTTATAAAGCTAGTGTGAATGGACAAGTCGGTAAAGGTTGACCTCGGAGAATATATCTTGATCTGATCAACATTGTATTGAGGAAAGGCCAGGTCAAGAGTACCAACAACCGACGAGCATATATGAGAGCACTGATGAAAGTAGAGGAAGCAAAAGATGTGTGTAAGAACCGTAGCAAGTGGAAGGAAGTGGTCTCTGCCTACCCCTATGGGAAAGAGGCGTGACTTTATGTATGTATGTATGTAAGAAATCATGCGTGATCTTGTACAAGATAATGTCAAGTATCATACAGAGAATGACTACTACGGATGCAACATCGCTCATAAAAAACGCCGATGTTAGAACATCGATATTTTCAAAAGCAAAATATCGATGTCTAAAACATCGATGTTTAATAACGATATATGGATGTTTTTCGGAAGAAAAAAATAAAAACACAAAAATTTGTATTAAGGTAGTACTGTCGATACCACAAGTGTCAAATGTGTGCACTGTGTTATTTGAGTACCGTACTATTTATATTTGGCAACGCCGCGTAAAAGAAAAAGAGATAGAAATATTCTCACTGTAACTACACAGAACAAAAAAGCTATCTATAGCTATCTGTTCTGTGGTAACTTTTTCACTCAAAATCAGGCGCAAAAAACTATTGCGCAAATATCAACAAATTATAGGCTTCACATGTATATTGTCAAAAATGTTACAATTATTAAATCATAAAAAAATATTTCATTGAAAAGGAAAACGAATTACAGAAAACAAAAAAACAAAAATTTAAAAACTGTGAAACAAGTTGAATTGGCAAATCAATTAAAAAAAAAGTTTGTGTAACCTAACCTAACAATTAACGTAAACAACTCAAACTCAAGTTCATAGAAATTCCCTTATCTTCTAATGATTTTTAATTTATCCTGGTTAAGATTTGACTGTACTCATATTCATTTCGTTGAAGACCTAAGTGAACAGCATGATTCCTTAATAATTTATTTTGTACATCCTCAATCAAATCATATAACCGAACAATATTAAAGAATGGATCTTACGAAAGCATAATAATAAATGTATATAACATTGATATCCCTATTACCGCATTCGATGTATGTTTAAATTTCGCGCGCGTCATAATCTTTTTGACAACGTTGCCACATGTAATAACATAGTATTTATTTGCTAATTACTCTTATTACATTCTTTGGAGTACGATGATATTTAAAAATGTTAAAAAGTTATTGACAATGCTACAAAGTTATTATATGCGCCGCTATTTCTTCAGCCGCGGGCCGCATGGAGGGGGAATTTAACGTTTTAGGTCTTCGATTAGCTACGGCTAGTCCCGCCCACGAAGCCCAACCGTTGATACTATATTTATTATAATCTGAACGGTACTTTTGATACCATCAGAAACATCATTGAGTGTTAATATTACAGAAATATCTGATGATACTGAATTGTAAACTTTATTTGGCTTATTTTTGTTTTTTATGTATATTTTTATATTTGAACATTCGTGTTCTATGTCAATGAGATTTAAACAGTATCTATGATCAAATATGTCATTCTTTTGTGTATATTCTAAGCGTTGTTTATTTATAAAACGCTTGTCAAAGGGTATATACAAATAATTTACTCATAACGCATACAAGTTAGACTATCGTACTGTTTCTAGCATGGGAGTACGTTATGGCTATGTAGAAGACTATTACAGTAAAGTGATTTGTGTACAAGATTTTTTCTATTTTAATCAGAATAATTATTTGATTTAAAATAAAAATGCTGAAATTTTCAGGCATTAATATTTCTAAAAGATTATTGTCAAGAATTCAACCTAAAACCAAAGATGTTATGGTACTTAACCAAACTTATTTAAGAGATGAATATACAAATGTTACGGAGAAAGTGTGTGGATATTTAAAAAAGAATATTTATTTGCAACCATTTCATCCCCTCAGTTTAGTGAGACAAAGAATAGTTAACTTTTTTTATAATAAATTTGTAAATAGAAGAGGAAATCCCATATTTTCAGTACATGATAATTTGTCACCAATTGTCACTGTCGCCCAAAACTTTGATAGCTTACTAATTCCTAAAGATCATCCTTCCAGGAATAAAAGTGATTGTTATTACATAAATAAAAAATATTTGCTGAGGGCACATGCCACTGCTCACCAAAGTGAACTGATACAATCTGGTTTAAACAATTTTTTAATTATAGGAGATGTATATAGAAGAGATGAAATAGATAGCACACATTATCCTGTTTTTCATCAATTGGATGCTGTAAGGCTTAAATCTAAAGAACAAATTTTTTTTAAAGGTGAAAATTTAAATATTTTTGAAGAAGGAAATAACACTGCTTTTACAGGTTAGATGTTAGTCATTACCAGCTTAAACTATTAATTCTATGTCAATAGTGATTTTATTCTATATAAATTAGAATAGAAGTACCTACTTAACTTGAGCCATTCAGTACACCAAACATTGTAGAGAGACAATCTAAATTTTACTCCATGCTGTTATGTGAATCCAACAAATAAATAACTTGTACCAAATGTAACAAGAGCTTTCAGAACTAAATAAAAAATTACTCCAATTACAGGAAATCAAGAAAAACAAGCTTGTCACACCTTGGAAGCTGTTAAACTTTTAGAATATGAATTAAAAGAGACACTATCATCTCTTGCAAAACATTTATTTGGTGACAATGTGAATTACCGCTGGGTAGATGCAGTTTTCCCATTTACTACACCTTCTTGGGAACTAGAAGTTTATCACAATAATCAATGGGTTGAGGTAAAATCTTGTAAATTTTTTTAAAATATCTAGGTATAGATTATCAGGTGTGGTAAAAGTTAGTAGACAACAGCAATTTTTATGTCAAAAATCATCCTTAATATATAAATCATATAAATGTCGAACAAATTTCTTTTTCATTTTTACTATATCCTGGGAATATCTTCAAGGAATTTTTTATGAAGAAAAGGTGATTCCCTCACTCAATTTTTTTATGCTACAAAAATTAAATAAAAACTAAATAAGTGAATGTATCTATCATTGTTATTAGTTGTAATTAGATGATTAAATGAATAAATAATTATGGAATAAAGTAAATGTCACATTCACATTTTTCTTTTCTCTTTATTTTTGTGATACTTTTTGTTTCTATAAAACCAGAATCAGATTTTGGAAAACTTTTTTTCTATTTCAGCTTTTAGGTTGTGGCATTATGAAACAAGCAATTCTAAACAATGCTGGTATCAATGATAAAATTGGCTGGGCTTTTGGTGTTGGTTTAGAACGTATAGCAATGTGCTTGTACAAAATTCCTGACATCCGTTTATTTTGGTCACAAGATACAGGTTTTCTAAACCAGTTTAAAACTAAAAATATCAATGATCAAATTATCTACTCATCAATAAGTCAATATCCCCAATGTAAAAACGACTTAAGTTTTTGGTTACCTTCAAACAATTTTTCATGCAACGATTTTTATGATTTGGCTAGAACAATGGGTGGTGACTTAATAGAGCAAATAGAATTAATTGATGAATTTAAGAACCCACAAACTGACAGAATAAGCCACTGCTACCGTATTACTTATAGACATATGGAAAGAACACTCACACAGGAAGAAGTTAATACTATTCATAAAAGGATTGCTGAAGGTATTAAGGATTTAGGAGGAACTGTTAGATAAGATTTAATTGTATTTTAATACAAAGTATTTTATTGAGTAAACTGTTTATTATTATACCATTATTTTATTTAAATAATCTGCACTGCAAGATGTTGCTTTCTATACTTATCGCTAGCAATCAATTTTAATTTAAAATACACCCCAGAGATTCTTTTTCTAAAATCATTTTAAATAAATAATATATGAACCTTTCTCAGTTTTTTAAATTTTTACTAATGTAACAAAATAACATGTTAAGTTATGTAAAAAAAATGCATAACTGAAAATTATACAGATTTCATACATTTTATTTGAATGTTAACTCTTCGCTCAATACCACAATCATACTTTTCATCTCGTAGATTTTGAACCCAAGTATACAAACTCATTTACTTGTTTCACTCTTTTTCCTTCAATCAACACCTCTCGCAGTTTGTTATGCTTTTCTTTCAAAAACTATTACTTTTGTTTTACAACTTCGGTCTACTGGAGATTTGCTGGCTTATGTCACTCAGCTCTGGACAAACACTATTGAGAAGTTTGGTGAATCCCGTGCAATAGCCTTGGATATATCTAAAGCATTTGACCGCGTTTGGCACCAGGTATTGTTAAGTAAATTATCTGCCTACGGTCTCCCAACAAAACTGCGCCAATGGCTCTTGAGCTTCATGCAAGATCCCTCCTTACATGTGGCAGTTGACAGTATTTCTTCGGATGCATTAAAAACCAATGCCGGGGTCTCCCAGGGTTCCATCCTGTCCCCCACTTTATTTCTTTTACACATCAACGACCTCTTGAAAACCACCACGAACCCCATTTACAGTTTCGCAAACGATAGCACCCTTGTCTCAACTTTCACATTCTATAGATCACTTTCGGTGAGTGATACAAATAAACTCAGGCAGGAACAGGTTGATTCCATCAATAGAGACCTTGAAGCAATCGTCGAGTGGGGAACCAACAATCTTGTTCAGTTCAACGCCCAGAAAACATAAAGCGCCACGTTTTCCAAGAAAGTGAATAACTCAAATCATTCCATCACAATGTCCGGAAATACCCTTGAATCAAGTCCCTCCATCTCGATTTTGGGAGTCACGGTGTCCAATAATAGGTCTTGGAATGACCATGTTGCTAACATCGCAAAGTCGGCAAGCCAGAGGCTAGGTTTTCTGTGGAAAGCTAAAAAGTTTTTTACTCTTGATCAACTGTTGACGACGTACAAGGCTCAAATCCGACCTCTACTGGAGTATTGCTCGCACATTTGGGGTTCAGCACCAAGGCATTCTCTTCGTCTTCTAGATTCCATTCAGAAAAGAACCGGTGATAGACAGCTCAACTCTCACAGATACCCTTCATACCCAGTCATTACTCTACAGATATTTCCATGGCAGATGCTCCAGAGAAATAAAAACTCTTGTACCACCATTGGCCACATTCGGCCGAAGAACTCGGCACGCTGATCAGTCTCATCCATTTACTCTCAAGATTGACACTACAAGGACCAATCTTCATCAAGAATCCTTCTTTTACAGGGCTGCTACGGAATGGAATAAGCTTTCAAAATCAGTTTTTCCAGAGAACTATGACCTGCAACTTTTTAAAAAGCGTGTCCACAATCATTTCCTTTCTATAATCCCTTCCCCTTCTAATAGACGCAGTGCAGGCCGTCCGCGGCCCACACGATAGGTCTACCCCTTTTGCGACTATTTTCAGTAAAAAAAAAACTTACATTCACTTTCATCCCTTTCGATTTTTAGGACATCATGCATAATATTAATCATCGCCTGCAACTTTACCTCAGATGTTGCTAATATGACCTGATCATTGGCATACAGGAGACATTAGACGATCACATTATTCATTTGTAATCCATACCCACTCTCTTTCGAATCTTTTAAACAACAGTCTATGAATAAGTTAAATAGCCATGGCGAAGCCACACATCCCTGCCTAAGACCTTTTCGATAAAAAACCAGTCTGTGTAAGCTCCGTTTATCCTGACAGTACTGGAATCCTTGTATTTCAGTGCACATATTAAGTTACCACTCACCCCATACATAGGATCCAAGATGGATGAAAAGGTTGGAGTGGGTGTTACAGGGCCGAATTTTAGACTCTCAAAACCCCTTGGTAACACCCCAACCATCTTTCAAGCAGAATTATATGCCATAGAGATATGTGCCCAGGTGTGCATCAAAAGGAACACCCGAAGTGCAGATATCTATATTTTATCAGATAGCCAAGCAGTACTAAAAGCTCTGAAGTCATACACTTGTGAGTCTAAGCTGAATTGGGACTGTAAACAATCCCTAAGACAACTGGCAGCAAACAATCGGGTTACTATGATGTGCGTTCCAGGTCACAAGAGAGTTAAAGGCAACGAGGAAGCAGACTGTCTTACCAAGGGGCAAATACACAATTTTCCGGCCCAGAACCCTTCTGTGGACTCTCCAAAGCCCAATTGAAAGAAGAGGTTCGACGCTGGGAAACAGATGAAATGAAATCTCACTAAAGTGGCGGACAAAGACAAGCGAAAAGGCTAGTAAGTCTGTAGACGCTCCCCCCACCGGTGAAAGATTGTATATATTATAACCTTTTTTTTCTACCATCTAATCTTCAAAGTCTAATAGGTCCCTACGACACTAGAGTTAATCCCTATTTAGCATTGTTGGCTGCCTTGCTATGAACATTGCTAATTGCCTAAATTCAGGCTTAATAGAATATTCAGAAAAAGTTTGTGATAACAGTCACGCCCACAGTACAGTGGCGAGCGAATGCAAATCTCTGGAGCTGTCGAAAGCAGCTCCAGTTTTTATCTTGCCCTGAGCATTTTGTTTTTTTGAAGGCTTTCCTGAACTCCCTCCTGAGTTTCGTCAGGGTGTTATTCCACCATTGGACCTCGGAGGTTTGGTTTTTAGCCCTTAGCACGCAGTTTTGTTCGAAGGACTCCCTGATAGTCTCGGTCACTAATTGAGCCGCGACTTCAAGTTGGTCTTTCGTGTATATTCTTTTGGGTATGTGTTGAAGCCTCATGCGAAGCTCATATCCTTCCCAGTTAGTATTACGTGGGTTTCTTCCCCAGTTTATTTCCGGTGTGTAGTTTAGGGATAGGCGGATTTGCCTGTTGTCAGATCCCGTGGGTTCACCAGAAACCCTCCAGTCTCTGACCTGGCCACCCACACCCTTCGTACACACCCTGATATCAATTACTTCTTGTCTTCTACAGTCCAATAAGGTGGGTTCATTACCTCTATTTAGGATGAGTTGTGCTCCAAGCACAAAATCGTGGAGGCTTTCCCCCCTCTGGTTCACGTCGGTGCTTCCCCACGCTATGTGGTGAGCATTGGCGTCGGCACCCAAAAGGAGTTCTAGCCCCTGCGCTTTGGCATATTCCGTAAGTATAATTGTTTGCATTTTAGTAAGGCTCCTGGCAAGAATAGCCGAGGCGCCTTTGCTATGATGCAAGTTGATCTGTGCTATTTTCAGGACCGGGTCAGCCATTGTTAAGCCTTCCCTTGGTCCTGTTCTACCTGTGCAGTTTTTTCTCCTTCAACCCCTCCGCTGGACTTATCGAGTAACTTGACAGTCGCCCGGTACATTCCACAGTGGGGTTTAACGTTTAGTTTTCGGAGTGCCTTTAAGGCCTCTTCCGTAATAAGAGCGGCGAAGTGGGTACTAGTAGAGTCCTTACTTTCGCTGGTCCTTACCTGAACCCAGTCCTTTACTTTTAGGCCCGGGTTTTGTATACCAAGGTAGGCTGTAGCGTCTACCACTGATATGTTTGGGTCCTGTATATGGACTACTATTCGGTGCTGCTTTGGTAGCTCCCCGATTAGTACAACATCTAGGTTATTTCCATCCCCTAGCTGTTTTTCGGTCAACAGCTGCTTTAACCAGTCCGCCGTTTCTTGGTCCGTGCAGTCACAGATGACTGCTCCGTCCCTGTCCCAGGTTCCCTCAAAGAGTGGGACGCGGGCCCCTTTGACACAACCGAATTCCAAGATCCCGCCGTGCACCAGGTTCCATACTACCCTCGCTTCTTCGGCCCCTAGTTTTTTGTCAGGGTAGTTGTCTGTTATGACAGCTAACCTGATGTTGTTTTTGGCCATTTGAGCATAAGTCTCTTGACTAATCGTCTTGGACCTCTTGCTCATCTGGCCAGTTGCAGAGCTCGGTTATATTTAGGTTTTTTTTACTTTGGTCCATTTGAGTCCCACAAGTACCACGGTCACACCTGAGCAGAGCCGTGAATGCCCAGGGCTTGGCTTTATACTCCCGGAGATCGCCTAGTATCCAGGAGACAGGACAGTACAGCTGCAAGCAAATGCAAATCTTAATATTTCTTTAAAAAAATTAAACGGCATTCGGAAATTAAAATACGGAATAAATATTTATGACTGGAATCATAAAAGCCGTCCTTAGAGGGTATTTATTTTACTGGTAGTGGTCAACATAATATTTACGGGTTCAAGCGTTTAACAGGTATTTCTTAGAATGAGATGGTAAATTTTTTGTTCAGACAATATCTAAATCATATTTATTATGTGTCGCAAAAAGTCTGCACCATATATAAAACTTTTTTATTGTAGATTTCTCAGAGAATTTTATTCCTAATTTAAGTTTGTTTCAGACTTAAAAACCAATACAAATATAAAAATGCAAAATATTTCTCACTTGAAGAGTTTAAAAAAAGTTTCAGTGAAAAAAGGTAGAAAAATCAGAACTATAATTTATTCGCAGTTTTAATAATAATTAAAAAATTATTAAAGAAAACAGTAAAACTTCTAATCTCTGAGTGTTAGTGGCTGCAATACAATGGACACAAAATGTTTTGTATTCCATTCCAAAGCAGAAGCCTCACATTTTACTTGAATTGATCGTCTTGAACAATAATTGATTCGATTTCCACCTTTGTACTTACAAATTATGAAATTGAATTGGAGCTGTCTCCATCAGTAATCATCGTTTTAAAAATTACTCCGTGTTTTTCTAAACTTTGTAGAAATGCCGTAGCGATTATATCTGATTTCATGGCACTTGACAACATCCAATTTTTAAAGCAGTGATGGGACTTTGGATGACTTTCTTTATCGTCACTTGTTTTTCAAACTATGCAATATTCATTTCTAACACCCATGCTAATAACTTTATTTGTTTTTGCACCAATCATCGCACCAAATCCAGACAATAATGTATAGTTCCTTTTATAAGACATTTTGACCAAAAATCCATCGAACTTGATGGATATAAATGGAATTCCTTTTATAACATTTCCAGAACCACTAGACATTTTGTGTTTTTCTATTGCTTCATTTATTACTTCTGATTTTTTCTCTATCTTATCAAAAACTTTATTGTGAAACTTATCGTATGTTCAACGGGATCCATAAGGAATTTCTAATGTTGCTGCGATATTTTCATGATGTTTATATCCCAATCCTATTGACATGATTCCCAATACCGCTTGTTCGTTAAATCCAGCCTCATAATTAGTTTTTATGATGTATCTTTTGCACTTATTGCATTTTAATATTATTGTCGATGCGAATCCAGAACGACGCACGTTAATTAATAACATTATTTTGGAGAATGCATTTCTTACTGGGGTCGTAATTTTCGGAGAAGTGAAACTATCTTCAAAGCATTAATAAAGAAATGATATCTATAATTCTTTTTCTAACCAAAATAAGTGTCGGTGTCTATAAAATTTCTTTTTTTATTTTCATTGGTTTTACCAACATGGTTTGGAATACTGTCAATATTTTCAGCATCCATTTGGGTTTTTGTAACATCACCAGAATTTATATCCGATGATAAGGTCTCTCTGGTATGGCTTTTTAATTGATCTGTTGATGTATTTTTTAAATTTGGATCGTTATTTTCATTATTTTCCAAAATTATAGGTAACTTATTTTTTACGCCGTTTGTTTTGAACCGAAAGTGTTAAACAATTAGAGATGTTTATTAATTTTTATGGACTAGAAGACATGAAAGGTATTGTAAGTGCGAAAATAGTAATTGTAAGTTTTAAGTTTTTAATTTATTAAAATTTTTACTTACTTGCATTTGGATAGCCTAGCAATATTGTTTTTGTACTAATATGCGCTTTATACTTAAACTTTCTTTATTCATATTGTCCATATGTCCATGTCTATATTACACACAATTTAGACTTTACGCACTGTACTTAACCAAAATGGGCCACTGTTGGGGTGTTTATATGCCAATATTGTTTTTAAAAGTACGTGTTATCTCTCGGTAAGCCCCACCTTTTCCCTTTCTCCCGCCTGACCCTTGCACCCTTGAAAAACTGTTCGTGGACGAACTGACAGTGTTAAGAAACCATGGTTTTAGGGGAAGGAAAAAAACGTTTTTTGATTCTAAAATCTGCTATCAGATTTTATTTCTTTTTGAATTTACTTACACATAACTAATCACATATTTACAAATATTCACATTTAGATGTCCTAATTGAGAAAATCCAGAACACTCATAGACCCGTAATATAGAAATTGGTTTATAAATACAGGAAATGGTTATCCTCCCTAACTATTCGCCAAATAATGCAAGAAATTTTGGAAAACGACCTACATCCATTACATTTTGTCACAGCTGTCTTTTTTTTTCAATTCTATTAGAATATTAATTTTTTGTAACTGTGATGCTAGCTGCAGGACGGTTTTACAAAATTAAGGATAATTTGTAGAAATATATTAGTATTATAAAATAGTAGAAGGGCGGTTAAAACTTAAAATTTGATAAGGCATAATAGATACGAATATACAATAACATAAAATATTTTTAAAGTATAAATTTAGGTCTAGCTACACAAAGTTCAAGTATTTGAACATTTAAATTCAAATCATTTCAGAAAACCTCTTATATTGTGACACATTTCTCCTCAGTAATTAATAAATGCATTATTAAAATTGGTAGAGTAACTTACAAATTACTTATATGAGCATCTCTACAGTTCTTTGTTCCTATAAATTGTTAAATGGCGAATATCCGAAGAATAGACACTTCCTAAAATAAATACCACATTCTAGTAAAGCAGCCCGCAATCATGATTGCAAAACAACATTATAGTAGACTATCTTCCATAAACTTACTTAAAAATATGAATATGTGTTAAGATTACCGACAGCTAAGCGACTTACTATAAAGTTACAAATTGTAAATTGTTTTTTTTCGTAAGCTATGTCGCAACAGTTAATATATGACATAATTAAAAAAAATGTCGCTAATATTTGTACGAGGTGATACAATGTGTTTTAAATCATTCTTGCAAAATGCAAAATTACATTTCTAAAATAAAGTAGGTATATAAGTAAAAGTTAAGAAACCAACTATCAAGCTCGCAATAAAAATGTCTTTTTTAAAATAGTTATTAATTTAGGATTCGCTATTAATATTTTTTATCAAAGTAAGGCAAGATTTTAATTATCATGAAATATAATAGATTGGCAAATAAATCGTTCCATCACTGTTTATGAAGGACATAACTTTTTTAATTAAATTTAGAGTGTTATAGTATACTTTTTAAAACTATCATTGTTTTCAAAAAATATTTTTCTTATTTGAAATTATTTAACTGAAAAAGTTCCTGTCATCAATTAACCGTTTGTTATATTTTATAAAAGATATTCTAGAATGGTATACATAATATTTTTTAAAATCCAAACCACTTTTTCTTATAAATGATGTCACAAAAGTGTGTGCTTAAATAAATTTAGATATTGGCACACGTCGCACATATGAGTAGGATGAACAAACTCATAACACCATAAAGAGTAGTGAGTTTGGATGTTTATACAATCAGTTATGTAAAAAACTAAAATTTTAGAAAAAATTATCTTTTCTTCAAAAGATTTAAACAGTGAAATAACAAAATTCAAATTTAACATTAGTTTTAAAACTCACCCCGTATAAATGAATCTTTAGTGAAACAACAGCATATTATTACTACAGAATAAAATTGGTAACCTAATTGCTCTTATTATTACCTGATGATTCCTTTTATTTTTGAACAATTTACATCCTATACAAAGTCTTGATATCGATTACACACATCTAAAAATTATTAACAATTTTAGTCGCCATGAACTTTCATTTTTATAGTTTTATCTGCAAAAATAAAATTAGTGAGTGGTATAAGATACTTATGTATGTTTTTAGCACTACTTTAATGTCATTGATAATTTAGTTCTGGTAATAAGAGCAGTATTCTTTAGGGTTTAAAGTGATCCAAAAAGTGTTGAATTGAACCGCTTGTACCTGCGCAAACGTATTTTCTATCTTGCTTTTACTTTTACTCGCATTCTCGTAAGTAAGAGTAAAATGGAAAATACGTTTGCCCAGGCGCAAACACTTTTTGGATCACTTTAAACCCTAAAGAACATGACGACCTCTTTGAATAAGAAAAACAACGTGTACCCCAACATTTACAAGATATAATAATGTTATAAACGAAAAGTAAGAATACTGCAATGTATGGGTGTTGTGCGTTTGATTGAACTTTAGAAACTACTTACCCATTTTTTACATATTTTTTGGTTTGTACAGTACAGTTTTAATAAATGAATGCAAAAATATCTACCAGTAGTATTTTTATGGAACAAATATACGTGAGAAATACTTAGTATATATTACAATATGGTTACGTTATTATTCCTATCATAAATATTTCAAATAGTGTTTATTAACATGGTGATTCACTTTTAAGAATTAGTTAACATGAAACGGAATGTAATGAGTTTAGATATTAAGGATAACGTTCGATAAGAGATGAATTTTCTATAGATAAATGTTTTTTATGAATTTTTGCCATGTGTTTGCATTCTTTTTAACATACATTTTGGAGATAGTGTTGATAGTATTTGGGTATTTTCTGATAGTACACCAATGAATTAACATTAATACAAATTTACCATAACGTATCTCCTCCATTCCTGTTTAAAATAACAGCACACTATTTACATTTTTTATATATTTAGTGTTCATTATAAATCAATTGTAATTAAAAAAAAGCTTTAATGTAATATTGTGTATTTGCGGAGTAATTCGATCAGAAATTATAGAGCTTATTTTATTATTTAATTCAAGGAAGCTATAAATCAATCTTGAAAAACATAATTGAGATAGTTTGAGATTTTAAACTATAGATCTTTTTATTTAATTAAATATATTTCTTTGAAAAAAATGGGTTGCATTTTTTTTTTTTGGGACGAATATTTTATATTAAATTGGTTTGGTGATTCAATAAAGATCAAATAATATTTACAACTTATTGCATAAAATTTTAGTCATTTCATAGTATTCTTTTTATCTTCAAAAAGGTCGCAGATGTTTAATTTTGTAACAGGCAAATTGTTTTTCAAGCAATGTTACCAAAATAGATTTTCTTATTTTGGTTGTAAATCTTCTAACCGAATGGGTAACGTGCAGCACGTTGCCACTTTTGTCATCATGACGTAAAGACTAAACTTTAATATTTAAGTGTTAAAAAATAGGGTTTATGTTACCTGTAGCCGAGGCCACTTTTTGACAGGTATAATCTCAAGCTGTGACGTCACATGTACGACACTCTTTCTAACGTCAAGCTGAATCGTCACTTGCTCGTTACCTATTACCAGAGAATAGAGACGTAAATAGAAATTTATTTCTAATGGGTCACTGTGGCCGGAAAATTTAGTAAGACTCGTTGCCGTTAGATGGCAGGACAGTATAGATTCTGATTGGGCGGAGCTCGAGAGTTCGTAATATAAAGGTGGGGAATGTATACCGGAAAGTCCCCTCTCTTTCATTGGCTGATTGCACGTGTCGCCGCCTGATGGTTGGGGTACGGAAGCTTGCATGCACGGTGTCGCCACCTGATAGTTGGGGTGGGAACTTCGCAGTTTGGGGGTTTGGGTGATCGCCAAATGCAACGTAGAATTGTACTTCTATTTACGTCCCTAATCTCTGCTATTGCGCGTCGAATATATCTTCTAATTAATCTAATATTAAATTGAATACTGTAATAATGTAACAAAATTATGAATATTTCTTGATACCTTAATTTTGAACACTTACTTATTTTATTTTGTAATTATAGACGTTTTTGATGCATTAATTAAAATTTTATTTCTAGTTAACTAGATCAATGTGGTTTAATAAAAAAGGTAAAATAATTTTGAGTTGCACAATGACGAACAAATTTTGTTTCGAGATACATAATTAAGTTTAAATAAATTTTATTCAAATAAGATTGACTTAAAATCGATTATCAGAAAATACCACAAGCTGTATATAAATGTGAGATTATTGTTGTATGTTTAACATCTTCTGTTCTTTTTTAACTAATAAAAAGTCAACAAGAAACTTTACATTGTTGAGTCAAATCCAAGAAATTTTTTGTTAGTATCTATTGGAAATGCTAAATAATGCTGTTGAATCACTGTTTTTACAATTCTAATAGAGAGTAATCGAGGAATGTTGCATGGGGCGCAATTTAAAATTTTTAAAACGTCTAAATAAAAAAATGATTAAAACATAATAAAGATTACACATTTAGTTCTACCTTGTACGTGAAAAAAGTTGAATGAAAAAGTAAAGCAGTGTTCTAATACATTTTAACACATTTCACACAAATTAAGGACGTTTTTTACAAAAAACTACTATTCTAACTACTAAAAACCAAAAATATAAACGGGTTATCAAAATACTTCCCAGTGTAAATAAACAAAAAATCTTGTTTATATGTTTACATATCATAAATTAGGTATAGAAAAAGTAGTTAATTCATTCAGTTTTATTTTAAAGCATACACTAATTTAAACCTATTTATTCGCCACAACTTAGTTGACTTCGTTCAAAATAATTTATATACTTTTTCGAGCATTACCACAAAAAAGAGTGGAACAAGTAAATGAATTTGTGTACTTGGGTTCAAAGTTTACGAGAGATGAAAAGTATGACAGTGACATTGAGCAAAGGGTGTTGGCAGGAAAACAAATGAATGGGGCACTGCATGGCTTTATGAGCAGCCAGAAAGTGTCAAAAAAGACACGTCTGGCTGCACATAGAGGTGTGTTGGTTACTACACTTATGTAAGGTAGTGAATGTTGGGTTTGGTAGAAGAAGCATGAAAATAAGATTAATGCTGCGGAGACGTTTAGTTTGAGAAGTATAGCCGGAGTGACTCAGTTGGATAAAGTAAAAAATAGTGAGATAAGAGAACGCTGTGGTGTAAAAGATGATGTGATTACAAAGATAGATAAAGGAATGCTTAGATGGTTTGGACACGTAGAAAGGATGGATGAAGGAAGATTGACGAAACAAATTTATAAGGCGAGTGTGAATGGACAAGTCGGTAGAGTTCGACCTCGGCGAATATATCTCAATCAGATCAACATTGTTTTGAAGAAAGGACAGGTCAAGAGTACCAATAATCGACGAGCATGCATGAGAGCCCTGTTGAAAGTGGAGAAAGCAAAAGATGTATGTAAGAACGGTAGCAAGTGGAAGGAAGTGGTCTCTGCATACCTCTATGGGAAAAAGGGCGTGACTATATGTGTGTATGTATGTACCACAAAAAACACATGGAAATTTTTTTTTTCTATTTCAAATGTCCAAGATATTTTCTGAAAAAAATTGTTTGATCTATACCATAAAATATATAAACAGGTATCAGTTCGAAAATGTTATTGCAAACGTATGAAATTTGTTATTTTTTACTAGAACACCTGGTATCGTATCACACTACAAATTCGCTTTATTAAAGCACCAAAAGATTCGTTTTAATTTTTCAATCCGCCCCAAAAAACTTACTTAATTTCTATTTTGCACCATCGATTCTAATAGTTTAATATTTTTAAATAACGCCTTTACCATAACGGAGTGGCTTACTATCTAAAAAAACTAAAATTACAATAAATTTGTACAAAAAATACTGTTCTATACCTTAACATATATTTACAAAAAGATAAACAATTATTTACATTTTCCTAAATGACTTTGACAAAGGCTTTATTTAAAAATAATCCAATAAAATAAAATTACCAACACATTTTTCATGACTAGTGACAAAAGTTAAATAGAAAAACTAAAATTTAATTATTACTCATTGCAAAATTAAATTTTTTTTTTAAAATCTGCCGTTAATTTTGTTTTTATTGAAAGCTTATGAAGGAATCTAATTTAGATGTCTTTTAAACGGTCTGGTCAAAAAATGTTACAAAAATTGAACTTCTTAATGTATATCCTAAATAAACGATTATTATAAATTTACATGTTCCTAGAAGTGTACCATTCCTAAATTGTAAACAGCTAATAGCTCTGGGTCTTGTTATGACATTTAAGAATGTTTCAATGGTGTTAATTTTAAATTATTTTAATTAAATATGCCTGAACTTTTGTTTCAAATTTTGTTTACATTCATTATGAACTACAGACAAATATGTTTATAGTTCTGTTATCGCTTTCAAGCAATGATATCGGAAAACAATTATCATTTTATACGAGCTCTTGATTGTACAATTTAGTGCTGATTTTAACTGCCTAGTAATGACTTGAATAAAATTTACAACAGTGATAAAACTTTTACTTTTCACTAGTCACCTGATGTTATTTAATTTAATTGATTTATTCACTCTAGTTATAAAAAAATAACTTACTAAAGTTCTAGGTATGTACAAAATGTATTAAAAAATTTAAAATGTTACCTACTAAAAGAAAAAAAAATAACTTATTATTTTTATGTTTAAAGTATTTAAATTATTTTTGTATATATACATATATATGAAAAGATTAAAATGTTGCATTGCATTCGTGAATGCATTAGCTAATAAAAAAGATATTAGTGGCATTCACAAGATTACGTTTTATTGCCCCAACTTCAAGTTGTAGGTACTATTGATACAGTATATGCCAAATATAGGATAAACTATTAGTTACAACTAAAATTATAAAGCTATTAAGAAAAGCGTGCAACCTGTAATAAAGTAGCCAATTAACAATTTACCAGAAAATGTAGAATTTTCCTGAGATTAAATATGATTTTTTCGTACTTCACAACAGACTATCACCAAAACTCGAAAATTAAATCAATTCGAACATAATTTTAAAGAAAATCAAATTCATGAAACGGCACAGAATTATTAAGAGCGAGATTGGGTTGAAGATCAGATTAAGACAATTTTGTAAAAATATATTTTTCTCACAGGCTTGAAAAAATAAGCATAAGAAACGAAATAGGTGATCATAATTTTTACTTTTATATAAGGCCAATAATTTTTATATCGGTTGGCAGTTTACAAAAAAAAATTTAATTCGAAAAGTTGTGGCAATAACATCTATTCACTTTTAACGTAGTTAAAGATAAGAATAAAGTTTATATGATTCTTGATTTTGAGTGTTAAGTGAAAAATCGTTAACTTTCCCTCAGTTATTTAAAACATACAGAAATAATTAATTTTAAGAAACATTTTGTTATCCAAAAGTGAAAAATAACAACGCTTGTTTTGTTAAAAAATGAAGTATATTTTTATTTGTTTCTTAGAATAAATCAATACAGACAAGTTAACATCAGGACCAATTACAAAAATAAAAAATGCATATAATTCAATGTTAACAAAAAATATACAATATTAAATTTGGATATACAAAAAGGAATCTTTCTTAAAAAATACCCTCTACATAAACATCAAGTACCTTTGAAATAAAATCAAGACTATTTGGTTTACATTTTTTTTTGGTAGTTACCAAGATAGAAAGTCCGCTATTAAAAATCGTGTATGATTTTCATAAGATTTGACCAGTTGATTTAACCAGTTATTTAAATTTAGAAATCAATTTTCTTATATCGTACGTAGAAATGAATTGCTATTGAAAGGCATCCCACGTGGCTCAATTTGATGAAATGGATTAGTGCGTAAGTGTGTGGGTGTTTTTCATTCAAAATAAAAAAAAAATTTGGCGTTTTATTCCCAAGACATAAAATCCCTGACAAAATATTCCCGTGACATAAAATCCCCGACCAAAAATCCATCGACCAAAAATATTGAAAATTTAATAATAACAATCTGTATATCATAAAATATATATTTTTATTACCAAAACAACTTTTACATCACTCACTAATGATTTCCATGAAGGGGAGCAAATAGAGTCTATTAATTTTGGTAAAAGTAAATATTCTACTAAAGATTTCCATGAAGGGAATTGTGTGATGTAAAAAACATAATTTTGCTCAAAACGATAAATACTAGATTATCGATAATAAAAATAAAGTGTTAGAGAGAAAATCCAACGACAGGCAGCAGCACTTTATAACTACCAATTTGCCGCCAACAATTTGAATGTTTGTTTATAATATTCACAACTATTTTGGGCGCATTTTTTTCAGGAAAATTGTAGGATTACCTTTATTATGTAAGGTTATGAAATTTTGTAAAATTTGTGACGGATTGTAATAAAACTTCCGGAAGGGAAATTCCCCTGAAAGGAAAGGGAGGAAAAGGGAGGGAACAGAAACTACCTAATATGGGAAGCTCGTTTTTTTTTAGGAAAATCGTGGGTATTTTAAATAGTATAATAATGATTATAAGCTTCTTACCGTATCTCTTTTGCATTCTCCCTTATACTGGGGCATATTTTGTCTAGGATATTAAATGTCGAGGAATATTTTGTCCGAGGATCAAAGCGAGGCTACAAATTCCAATTGAAAGTTATCGTCATCGAGTATTGGCTGCGACAGGAATAGAGACAGGTACGCAAACTCGTATTTCATCTCCGTATTTCATCGCTTTTGAGGTTTCATTTCAGAAGGGGAAGGACAAAGAGTTAAAGAAATCGTAAATAATTTTCCTTTAATACAAAAGCAACGGCCAACTTTAAAAGATGTTTTACAAGAAGTATGTGATGCACAAAAAAATTTTGGGGGTGGAAGTCACATTTAAGAGAAGTACACTTTGAATTAGGTTTCCAGTGCCACAAAACACCTGATAATAAAGATATGTTAAAGAAAAGTTATAATGTAAGATTAAAGCTTATAGAATTATTAAAAAGAACAAAATAGCAACATCTAAAGTATCCTTTTGTATATTTTTTTATTAACTTTCAATACATTATCTGATAGATAAATATTTGGTAGACTTTACAAAATATTTGAAATATGCCATTGCTAACCAATTCGGTTCAATTTGGCAATCGATGTACACTTCTATTTTAAGTGGAGTGGGAACGCTGCATGTGTGCCTTTCAATAGTGAGACTACTATTCTAATAGTAACATCTGTCGAAATAAAAATTTAGATGACAAATAAACAAGAGGGAAATTATATGAAAGATCCCAAAAATGATCTAGGAAGTAAGTACATTAACAAAATTTCTTTACAAAAAGATAATAAGTTACTAATAATATATCAACAGCCTCATACAGATATAACTAGGTTTACTTATATATAATTACAATAACTACAAAATGAAAATAAGTTATTAAGAACTCTTAGCTTACAAATTTTTTGTTTTTTTGTTTATATTACAATTTATCTTTTTTTTGCATCTTGTCAATTGGAATTATCTGCAAACCATAAGCTGAATAACAACACCGTTTGATAAACGTCCCGATTGCCTTAAATATTTATATTTTAAGTTATATGTATACTACATAATTTCAATAAAAACCATAAAAAAACCAACCATCCAACATTTAAAAACAGATTTAAAAAGTTTAATTCGCAAGTAAATTAAAACAAATGTTGCAGGTCTAATTTTACTTTTTTTATTTTGTTGTCATTCCACATTAGTTTTAAAAATTTATTAAACTTCCAACCACAAAATCCTACAAGATATTGTAAGTTATAAAAGTGCATCTGTCAAAATTTTAATATTTATTAATTTTACCTTTCATCCAAGAATATTTGAGAAACACATTGACAATTTAGTAAACAAAGAGTTTCAACATTTATAGAAAATATTCATGAAACAGGTTGAGGTATAAAATTTTTTTACACAAACACAAAATACAAATATGTTAAAAACATTTCTAATATTGTATTATTTTTTAAATTTTTTATCACATGTGAACTAGAACTAATATACAATATTTTAAGACAAGTTTTTTCTATTTTCTAGGTAGTATACTTTCACAATATAAAACTTTTAATATAAAATAAGTGGCAAGGAGTTTATCAAAGATTGTTGTCATTGACTTATGAATCTAGGTAGAGAAATAAAGCCACAAATGAGTAGTTTAACATAATGATCATCAACATGAACACATTAAAGAAATTATTTTATCTTTTTTTCTGCTTTGGAAAACGATTCTCTTCATTATTTATGATATTTATACAAAATATACAAGTCAAAACATTATTAAAACATGCGATTAATACCAAATAAGCAATTTTGAAAGTATAAGTATTAAGAGTGCATCATATTAAAGCAATAGGATTAAAATAATTTGTTTGATTTTTTAAAGCAGATATTTAACCTTCAAGCGGCGTCGAATCAACCGCACTCGATACATTTTCGTTCATAATATCATTATTTCTTGTCACATGCATTTCCCATCTCTAGTAGCTTGTCATTATTTCACTGTGCACAAAATTAACAGTTTACCTCCCATTCCACGGCCTAAAGTCGACATTGGTACACTAATGCTCCTTTGGTGGGCGATTTAGCCAAAATTCATAGGATCTCTTCTGTGAGTACCACGCGCAAAAACAAGAAATAAATACCGCCTTGTATTACAGATAAAAACAGTCCTGAATTTTCAAGTCAATTCGGATTTTCTAACAGAGCTGCGCTGGAGTCGTAAGTGCCCCCAAAAAAAAATCTGTGGTACTAATATACTTTTTTCTCTTGCTGAATTTTATGAAAGTACGAATGAAAGGTGCAAGCCAAGCATCGTAACTTTTTACAATAAAACGAAAAGCGGCGTCGATGAAGTCGACAAAAAAGTAAAGATATAATCGACGTTAAGGAAGTATAATAGATGTTCGTTGGACACTCTTCTTTCGTCTTCTGGATATTGCTGGAATAAATGCCATGGTAATATTAAGGGGAAAATAATGTGGATATACAGAAAAGGCAAAAGTATTTACGTGAATTAGGCATTGAACTGACAAAAGAGTACCTACTTTCAAAGAAGAGTTACGATGGTGAACCAATCAAAAAAAACTCAAAAAAAAAATATTAGACATTTGAATGAGTTTTCAAAACGCTAGCAATGAACCAAGCAGCAGTTCCAGCATATGCAGAAAAAGCTGTAAAATATGCCCATCAAAAAAAGAAGGCAATTGAAGACAAAATGCACGTCATGTCTGAGACATATTTGCAGAACCCATACTACATTCATTTGCAATGAATGTTATCTTGGCAAAGAAACTGATTCTGAAGAAAACTAGACCTAAGTTGATAATATCAAAACCACTTGGTAACGCCCCAACCATCTTTCAAGCAGAATTACATGCCATAGAGATATGTGCCCAGGAGTGCATCGAAAGGAACACCCAAAGTGCAGATATCTATATTTTATCAGATAGCAAAGCAGCACTAAAAGCTCTGAAGTTGTGAGTCTTAGCTGACTTGGAACCGTAAACAATCCCTGAGACAACTGGCAGCAAACAATCAGGTTACTCTGATGTGGGTTCCAGTTCACAAGAGAGTAAAAGGCAATGAGGAAGCAGACTGCTTTGCCAAGGAAGGGGCAAATACACAATTTTCTGGCCCAGAACCCTTTTGTGGACTCTCCAAAGCCCACTTAAAAGAAGAGGTTCGACGCTGGGAAATAGATGAAATGAAATCTCACTGGTATAAAGTGCCAGGACAAAGACAAGCGAAAAGGCTAGGAAACCTTTTGCCAAGGAAAGCTAAACAGCTTCTCGAGTTGGACAAGAAAGACTTGAAACTAGTGACGGGACTCTTCACTGGACACTGCTTTCTGAGGTATTACCTGAAAGAGAGGAGAGTGATAGTTGCCGATACTGCGAGAACTTCGCTGAAACTGCAGAACATTTGCTTTGCGAATGCCCAGCGCTTTTCTGCAAGAGGCTCAAGTTTCTGTAAGGGACTTTCTAAAGCCCTCCGATGTCAGGAACTTAGCTGGAAACTGATAAACTTTGTACAAAGTCTCGGAATCCCGGGCCTTGAATAGATTAAGGGTTATGCACAAAAGATCTGATAGGTCGAAGTGCTTGAGAGGCAGCATAGCCTTCACGACCCCCCCTACAATCTACAAGTTGATAATGAATACTTTGATTTGATCTCATGAAGCCAACTGATTTTGTTATTTTTATTGTATTATACTATATAAAGCTAGTTATAGGTAGATTTTGTGTTGACAAATAAAAATTTGAGTTATTTGATTTTTTAATTTTGTTTTACACGAGTTTAATTTTTTTTTGCGACAAATTGTTTTTATAACGTAATAATGAGTCTGAATACAAAAAAATAGGTGTTTTAGGACACGCGCGACCGCTGCCGTTGCAAATGATCGCGCGCCCGCTTGAAGGTTAATCTTTTAAATTGTTGAGGACAATTCATGTAAATATTTTTATTGTTTTTAAAAAATAAAGTGCATGATTAAAAAATTAAGAGACAGTCGTATAATTTTTTTTTAAGTGAAATTTAAAAGCAGGTATTGGTCGTTAAAAAATATTCTTAATTTCAATATTCCTTATTTTTATTTAATCAAATATATAGTCAAAGACCCTCATAGGATAATATCGTTTAAAATTATTTATCGTATCTGTTTTTGAAACATAAAAAAGTTTAAATTTATTTGTTTTTATGTCCTTAGTCTTTCTTGTATAGTATACTGTTTTAAAATTAACCAATTATTTTCAATTTTGTTGCGTCACTTTTAATTTCGAGTGTAAATTAGTTTGGACATTACAAAAGATAATTTAATTAAATATCACATCAAAATCAGTAAAATATACAAATTCCTAAAAAAAATCAACATAAAATTATTCTACAGCTCTCTTGAATAATTAAGAAAAACCAACATTTATCACAAGTAAGTCTAAATATTCTCAACACACCCAAAAAATGTAATTAAAGTCATTAAATCATGAAAAATCTTTACTATTGTCAAAGTGATCTAATAGTTTTGAATTACATGAAAAAAATACACTGAAATTTAATGATACAAAAATTGGTAGCATTTTTCTATTTTAAATTAATTAAATATTGAAGTGTTATTTTAGTTGTTGGTGCAGAATAGTTCAAAAAATTTCTATACTGACAATGAGAATGCATAAA
Source organism: Agelastica alni (assembly GCA_950111635.1). Lineage (NCBI taxonomy): Eukaryota > Metazoa > Arthropoda > Insecta > Coleoptera > Chrysomelidae > Agelastica > Agelastica alni. The sequence continues at coordinate 52,633,812 of OX467712.1, read as the reverse complement.
ATATATTTCACTAATACTTTAGTGTAACTTTTTAACCATATAATATTTATCTGTGTATAAATCGCTTGGAAAAAGATATTTAGTTACAATATCAAACATATTTTTTCAGTCTTTATCATTTCTTGAAAAAAATAATTCATTTAAAAATCTCTACTTTTCATATTATGAGGAAATTTTTTAACAATGTAGAAGTAAACCGCAAGCCAAAATTACATATTTAGAGTTGATTTTAGTCTATTTTCTAAAAATATCGTGAGATATGTTCCGAGGCTTGATTTTAAGTGCTAAGTGAATTATCTGAGATTTTTTTTTACATCTGTAAACGTAAAGTATTGTCAAGAAAGTAATTCATAATCAAGGTTAAGAAATAATTTATTATGTAAGTATATAACTTTATGAAAATTGAGAAAAAACAAACCCTTACACTGAACAATGTGTACTATTGAGTAGCTGAAGCTGGTAGTTGGAATCAGTACGATAAAACGCGTCGTTATAGAGGTGAATAGAAAGTCACCTGGTAGTCATTTAAGTCACAAAGGAAAATCACACAAACATTCAACAAGCAGTTAATAAATTTGAGGAAGAAATAATTAGAAAAAATATTTATTCATATGCAGCTATTCATAAAAGAAGCCTACAATGAAAGCACTATTTGATACTGTTAAAAATGAAGAAGGAATTAATTTTACAGGAAATATAAATTCCTTAGAAAATAAGTATTAAAAAAATACGATTTGGATGAAGAAAAACATTTTTAAACTTTTAAAAATTTTTACTAATTGTTACTAGCAAAATTAAGTACATCGTTATATTTAACATTTTTTTAATAACTAAGATATTAAAAATATACTTAACATAAATTTTGATTAATCATTAATTAATTTACCTGGACTATCAGCACTTATTCTACGCATAAACTGATGTTTTCAGTGTTAAATTTTCCAATGATGCCAGTTAATTTTAAGCTTAAAGTCTATGAAATTTTTCATTGCCTCTATGTATTAGCTGTAATTGTGTTGTGAGTAGACCTCAAATAATATTTAAAATGTATTAAACGTATTTTTAGTTTAATTTATTTCAGAAACAACTGGAATTTTATAAACTTCTTTGTAAATCTACCAATGAAATAATAAAAATGTTATGAAAAGAATTGTCAAAATAAGTCTAGATTATATCCCTTTATATTTTATGTTAGCAGTTAAAGAGAAAAATCTTCCTGTTTTTTTTTATTTTACCAATTTACATTTTAAATTAAATTTAGCTTTTTTAGATTATTCTATTGGACAAATACGTTATGTTATTTTATCTTTATGGTATTAAAATTAGTATAAAGAATAACTGGAATATAGAGATGATTTGCACACGTTTGAAACAATGATAAATGTAATTGTATTTAATGATAGATCTAGTTCCACAGCAGACAGAAACAGTCCATGATAGTCTGAATTGTGCACAGTATATTCAGAGGAACGCTTTTGAGTATACTATGCACATATCAAACTATCATAGACTTTTTCTTACTGCTGTGGAAAGAGACATGGTATAAGTGTGTAATACTTAATTTAAAAACTCCTGTAAAATTCTTAAAGTAAGTACTATTAAAAATTACCAGTGTGAATATTTGCAAACATTTTAAAATGCATTAAACCTGAAGCGTTAATTTTTGTTTTTTTTTTATTATTAACTAGTATTTTCTTAAAACGAAAATTGCAGAGTCAATTGGGTTTAACAAGTTACACACATTTATTAGAAATGTACTTCTTTTTTTTCACTTCATTAATTGCGATGTCATCAACTTGAATGCTACTAAATTTGTAACGAAAAATTAGTGTACATTTATTGAAAACTAGTCAGGTAAAATGTTATTTTAATTTTAAGTCATCTCACCTAAAAATGTTTGAAATCAGTTATTTCATTACATAAATAAAAAGAATTATTTTAAAAAATAAATTCCTTTATGTTAAAGCGAAAGAACTTTTGGTAGTATTTAGTAAAAAATGTGTAGGTAATATGTCAGCAATAAAATAAATGTTATTACTGCGTTATGATTTTTTTTATTTTTGTTGTATAAAATAATAATTAATAGTAACTAGTTGCTCAATATAAAAACCATTATCATAAATGCAATATATGTACCTTGTTCATATAAAACCTATTATTTCAACTTTTTCATTTGAATATTTTCTTTTTTAATACGTAAAAAAACCAAATCATTTCAAAGCAGAGAAAAACATACAATTTTCTGTTTCAACTCTTCTTAGCATGTGAATACATGAGTTCTAGTTTCTATATTATATAAATCATAACTTAACACCGAAATCATGCAGGCATATATGCTGAGTTTTTATTTTTTGTGTAACGAAACACCATGTGCTCAAAAATTAATTCCTTAACCTGCAATCCTCGAGGATAGCAGGCACCAAATCGGTCATCACGTTACCTCCATTATGATGTTATTTTTTCGAACTATATTTTTTGACTTATTATTACTGGATACAGGCCCCCCAGTGGCTTCTGAATCCATTTTATTTGTTTCTGTATCATTAGCCAATGGTATATCCAATATATTGGCACTAAAACAAGAAAATTACTACTTACCAAATGGAGGCCGAAAGCAATTCTTACAACTTTTATATCACACTTCTATACTATTTTTCTTTTTTAATAATACTTAATTAAAAAAAAGTGTATAAAAATGTTAAATATTTTCATTTAAAATAAACAGTGCACATTTTATATAACAACGATAAAGAAAATAAAAATCTAACTTACCTATGACTATTAAGCGTAAGAGTATGCGCAGAAGTGTGAAGACTTAGAGTGCCTGAAGAAGCATTTGGATATCCCACTGCTCCGGAGTAAGCGTATTGTAGTTTATTATTTTTTGTTCTAGTAGGAGATACTGCAAACAAGAACAATTTTTAGTATATTATATTATTATATACAAAATATATAAATATATACAACCATTAATAAAAACAATAACAGCTCCCAAGAAATACGAATCAGAATCAAACAGGCCAGAAGTACATTTACAAGAATAAAGAGGCGTTTCTGCTGCTGAGACCTAAACCTTGAATTAAAAATACGACTGATGAGATGCTATGTGCTGTGTGTATTATATTATGGGATGGAAGCCTGAACTCTGAAGGTAACCGACGTGAGGAGACTAGAGGCATTTGAGATGTGGATATATTAGGGAATATTGAAGATTTCATGGGTAGAGAGAATAATCAACGTGGAAGTAATGAGAGAAAAGTAATCCCAACAATTAAAAAAAGAAAACTGCTATATATTGTCCATGCCATGAGGGCTAATTTAATTGGAAATAGTCCCTAACAATAATAAATTCATCTCTACTCACGCAAAAACAAATTTTTAAATAAAACATATTTACAGGGTGTTTCCAAAGTAATCTGAAATATTGTTGTGGGCGATTCATCATTTAATTTTAAGACAAAAAGTTCCTATTAACATGTGTGACAAGTTTTGTCATCATTGAAGTACAGGATGTTGAATTTTTTATTATTTTATATGCATACATACATATAATCCCGCATTTTTCAGAAAGGGTAGGCAGACACCATTTCCTTCCACTTGCTATCATTCTTACACACGTCCTTTGCTTCTTCTATTTTCATCAGCGCTTTCATACATGCTCGTCGATTACCGGTACACATAACCTGTCCTTTCTTCAAAACAATTCACACTCGCCTTATAAATCAATTTCGTTCTGATCAAGATACCTTCGCCTAGATCGACCTCTACCAACTTGCACATTCACACTCATCCATCCTCTCTACATGTCCGAACTATCTAAGCATTTTTCAATCCATCTTTGTTATTACAACTTCTTTCCCACCACAGCATTCCCTTATCACACCATTCCTTACTTTATCCACCAGAGTCACTCCAGCTTTACAACTCAAACTACTCATCTCCACAGCATAGATCTCAATGTCATGCTTCTTCTGCCAAACCTAACATTCGCTAACATAGGGACCTCTATGCAAAGCCAGTCGTGCCTTTTTTGACATGTTCTGGTTGCTCATACAGTTATTTTAATAGAAATAATAACATTGTAATAATTTCAGAGCAGATATTCAAAATGTGCACCTCTAGCTAAAATGCAAGCTACAGATAAACAGTTTTGTGATTAACATTTAATTGTTGAGCAATTTTTCTGGTACTCATTTCTGGATGTCTGTCTCGCAATTCTAGGTCGTCCAATAATACTTGATTTTGCAAGAGTTCCAGTTTCTTGTAAACGAAGATAAAATTTAGTTAACGATTCAGAACATGATAAATGGTTATTTGGATAATGCAGGACAGAAGAAGCATGAAAGTAAGATAAAGGCTGTGGAGATGAGTAGTCTAAGAAATATAGCTGGAGTGACTGATGGATAAAGTGAGGATTAGTGTGATATGGGAACCCTGTGGTGTAAAAGAAGATATGGTAACAAATATAGATAAAGGAATGCTTAGATGGTTTGGGTACTTAGAGAATATGGATGAAAAAAGGTACGAAACAGATTAATAAGGCGATTGTGAATGGGCAAGTAAGTAGAGGTCGACCTAGGCGAACATATTTCGATCAAATCAAAATTGTTTTAAAGAAAGGCCAGGTCAAGAGATGAGCATGTATGAAAGCGCTGATGAAAGTGGAAGAAGCGAAAGACGAGTGTAAGAACCGTAACATGTGGAAATAAGTACTCTCTCCCTACTCCTATGAGAAAAGGCCTGATTATGTGTATGTATGAGCATACATATGTCCATACAAAAAATCTATATTAGCCACTTCAGAATTAGTAAACGCATCATTAAAAAATTAAAGCTTAACACAAATGAAAGCAATAACACAATTATCAAAATTCCAAAGTCCACGTAGCATTAATATGTTCTTTTTTATTAGTTTTGAGCACCAGTGACATCACCAATAAATTTTACTTTCAGTCAGAGCTCGTTTATTACAAAAAAAATTCAACACCTTGTATCTCAATTGCGACAACACTTATAACAAATATTTATCTTAGAATTTAAATTTATGAATTTTCTTCAGGTCTTTGAACTGATATTTTTCTGCCTTGATCCAATTAAAAAAAAAATCCAGTTCGGTTATAGTTCCTGCTAAATTAACGTACAGTTCCGAGTAATTATTTTTTTTAAATGTTTCTCGTAAATTATCATTCCCGGAATAAAAGTACATTTTCCTCGATGCGACTATTACGATGATCATGCTATGGTAGTCGCCCGAAGCCGAACAGCTCCAACAGAAATACAAAGAAATAATGCTCAACGATAATTGTAGCACAATCATCGTCAAACAGGATTATTCGGCAACCGTCGTGTTTTAGCCGTAAGTCGTTCCTTTCAATAGTAATTCATTTCTATTACTAGTATTAGAAAATAACAGACTGACAACTGAACAGAGAACAAAGTATTACGTATTAGAGGGAGCAATGGGTACGTTCTACTTAACGCCTGCAACGCCCTCAACCGCGACCTCTAAAATTCTCTTTCCACTAACATAAAAAGACCACAGGCGTTGCAGGCGAAAGTTATAGGTGAGACGCACATAAGTACGCTGTATGCTCGTTCTTTTTACGCAGTATTCATTAATGCGGTTGAGAATTGTAAATCTGAAATAAGAAACTTAATTCTTTAGAAAATGTATTAGAAAATAACTTGATGAAAATACATAAACGTTAATGAACAAAACTATCGCAAGCAATATATATATATATATATATATATATATATATATATATATATATATATATATTTAAAGAATATAAAGTATTATTTGTTCTGCTCTCTACAACAAATAGAATATTGGGGTTTAAAAGCACCCAACAAAAAGTTCATTGATGTTAGGTTAAGAAAATATATTTTTCCGCACACCTCGCAACCTGCACTATAATGTCAATTTCGGAATTGTAAATAGTATATTACGACCCTAGGACAGAAAGTTGGATTTCCTGGCTGATGCGATCTAACATTCTTGCTGTGGGTTGTATACTATTTTTTCTTGCTCCCCAAGCCGAAAGTAAATTTAAATAATTATTATTAAAATAGCGTATGTTATCTCACTTGCTTCAAAGCCATCACCTGGCCATATCGCCAAGTGTAAAGCGCTCTATTTTTAATTCATCTCATTTTCTATTTATTATTTATTTATTATTATTATTATTTATTTTATTAGGAAATAAGATCCCAATGAATACACAAGCTCTGTAGACTGCCGTCCAACTATGCAAAGTAGCTCACTCTGGTGAGAACGCGCTGTACTTCAAACTGTCCACAAAAGTAAGCAAGTCACAAAAGTCGTTCTTTCGGGACTGAAATGCGGCCGGAAAGACCGTACTTTTGGGCCTGAAAGCAAGAAAAGGTAATTTGTTTAGTCACCATTGTTGTTTTTCCAAATTCCCACCATGCTTTGTTGACGTCATCTATGACGTTCGCTCACGAAGACCACGGTCCTTAGGTGAAATGATACAGAGGGTGTTAAGTGAAAGTACCCAATAAGTTTTGAGAACGAGATCACGCTCGAATTCTTATAAACTGTGATCACATCATGCTAATAATTATATAACGGCTTGATATTTGTTCATAGTGAGCAGTGAGACCAAAACTTCCGATAAACTGTAATCACATCACAATATTTTTTGTAAGTTGAGAACGGGAATGACTTGATATTTGTTGGATCAGTAAATGAATCACAGTTCATGAAATATGACTCATCACTACTGAAGACGACTTTCCACTACGCAACGAGATAACGCATGCATATGCGGTTAACAAGTTACAGTAACAAATTACATTATTTGGTAATATATGTGCCATATGAAGCAAAATATCTTTCTAAAAAAAACTTGTACCCTGCCCCCCTCACCCGAGTCCGGTTTTTTTCTAGCACATATATACTAACTCTGCGCATGTAATGAAACAACAACAACCCTGTGTTTAGACACGAACCAAAATAAACTGATTTTTTTTATTGATTTAGTTTCGTCAAAAACCGTTTTTGGTTTGAAACCCAAAATATTTTTTAAGTAGACATTACAATTTCTAATTAAGTATATAGACGGAGCATTTTTTACTTTTTATTTTTAAGCAATAAACATTTAAATTTTCTGTTATCCTTAAAATATGTAGTGGTAAATTATCAAAATATAAATAACATAAAAAGGGGCCAACTTACTTTTTTTACCATCAAAGCAAAACTGACTCAACAATCCATTTGTACTTCCTGGTAATGAAGAATCAGAATTGCTTCTGGCTGGTTTGCAATCTTCACCACTGGTAGATGATATATTCACAATATTAATTTTAGGACTAGTAGAGGTACTGGAATATTGAACTTTTTTTTGATGACTTTTTGTCATTGTACTACTTGTAATACAACTTTCGTTTATACCTAGATCATTCACTTTAAAGTTTGAACAACCGATAGTTCTAAAGTCACTTTCGCTACTAGAAGAATCACTTGACAAGATGTCATTTTCATTATTATCACTACTAACACTAGGTATAAGCGTATTCAGAGTGGATGCAGCAGGTAAGAGCTGCCTCGTGTCCGTGTCCATGTCCAGCTGGTCAAGCGTGAAGGGATCCGAGACAAATGTAGAAGTATCCAGGAGGGTAGAGCTCGGTGCATCCAATGTCTGTATCTCCATCGAGAATGTGTTGGCACTGGGATCGAAGAACGTTTCCTCAGAGTGAAGCATATCACAGGGAACTTCATAATCAGGTGGCGGGGTCTTAGGTCGAAAGTGTAACCTGTTAAATTAATGCAATTAATAAATGATATGATAAATATTTTTTTTATACATTAATCAAACATTCTGCATACAGTACATTTTTACAAGTAATCGCACCTAGGTGAGTTAACAACTGGTGTGCAATAATACCAAATGTATTATTATTTTAAAGGATGTTATTTAGACATCCTTTTTTACAAAATATTATGTATGTGATCACTATTGTAATAGATAAAGTATTAACGCTTATTAATAAACTGATTTTATGTAGTTAACACTTTAATTTCATTTGTTATAAATGTTATAAATTTTTGGTGCTAGAGTTGTAACAAACCTTATATTCCCATCATATTTTCTAAATTGTACTACCATGTTTTTTTGTTTTCTGTCTAATTTCGTTACAAGTGGTTCCCAAAATATTGTAGATTTGAAACAGAGAAATTTTTTACATACAATATAGTCACGCCCTTTTCCCGTAGGGGTAGGCTTCTTTCCACTTGCTTCGATACTTACACACGTCTTTCGCTTCTTCTACTTTTATCAGCGCTTTCATACAGGCTCCTTGGTTGCTGGTACTCTTTGACCTGGCCATTCTTCAAAATAATTTCAATCTGATCAATATATGTTCGCCTAAGTCAACCTCTACTGACTTGCCTTATAAATCTGTTTCGTCAATCTTCTTTCATCCATCCTCTCTATGTATCCAAACCATCTGGGCATTTCTTTATCTATCTTTGTTGTCACATCTTTTTTCACACCACAGCGTGTTCCCCTATCACACTAATCCTCACTTTATTCATCATCAGAGTCACTCTAGCTATACTTCTTACACTACTTATCTCCACAGCATTGATCTTACTTTTATGCTTCTTCTGCCAAACACAACATTCACTACCATACATGTTATTCATTTGTTTTCCTGCTAACACCTTTCGCTTGATATAAGTCATACTTTCCATCTCTCATAAACTTTGAATACAAGTATACAAACTCATTCACCTAAATAACTTTCACTCTTTCTCCTTCAATTAGCACCTCGCAGTTTGTGATGTTTTCTTCTCTTTCGAAAATATTACTTTTGCTTGCATTCACTTTCATTTTTGGAATAATATTCTTCGTAGTATCTAGTTTTGAACTACATTTAGTTGTCAATTTATTGTCATACTATGATACAGTAATCAAGGAGTAATTCTATTAAAATCTTGTAGATTTGTAGATTTTGTTACAATTTTATGTATTATGTGAAATTTATGAATCAATAGCATATTTTGTTGGTTAAATCTTGAATATGAATGGTCCATTTTAAAATATTGTCTACTGTGATACCTAGATATTTTATGGAATTAGTTTATCTTATTGTTAGATCATTTATGTTGATAGAACTAGAATGTGGTCTGTTTGAATTAATTATTGAGAACGCATTGTAGATTTTATGGCAATAAAGGATATTATTATTAAAGAATGTTTATAAAAAATTAAAGTTAGTGCGTTTTTATGAAGCCAAACTTTATTTTCACAGTATTTTCCTGTAAAAAGAAGAACTGTATCTGTATTTATAAACAAAAATTAATGTCAGATAATTTGTTTTTAATAACAATCTCTATACATAAAAATTCAGCCTGTATATGTTTGTGCTCATAAAACTCAATAAATAATCGTCGGTTTACTTGCAATTTGAGATGCAGTAACTAAGCTATTATGAACCAAAATGACAAATATTCAGGTAAATGTTAGTTTTGAGCCATAAAAAAAATCAAATTAAAATCTGGACCCAATAAATGGCGCTGTGTTTGTTTATATGTATGTAGGGCAGTGATTCTGAACCTTTTTTTATCACTGCACACTTAATTATTTAACAAATGTAATGTCCAGTAAAATGTTACTACCTCTTCAGTTCAAATGATAAGAGGCCGCTGCCTGGCAGTACACTTCCAGAATCTCGTGGCACAGTGGTTGAGAATCACTGATGCAGTGAGTAATCTCTGGAACTTACTGAACCAATTCTAAAAATGCTTTCACTAATCAAAAGCTACACTATCCCTAAGTACATACATATAGTCACGTCTTTTTCCCGTAGGGATAGGCAGAGACCACTTCCTTCCACTTGCTACAGTTCTTACACACATCTTTTGCTTCTTCTACTTTCATCAGTGCTCTCATACATGCTCGTCAGTTGTTGGTACTCTTGACCTGGCCTTTCTTTAAAACAATGTTGATCTGATCGAGATATGTTTGCCAAGGTCGACCTCTACCGACTTGTCCATTTACACTCGCCTTATAAATTTGTTTCGTCAATCTTCCTTCATTTATCCTTTCTACATGTCTAAACCGTCTAAGCATTCCTTTATCTATCTTTGTAACCACATCTTTTACTTTATCCAGATCAATTGCAAAACATGGTGGGATAACAATATATGCTCATAGGAACGTAGTAGCAGACATTCTGGATATTAAGAAATTCTGTTGTGAAGTTGATGCAGAATTTGCTGCCATTTCTCATATCTTAATCATCTGCTTATATCATTCAGGTAAGGGTAATTTCCAAACATTCATAGATTCATAAGAACAACTATTAGAGTATGGGAGTAGTAAATTTGAAAACAATATTGTAGTATGAGATTTCAATGTTAATTTCCCAACAAACTCAATTACAAAACAAACACTCTGTAATAGTTCAACTGCATACAATTTGAGGTACTTGATAAAAGAACTAACACGAGCTAAAGTGATAAAAGAAGACATATCAGATCATTTAATTTAATATGCAGTAGATGTAGCATTTCCCCTAAAAAGCAGCTCAAAAAAATGAGAAGCAGTATGAACAACAAGAAAGGGCTCTGAAGAAGTAGAAGGGAAGAATCATACAAAGTTGTATTCAATAAAATAAAAAATGAATATAGAAAAGCAATAAAACAAGCCAAAGCCAGTACTTTTGACAATATGGTAAGAAAAAGTGACAATATAAGTAAAACCACCTGGTCAATAATAAATCTTTTCAACAATAAGTCAAAAAACTGCCCAAAAAATATAGAGTTAACAGCAAATTATTTTAATGATTTCTCTGCTTCAATGATAGATGATCTGATTGTGAGCATCCCATCAACAAGTGAGGATGGATCACAGGTATTGAAAGTACAAATTAGAGGTTCTCTATTCCTTAGGCCAACAGATGATCGAGAAATAATGAAAGTCATAGCTTCTCTAAAGAATTTAAAAAGTATGGACCTATACAATATTAGTTTGATATTATTCAAGAGTATAGTGTTGTACGAGTATAGCATAGTGAGCAAACCACTGGCACATCTAGTAAATATAAATGTAAAATAACTGTAACAACTACAGGTTCATAACATTAACTTCAATTATATCAAAAGTTACAGAAGTAGTAATAAAAGATAGACTTCTCAATTTCTTTGAGGCGGAAGGACATCTGAATGAAAGACAATACGGGATCCGATCATTACGATCCACAACACAGGCTTTGATAGATATTGTTCACAATGTTGCAAAAAAAGGACTTAGGAATATCAACGCAAGTTACGCTGTGTGACTTGTCAAAAACTTTTGATAGTGTCTCGTATGACATATTACTTAAAAAATTAGAAAAATACGGAATTCAAGGACCAGTGTTCAATCTGTTAAAATCGTTTCTTAAAGATAGGAGACAATATATTATATACAACAATGTGAAATCAGATATCAAAAAAATTAAGCATGGTGTACCTGAAGGATCTATTTTGGGACCATTGCTGTTCATTACATGTATTAATGATCTACCCATATATATCGACTTGCTGAAACTTTTTTGTATGCAGATGATGCAACATTTATAATGAGAAACAAGGATAATAAACTTTATGAGATGTTTGTGACTTGTCTAAACATGTTTTTTTAATTATGGTACACGTAATTAGCTAAATATTGTATATTTTTGAGGCCAATTAATATTCTATTCTATCCAACCGAGTCACTCCAGTTATACTTCTTAGACTACTCATCTCCGCAGCATTAATCTTATTTCCATGCTTCTTCTGCCAAACCCAACATTTACTACCATACATAAGTGTAGGAACCAACACACCTCTATGCCTTTTTTGACACTTTCTGGCTGCTCATAAAGCTAAGTACCAAATGTTATATTTTCTTTTAATAAATAATAAGAATTTAACTTAGATTAGACTATCCATGTGAAGCTAGGGCAGGTCAGCTAGTTTTAAAATGTTGAATTAGTGTTTTTTAATAAAATAAAAAATATACTGATCTTGTCTCATTTTTAAATCAGATTTGAAATATAATTTTTTTTCCTGTACAAAACCGGAAGTAAACATTTCAAATCATAATTTTAATTACAAAATAAAGATAAAATATTAATTTTACCAAAAAACTTTCAAATTGGGATCTACAGTAGTTTAGGAGATACATGAATTAAAGTATATACGGGTCGCACTGAGTGCGGTACCTGGTGCTTGCTTAGGTCGGCTGGCTAGCGCGAAAACAAATTGAAACGTTGATACATACATACGTAAACATTTCAAATCATAATTTTAATTACAAAATAAAGCTAAAATATTAATTTTACCAAAAAACTTTCAAATTGGGATCTACAGTAGTTTAGGAGATACATGAATTAAAGTATATACGGGTCGCACTGAGTGCGGTACCTGGTGCTTGCTTAGGTCGGCTGGCTAGCGCGAAAACAAATTGAAACGTTGATACATACATACATACATATAGTCACGTCTTTTTCCGGTAGGCAAAGGCAGAGACCACTTCCTTCCACTTGCTACAGTTCTTACACACATCTTTTGCTTCCTCTACTTTCATCAGTGCTCTCATACATGCTCGTCAGTTGTTGGTACTCTTGACCTGGCCTTTCTTTAAAACAATGTTGATCTGATCGAGATATGTTCTCCGAGGTCGACCTCTACCGGCTTGTCCATTTACACTCTCCTTATAAATTTGTTTCGTCTATCTTCCTTCAACCATCCTTTCTACGTGTCCACACCATCTAAGCATTTCTTTATCTATCTTTGTAACCACATCTTCTTTTACACCACAGCTTTCTCTTATCTCACTATTCTTTACTTTATCCATCGAGTCACTCCGGCTATACTTCTCAGACTACTCATCTCCGCAGCATTAATCCTATTTTCATGCTTCTTCTGCCCAACATTCACTACCATACATAAGTGTAGAAACCAACAACGTTGATATGTTACAATATTATTGATTTGTATTATGTACTTAACTTATCAAGGGTCTAACCAGAATATGTAATTATTAAAAATTTAAAATAAAATGAATAATTTTGAATACAAATAATAGTATTAGAATTTGGAATATACACACGATCAGCAATAAAAACAAAGCATCAGTTTGGTATCTTATCATCTTCAGATCCACAAGGTGGCCATAAACTACCAGTCGATACAGAAAGCTTGGTAAAAAATCCTTTTATTAAAAAACATCAATTTTTTAAAAGACCATAACTTGTCAACCAAGTCTTATAAAAAAAATGTGTGTTCACCCTTCTACCATCTAGGAGTATATTTAAGTCTAGTATGAACGAATTTCAGGACCTGGCATTTTTATTCCCCGCCTGCTTCACATGAAATGCCTCATGTAATAATGAAAAGAATTTATCGTATAAGGACAGATAAGATTTATTTAAAAACTTTTGTTTCATTGTCAAACATATAAATGATCGATTTAATTTTCAAATTTTACATTGCCTAACCAAAGTGTCAACATCAAAACATATCTGAACTTGAGTTGGAGCAAATACAGATGGACTCCTTTGATAGAGTCAGTGAGAACTAATCTTTTAAATTTTGGAAATATAAATGTTAGTTGGTTATTTCAGTCAATGAATATATAACAAATGAGCTTACCAATCCCTCCTAAGTGATCTAAGAAATTCAACCATATCATCATTCTCTTCCTTTGTATAAACAGGATCCAGTGGTGTAACACCCTCTTCTTGCACATCTTCCGGCTCTCTCTTAACCTCCACCTTAATACTATCACTAATCACACTACTATCACTTATCCGTTCATTGTTACTAACACTAACTCCACTTTTAATATCAGTTTGTTCAACTACAGATGGCTCCTCCTCGACGGTAGTACTCGTACTAGCCTCTCTATCTGGTTCTGTGATAGAGAAATCTAATGTCCTCCAGAAATCGTCATAATTTGTTGAAATTCGATCGAGAATTATTCTACCGCCTCTGCCCACTCGTCTACGGGCGAAACCAATACATCTACGCGGGTTCGAAAGGGACGTTAACGTAAATCGGAATCGTTTATCCGCGAAACCGTTTTCTTCTTTAGAAGACCATTGCCAGTTGCCTTCATAAGGTAGAGGCTACAACATTTTATATAACCGTAAAATAAAAATAAAACAATTTTTAGTTACATTTTTAACATTACTCGTCCAGTTTTTTAGTAAATTAAGAAAATAGAATCTTAAACTTTAATTTTAGCACAATACAATAATATTTTATAATATATTTAAAAGTTGTACGAGGTTATTCACTATAAATTACTCACCCCTTATCATCGTTATGATATTTATTATATATTATATAAAAAAAAAAGTTAAAAATAAAAGTTGTGGCGTTATGACTGAATTTTGTTAAAATGCTATCGAAAGTACTGTAGAGTGAGTAACGTATTTCTAATATAGATAGGGAATAAAAGAACAATGAAATGGCAACCTAATAATCCGGATTTTTATTTAGGGATTTCTTGTCAGTAATAATATGTCATGCTACGTCATCATATATCACCAAATGTAACGCAGCTCTTAGATTTGCCTTCGGCTGTACGTCCCGCAAAAAATTGACTGTCGTAGAGAATGCTAAACTTAAAATTTATTGGAATTATGGTCAAACTGAAGTCAACAAGCCGAGATTGTGCTTCTCAATCATGGTGAAATGATATTGTATGTTATCGAATTCTCCTCTACCCCTGAGACCAAAATAGTAAATAAAGACTTAAAAAGTGAAGCAACATGTCCGAGTTAGGAAAACTCTATCCAGGGTACAATATTATCAGTGTTCTGTGCTCTATTAAAACATCATATGTGGAGCAATGAAACATCATGCCAGCTCATAAGGACATATTTAGTATCTTGAGTGGAAAAATTCAAAAAGCAGTCTTGCACGGACGTGGAGGCACCATGAGCTTGGCGTTTAATCAGAAGGATCCTATCGAGTCACGCCTATTGCCTCTTACTGCCATTGTTTGGAGCGAGACGTTTGGAATCACGTGTTGTCTTCCTTGGCAGTGGTAGGGGTATTACACTAAACGGGGTACAGACATCAAAGCCTCAGATGTTTGTAATTGCATTTTCCTCCATTTGACGCCATTCTGATGCCTATCCACTACTAGATGTTGGCCATCACATTGTTAACAGTAATGAATACAAGCATATAAACATTTCAATGTGTTGCCTTTTATGATCCCAATTTACTAATAATTCTCAATCCGGTCCAATCTCTCATATTTCTCAACCATGATTTCTGATTTCTACCAATGCCTCGTCTACCTTCAATGATTGTAGTAATTCATACTCCATATGACATGGCCAAAATAAGCCATTTTATGACACACATAGGTAGATTTGAATGTTTTAGGCAGCCAAAAGTTAACTTTCGAAAATACACCTATAAACAAAACAAACTATTTCCCAATCAAGTAGATAGTCCCAAGAACAATATGTCACGCAACGCATTGTTTGCCACTGCCTGGCAATTATCAAATACATATTCAAACTTCCATTGTCAATCTCGTGTGAGAGTCTGTTCTTGTCACTGTCAGTATAAACAAATCCTTTAAAGTGGATATATCGTTTTCTAAGTTAGTTATCAAGTGAAAAGTAATGGATCCCAATAATTCAGGTAAAAATCAATATATTACTATACTTTTTAAACTGATTTTTTATTTTTTAATAATGTTTGGAGCTTTCAGAAACAATGTATTTCATAGAGAAATTTTATAGAGTTTTTAGTTTTCAAAACCTTCGTTATATTTCCCCGTTCGTCCTGGTAACATATTTTGTTGGATTTAGTACTTTGTAGCTTTAGCTTCGTAACATTTAACAAATTATGCGCAGAATCCCGCATATTACTAAAATGGAACACTACAAAATTTTTGTAAAACGGAGCCATTTTTTCATTAAGGTAACATCGTTTTTTGGTTTTTGCAGGTTCATCGAGCATCTCGGGTGTAAGAATAGTAACCCGTCTACATCTATTCCAGCAGATGCAACTGTCAAATTTGTCAAAATTAAATGAAAAATTGAAGTATTTGGAAAACCATCTCTTGTCATGCTATGGGAATACAGAACATAACACCAAAAGATTAAAACATAATTTTTCTCATTTTAAATCTAATGTAAATCAAAGATGGGCAGCAGCACATAAAATTAAAGATATTTTTTAAAACAAAATAATGATTAGCTAGAAGGGACCTTCAGAATTCCCATGGTATAAAACCAACAAAACAAGGCCAACCACGTAAATTATTTGGGAAATCAAGCGAAAGGAGCAAAAGAAGAAAAACTAAAGAAATTCGTTTAACTGCAAATGAAGAAGTAATTATTTATGCTGCACAAGTAAAATTACAAACGAGTGGAAAGAGACGCTTCAAAAGTCCTTAAATATATAACGAAAAGTCCAACACATGCAAGTCAATATAAAAGAGCATATTTTAAAGCAAGAGAAGTAATTGCCCCTCTGACTCCATTGCAAGCACTGTCGATGTTTGTAGAAGCTTATTTAAACAAGAGGATTTATGAAATAATCAGAACAAATGAAAAAATTTGTGGAGCTACATCAAAAGATTTTAATAATTTAGATAAAAAAATGATATCAGCTCACATGCTCTAGAGTTTGGACTTTTGGTGTTACAGAATCTGGCTATTTGAAAGTATCTTGCATTTAGCCTGCAAATTGTCCATTCAAAAATATCGAGAAAAAGAACAGATGAATAGAAGGTTTTGGAAAACCAAAGAAAATTACAAATACAAGAGAGGTTTAGAAATGAAACGGGCCTTTTAGTAGATATGCCAAAATCTAATTTTGGAAATACCAATGATGGGAATACTGGACGACGATTTTTTGAAAATCTAGAATTGACAGCTAAGATTACAGGAATTAACTATGATTTTATTTACAGGCTCATGGTGATATTGGAAACAATTTCAAGTGAGCAAAAAATAAATAGTAAAAAATTTGGTTGAGTTGTATGGTTGGCACCCTATGACTTACAATGCATAAAATATTGATTCATGGTGGTAAAATTATTGAGAATGCTTTGTTGCTGATAGGACAACTATCAGAAGAGGCTGGAAAAGACACTAGTCCACTTAGTGGTCAATTTTGTTTGCAAATAATTTTTTATGACGTACGGAACTTACATTGTTATAAAAAATCATTATTTGTACAAAATTAACCGCCCAATTGATTTCCCGGTTTAGTATGTTTTCCAGAGGGGTGTAATACTTTTGTCAGTGAGGATATCACAAAAAACAAATCAATTCGTCTTTTTATCCATTTTACAGTCAATATATAAAATAAAATAATTTTGGCCCCTAAATCGTTCAAATCCACCTATGTGCGGCGGTTGACTATTAAAAGTAATTCCCTATCTCTCTTCTCTCTGTAGTCTTCCCAACACTTCGACGTTTATGACTCTGTCACCATATTTTAAACGCTTCTAGCTTATTCATTGTTGCAACTTTTAATGTCCAAACTTCTACACCTTATAGGAGCAACAGCCAAATGTAGCATTTTAAGAATAGGAGTTTGGTGTTAAGAGAATGGTTGCACAGCATTTGACTTCTATCTAAGCCCCAATTCTCTTGTAGCCAGCAACCAAGATATTTAAAACTGAACACACGTTACTTTTATGACAGCCTTTTGTTGGACGAGGCTACTGACAATCATAAATTTTATTCTTTTTTGTTATTTATATTAAGACCAAGTAGCTTGCATTGTTTATTTACTTCCTGAACTAGATGTAGATCATTTAAGTTGTTTTATCATCGACTTATTGAATTTTGTTGATGACAAATAATTCCTTTATCCATTATAAATACGAGACGTTATTAATTATGACAATGGTGGTATTTATTCATATTTACATTTTTTTTCAGAAGCCCGCAGGCTACTGAACTTTTGATAGCAATTGAACAAAATTCAGTTACAACCAAACGATTTTTTTGTTAAACTTTTTTTTATAGGCAACAATAACGATGGGTAATTTTTAGTGAATAACCCTGTACCAAAGAAATGTAATCTAACTCTGACGTACTCAGCAACATAGAAGAATAGTGGAATTAATCAGTGACTGTCAAACTTTTAACTTTAAGAAAAAAGCAACCTAATATCAATGACCAAATATACATTTTTTGTTCATGAGTTTTTATATGCCTTTTTTTTTAAATTTTTTATGTTTACATTTATTTTAATGCTTTAAAATCATTAAAATTAGATAAAAGATTTACACTGATTTTACACCTCTAAACAATAATCTCAAATTATCCAAAAGTGAGAAATGCGCACAACACACTACTAACCATATGATAAGAACATGATTTGTTCCTTTTAAAAGTGAAGTGACTCTCATCTTCATTCTCTTCTGGTTCTGGTGACAACTGGGACATATTTACTTCCTCATCTGAAGACATGCCAAGAGAATCAACACCAAAACCTCCAGATCGACTTCCACTCAACGATTTATGTTTGCGCTTTTTGTACTGCCTTTTTTCTCTTCGAGGTATAACCTGCAAGCGATATGAACTTAAAATTTAGTCATTGCATGACATTAGATGACAATTTTCCTGCTTTATATTTTAACCAATATTAAAAATATTTATACCAATTTTTTTCTCATATTGGGTGTGCAATTAAGCATTTAAAAATGTATTTAATAATAAAAAAAATGCTAGTTCACAGCGTGAACTCTAAATGTAGCTTAAAATATAAATGCTATTAAACAAGTAAACTAATTTTATGAATTAAAATGTTTAAGTATATTAATAAACTGTAAACAATTTGATTACTTTTAATATATTCACATACAGAGTACGACATTATTTTATGCACCATAGAGTTGGTAATTAAATCTCTAGTCCCCCAGTGAGTGGTTGACGTGATCACAACAGGGTTGCATATTGAGGAATTTTTAAGAAGTTGGGGTATTTTTTGGGGAAACAATTTAATGTTGGAACATTTTAAAATTCTAACTGGAATATTTTTTTGCCGATCAATTGTAAAAATATGCTAACAAAGAGACCAGGTATCATCAACTTAATAATAAAGTTTACCAAATACAAACTTTAATTTTTCAAAAAATGTTAAATTTGGGAGATTGTAGACTTTGTAAGTCCAAATTACTTACACAAAAGTAACTTTAAATAAACACCAAAGGTTTGATATTATTATCAATAAGATTAAGAAAAATTTGGGGGGGTTTTGTTAAAAATGGTACGAGTTTGGGAGTTTTGTTCATGTCAATTGGGGGGTAAGCGGACCTGGCTACCCTGCACAACAATAAAACAGTTAAAATTTAGTATTGTAGTAATTGTACGGGGGTAAATGTTTCACAAAACAAAAATCATCCCGTTTGTAGGTATAGAAGTAAAATGCACTGTAAATGCTGTTATATTTACTTTGCTAAATTGCTATGGTCACCAAAACTAAGTCATACCCTAATTAAAATTTAAAGATCTCTTTTATGTTTTTATTTGAATACTTAAGACATTTACAGATAAATTGCACCCCGGAATTTGGTTCTCCTTATAAATATAAATATTCTTAGTATCAAAGTTTCGTTGATTGATTATTAATTCTAACATTTTTGTTTATTTTTCATTCCTTAGAAACATAGTTCATTTTTTCTATGGCTCCTTATTAAAAATAAATGATTTTACTTATTTTTAATTTTTAACAATTTTAGAACTTAAATATGTTTCTGACTCTGCTGGTTTTAAGAGTCTCTACTAACGTTTATTAATGTGTTTACCTAATATTACCTTTTGATAATTCAGCAATCAAGCAATAGGAAACTTCTAAAAATATAGAAAAATGTCGGAGTTAGTAAATACTAATCTCACCTCATCTTTTAGTATGGTCTTGTTAGCCCAACTCTGATTTGGATAATGATTGTGAAATATTGGCGTAAATGCAGGTCTGGACGATTTGATAGCCGACGCCTCTGCCATAACGGCGCCACTAAAGTCCTTGGCTTGGAAACGTTTTTCAAAAACTTCTACAGACAGATGCACATATTCTCGTTTTATCTTTTCTCGTCGTTTTACAAGTTCCAACAGTGTCACAGCCCTACAAAGAGTTATAATTATTATAAACTAAGTAAAAAAGAAACAACAAAACAAATAATTTTATGCAGTATAGCAGATGAACTTAGACGTTTCTCACCTGTACAAATCTCTCCTTAGTTTTAGCATCTTTTCATAGGAAGCTTCATCATTTTTACGGTTTTTTCTTGTCTGCATTTTCTCCGTGCGACGTCTAAATGCTAAATAGGGGTTGTTAGCTGCAGTGCCAGACCTATGTTCCGTCTTCACGGTCAAAATTAAAGGATGTTGCTAAAAAACCAATTATTTATAACGTGACGATAGGACAAATAAAACACAATAAATTATTTTATTTAAAAATAATTATAGTAATAGAGAAGGCTCTTTATGTTTAAGTAGCATTTCTTCAAATATATTTTCATTTAATAACAAAATGCAAACAAAAATTTAAAATACACCGCAATTTTCTTTTATAAATTTATTTAAATATAACTATGGGAAACAGAACATTGTAAATTAATATCACGACAATAGACGTATTCGTTGTTCAAACATTTGTTTTAAACAATTTTACATTATTAACGATTTTAACTTTAATAAAAATTGCATCAGAGTAACGTAGGTGGATAGGAACATTAGTTTTTTAATTCGAATTTTAAATAGAAGGTTTAGGGTAGGGACTCGGGTTTTAAGTGAGAAGAACAGGTATTTAAAATTTCACGGTCTACCCAGAGAAAGGTCTATTTATTATAAAAAAAGGAAAGTTTTGATCCCGCGATCCTTGAACATTACTTATAAAATTTAAATAAAATAAATTTTCTTGCCAAAATAATTTATTTTCGAAAGCTCAGAATAATAATCATATTATTATCATTATAGGGTTTTATTCGGAAATATTTTATATACAGTTACCATAAAAGGAACATGATTATTTTAAAAACAAAAGTTGGTTTAGATTAGGCTCACTACTTTTGTAGTGCCAACAAAAATATGTATAGGAAAAATACGTAGTTATAAATCTTACCGTTTTAAGACGTTTATTCAACCAATAATCGAATACTGCTATGATGAGATCATCGTCTTCTTTGAGCAGTGCTTTTGCTTCATTAAGCGTCACGACGGTTTGGCCACTGCTCTTTTCTAATCTGTCCATCATCTCTTCAAATTTGACCGGACTTAAATCCAGTTTTTGGGTCTGGGACTGCAACCACCTCTCATCATCAGAGTCCATGTCATAATCAGGTATATCCTGCTCCATTGTAAATGCTAAGAAAATATACAATTAATAACACAATTCAAATTAGTTTAAATCTTTGTAACAATATAAAAATAAAATTCTACCAACTTTATTTAAAGAGATGCTAAGGGTGTGTTATTATCTACATATATCTTTTTGAAATTCCAAGAATGTTTGTAACAAACAATGAATTGTTTATGTGTAAGACATTTTAGTTTTTGTATAACTGATGGTTTGGTATCTAACATTTAGTACCTTACTGTTCAAAAAGAAAAAGATTCTGACCAATTTCAACACAACATTTCCTTATGTTTTATATTTACTTTTTATTAAATAATAAGACTTATTTACACTCTACTTAAAGAGTTCAATATTCTACAGATTTTGTATTAATTTTGAACAATTATACATTTTTAATTGGTTTATAAAATAAAATCTCGCATTATGCATAATTACTTTTTCATTAATTGTTTTTAGGTTATATTTACATAATCTAAATAATAAATTTAAAATTATCTTTTCACCCCTTTAAATTTTATTCACATTTTTAAAATTTATTACTTTAAGAATTCTGCAAAAAATATTTATATTTTTCGTACTTAAAAGTTGCCAATTAAAATTAAATTATTTTACTTATTTTAAAGATATAGATATAATTTTATAGCAAAACATTTTTTTAAAGTATTACAATAAGCAAAAAATAATGGAAGATTTAGTTCTAGTTAAGAAACTTGTTTAATTGGTGTTGATTTCAGTATGGCTTTAGATACTATAAATATCATACTAAAAGGAACATACCTAAATGAACAGATTGTTATTAGAATAAATTTATCTCTTATCTATTTTTTGATCAAATCTAAGGACGTTAATTAAGAACCTTTAGTGGGTAGAAGTAAAGGAAATTAATATACATTTTTATTGATTTAATATTTTAAACAATTTCATATTTTTATATCGACTAAATTATTTTAAAAGAAATTTTCTATTTAATTTATTTTTAATGTAGGTTAAAAAGATAATGGAAACATAATATAAGTAGTACATTATTTAATCTATTATTCCATAATTGGATTTTAAACAACAAATTTTACCAACAAAAAGAAAATATAGACTTGTAATTATTTGTATAGGTAATGTTTGGCATGTCTTACGTTGCATATGAATAAGCTGTCTAGGCTGTTTATAATTTGCAGAATAGACCTTCTCATAGAACTCCTTGTCAGGCATATCAGATACTTCTGGAGTTGGAATAATGAGTCCGGCAACAATTGCTCGTTGAAGATGATGTTCCTGTTGAAAATAATTTGATTTTAAATACTTTGTCTATAAACAATACAATACAATTGAAATACCTCAAATACATTAACGTAATTAGATAACAAACAACAAAATTATTGAATTACAAAATATTGAGAAGTGCTGCAAGGCAGAAAATTTTAGATTATGTTTTCTAATGTGAGAAATCCATAAAAAAAACATATAAAAAAAAATTCTGGATCTCGAAAACAGTGCTACCTACCTACTATAGATAAGAATAATTTAGGTGACCCCATAAGTACAATAAAATTTTACCAAAATCAGTTGTTTAAAATGAGAAGAATTACATACACACACACTGGAATTTTATATATAAAGATTCATTATCTAACATAATGTATTCTCAATATAAATCAATACCTTTGGATAATAATTTCCATTGGTTTTAAATAATTACAATTATCGCAATTCTAGAAACTATAATGACTAAGTGTTTTCCTGATGTAATTTTTGATCCTTGTTAATATTTGTTATAAAAACTCATAAAAGATCTTATTTAAGGATCAGATATTTCATAACACAATGTTTTCTAGTAGTGAAATTTTTCTATTTAACATACATAAGTGTATCTATGAAAATAGATTTCAAATAGCAAAACATTTATTTCTAAGGATGAATACAACTAATAGCTTCTTTGACTTATTTCAATAACTCCTATTAAATCTAAGAAAATCAAGGTGACTTCCTAACTACATTGGGTGCTTTCCATTAAGACAGTATTCTACACAAAGCATTCCATTAAAAACATAGTGTCACTATGAGACACATCAAAAATGTGTCAGAATAGAAAGCACCCTTATAAACTCAGGTTTTTGATGTGTCTTGTAGAGTGACATTGTGTTGTTAATGTAACACTCCGTGTTAAACATACATGTAGTCATGACTTTTTCCCATAGGGGTAGGCAGAGACCACTTCTTTTCACTTGCTATGGTTCCTACTCACATCTTTTGCTTCCTCTACTTTCATCAGTGCTCTCATACATGCTCGTCGGTTGTTGGTACTCTTGACCTGGCCTTTCTTCAAAACAATGTTGATCTGATCGAGATATGTTTGCCAAGGTCGACCTCTACCGACTCGTCCATTTACACTCCCCTTATAAATTTGTTTCGTCAATCTTCCTTCATCCATCCTTTCTACGTGTCCTAACTATTTAAGCATTCCTTTATCTATCTTTGTAGCCACATCTTCTTTTACACCACAGCATTCTCTTATCTCACTATTCTTTACTTTATCCAACAGAGTTACTCTGGCTATACTTCTCAGACTACTCATCTCCTTAGAATTAATCCTATTTTCATGCTTCTGCCGAACCCAACATTCACTACCATACATAAGTGTAGAAACGAACACTCCTCTATTCACAGCCAGACATGCCTTTTTTGACACTTTCTGGCTGTTCATAAAGCTATGCAGTTAAACACTGCGTCTAAATGGAAAGCACCCATTATTATTATTGTAATTTTCTTACATTAAAAAATTTAAGGATCAACTTTCAATAATATAAAACATTAAGGTAATTTGAATTCATTTTAACCAACATATTTATAACAATTTTCTTGCCATAAATTTATTATTTTTGTAAATATTAATATTGCATTTACAACAGCAGTGTTAAAAATTAGCAATACTAAAAATTACTTAACATAGCAGACATTTTTATAAAAATTAACACATAACAAATGCTATATATAGTTTTTAATAAATATAGAACTGAATTCATATTGTTGATTTTAAAAAAAAATATATATATTAATTTATAATTTTTTTAAAATGATTGGTCTTAGAATTCAGTCTAATACTTAGTCTAATATTTAAAAAAACCTCAAGGAAAAAATGGGAAATATGTTTTAAAAGTAAACTACATTTACTTTCAATGTAATACATTAAATTTGAAAATTTTGTAAAGGCAACCAATAACATTTCATGAAGTTAAAAATAACACTGAATGTTCTCCATTGCAAATATATTTAAGAAACTAAATTGTTTTATTATACATTAGGTGTTTACTATTTTTTAAAGTATGCAAGATTACTTATAAATGTGATAATAAATTAATTTTATTTGCATTATATATTTTTTTTAATTTAACATCCTATTTTGTTTCATAAATTTAATTTTAGTATTACTTTGATTTCTACATTTTATAAGAAAATAATATTTCTTAGTAATGACCAAAATCTTGACATTTTAACTTCAAAATTGAATAAATGTAACCAATATAATAAATCTTGCAAGTATAGATTGTTACAGACATAAGTGTTTATTTTGATAAAGAAATACTCAGTAGGGTAAATTAGTGAAACTATATTATTAAATTTTATATTACTTATATAAAAAAATACAATTGGCACAATGTTATAAACAAACTATATAATTATATCACTCCCATCATTTACACTTTTTCAGAAATGTCAGAAGGTTTAATGTGTATGCTGTTTTATATTTTTAAATTTTTTTAAGTTTAAAAAAAAACGATTTACTTTTCTTTCTTCTAAATATAATGCTTAATATTGAACATAACTAATTGTTGCATAATTAAGTTGAACAGTTGTTTATGATAGCTTTCAATTAAATAAAACTTAATATTATGTACTGTACCTATTTATTAACATCAAAAAGTTTGTCCTCAATTAATAATAATTTAAGCTTCAAAAGAGCCCTATGAAGGCGTATTTATTGAAATTTTTTTAAAGGTATTTAATATTTTCCCAAGATATATGTTTAATTACGACCATTTATAATTAAACAGACAGTAAACATTTGGCTACTATAGCATAATATATCTTTAAAATTATTTTTATTAGTTCTAGGCTCTTGTCAAATAGAAAGTTAAAAACGAATTTAATCTGTTTACAAATAAATGACGATCACTAGTTAAAAATTGAAAATAGTTTACAAGATAATTCTCTATTCTGTTTATCAAGTTACCGCGAGTGTGTTGTATGCCAAAAACTCGAAAGTATTTCAAGACGATGTCAGCTTAGGAACGGATGTTATCATTTTTAATTTAGTGAATTACTCATAAAAAGTTATTTTTTTGACATAAAAGGTGTGTAATAAGTGTAGTTCTACAGAAAAATAATGTTTCGCCGGTTGCGCATGGGAGCGCGAATACCATCAACATGGCCGCCAACTATGTTAACAAATGCCTAGAGTCGATCTGAGAAAACTTACACATTCCTCCTCTTTTTGCATTCCTGAAGGCATTTGAGGAACTGCTCGGTTAATCGCTGAATAATCAGGAAGATCCGGGAGTTCCTCGGCCATGAATATAGGCATGGGTTTGCTAGCATCCAGGGCCCTCGCCCTAAATGAAAGCTTCGACATATTTGTTGACAGCACAAAACACTCGACAAGGCCAACATAAAACCTCCAAAAAAACTAGCTCCCTGTCCCTCGGGCCGTACGAGGAGGGCACTAAACAATACTTCGTTTCCTCTAGTACGTTCCCATTGTTTTTATTTACACGCACTCAGTCACAAATACGATAAAACAACTTTGAAACTTTCCATGTTGAGCGTGTTGAGCATAAAGCCATCATGGCGGATATGCCATGGAGCCATGAAAATACTAGGAGCACAAAGTGCGCGGGAACCTCTTACGCACGTTCACATGTTTAGGGAGAAAGCTTCATTCATGTCCATATACAACTGTCTTATCATTTTTTTAAGTTTAATTTTCTTATTATAATTTCGCTGAAAACTAACACTCTATTGACATTTTTATAGTTTTTTAAGATTCGTTGACGTTTACTAAAAAAAGACTAGAGGTGGGAACTTCATTTAAATTTACATTGTGTGTTTCCTTTCGTATTCAAATTTTAACTCTTAACTAAAAATTTAGTGAAATAAAAATTATTGTTACTCCAGAATTAAAAACAATAAAAAAATCTTTTTTTAATTTTAATTACACAACCGAATAAAATATTTTAGTTATATTAACCTAACCCCTTATACTGTTCCTCTAAACAACGTTGCCACCTTAATTATTAACTCTTTCTAAAAAACGAGTAATGTGTTAATTGCAAATTAAAAAACCTTTATTCTTATTTGATTTTTTTAAAAAAAAGTTGTAATGAGAACGTTACTTTAATTAAAATATGTACTATAGCATAAAAAACTGAACGGATCTGTAAATTTTTAAATTCAGATAATTTTTTGTAAACAATTTATTTGCGAGTACCTAGTAATTATGTTTTCTTACTGGTTTTTCTGGTATATAATTTAGACAAGATTTTCTATATTATTTTAGTAGTGTTTTTACTTGAGTTTTAATAAGAGCAACTTGTTGGTAGGTGCATATTAGGTAATTTTTGGATTATTATAGATTTTTAAAAATAAATAATTTTTTCTATTAAAATTTCCTGCACAATTTTTAGTTGCCATGAAGAATAGCTCTTGTAATTTTTTTAAATTTAAAAAAACATACATAGTACAAAAATCTAATTTTTTTACAAATAAAATTAAGAAAATCTTTATATTAATTTGCCTTAAAAAATGTTTTCCTTCATTTCGTGAGCAATTACGAGACATGGCAAAGCTGCAATATTTACACATCATGGAGGGGAAACATTAATGTGGTGGGGAAAGAATGGGCTATGGGCAGATAAGGATGTGACGTCAGTGCATTGACGTTGAAAGAAAGGAATTTTCCGCGGGCATATTGTATTGCTTAAATAATATTGGCTGATAAGTAACGGAATATGAAACATTAAAAAAAGAAGACTTTAAACTTAACCTAAACATTTTGTTTTGAGGTTTACTGTTAGTAATTTTAAATTACTTGAAGGGTTTTTGTGTTATTTTTTAAAATGGATAAAAGTTTCAATAGTCCTATTTCTGCAAAAAATCCATTTTCTCCGAGGTCTCGTCAAAATGTTAGTTCTAAAAGAATTTTACCGGCGTCTTTCAGAAAATCATCGTATGTAGAACTTATCTATGAAAGATTTGTACAATTTATTTATTTATTTCTATTACAGGAGATTAAGTATATCAGGAAAATCCACACAATCAGTGCAAATAGTATTAAAATCAACAAATAACTATGTTGAACGGTTTGGTCAGTCTTTGCCTGTTCTTATTACCGAAGCTTTAACTTTTGCAGATAGTAAGTGTCTTACTATAATTCGCAACCATCAGACCTAAATTATTTTTTAATTTGTTTGTGTAAAATAGAATTGTTCATAAATTACACAATTACAGGTTCTGCTTAAGTTAGTATTAACAAGATCAAATATGTAATATATTAATCATTACATAATTTAGTAATATTTACAATATTTTTGTAGGAAATATAATCATTTCTGCTAGAATATCAGAATGTGGGTATGCTTGGATTGTATGTGGTAGAAGATTACTCATTTGGCAATATAGACAAAGCTTATCTGCTCCTGGAACACCTCAAAGAAAACATGGAAATTTAAATCAATGTTTTGAATTACAATTACCACAGAGTGATTTAGCCCATAGGGCTGAATTAGTATCTGTATTTATAAATACAGGTTCAAATATGCCTTCTTGTATTGCAGTTTCTCCAGAGGGTAAATATTTTATCTTAAAGTTTGTAGAGATATCTCTTAAAATATTTTTATTTACGTTCCCCTTTTATCTCTAAAGAGGAAGAGTCAGAATGCCGACTTAAATCAAATTGATTAACATTGGAGTATCATATATATTTTGTAACAGTTACCAAATATTAATTGATCAGAAAATGTATTGGTATTGAAAGTAAATAACAAAAATTATAAGCGAATAATTTTTTGATCATTAGGGGTTGCAAGTAACAAAAATAATTAGTACTTAATATGACATTTTTATTTAAAAACTATCAGTTTATATTAATTTAATATGTGAAATAATTATTAGTTAGAAAACGAGTATGAAACGATTTCAGAGAAAAGAAATGTAAACATTTATTATGTCTTAAGAAGGGTTGGACCTCAATTTGATTCATTAGTAAAAATTAAAACAGTGAAAATAAGATTTCTCAAAGGTCATTGAAATAAATTCAGATTTTTTTTTACCTTCTGTTTGGAAAAGGTCAGATCTAGACATCTCTCGAAGTAGTTTTTTATAATTTTTTGATAATTTTTGGAGCATTTTTCTCCTCTGTTTCGAGCGCCTCCTTACAAATGTCGTGTTTCACATAGACTATAAATTATTGAATGAGTTGTAGTTCCATTAATGATTGTGAAGAATTACACTGAAGCTGATCGAAAAAATTTTAGAACTAGAGATTTTATGAATTGCAGATGCAAATTATTTTAATTATAATTCAAAAGATGACATAGAATGATAATAGGACATTTTATTTCTCAATCACAAACATAAGTATTCTATTTTCAAATATTGCTTTCATTTTATCCTTTTCAACAAAATAACATCAATGGATTCACAAAGAGAAATAATATACTTAATTATGATCAGAGTCAAAGGCAAACACAATCGACTCTCCAAATCAAAATTCAAGAAAAAATGGAAATTTTCGGATCTTTGTTTTCCATAAACAAGAACAAGAAAGGGGTAATTTCTTTTTAAAAATTCACCCTAATAGATGAAACAAAAAATATAATATAATAGGTGAAACAATTTTTTGCGGGCGGTTGTTTTTTTTTTGCGCTTTGATGCAACAGGTGTTCTAAATTATTGCTTGAAAAAATTTATTTGTCCGAAGTGTTGAAAATATTGAATATAGTATGGTTCCCTCTTTCATTCCGACGGTGTAACATAAATGAAGTAAAGTGTTTTAGGTTTTAAAAATAAAAAGATGTTGCTAAACTAAGTAGAGTTTTGCCCATATTAGCTGGGCAAAATTAAAAGAAAACGAGTGACAGCTTCAAAGTTTGCAGGAATTAAAAAAAAATGAAATCTTCCATGAAGAATTTGTTAACATTAATATTGTAGGTCAAAAGAATATTTGCTAAATTAATTTAACATGGAATTAATAATAAAAATAATGCAATCAAGGAACTAGAGGAGTACTTGGGAGTCTACATTGGTAAATGCAGCTTGTTTATCAACAAGCAAATTGATTTCATTGCTGATGGCGTCATCGAATAAGACAATAAAGCTTTTATAAAAATTAAAGGAATGAAAATAAATGTGAGAAAAACGAAAGTAATGGTTTTTAAAAGAGAAGAAAGCATGACAAACTGTGGGGTTTCGATTGAGGGAGAAAGAGTGGAACAAGTTAATGAATTTGTGTACTTGGGTTCAAAATTTACTAGAGATGGAAAGTATGACAGTGACATTGAGCGAAGGGTGTTGGCAGGAAAACAAATGAATAGGGCACTGCATGGCTTTATGAGCAGCCAGAAAGTGTCAAAAAAGGCACGCCTGGCGGTGCATAGAGGTGTGTTGGTTCCTACACTTATGTATGGTAGTGAATGTTGGGTTTGGCAGAAGAAGCATGAAAATAGGATTAATGCTGCGGAGATGAGTAGTCTGAGAAGTATAGCCGGAGTGACTCGGTTGGATAAAGTTAAGAATAGTGAGATAAGAAAACGCTGTGGTGTAAAAGAAGATGTGGTCACAAAGATAGATAAAGGAATGCTTAGATGGTTTGGACACGTAGAAAGAATGGATAAAGGAAGATTGACGAAACAAATTTATAAGGCGAGTGTGAATGGGCAAATCGGTAGAGGTCGACCTCGGAGAACATGTCTCGATCAGATCAACATTGTTTTGAAGAAAGGCCAGGTCAAGAGTACCAACAACCGAAGAGCATGTATGAGAGCACTGATGAAAGTAGAGGAAGCAAAAGATGTGTGTACGAACCATAGCAAGTGGAAGGAAGTGGTATCTGCTTACCCCTATGGAAAAAAGGCGTGACTTTATGTATGTATGTATAAAAGTTAAGTGTCCTTATTCTGCTAGGAATGTTACACATGAGGAATGAATCGAAAATAGACAGATTAATTGCTGGAAAAAAATGGGCTTATTATTAAAAAACCTTAACTGGTACTTTCAAGTGCAAGGGCAATTACATGTGACTAGCTTTAAACTTTGTTATTTCATGGTTTGGACTTACCAAGAATACAAATTTAAAAAAATATATTGCAATGATACAATTTGAAAAAAAATGGAACCCAAAGTAATAGACTTTTACATGAAATACTTACTGCTTGAAATAGTAGACAGTAGATTTAAAAGACGACATTAGAGATTAGGGACTAAAATAGTGGTTCATTTGAAACAGACATGTTCTCGCTTTCTATGAGTACTTGGAGATTCGTAATTCTATTTGGACGAAAAATTACTTTTTTTATAAGAGTCTCACAAAATAAGTTAATAAGATCCTGATTTATTAACCATTTTTGGATTCTGTGAAATCAGTTTATCGCAAAAAAGCCAAAGACCTTGGCAAACATGCAATTTTATTCGATAAAAAAATAAATCAGCTGTGTAGCAAAATTAACGCATCCATCCGGTGCCGGCGGCAGCGAACTCTGCAGCGATGAGTCTTAAGTCTGCAAAGAGCAAGACTGCGAGGCAGATTTTACTGTTTTAGTTAAATAATTGTACGCTCTTGCGATAGCAATACATTTTTTTCTTCCTCATGAGACTCCGCCTACATCGGTAGAGATTTCTACCTCCGACTTTAATGGGTAAACCCCTTCTCAACCCTTAATTTTTTAATTATTAATATTTTTTATCGTCAGAGATTTGTATTTTTTTCTCAGATAACTACATCTTTATCTGACTATTAAATGTTAAAAGATTATTACTATTTAATTTTAAAAAAGTCTTCATTCATAAGCTAACATTGCTATATAGATACAATTTTTTTTTTTAGGTGTGTTGCGGTATTGGCCTGCTATAGCACATGAGGGAATAACCGTTGAACAAACTGTAGACCTTCAAGGTCAAGAATGTGACAGTTTAACAAATGTTGAAGGTTTAGGTTGCATATTAGCTACAACTACTTGTACGGTGGTTCTAGTTCAACCACAGGTTATCAGTGGTAGATCTACATTGAATTGTAAACCACTTAAAACCCCCAGTGGGTGGTTAGGAGGGATTAGTAAAAAGATGTCTTCCCTAATATTTGGTCCGATTTCCAGTGAACAAACTAATGAAACTGTAAGTTATGTAATAATACCTTTTGTAATAGATACATATTTTATTTCGTTTATCATTCTTTACATTTCATATCTCCTTTTGAACTTCAGAGGTTGGTTCGAGTACTTAGTGTACCAAATAAAGATGGAACTTGGACAGTCTATGTTTTAGCCGGCCATTCCCTACAAAAGTGGTTACTGAGTCAAGACAATGAACAATTAATCTTTATGTCTGATTTGAATAGAACAATAAGAGAAAAATTTTGGGCTACATTAAGAGATCAATTTAGAGAGACACTTTGGGATCAAACTGATATGGATACCTGGTTAATGGATAATCAGATTGATACGTGGTTATTGGATTTACAATCTGATAAAGATAATATCATTATTTTAGCTGCTGCTGTTCACACGAGGATGGCACCAAGGGTAGGAAATTTTAAAAGAAAATTTTATTCATGTATCTAATAAAGGTTATCTAATTTAAAAAAAAGCTTCTACTTTTTTAGTTGTTTCTACTCTCTTTTACTTCTCATTCGCTTTAATATACCTATTGTTGACATATTACTCACCTTATTCATCCATGTTCTTAGTTATTCTCTCCTTTATATCAATTCTTGTTTTATAAATTAGCTTGATTAATTGTTCATCACTATGTCTTATAATGTATCTGATACATTATCTGAACTTTCACTATACAATCTCCTTATTCTTTTACATATTCAATGTTTACCTCTGTACAATAACATTGACACTAAATTAAACATTTTTTTGGACATATTAGTTAACAAATATGAAACATTATGCATTATATATATATATATATATATATATATTTTCCATTTTCAGATTCATTATGCAATGATATCCTTTTCAACAAATGATGGTACTCCAGAAATTAAAGATTTTGTTTTTTTAATGAAGTCTGGGATTTATGAAGATAATATTCCTTCAGATTCATTATCTTATAGGTTTTTAATATGTGGCACAAGTGCATATTTGTATAATTCTAAGACAATTAGAGTTATTAGACCTCAAGAAGAGCCTGATGTTTTGGAATTTACCTCTTCACAAGATGTTTTATTAGGTATTTTTCATCATAAACAGGGTGTCACAATAGTGCGGTAAGTTCTTGTATTCCGTTATTATAATATACGAGGATCGTTCATGAATTGTTGTCCCTAACATAGAAGCAAACACATGAGAAGAATGAAATTAATTTATTTTTCAACACAGTCACCTGCAACGTTTATACACGTTCCTGGTAGTTTCCTTGCTGGTGGGTGGACAGTTGTCATTGTATGCTAAGGTGATTGCGTCCTGTATTTGTCCTGCAACCATCTCAAGACCATTTGTATTCATTATGTTTGTATCTATCCCCTTCAGCCCATTCTCTAGGTCTGCTCTGTATCCATTCCAGTTAGATATATTTCTATTTCGGTCTTACTTCCCGATAGTTCAAATTGGATGTGCCTGTGGTCTGAACAACTTAGCTAATCAGACACGTTCCAATTTTTTACGATGGTGCTTATGTATCTTGTACCCATTGTTATGTCAATTACCTTTTCCCTGTCAGAATTTATGAAAGTAGGTTGGTTGCCTACATTTAGTATGTCTAGATTGTTAACCATAATAAATTTTAGTAAAGACTCATCTCTGGCATTGGTGTTCGAACTGCCTCATGGTAGCCATCTGTTTTAGTTAAAATTATGACATTATTTTTTTTTTCATCCCAGCTTATTTTATTTTAAATATTTAATGTAATATTTTAAGCATAACTTGACAAAAATCAATTAAAAAACTGGATTTTGTTTATACAAAAAAATATCGCAGAAACCGTCAAAGTTAGAATTAAGGAATTGTTAAGAAAAATGAAATAATTATTAAGTGGCTTTCCCAAGAGCATAAAACATTTGGGGTGTTCTATTTAAGTTTAGTGAGAAAACTCAGATTTACGTTTTGACTCACCCTTTATAAAGATTATAATCATTGCAAAACATAATTGATGTGGTAAACTTCGTTTATACATTCATACATAGTCACACCTTTTTCCCGTAGGGGTAGGCGAAGAACACTTCTTTCCACTTGCTGCGGCTCTTACACACAGCTTTCGATTCTTCTACCTTCTGACCTTTCTTCAAAACAATTTCGTTCTGATCGAGATATCTTAGCCTATATAGACCTCTACCGACTTGCACATTCATATTCATCCATCCTCTCTACATGTCCGAACTATCTAAGTATTCTTTAATCTATCTTTGCTATTACAACTATTTTCACACCATAGCGTTGTGATGTGTCCAACCATCTAAGAATTTCTTTAGCTACCTTTGTTACCACATCTTTTACACCACAGCGTTCCATTATCACACTATTCCTCACTCTAGCCTCACACAGCCAGTTGTGCCTTTTTTAATACGTTCTGGCTGTTCATAAAGTTATCAAGTTCCCCATGTTTTTTCCCTTTCAACACTCTTTGCTCAATGTTATATTCATACTTTCCGTCTCTCGAAAACTTTGAACCCAAGTATACAAACTCATTCACTTGTTCCACTTTCTCCTTTTATCAGCATCTCGTTTGTCATGCTTTTTTTTCAAAAACCATTACTTTCGTCTTTCTTAAAATTACTTTCATCCATTTGATTTTTAGGTCATCATGCATAATATTAATCAACGCCTGCAACTCCTCTTCAGATGATGCTAATATAACTTGCATCATCGGCGTAAATGAGGCAATTGAGGATCAAATTATTCGACCGCAACTCATTCCTCACCACTCTGTCATGGGCATTTTTCAAGTCTACGACTTTTTGACTCAAATTTTTTCGACGCTTCCTAAGGAAAAGTCCTGATCTATGCATCCCCTTCCTCTCATAAATCCCGCTTGCATATTTCATATCTCGCTCACTTAAAAAAAATAATCTTTATTATAAAATTCAGAAAAATGATTACATTTGAAAATATGCAGGGTCCTGAAATCATGATGATTTTATCACATAACCTTTAAAATCATTGGTAAACCCCAAGCAAAAATCATATCAAGGGACTTGATATAAAAGCTTAAATATAAAATAAAAAATAGGTGATACCATTTAAAAAAGATATATTTGGGGAAGTTATCTTCTATTCTGCTATACTTAACAATTTTATGTATAATTTTTTCGTATCTATTATAATAACGGAATATATGAACTATTGGGACACCATATTTATATATTATCTTTTGAATATTAGAATTTCTCGTTGATCAATAAATTATTGGTTTAAATACATACATAATTCCTATACATTTTTTTGTAATTTTGAATTTATATATAATATTTTATAGATTTAAATATGTGATTTGTCAATATTTTGTAATGATTTTGCGATACTCCACTGGAATGTTACGTAAGCGAGCTGAGCGGTACGGTGACGTCTTAGCCAATGACGAGGATGTTACAGTACCTTCTCGACCAATCTAGAAGTTTCGATAGATCAGTCTGGATACATTTGGAATGTTCTAGTCTATCGTTTTTACATTAATATATAAATTGGCCTCCGTTCGCGGAAGTTAGTTAGTCAGTTTTTTGAAGTTAATAATTGTGTTCACTAGTTTACATAAATTGTATTGGAAAGTTATAAATAAATGTGCATATAAATTCGAACCCCAAGTGCATTTTCAAGTAAAACGTTACAATATGGTGTTTATAGGTGGATCCATTTGTGTCAACACCCCACTATTTTTTTCAAGAATAAACGGCCTTATAGCAGTGTGCAGCAATGATCAAATCACTGATTTCATGAATCAAAGTTTGACGTCAGTTACACCTGCTGAAACGTCATTTAATGAAACAGTGGCTGTTAACAATTTATCTGTGTATACCATTGATCCTGAAGAAATACACAATGCTTACAAAGATACAATGAGTCAAATAAAAGCTGCATTTATATTTCATATTCGTAACCAGCAGGTAAGTTTTAAATTGGTAAAGTATAAAAATAATTGTAGAATGTGCAATGAAAATATTTTTAAATACAGTAATACTAGTAGTAGTACTTTATTTAAAATAGGTAAGCCTAATATACAAACATCTCGATTACACATAAAAAATGTTTACATCACATATATAAAAATATCACAAGCAATTGATAGTTATACAAGATAAGTAACAGATTTAGAAACCTATAACAATAATACTCAAATAATACTATTGTAATGTTTTTTGAAAGAGAAGAAAGCATGACAAACTGCGAGGTGCTGATTGAAGAAGAAAGAGTGGAACAAGTGAAAGAGTTTGTATACTTGGATTCAAAGTTTACGAGAGGCGGAAAGTATGACTGTGACATTGAGCAACAGGTGTTGAGAGGGAAAAAAATATTGGGCCCTGCATAACTTTATGAACAGCTAGAACGTGTCAAAAAAGGCACGACTGTGCATGCTATTAAATGTTGTGTTTGGCAGAAGAAGCATGAAAGTAAGATCAATGCTGGAGAGATGAGTAGTCTGAGCAGTATAGCTGAAGTGACTGTGATGGATAAAGTGAGGAATAGTGTGATAAGGGAACGCTGTGGTGGGAAAGAAGATGTAGTAACAAAGAAATTCTTAGATTGTTTGGACACGTAGAGAGAATGGATAAGAAAAGATTAACGAAACAGGTTTATGTAAATGGGAAGTCGGTAGAGGTCGACCTCGGCGAACATATATTGATCAGATTGACATTGTTGGGCTATCAAGAAGGACTAGTTTACAAGCATAAAGTTTTGCTAGGTGACTTGTGTATTGCTGATTATTGGTTTGAGCGATTTAAAGTTTTAATCGAGATATTCTGGTCTTCTGAGTCTCCTACAGAATTATTAATTGTAATATCTGTGAAAAAAGGTATGTCGATGGTTTGGAGAAGAAAAAGGGTGTAGCTAATAAGAATTCTCGTCAAATTTTATTTTTAATTGGTGACGAAGCTTGAAATCAACTTATTGGATCAAAGGCACTTATCTTGATATATCTGAAGCAAAGATCTGGAATTATCCCATACTTTTAAAGTAAGATGGACCAATCTATAAACAATGGAAACGTTTTAAAACCTTTTTACGAACTTATTTAAAACAATGTTTAGTTGCATATAAAGAGAGGTGTTGACAGGTGACTGTAAAGTTAGCATATTTTTTGGCTCGAAGGTTAAAGGAGAAACAAGTTGGTATATGTGTCATGTGGAAGTCCAGAAAAATTTAATTGCATTGGACTGAGCAAGCACCTTGCCTAGTTTTAGATCGCAATGTGACGTCTAAGGGAGCTTTTTATATGAAATATTTTAGTGTTTCATTAAAACACTGATTTACTAACAAACACTATATTTAATTATTCTAGTGAGGATGCACTGACTTGTGTATCTCTAATAGATAAGATAACATATAATTATTAATGTATTAACTAGGATATTAGACTAGTACACTAGTAGCCTATAGTACACAAAATCACTTTGGTTTGGTATCAAGGACCTGTATGAGAATGGATTGGTGTAGGTTGCTACTAGACTCGACACGATAAGGTTATATACATACAGAGTCACGAATCATTAGAAATTATAATCTATTTGATGCGAAGTTGACATCAGCAACCTTGCAAATCTGTTTACCCCTGATCGCCTTGCGTCAAAACAACAGAGTAAGGACATATTGTTGAGGCTGTGGTGTTGGCTAGACGACATTAAAAGCCACGGTATTTGTCCAGTCTAACAATGTTGCCGGTTGAAGTATTTGCTCTTAATTAATGAAACTAAGCCTGACATGATTACTAGTTACAATGAATAAAAATAGACCATTACATTAACTTCTCTGAAATTAATAAATGTTAGAATAATCTGCATTGTACTAGTGAATTTTATTTAAATACAACGTGGTTTTCTGTTGTAAATTATTACAAAATCAGAGGAAATTACCGAATGGAGAGAGAAACCATTCCTATCCGCTATAGTGTGGTATGTAAGCAAGAGGAACACGTTACCACCCCTGGCCTAGATGCAAGTTTATTCCGCTAAAACGTTGCCAAAGTTACATCTTCATGTCTAATGATTCGTGACTTTGTCTGTATAACAATTTAACAATAACAAAGATTGTTTAACAATGGATTGAACTTATGTAACATAACATCGGGTTGTGTTCCAATGGTACTTACTCTCATTACAATACTGTTGTAGGCATTCCTTATATTGTCTGTTTTAGCCAGATCTCTGGAGTTGGGTTTCTGATATATTCTTCTTCAAATGCCTATTCGTTCCGAATATTGGCGATCATCCTGGATATAATAACTTTGTTCACGGCTGCTTTAAATAGTTTGGTAGTAGTTTTTGAGAACCGTGTTCTTAAGTTTTTAAGCCATGATATTCTTCTTCTTCCTGGTGGTCTTTTACCATAAACTTTCTCTTAGAGAATGGACTTTAAAAGGTGATATTTGCTTTCGTTCCTCATAATATGTCCGAGGTACTCAAGCTTTCTTCTCTTGATGGTGATGGGACTCCATCCCATAGAAAAGAATCGAAAAAATATAGCATCGGAGGAATCTGATTTTGATGTTGAAGTTGTGACTTTTAAACAGTTTAGCCATTTGGTTGAAGGCGGCCCTTGATTTCTCTATTCTACACCTGATCTCCTGTGAGTGGTCCCAATTATCATTGATCATGGTTCCCATATAGGTGAACTGTATTACTCTGTCTATTGGTGTGTTGTTGATGGTTAAGCCGTATCTTCCACCAGTTTTTCTACTGATTACCATGAATTTGGTTTTACTAATGTTAATTTCTAAGCCATAGTTACTGCTGACGTCTTTAATTTTGTTCATTAGTTCTTGTAAGTTGTTTATGCTGTCAGTGAAAACTACAGTATCATCTGAGTACCGGATGTTGTTCATTCGTTCTCCATTTAGCAAAATTCCTTTGTCGGTATTCTCAATGGCTTCTTTAAAGATTTCCCCCGAGTAGAGATTAAATATGAGTGGTGACAGGATACAGCCCTGTCTAGCTCCTCGAAGAATGTTTACTGTGTTGGTTTGCTCTTCTATATTAATTTTAATAGTAGCTGATTAATTCCAGTAACGGTTTCGGATGATCATTAGATCTTTATCATCCATCCCCGTATTCATCAAGACGTCTATCATCTTTTCGTGTTTTATTCTATCAAACACCTGCTGGTAGTCTATAAAACAGGCAAAAATATCACAATTTATATCCCTACAGGGCTGGAACAATACTTGTAGACAGAAAAGTGCATCTCTTGTACCCTTGTCCTTCATAAATCCAAATTGTGTATGTGACACTCTTTCTTCGCAGATCTTATAGATTCTTCTATGAATGATTTTGAGGAACAGCTTTAGCATGCGACTCATAAGACTAATTGTTCTGTAGTCACCACATGCTTTGGCCCCCTTTTCTTTGGTAACATTATAAATTCATAGATAAGCCATTCTTTTCCCAGTATTGTAGATGTTATTAAAAATGCCAGTCAGGAATGTGATGGACTAATCGTCAAGAAGCCTGAGGAATTCCGAATGTACTCCATCCGGCCCTGGAGCCTTTCGATCTCTTAGAGTATTAATGGCAGCTTTAACTTCCTCTCTCATGATATCATGAACATTCATGAACTTTCCTGAAACTTCTCTCACTTTCCTATGTACATTAAACTCATCGAATCTGCTTTGCAAAACTTCTATTTCTTGGCACTTCTCATCCAATTCTTTTTGTTTGGCCTCTCGAATTTTCCTCTGTATGTCTCTTTGTATGTCCCTTTGTATGTTGAGGAACTGTACTTTTGTTTTCTCTGTTCTTCCATGAGTAACAAAATTTCTTCTGTCATCCATGATTTATGTTTCGCTCCATCATTCTTCAGATACCTATCTTTGATAATAGTTGTTGTTTCAGCAAGTATCATTATTTGTTCTTCTGTGTTATCAGTCTCCTCTGCAATCAGTCTGCATTTGTCGTTGATGTCCTTCTTGGTTCTTTACTGTGTCGTCCTTAAGTTTCCTAAGATTTTATGTATTATCTTAAATTTTGTCCTATATTCTCCGACAAATGGATTGTGGTCTGACTGATAGAAGGTGTATGTTATTACTAAGTCGGATGCAAATACACTGAGAGTTTCCCCCCTTACGTTTCTAACGCCAAGCCCGTGAGGTCCAATGTGTTTCCCTTCTCTTCCCTTGCCTATTTTGGCATTGAAGTCAACCATTAAGATAAGGATTTCTTTTTTAGGGAGTTTCTTTCTAAGATCTTTAATCTGAGAGTAAAATTCTTCTACTTCCTCCTCAATGTGATCAGTGGTAGGTGCATATACCTGTATTATGTTGGTGTTCACTGGTGACGTATTCAATTGTAGGCACAAAATTAGTGACGTGTCTAGCAACATCCTTTCTGATAATCAATCCCACTCCGTGCTCGTACCTTCCATTAGTTGTTCCAGAATAGTATAATCTATAACTCTCTATGTCGCAGTAGTTGGAGCCGGGCCATCTCATCTCACTCACTCCCATGATCTCTATGTTTATTCTTCTCATTTCCAACAGCACATTCTGAATTTTACCAGCTCGGGCCATTGTCTTCACATTCCATGTGCATATTCTCTTAATTTCCCCCCGGAGATTCGATCGGGGAGCTTGAAACTCCGGACACATTTAATAAGAACATATCCTTGATGTCGTACTAGGGAAAAAAGAAAATACTTGGAAGTGGTTTCCCGTTGCCTTCCTCAAGGGAAGGATAAAGGAAAGGGATGTATGGATTTTGTTAGGATATAAGGATAGGACATGAAAAACCTCCCGGTTTAGGTATGGAAGATTTTTTAAAGCTCGTGTTGGCAGGGTCGCATCCCTGAAGTAGACCTGTCTGTCGGGAATACAGAAAGTGTCTACCCGCTACCATAATTCTGATGTATGTTTTGTGTTTACATTTTTTTTAGTCATATCAAGAAATACTTAATGAATTATTCCCAGACAATAGCTACACACTTCCTAGTATAAACAGTACACTCGACAGCGTAGTGATACAAATGTGTAAAGATCTCCTGGACGATATTCCAGCAGGAGATCCTAGATGGACAAAAGATGCTCCGCCAGGGATTGGAAGTTCATATTCGATGCAAGTAATACATCAATTGGAAGATAAACAAAAAGCTATGTCCCTGTATTTGAAGTTTATTAAAGAGTCTGGGTTGTGGAATAAATTGTCAGGATGTACTATTAGAAATAATCCAATGGCGACTGTTCATGTGTTAGGTTAGTTCAATATTTAAAGTGTAGTATCGTCTTATTGTTGGATTAAAATTACCAAACTGATTTTTCAAGTTATTAAATACTAAATTAAATTTGTATGAAAATTATAATAATTTAGTGCTAAAATTAATAATTTAAATAATTTATTTATAAATAAATAACTGCTGTTATGTTTTGATAGAAAATGTAAATTAAATTAATAGTTTTTAATTTCCAAATAGACATTGAGTCGATTGCGACTGTTAAATTTATTAAACATTGTTGAAAAAATGTCAAGTGATTTTTAACACAAAATTTTAAGTTTTCTTTATTACAAGTACTATTACAACTTACTGTTACTTACAAACAAAATTTTACTTTTAGGAGAGTATCTGGAAAAAATTACTGTAGCTATAATTCTAAAAAGTTTTCCAAATAATATTTTGCTAGAAAATGCGATTGAAAAGGCGATAGCAAATTTTGGCAATGAACCTAGCAATGGCTTGACCAACCAGGATATTTTTTACAGGGAAGTCAGTAAAGTTCACACATTAATTCAGGAATTATCTAACTGCTGTGAAAACGCAGCTCACTCTGATTTAAATCCATCACAAGTTGCCCAGAATGTTCATGATACTAATGAAATTATTTTGGTAAGTTTGTGATTTAGAAAACATTAAATTAAATAACCCTACAGTTAAATAATATCCTGTTTACTGTTATATTTATAATTATTTAACCTGTTAATTGCTGTGTAGTATTTTTTTTAAATTCCTTCTGAAGCTGCAGGATTTCTGATATTGGTGACTTTTTCTCTTTACTAATAGGTAGGATTACTTATCATCTAAAGTATTTAGAAATCACGTCAAATCTACAACTTAACTAGAAGTTTTAACAACAGTTATGCCACTTCCAATGTGCAGATACGGAAATAAAGAAAGCTCCGTTTTTTAAGTATTTATCGTAATATTAAATAAATTTATTTTGTTCATCTCATCTGTTATCTTGAAAATTTTGATAGTGATCACTTTGGATTTGTTTTCATTAGGTTTGTTCCAACCGGTAGCAAATGTACAGTATTATGGATCGTTTGGATGGAATTTATAAGCCTCCGTTAACTTTATACTCCCTCAAGCAATAAATTTAAATTTTTAATGAAATAGATATGTCAACGGTCCCCTCCATATTCCCAAAGATGTGCAGTGCAGAGCCGATTCATACCGAATTGGGTACCAGTAGCGTATCGTAAATATTTTTGAACGGTTACCAACTATTTATGTAGCAGAAAATGTATTAAAATTGAAAGTAAATAAAAAAATACATACATATAAAGTCACGCCTTTTTTCCGTAGGAGTAGACAGAGACCATTTCCTTCCACTTGCTACGGTTCTTACACAACTTCTTCTACTTTCATCAGTGCTTTTATACATGCTCGTTGGTTGTTGGTACTCTTGACCTGGCCTTTCTTCAAAACAATGTCGATCTGATCGAGATACGTACGCCGAGGTCAACCATTACCGACTTGTCCATTCACACTCGCCTTGTAAATCTGTTTGGTCAATCTTCCTTTATTAATCCT
The DNA here is from genome assembly GCA_950111635.1 of Agelastica alni. Classification (NCBI taxonomy): domain Eukaryota; kingdom Metazoa; phylum Arthropoda; class Insecta; order Coleoptera; family Chrysomelidae; genus Agelastica; species Agelastica alni. The sequence continues at coordinate 52,591,314 of OX467712.1, read as the reverse complement.
CTCTACGTGTCCAAACCATCTAAGCATTCCTTTATCTATCTTTGTAACTACATCTTCTTTTACACCACAGCGTTCCCTTATCTCACTATTCTTCACTTTATCCAACCGCGTCACTTCGGCTATACTTCTCAGACTACTCATCTCCGCAGCATTAATCTTATTTTCATGCTTCTTTTTCATGGTTTCTTTTCTTTCAAAAACCATTACTTTCGTTTTGCTTGCATTTATTTTCATCCCTTTGATTTTTAGGGCATCATGCATAACATAAACCATCGTCTGTAACTCCTCTTGAGATGACGCTAATATGACTTGATCATCGGCGTAAAGAAGGCATTTGACAATCAAATTATTCATTTTCAATCCGTACGCACTCTCTTTCAAATCTTTTAAACAATCGTCTATGTGCAAGTTAAACAGCTATTGTTACCGCGTTCTCCATACATAGACAATTTCGACCACAATTCACTCCTCACCACGTCATAGGCCTTTTCCAAGTCTACCAAAGCGCAGTAGACCTTTTGCCGACGATGCTGAGTAAACTAATGCCTTGGTAGTTCTTAAAATCCTGCTGTGAACCTTTTCTCTTGTAAAGCGGCACGATAACGGCCTTGTACCAGTCGTCTGGTACGCTACCAATCCTCCAACAAAGGTTAAAAAGGCGGTACAGTAGACTAGCTACCCAGTTTTGTCCAGCCTTCAACAATGCACAGAAATTACCTTTTAAAAACTGGTTCACGAAAGATCCCAAGTTTTTGGTTAAAATGGAAAAACTGATTGTCCTATAAACCGTCCATGAACAGTTAGAATTCGTTTTATCTATTGCGCATGACTGTTGCCGTTCAGTATTACCTTTCCATTTCTTAGTATATTCTACTATATTTTTTTAATTTCAGGCCTTTTCAATAATTAGATACATACTTATAATTTAAAAGCATTTCTTTACCATAAACACACTTTAAACGATTCTCATCAATCACATTCCTCTAAATTTAAAGAGAGTCTTCCTCATTTTATTGAAAAGTTTGGGTTGCCATAAAGCTAAATGGTTTGATTCCTCTTGCTTTTTTAAAAAAAAATACGATTGCTACAGTTTCACCATGAGTACATTTTTTGTTTGTTTCTAGACCGTTTTAAATGAGCTGATTCAATTCCGAAATCAAAATGCTAATAACTTTTCACCATCAGAAGCTACAAAAACTTTGGAAATCGAGTACTTGCCTTGGACGGCTGCTAATGGCGATGAAGGTATTACAGATGCTTTAATGCAACAGGTAAAATATATTAAAATAAAACTACTAATATGGGTGGACTTTAATTTGTATTTTCTTAACTTTGGTTAGTTAGTGAAACTTATATCCAACTAATCGGAATGATTTATATTTTGCAAATCTTTATTATTATTATCCATTTATGTATATCTATATATACAGTGTGAAACAGCCAAAAGAAAACATTTATTATTTTAATTATTATGCATATTTATAAAAAAGACCCAAAACAAGTCAATTTTAGGTTATGAAATGATATCCTACAAAAATGTTTAAATAAAATGTAGGGGTTTATGATACATTATTTAAAAGCTCTCTTCATTACCTATTCAAAAATGTTTTTGTTATTAAATTAATTACAAAAATTAAGATTATAAAAAAATAAAATCATCTAATTGACAAAATTCGCTTCAATACATTAATAATACCGTTTGGTTCTTGATAATGTAAAAAACAAAAAAAAACTCGAATCTCAATGTAAGAGATGTTCAAAATGCTCGCCTCGAACGTCTTGGCAACATCCTAATCTTAATTAAAACTATCTTCTAACGTTATTCAACATCTGTGACCGACTTAATCACAAGCATTATTCTTCATTATCAAGAAACGGTATTGGTAGTAGTTTTTAGTGTGTTGTAGCGAAATTTGTCATTCAGATGATCTTAGTTTCTTAAAGTTAAATTTGGCAATTAATTTGAAAATAATAACATTTTTAAAGAGAATACTATCACACTATTCTTCACTTTATCCATCAGAGTCACTCCAGCTATACTTCTCAGACTACTGACCTCTTACTTTAATGCTTCTTTTGCCAAATACAACATTTACTACCAGTACTCCTCTATGTACAGCCAGTCGTGTCTTCTTTGACACATACTGGCTGCTCATAAAATTATCCAGTGCTCTATTTATTTGTTTCCCTGTCAACACCATTCACAGTCATACTTTCCGTCTCTTGTAAACTTTGTATACAACTTCTTTCACTTGTTCTACTCTTTCTCCTTCAATCAGCACCTCGCAGTTTGTCATGCTTTCTTCTCATTCAAAAACCATTGCTTATGTCTTGCTTACATTCACTCTTATCCATCTGATTTTTAGAGCATCAGATGATGCTAATGTGACCTGATCATCAGCGTAAAGAAAGGCATTTGACGATCAATCCATAAGCACTTTCTTTCAAATCTTTTAAACAACCGTCTATGTATAAGATAAATAGTCATGGCGAAGTCACACATCCCTGTCTAACATCTTTTTCGATGTTAAACCAGTCCGTGTTAGCTCCGTTTATCCTGATACAAGCAATGGAATCCTCTTAAAGTGATTTCAGAGCTCGTATCAAGTTACCGCTTACCCCATACATAGGCAATGTCGACCACAATTCATACTAGGATTTTCGGATTTATAACCTGCCACTATAAGATCTGTAGATGTATACAAAAAATAAACGGCGGAGGCGGCGACATTTTTTATGAATATAGTTGGTACACTATCCCTGAGTAATAAAGGCTACAATTTTATTTTGATAAATAATATAATTTAACTTGTATTTGTATACCCGTGTGAAGCCAGAGTGGGCCAGTTAGTGTACAGATAAAGAGAGAGCTTGTTAAAAATTAATAATGATATTTTTGTTTTAGCATATTTTGACCTACAACTATGGATTAAAGGTTGTAAGTCATGGTCAGTTAAGAAATTCGTTATTGGATCAGTTTGTTGGTTTAACTGATTTATTATTAGATGGAAGAAAATCCCACTTGGAAAGCATACAAAATTCTGCAAGAGAAATTATTCTTTACAGACAGTATTGTACTGATAGGCACAAATTAATAAAACCTTTAGGTAAAAATAATTTGTCAAAGTACATTAAGTATATTTTAAAAAATTAAGAATTAACATTTTCTAGTCGATAATTTTATGTGTTATAGATTAAACTAGAAGGGCCTTTCACTACCGCACACTATGATTTAGATAAATGTTTTATAAATAAATTAGTGAGTAGTGGTAAATAGCCAAATTAAAGTGTACATTATAGTTTATAAATAAATTAAGTTTAATCAACGATACCATAAGAATTCCTAGGAAATATGCTAACGGAAGACGAAAGAATTAGCACATAGTGCAATCGACAAGACTCGCTACTAAACAATACTGGGCCACAAAGACATTGACATGAAGGTAAAAAAGAAAATACACAAAATGATAACTTTACCTACACATGCGTAAGCTAGACAGTTGGGAAAAAAGACGAATCCAAAATAAATGCAATGGAAATTAAACAACTCAGGAAAGTTGCAGGAAAAGCAAAGTGGGTTAAAATAAAAAAATGAAGACATTAGGGAAATCACCAAAGAGGAACTGATATTGGAAAAATAAAAAAGAAACAAATCAAAAACCCAGAAGAAAAAGAATGAAACAAATTTAAAATATAGGACTAGAAAGGGAATTGACAATGGATGAAATGAAATAAATAGCGATTAGAGATCATCTTATCGACGCCTGAATTAAGCATAACGATTAGACACCAATTTAATATCTGTATTGTTACGCCTATGGGTTCTTTAATAAGTGGTGCATGCTCAAAAATAATAGCTTTTATTTATTTACCACAAATTACAATTCGCTGGACTAATTACTTATTATTGTCAATAATCTAATTAAATCTCACTACTTTCTTTTCCGAGGTGGAGAAAATCCACCTACTGCGAGACTCCATTGACCTTATCAGGTATACTCACTAAAAACTCCACTCCTATTTAGGTCCGTCTGGCTATTGCCTCCGGCCCGTTGGCCCATTGTATCTTACCCATGTATTTTTGTATCATTGTACAATGGAGACCCGACCCGCAGATCTCGCGGCAATTACCCGGAAACATCAGAACACATAAATACAAAACACCGGACCGAAAAAGACAGGAAATCTCCGGGATATAACCACGCTGCACCCAATCCAGTACCTTCGTATCTTGTACAAGTTCTGTACTGGGTGGGAACAATGTTGCCGCCCAAGAACCGCCCATCCTCCCTAGCGCCCCGAGGCAGCACAGCATGCGCTCCACTGCCCCCGGATCCCCGCTGCACAACCCGCAGATCAGACCTCCATTATACAGTCCCTTGGTGATTCTTAGCTGATTTCTGTTCGTCGCTAACAGTTATGCCGTCCTTTTGCGGCACAGTCCTTTGATGTAATATTTCCCGTGTTTATTTCCTGTTATGCTTTCCCAGTAGTTTTGTGTTTTTCCTAACCGCTTTTTGCAAGTTCGTCTGCTTCCTCATTACTTGCAATTTCCTGGCGTCCTAGAACCCATATCAGTTTGACGTTATTACGGTCTATCAGCGTTCTCAGTTCTTCTTTGCAGTCAACGAGTATGGGGGAAGGGGTGGTCCGGTCCTGTGGTACCTCCTGCGCAGGACTAAGGCTGTCTACTACAGGATTTCGCCCGGTATCCTGTAGGCTCCGTTAGCTACGGTGCTCCCCCACCGCAATGCATCAATCAGCACGGGTCGCATGACAATTTGGATTGGGAGTCTTTTAGACGCCTTTTATGATAGGCAGATCATACCTGGGATCTATTCTATTTTCCCCGTGTCTGAACTGACTTCGTGAGCCGATAGATACACTTTCTTATACAGGTAAGGACAGATGCTTTAAAGACTTTTACAGACTTCAAACACATGGTAATTTGTGAGCGTGGAAAGCACTGTCTCGCCTCTAATGTATCAGTCGCGAGGACGAATGGAGCCGATTATTTCATAGCGTAACGAAGCGACGCGTACCAATACTACGGTAGAGATGGGAATAACTTTAACCCTATTTTATGTTAAAATCTGTCCTTACCGGTATAATGCAATGAAGCATTTACCAAATTCTCGCACAGGTGTATGTAGTAAATTGCATGTCCATTTTCTTGCGGCACAAGTGGATGTTGAAGGGGCGAGAATTATCGGGGGAAGACAATGAACGTGAGTGATGTCCCTCATCTTCAAAAAATAACAACAGTGTGAAGAAAATCGGAAAAAGGATAGACTTTTGAGTATCAGAATGATAGCAGATATGATAAACGTTAAAAGGAAACAGTTAGAAAGATGTTATAGAGATGAATTATTATTCTTATGGACCACTTCCGTTTAAATCAGCCGGAGTGGGATGAAATGTCATAAAAACAATACGGTTGCCGAATAACCCAACTTGACAATGAACAAAGAGGTTCGCGCGTTCGTTTTCTTAAGTGGGAATATGTAATCATGTTGAAAAAGTAAAGGTGGTAGCCAATTCGGCTTAAATCGGCACATGACATCCGCTTCGTTGGAAATAAAGTGGGGACCTTTGACAGGTCTCTTTAATAAATCATCTCTACGACGATATGAACATGAAAAGGTTTGTGCAAGGATGGTTCCAAAAACCCTTTCTAAGGATCAAAAAGACGCCCTCCAACAAGATTGTTTGGATATTTTTAAAAAGTCAAAAACTCATCCGGATTTAAACATGTAAATCACATGTGATCACTTAAAATTTGGATAATCTAGTGTGGTTTAGAAACCAAGGAGGCAATCTATCCTTTGGAAGTCACCATCACCACCAAGAATGATAAAAGCCAAGATGAGTTAGAAATAAATTGGGGTTTATGCAGATATTTATAAATATAAAATATAAACGAATTGATGTTGAATTTTATTTCCGGCTATTTTTATTTCAGTAAGTGAAAAGGAGTATGAAAGAGCGATTCTACTAGCGGAAAAGTATTTGGATTTTGAGACTTTAGTATTTGTTTGTGAAGCTACTGATAATCAAGCTCGTTTGGATGAATACATGGATCGTTTTAGTAATAATGGGTTTTCAGAATATGTTTATAATTGGTTTCTTAAAGAAAATAAACAAGGAAAACTAATAGATAATTATAGGAAAAGTGGAAAAACGAAGAGTTTACAAAAGTTGTCTAATTTTTTGTCAGATCATCCTTCACTGTCATGGATGCAACAAATATTTGATCAGCAGTTTTCTATCGCAGCCAACACTTTATGTAAGTACTACAAAAATTTAAGTATAGATAAATTACCTACTATTAAAAGGCACACTTCCAGCTTCCTCACATCTCTTTTGACAGAAACCAATGGCGTATCCTAAATTATTATCTGTATCAGTAAATGTTTACTGTTCCAAAAGCGTGGGGTGCTTTCATTCCGAAACGCAGTTAGTTTAAAAATGTCATACAAAGCACCCCACGCTTTTATAGTGACATTAATTTTCTCGTCAGTAATTTTATTCTTCTGTTAAGAATTATTTTTTACTTTTTAGTTTGATTAACTCTAAAAGCGTGTTTTTTAGTGTTTTTAAACTATAATTTATTTTTCGCTTTTTAGTTCGATTTGTTTTACTCACCCTCTTGCCATTCATCCCTCGGCACGTTTCTCACCAGTATATTGGATTGGGTAAATTATAATATGACATTGGAACTGCGCGTAAGCGTAGTTCACGAACTAGTTCTATCTCTCTTACTCTCATGCAAAGGATCCCTGAAGAAATTTATAAATCCTGGCGAAACTAATCAGGATGATCGAATATTTTGATCGAATTATTGCATTGTCGTCGGTCTTTGACAAGTGTGCGAAGTTTAAATTAAATCTGATCGCTTAAAGTAGGGCTAAATCAAGGTCAAGTTACATACAAACATACAGGTGAAATTAATATAAGAGTGTTAATGATGTCGGTCAGGTGGATTGTTCTTAACATTTCTATAGTGTGTTCTAAAAATAAACTTGATTTTTTAGAAATTAAACTAAACACTAAATAGAATCTAAAAGAATTTATTTTGTGATTTTTTTCTTTTAAATGTTGGTGTTCGTTTATGTTGTGATTTTTATAGGACTTTGACGATAGCAATTATTATTTTCCTTGTAACTTCTCAGGCTAGAAAGATCTTTAAATGTGAATAGGTTTTTTTCCAACATCTTAAATAAAATAAAGCCTATATTCTGCTCCTAGCCAAGCTCTATCTACCTGTAAAAACCACATAAATACTCGTTCAGTAATTTCAGACATGTACCCGGACAAACAAACAGACAAACAAAAATTAATAAATTCATGTTGATGTTTTGGTAACGTGCAAATATTCATATAAGGTTAGTTGTCATTGACAGGTCTTTTTATGTGTTGTATATGCAAAGATTAAAATATTTTATCTAAATATTTTTCATATTTCATTTTTTATATTAAAGAATAGAAGAATACATTGCGAATGGTAATGATTATTTTTTTTTTCGAAATCGTCGATGGTTGTAAATGTTGGATAAGTAGCAACGCTTGAAATTACTAGTCCAGTTTCACAGACATATCCTACACTATTCCTCGTTTACAACAAATTCACTTAAACAATATTGCTTCCTCTTTGCAGTGCTTTCGAGTTTTCACATCTAGAAATACGCTCATCATCATCAGATAAGGTTTTATTTAAGTTTAAAATATTATCAACAAGACCAGTAGTACTGTAATTATACGTTGTAGCGTAACAAAAAGTACGAGGAATAGCCAGGGATGGGAAAATTGACAAATTTGAAGAAGGAAAAGTGCAGGATGTCTGTGGAACTGGATTAAGTAATTCCATGCGTTACCGGTTATCCTCCAAACATTTACCACCATGGATTCCGATAAAAAATTATTACCATTTGCAATGCATTCTTTAATTCTTAAATATAAAAAGGAAACATAAGAAAAATATTAAGATAAAATGTTTAAATCTTTGACAACATATAAAACGAACTGTCAGCGACAACTAACCATTCTACGAGTACATTTTTATTACCTTTTTTTTGTGGAGGGGAAATCCATCATGGACATCCGTGCTGTTCAATCGTGCCGGATAGTTGCTATCCACTATCCCCTATCCTGCTCCAGACGCTCTTCCCCCTCCTTTCTCTGTATAACTTTTTTAATAAAATCGTGAATTTACTTTCCTATGTCCGAAATAAGTCTTCTAGTCCATTGCGCTACCGTGGTGCATTCGTCCCATACTTCCTGCCATTTAGATAGTGTCCTCTCCCTAGCCTCCTGTCTGACTTCCGGTCGATGTCCTCCTCCCCTTGTAAACATAAACTGCCTCTCCCCGGCCAGTAACTCTATAGGTGACCTTGCGGTGACCACCTGGATTGCCATGGTTGACATTCATCCTATATACGCAGGACATGCGTAAAAGCGTTTGCCGTTGGACCCTCTCATATGTAGCTCTGTAGCTTGATAGCTAACATTTTTATTACCTGAAACAGGTAAACCACGGCATGCAAGCAATCGTTTTAAATCACGGACGCATGGAGGTAAGTAACACGTGGAATCTCCATTCGGATGCCCGTTCGAATTTTTGAATGTAACACGCCGTCTTGCGCTATCGAGTGCTACTTACGAAAATGATATTCGCATAACTTATTAAAGTTTTAGACAATGCTACAGAGTACATTAATAGGGAATAAGCCTAAGAAAACCCTGTACTCTAGTGAATTCCTAGCTATTTATTCTATTGTGTATGAATATGAAATGTACCAACATGCAATTTAGTTTCCTTGTGGGTAAAATAAAGGATAACTATTTAGAAAAGAATGTTTAATTAAAAAAATTATTAAAATGTGAGTACCATAATAAAGCGAATAGTTATTTCGCTATTTTTCTGTCACCCAATCCTACATTGTCTTCCACACAATTTCCAAGAGAATGCGGTGCAATTGGGTTTTTCTCCTTTTTCCCAGAGAAAATAAAAATTAGTGAGATATACTTCAACATCTTTTTGGTATTTTTATTAACCATACCTACATATTTCGAATATCTTCTTGCTATCGCTGTGGGCTGCACTAATATCTTCTTTCCCTTTCTAGTTGTTGGTGCATGACTTGGCTTAGATTCCGTTTTTTAAAAGAAGTATGCAATAAACTTCATAGTTGAAGTGGTGTTTTAGCGTTTGTGTGATAATTTTTCATTAATGTTTCTATAGCCGGTTGAAAGTGTTCTGGATCGTCTTCCAAATTCTTCAATAGTGTGTTTTGGAACTGGTCAATGAATTCTTTCTCCTCTGTTTCTCCTGTATCAAAACCCACTTCAATATTCATAACACTTTTATCAGTAGATTCTATTTGTTTATTGCTTGGTCCAGCTTCAGAAGTTCAGATGCCGAAACATGACCGCCACGAGTCATGAGATTTTTCCGGTAAAAAAGACACCACAACTCCTTTCGCGCCAAATAGTTTTCTATATATTTATTAAATTTTAGATCATTTTGGGAAGATTTCTTAAGGTCTTTGGTATTTTCTTGTACATCTTCTTTTGATGACATTAAAACTGCCTTGAACATATTATATAGGCTTTGTCGCTGGTCTTTTTCAACGCCATTATACGTACTCAATAGCCATTTCCAAACTGCTTTGAGCACGTAAATCCATAATAAATGCTACCTCTGGAAAATCACAAAGACAACTGACTATGTCTATTTTCCGCGTAAGTACGTCCTTCAAGCGCAAAGTAGCTCTCGATAGCGACAGACGGACGCCCAGCCCGCGTGTTACATTCAAAAATTCGAACGAGCATCCGAATGGCGATGCCACGTGTTACTTACCTCCATGCATCTAGGACAAGGTGGTCTTGAACTTTAACAAATTTAAATTTTGCTCCAGGTACATCATCTTCCGTTAAATCCATTTTTATTAAGTACGTTTAACGTTACTGTCTCTAGTGGATCTTTTTTAAAACTTCAGAGGTCACAGGCTAATTGCAACTTTTACTCATGTCCTCAAATGGGGCTTGCGCGTGTGTATCCTTTTTATCAAATAAACTTTCGAAGTATTCCTTCCATCTTTTTAAAACGCATTCCTCTCCTCTTACCATATTACCATCCTGGTCTGATTTTTTTCAGTTTTAAGGTAGTATTTTTATTTCTGACTGTTCTTATGGACTTCTAGAAGTCGTCAGATAACCTATCAAATTCATCTTTATCATTTTTTATAACAAAGTATATTTTGAAAAGTACTAATGTCCGTTTTTATTACCGATGTGTTTTAGATAATTTGGCAAATATCGAAAAAGACTCACTAACAAGACAAAAAACTATACTAAGCCTTGGAAAACTAGCCAAATTAGCTGGTTCTACAACAAGCGACATTAAAGCTTACGTAGAAAATGTAAATAATCGTTTAGAGGTAATTAATTCCCAAGAAGATTTGCCCGATTATGTTTTACAACAATTTGGTTATGATACATTAAAACCCTGCGTTATTCCCCCTAAAGATTTGATTACACTTTATATTTGCAAAGAATACGTGGATGCGGGCGAATTTGAATACAAAAAAGCTTTGGATGTATTAAATTTCGTAGAGGATGAAGAATTAAAAGACGAGCTACACTTAAATATTTGGAGAAGCGCTATTTTGAGGGATTCTTGGAATTTTAAAAATCTTGATTGTCCTATGGAGATTCTTAATACTACTCTGTTTTATAAAATCATTGATTTGTTAATGGATTTAGGTAATGTATACATACTTCTTTTATTTTAAAATGATTTGCATAGTGTAAAAATCGTTTGTAATTGACAGACATCAAGAAAATTTAATTAATAAAAACTATTTCGTCAAATGTTTGGAATAACATAGTTGAAACCATTGAAACCGTTAATATATATTTTTTACAGGTGTTAATCCTCAGATGTTGTTACCACCAATAAATATATTATTGGAGGGTTCAGAGCTTCAAAAGTTGAAAGAAAATCCCAATTTTCAGTTTCTTATTAAAACTGCATATGAATACATAAATCGTACACAAGTTTTAGGTTAATTGTTTTAAAATTTTATAATTATGGTCAAATAAAAAAAATTTTTTTTTTAGAAAGTTTGTTTTATTTCAAACGTAGTTTTCAGGTGAACTAAAAAAAACATACTGTCGTTATTTACAGCAAGAACTTCACTCTAAAAACAAAATATCTTCATCCATCTAGTGTATCCTAGTTAAATCTTCAACTGTTTTAACTAAATTTTCTACAGTCATCTAAAATAGTAAAAAAACGAATTAAACACTTATATCTAGTGGATCTATTGTGGTAAAATTTTACAAGAATGAATCCACTGCTTTGTTTATTTGACATGTTTTCATGCTGTTGGTCTCCTTCATATATAAAAATTCAGTTTTCGTATGTTTGTGTCCACAACTCGAAAAGTAGTAGAAATTTTTTACACCATCTTGCATTTTAATAGAAAAGCGTATTTATAAACTTTTTATTCGCAGTTCACACGTAACTTTCAAGCGTATTGCGAGATTTAGATAAAAATCATTTAAAAAAACTAAAGGATTAAAAATGATTTCTCATGCTAAACACCCATAAGAGGTAGTATTTAAAAAGATTCAAAGGATTAAAAATCAAATTATTTTAAATACTTAATCCTTTTTTTAGTGATAATTGACAAATGACTATATGTATGACATTTTTTCACTTACACACATTACTATTTGTTTTTAAATATGTCAAATACTGATACTGATATTAACAATAAACACCAGTACCAACAGTATTAGTAGATAGTGAAAATAAAGGTTAGTCCGGAAAAAAAGGTGTAAGTTACTTTTATTTAGATGGCTGTATTCAAAAGTGTACTTCTCTCAGGCAATTAGGACAAGAAGCATGAAAATAAGATTAATGGTGCGGAGATGAGTAGTCTGAGAAGTATAGCGTGACTCGGTTGGATAAAGTGAAAAATAGTGAGATAAGGGAACGCTTTGGTGTAAAAGAAGATGTGGTTACTAAGATAGATAAAGGAATGCTTAAATGGTTTGGACACGTAGAGAGGATGGATAAAGGAAGATTGATGAAACAGATTTATAAGGCGAGTTTGAATGGTGGTCGACCTCGGTAAACATCTCGATCAGATCGACATTGTTATGAAGAAAGGCCAGGTCAAGAATACCAACAACCGACGAGCATGTATGAGAGAGAGAGAGCACCGATGAAACTAAAAGAAGCAAAATGTGTGTAAGAACCGTAGAAAGAGGAAGGAAGTGATCTCTGCCTACCCCTACGGGAAAAAGGCATGACTACGTACATATGTATGTATGTACGAGTATATATATTCCTTAGTTTCTTGACCACATATATTTGTTTGTTTCAATTTCTCGGAATAAAGGTCTGAATTTAGTCAATTGTTATATATTTTTTATTTTTTTACTTTTATTTAAAAACGTTTTGACATAACACGTTACTTATTAATAATATGATATAAACATATCCGTAGTATATACACAAAATTGAAAAGGTTACCTGTTATTTAACACAATGTAAAAATAATAATACATGTGAATACAATATTTCATTCATAAACCTTCCATTTATATTTTCAGTTCTGTGTTTAACAAATCTTTATGAACGAGAATAGTTTATTTTTGATTTTTTTTTCTTTCCTATACATTATACTGTTTAAAAATTATAGTCTATGAGCTTTACTGTATATTTATGGTAGCGTTAGAATTTCGACGTTTTCAGTGTTGAACTCATGTTGATTCTCTTTTTCGTGTTTGAACAATGTTGTAATTTCAATTTTGTATTTGTGGGCTTGTATTCGTTTTTGTAAATATTGTTTTGTTTGACCTATATATGTGCTTTTACGATCTTTACATGTTATTCTATATAATGTTTGAGTTAGTTTGTTTTTTGGAACTTTTGGTTTTAATTTAAAAAAAATGGTGTTATTTGTATTTTGAAGTCGGTGTGATTTTGTGTTTTTCCATTGTTTTATTGATTTTGTTTGATAACTTGTTTATATATGGTAAAGGTATGTATGTTGTTATCTTCTCTTTATTACTATTATTATCATAGATTGCATGTATTCGTTTTTTAATTGTTTTCTCTATAAAGTGGATGGGGTAATTATTGTCTCTTAAAATGCTCTTGATTTTTTCTGTGTTACTTTTTCCAAATTTTGGGTGAGCAAGCTTTATAGCTCTGTCAGTCAAATTTTGAATAAAATTTTTTTTGTAACAAAGGGGTGCGTTTGACATATAGTTTGTAAAACGTGAAATGCTACCATAAAAATACAGTAAAGCTCATAGGCTTATACGGCTATATGATACTTCTAGTCGTTTGTTATAATTCGATGACCGTAGCGATTCGACCCAGACTGATCGCCATCTTTATTTTCTTTGATTTTTCGTACACAACTGCTCCAGTGCCACAAGTGGATTGGGCCGAGAATCGAGTTAAACCTCAGGAAGCAGTATTTTATACGGACGGCTCTAAACTAGAGGAGAGAGTAGGTTGCGGTGTCTTCTCAGAAGACCCCTCACTTAGCCTGTCGTTTTGTCTGCCTGATTACTGTTGTGTGTATCAAGCCAAAATGATAGCCATTACCGAGGCAGCTGTCTGGACACTCCACAACGAACAAAAATTCAGCGAGGTATCCATTCTTTGCGACAGCAAGACTGCTATCAAATCACTGAACTTAGTCTACTTGACCTCTAGGGCAGCGGAGCAATGTCAAGCCGCCCTGAATGAGCTAGCAGCTAAGTTTAGAGTTCACATTGTCTGGGTACCTGGACACAGGGACATACCAGGCAACTGCAAGGCGAACGAGCTAGCAAGAGATGGGCACCACCCTCCCAGCTGTATCTGTGTTATCTCAGCAAGGAGTATCGATTGCAAATTGTCGTCTCCTGCACATCGAAGTAGTTCAAAAAGCCAACTTGAGGTGACAAAATGAAACCCACACACACATCATCGAAACAGATTTGGCCTAAACTAGAACTACGTCGAACTAATGATGTTTTAACTCTATCTAGGGAGTCCATTGGAAATGCGATCGCGGCCATAGCAAGACACTGGGCAGGTGGATACCATGCACAGCGCATGGGAATCGCAGAGCTACGACACGACTTCTGTAGAAGCTGTCACGATGAGAAAGTGGAGGAAACAATGGTACATGTTCTCTGCCACTGCCCTGCCCTAGGCAGAAAACGGTTTTCTATACTAGGGCAACCGAACTTTGATGACTTATCTGATCTCAGCAAAGTTAGCATTAAAGACCTCACACTTTTTATTAAAAGTTCCGACTGGTTCTCACGGTAGAGGGGGAAGGCACCGCTGTCCATCACGGTATCACAACGGGCCAAAAGGCATAAGTGGGTTCCCTTCGAACCGCCGTTTTAACCTAATTTAACCGGGGTGAAAAGAATTGTCTCTGGCAAATGACATAGTTCCTGAACTATACAGCTTCGGAACTAACCATCTCTATTGGACAAGAAATTGTTTCACACACGTACTCAAGATTTTTAAAGTTGGACACCTTAAAAAATAGGCCAAGAAGTCGCGGAAAAGTCACCACAACACTTCGGGACCGATTTATAGCTCAAGTAGCAAGGAGAAACTGCATTGTATTCCATCCAGAGCTTAAGAGGCAACTTTTGCAAGCTATAGGTGGTAGAGATTCCGTAAAAACTATCGAAAAGAGACTTCGCGCTCAAGGATTATTTTTTTTTTACTGAAAATAGTCGCAAAAAAAGTAGATCTATCGTGTGGGCCGCGGACAGTCCGCACTGCAACTATTAGATGGAGATTGGTCCTTGTAGTGTCAATATTGAGAGTAAATGGGTGAGACTGATCAGCGTGCCGAGTTCTTCGGCCGAATGTGGCCAGTGGTGGTATAAGAGTTTTTATTTCTCTGGAACATCTGCCATGGAAATATCTGTAGAGTAATGTCTGGTCTGCAATTCTTCTTCTATGTTCTAGTGGGTAAAGGGTATCTGTGAGAGTTGAATCAACCGAATGGCACTTTTCTGAATGGAATCTAGTAGACAAAGAGAATGCCTTGGTGCTGAACCCCATATGTGCGAGCAATACTCCAGTAGAGGTCGAATTTGAGCCTTGTACGTCGTCAACAGTTGATCAGAAGTAAAAAAACTTTCTAGCTTTCCACAGAAAACCTAGCCTTTGTCTTGCTGACTTTGCGATGTTAGCAACATGGTCATGCCAAAACATATTATTAGACACCGTGGCTCCTAAAATCGAGATGAAGGGACTCGACGATTTCTTCAAGATGTCTATTGCTGGAGTCAACCTGTTCCTGTCTGAGTCTATTTGTATCATTCACCGAATATGATCGATAGGATGTGAAAGTTGAGACAAGTGTGCTGTCGTCTGTAAAACTGTAAATGGGGTTTGTGGTGGTTTTCAAGAGATCGTTGATTTGTTAAAGAAATAGGGTGGGGGACATGATAGAACCCTGGAGGACCCCAGCATTGGTTTTTAAGGCATCAGAAGAAATACCGTCAACTGCCACATGTAAGGAGCGATCTTGCATGAAGCTCATGAGTCATTGGCGCAATTTGGTTGGGAGAACATAGGCAGATAAATTGCTTAACAATGCCTGGTGCCAAATGCGGTCGAAGGCTTTAGATATATCCAAGGCTATTGCACGGAAAAACTTTTCAATAGTGTATGTCCAGAGCTAAGTGACGTAAGACAGCAAATCTCCAGTAGACCGAAGTTGTCGAAATCCATATTGTCTGTCATAAACTATCTCAAATTTCTCCAGATATTTGATGAGTTCTGTGTTAATTGCTTTTTCCATAACTTTGGATATGACTGAGAGCAATGCAATAGGGCGATAATTCGCAGGAATAGTCTTCTTCCTTTTTTTGGAATGGGTTGGACTTTAGCGTTTTTCCACATGGACGGAAATACTCCAATGCTATATGATAGCTTGAAGCGTCTACAGAGAACTGGGATGAGCTCTTGAGCACAGGTCTTCAGGACCATTGTCGGAATTTCATCTGGTCCTACTGCCTTATTAGAGTCAAGATTTCTTAGGATTTTCCTGATAGTGCGATGGCGGATAGCGATCTCTGACATTGATAAGTTTATTCTAGGTATCGTTGGGAGTTGTTTCCCATTGGTATCGAGGGTTGAGTTAGAACTGAACATTCCGGCCAGTAGATCCGCTTTTTCCTTGGAAGATACGGCTGTCGTGCCGTCGGACCTCTCGAGTGGTGTTAGAGAAGAAGTCGTGAAATTCTTATTTATGG
Organism: Agelastica alni; assembly: GCA_950111635.1. Lineage (NCBI taxonomy): Eukaryota > Metazoa > Arthropoda > Insecta > Coleoptera > Chrysomelidae > Agelastica > Agelastica alni. Next base: position 52,575,015 of record OX467712.1, on the reverse strand, counting down.
CCTTAGCCAAAGACCAGAAGGTCTTTGAGCCAGGAGGGGAATTTACAAGCTTATTGGATATTCTCGTGTCATAAGATTCTTTGGCAAGGTCAATCGTTCTATTACAGGTGTTCCTCGCGTGGACAAAGGCTTCTCGGTTAGCAATTGTCGGGAATTCGCACTAGAGTCGATATGCTTGATTTTTGTCACGCACCGCACGGTTGCATTCTTGGTTGAACCAGGGTTTGGGGTTGGCGATCCGTCTTGTACCATGAGGAATATATGAGTCCATACCTAGCCTTATGATTTCGTTGACAGATTGTGAGCGAAAGCAGACATCTTTCCATGGAAATGATAGGTAAAAGTCCCTTAGTTCATCCCGGCCAGAAGATGCCATCCACTCGAGATGGCGAAACGTCGAGTATTAACTCAGACCTACGACGGCCTATAACCCGAAAAACCATTCACCAATAAACGATGACCGCGAAAGCCTTTCACAATATGTAATTCCATATAAGTTTGGTTTTGTGTATTTTAAAAATTAAAAGTAAAATGTTCTTAAGTCTTGGTTTGACTATTTTTAATGAAAACCATTTAATGCTACACTTACCCCTATTCCTTCGGCAACTTCTTTCATCTTATCTTGAGATAAATCTAAAAAGCTCTCTACTAAGTCACCATCTATAAAGCCTTCACTATTTTCAGTTTTTATATCTGTGTGGAACGCTCTCCAGAAAGAATGTTCTATTTTTCCAACGGATTTTATTGTCGATGATAATTTTTCTTGAAATTCTTGAAGAAATTCGTAGAAATTTTGTGGTATTTGGGTGACCAAACCTAAAATTTAAAATTGGGTAACAAGAGTTTTTAAAAATAATCTTAATAATATTAATAAATATAGTTAAATTCAATAAAACATACCAATAGCGCCCCCAACGGTTCCAAATAATACACACCCTCTTGTAGGTGTCGATGTTTCTCCAATATTTTGCATGACTAATGATCCATGTCGAAAAACGTTGATCATATCGCCAACATGGAACTGGCCTACTTCGTGCATTTGGGAGCGTTCTTCATCAGTCGTTGCAGCGCTATCTTTTTGACATACGAACATGTTAAAACTGTTTTCGGCACCCAAAAAGGTATCATCGTCGAGTATTTCAATGGCAGTCATCCAATTGGGATTGTAGTCTCTGGCAATTTCCTCGAAACTTCCTAAATAAGCGAATATTTTACAACTTAATTTTTCAGATGTCGGTTATAATTTTAACACGATTGCAGATAATTTTATCATAATTAATTGCCTAAATGTTTACTTTCGAATTTTTGTTTGTTTTTTCACCTATAATAGACCAGCACTAAATCTAGATGTGATTTCGGACGCCGAATTTTAGGCGCTAATTTGCGCGACGCATTTTACGTAGGTAAGCGACACATAGGAACGTGATTAGTTGATGTTTGGCACTTTATACAGAACGATCTATTAAAAAATAAATCCCATTCAGACAGTTTGTTTATATTACGCTCTCGAACAAGACCACTGGGTCTTTTATAAAAAACTGACAGATGCAGAACTTAATATTAATAGTATATTACACACCTAGGGCAGTAAAGTAAGAAATGTCTCAGAGCACGTGTTTGTTAACCGAGGCGAAGACATTTTTTTAAATGGAACTTTTCTGTTTTACCAAAATCTATCGAAAAAAATAAGTTTTTCAAATTCCTATACCTAAACGTAATCGATTTTGAGGTAATAAAGCGTGGTAACTAGTCTGCTGTACCGCCTTTTTAACTTTGTTGGAGGAGTGGTAGAGTACCAGACGACTGGTGCAAGGCCATTATCGTGCCGTTTTACAAGAGAAAAGAATCGCAGCAGGACTGTAAGAACTACCAAGGTATTAGTTTACTCAGCATAGTCGGCAAATATATTGATTAAAAGAGTAACGAATAACACTGAGATGATATGGGATGTGCAAGTAGGATTTAGAAGAGGAAGGAGATGTATGGATCAGGTCTTTTCCTTACGAGGTATAGTCGAAAAATTCTTGGCTAGAAGTCAGAAGGTTGCCCAGAAAGGACAGAATATTTCCCGACTTACTGCAACATGGCCTTGAAATATTAGAGCATTCTTTGAAAAGGTTATTCAAGACCAGCTTTATCTTCGGTTATATACCGCAAGCTTGGAGAGAAGCCGTGGTAGCGTTTATACCAAAGATTGGGAGACGTTTAATGAACGAACCAAAGTCTTACCGCCCCATCAGTCTCACCTCCTTTCTCCTAAAAGCAATGGAAAAAATAATAGACTGTTACATCAAAAGCAACTCCTTGAGTTGAGACCGCTCCACAAGAAACAGATTGCTTATCAAGCAGGTAAATCCACGATAAATGCTCTACAGTGCATAGTTGAAAGGATTGAAAAGACATACGCTGAAAAAGATATGGCTCTTTGTGCCTTCATCGACATAGAGGGTGCTTTTGACAACACCTCGCATGCCTCCATAACTAGATCACTCGAGAAAAGAAATATAAACGCCTCACTGATTAGATGGATACAATCTATGCTGAAAAACAGAATCATTGTGGCGACTCTTGGTAGAGAGACAGTCAAGATGACAGTAGAAAAAGGTTGTCCCCAAGGAGAAGTTCTAGCGCTTTTGCTGTGGTCACTGGTTATAGACAACCTGATAGTCAAGCTACACGACTCTGGTTTTACGACTCAAGGTTACTCCGATGACCTAGTCGTCACCATTAGGGGCAAACATGACGGAGTCATTTCCAATCGCATGCAAGTAGCCCTAAACACAATCAGAAGCTGGTGCGCAAAGGAAGGACTTAATGTCAATCCTAGCAAAACAGTGCTGGTTCCATTCACCAAGAGGCGAAAGTACGAACTTAAAGCCCCGACTCTGAATGGAACTCAGATTACTTTTTTCAAAGAAGTTAAATATTTGGGCGTAATATTCAACCAAAAACTGACATGGAACAGTCAACTCTACCACATTTATTCCAGAGCTATAGCGGTAAGCTGAACATTTCGCAGAGTCTTTGGCAAGACATGGGGTCTGAAACCAAAAATGATCTACTGGTCATACCAAACGATCATTAAACCAATGGTCACCTATGCTTCATTGATATGGTGGCAAAAAATGCAACAAATTTCGGCACAAGTCAAGCTGTAGAAAGTGCAGCGGCTAGCTTGTCTGGGAATCACAGGGGCAACATTCACGTGCCCTACTGCAGCCGTAGAGGTAATGCTGAACCTTCCACCATTGCACTTATGTGTAATGAAAGAAGCAGCAATCAGTGCCTTCAGACTGAGCCAGTCAATAAATAATAGAGCAAGAAATCGGAATGGACATTCGAAGATTTTGGAAAATATTTCCCTAGAACATGTCTAAGCCGACAGATATTATGCCAGTTAGGTACGACTTCGAAATGCAGTTTGAAGTGGTTATAAACAACCACCAAGTTTGCACAGAGAACGGACCTCAACTAGAAAGGGATGCTTCAGTGTGGTACAATGATGGATCCAAGATGGATGAAAGGGTTGGAGTGGGCGTTATAGAGCCGAATTTTAGGCTCACAAAACCCCTTGGTAACACCCCAACCATCTTTCAAGCAGAATAACATGCCATAGAGATATGTGCCCAGGAGTGCATCGAAAGAAACACCCGAAGGGCAGAAATCTATATTTTATTAGATAGACAAGCAGCTCTAAAAGCTCTGGAGTCATACGCTTGTGAGTCTAAGCTGACTTGGGACTGTAAACTGTCCCTGAGACAACTGGCAGCGAACAATCGGGTTACTCTTATGTGGGTTTCAGGTCACAACGGAGTTAAAGGCAACGAAGAAGCAGATTGCCTTGCCAAAGAAGGGGCAAATACACAATTTTCACGGTTTCTAAGCCCAATGTTTCTTGTCAAAAGCCGAGTTTCTGATCAATTTTTTGTCTTCTTAGCATTCAAAATGGTTAATTTCACAAACAGACGGTGTGTACCTCATAAGTTTCAATACATATATGTGTATAGAAAAATATGTAAATAAGAATTCATTTTGCGATGGGTAATGTATTCGATTGATCTCATTCATGATCACGTACTTCTAACAATCGGCAACGGTGGAGTCATTCGCGTATTCCGCTCGTACCCGAAAATCGAGATCTCATTTTCTATCATTGTTCTACTTGCTAGCCGCATCGGAACTTGTTGGAATCAAAACATTGGACAATTTATGAATGACTCGCTGTATCTGTTTGTTCCATAATCTAAGTCTCTACCCTTCATAGTTTACACATAGAAATGTAATGTCGCGTCCGATCGAAATAACGCGGCTAAAATTTAGCGTCCGAAACTACGTCTGACGACGGCCTTACTGTGATATTGGTTACTTAAGGTACTTTAAACAGTTTTACCACGTTTTTATTAACTCGCATTCTTGTCTGTTTGTCTTTTCGGTACAAATTTTGCAATCGATTTTATACTAACTTTCCAATGAGCTAGAGATTTGTAACTCAAAACGTATTTCAAAACTGTATAACAATGTAATATTAATTTGCTTTTTTTCTCTGTCTGATTATTTGTTCATTTGTTAAAAAATAAGGAATCAATTTTAAATTAATGTTAACTAATTAGCCTATTTCCTCTGATGGCTTTACCATGGCTGTTTAACTTATACATAAATAGTTGCTTAAAAGATTTGAAAGAAAGTGCGTATGGATTGAGAATAAATGATTTGGTCAAATGCCTCCTTTACGCTGATGATCATGTCATATTAGCATCATCTGCCATAAAAATTTAATGGATGAAAGTAAATGTAAGCAAGACGAAACTAATGGTTTTTGAAAGAGAAGAAAGTATGACAAACTGCGAGGTGCCAAATGAAGGAGAAAGAGTGTAACAAGTGAATGAGTTTGTATACTTTGTTTCAAAGTTTTCGAGAGACGGAAAATATGACTGTGATATTGAGCGAAGGGTGTTGGCAGGGAAACAAATGAATGGGGCCCAGCAGTATTGATTAATACATACAAACATATAGTCACGCCTTGTTCCTGTAGGGGTAGGCTTTCCACTAGTTACAGTTCTCACACACGTCTTTCACTTCTTCATTTATCAGCGCTTTCATACATGCTCTTCGGTTGTTGGCACTCTTGACCTAGCCTTTTTTTAAATAATTTTGATCTGATCAAGATACGTTCGCCTAGGTCGATCTCTACCGACTTGCCCATTCACACTCGCTTTATAAATCTGTTTCGTCAATCTTCTTTCATCCATCCTCTCTACGTTTCCAAACTATCTAACCATTTCTTTATATATCTTTGTTACCACATCTTCTTTCACACCACAGCCTTATCTTATTATTCTTCACTTTGTCCATCAGAGTCACTCCAGCTATACATCTCAGACTACTGATCTCCGCAGCGTTGATCCTACCTTTTATGCTTCTTTTGCCAAACCCAACATTCACTACCATACATAAGTGTAGGTACCAGCACTCCTCTATGCACAACCTTTTTTGAGATGTTCTGGCTGCTCATACAGTTATTTGTTTCCCTGCCAACATCCTTCGCTCAATATGATAGTAATACTTTCCGTCCCTCGTAAATGTTGAACCCGAGTATACAAACTGAATTACTCCACTCTTTCTCCTTTAATCAGCACCTAGCAGTTTTCATGCTATTTTTTTTTTCAATAATCATTACTTTCGTACTATTATTATTATTAACCATCGCCTGCAACTACTCCTCAGATAATGCTAACATGACCTGATCATTTAGACCATAGGTTCCCAACGGGGGAGGTACCGCCCTCTAGTGAGCGCTGGAGCTTTTTGCTGGGGCGATAGCAGGTCCAAATGCAAATGGGAGGGGGCGTTATGAAAGTTAAAACATTTAAATAAGCATTAAGTATAAATTAACTAATTGATTCGGTTTAGGACTGTCGGTAACAAGTCTATAATATCACCAGTATTTCATCGATTCTATAAAATCTTGCCAAATCTGGTGATAACTCACCAGCTCTGGCAAAACTTGGCACCGCAAACAAACGAAGGCATACAAGATAAAGTAAAGATATCATTATAGCCATTAGTTTTATCTTTCTATAAATTCATTGAAAAGTTAATATATTGAAATTGTGAATTCCAAAATGTCTGAAACTAAGAAGAAATGTTGGTAGTACAACATTGAGCAATTTAAATATATATTATCTCCATCAAACAATTATTACCTATGTGTTGAATTTGCCAAAAAGTACTTTCAAATGAATGAAGCCATAAGGCCTTCTAGGTTCCAAGAGCATTTAAGAAAGAAAATTCATGCTGATAAAAAGGACAAAGAATTATCCCATTTTCAAGGAAATTATTAATCGCGAAAGTTGAAAAACCACACACAAAAGGTGAGGAATTAATTATGCCGGCATTCAAAGAGGTAATCAAAACAGATACATGTCATCAAAAAAATTTCTCTTAGTAATAATACAGTGCACAGAATCGATGAAATGGCTAATTCTTATTAATTTTTGTTTTGTTATTAAATTTTTTAACTAATTTTGATTAAACGTCTTGTCTTTGCTTTTGTGCATTGTCTTTCATTTGTTGGTTAAGTTATGATTTTGTTAATAACACTTACTATGGTCTTTGTCTGAAATAAATGTTTTTATTATATATTTTTGTATTTTTAAATAATTAACCACCTTCAGCCACGACCACAAGTAGCACGATTACAGAGAGGAGACAACTAATTTTTAATTTATGATTATTAATAGATAATAAAATTGGTACAATTAACTATTATGTAAAGGGGGGCGTTGTAATTTTTTTTATTGTAAAGGGGGCGGTAGTCCATTAAAGGTTGGGAATCTATGATCTAGACGGTTCCACTTAATCCAGTTCCACAGACATCCTGCACTTTTCCTTCTTCAAATCGGATAAATTTTCCCATCCCGGGCTATTCCTCGTACTTTTTATTACGCTACAATGTATAATATCTTCTTTATCCAACGCCCGTCCGTAACATTTCTGTCATTAGACGCCGTGTCGGCCAGTAGAGTTTTGACCGTTGCTGCAAGGAGTCTTCTTCATCAGCGTCATCATTGTCCAGAGCCCTACAGTTGGATATGTGGTCGGCCGTGCCCTCAGCCTCATTACAAAGGGGGCAGATGGGAGAATTTGCGAGGGCCGTTCTGTGCAGGTGGCCCTGGAGGTAGTCGTGACCGGTCGACGTCCCTTGGCAGTCCACTGGGGTTGGCGTTTGACCCGATAATCGTTTCCCATCTTTTATCAGCAGCAGCTGCTTTCCAGGATTTTTTTATGGCTCTATTGATGGATTGGGTGATCAGGTTGCACGAGGCATGGTAGCTGGTGAGTAGGATTTCTTGCGGTAGGTCGCAACCAGCTTTGGTGAGTTTGTTAGCGCGCTCATTGCCGTACAGATCGCAGTGTCCTGGTAACCACTGCAAGCATATCTCTATGCTAGCCTGGAGCAGATGTAGCGCCTCCCTGCATCTCACCACAAGGTCGATTCCTGCGCAGCAGCAGATGATATTGCTTTGGAGGGCCGAGGTGGAGTCTGACAGGAATACGACTTCCTTGGTGGCTGCGTAACCCCGGATTTTCTCCGCCGCGTGGTATAATGCAGCAACCTCCCCTTAAAAGTTCGTTCTGAAATACTGAAAATGAGCTTTCAGCTGATGAGGAGTAGAAGCAGGCACCGCTGTTTTCTTCCATTGCTGATCTGTCAGTGTACACGTGGGCCCTCTCGGTGGATGGGTAAGTAGTCGCTAGCATATCTAGCGCTGCTGATTTGAGGAGGGTTTGTGGGAAGTATGCTTTACGATCTAAGACACCAGGAAGAGCCAGATTAACAGGTATTTCTGGTGTAACTTTGGGTATTTGGGGTCATAGAAAAGGCTGTCGTTCGCCGCGGTCAATTGGCACTTTCGAAGAATTTTAGGGTAGCTTTGTCGCGGCGGGCTTGTAGTGGTTCGGTGAGGGTATGTGTTTCTAGTGCCGTGATTGGTGTTGAGAACGCTGCGTCGCACACAATACGCAACTCGTTGTTTTGAACTGAATCCAATTTATTTTTGAAGGCTTCACTGGCCATTGAGTAGGCTTTACGCCATATTCTAATTGGGGTCTGATGTATGTCTTGTAGGTGGCAACCAAGACGTCTTGGGAAGCTCCCCAGGTTGTGCCGGTAAGCCTTCGGAGTATGCATAACTTCTTCGTGGCCTTCTCTGCATGGCTTCCAATATGGTTAGACCAGCTTCACTTTCGATAGTCGATAGCTCTTCACGGAGCTGGGGTCTTTTAATTGCTTGGCGATTGGTATAATTTTTGCCTTTCTCCAAATATTGGGGATAACAGCTTGCCAGGTTTGGTTGATTGCAGAGAGAAGAACCTCCATTGCGTTTTTGCCAAGGTGGGTTAGTTCAGGGAAAATGTCATCTGGGCCGCAGCTTTTGCCGGTTTTGAGTGCAGAAATTGGTTGTTTTAGTTCAGAGATGTTGTATACACCATTAAAAACTGAGCTGTCTTGTATAATTATATTACTACAGGTCCTATTAATAATAATTTAAACTTAAATGAAACTTTATCTGATGATGACGACCGTCTCATTTACTGTGTGTAACGGGAATTTTTCCTAAGATTTTTAAGAGCAATTTATTAAAGTCGGCCCTCGTATTTTTACATTGTAAAGCCGGCCTAGCAAGTATTTTATAGATCAATGTGGATAAAAATTTTTATTTAAACACAAGTCGCAACTAAAAATTTTTAGTTAAACTCAAAAAGGCTGAGAATAATTATATTGTAAACTCAAGTCAAGTTTGTGAAATAATTGGTAAGAATAATTTGAATTGAATTTGAAATAAATAAATAGATTTTTTATTTTCTCTCTAGACTAAAATTTTAAATAATTTTTATAAGATAACTTAAAAATGGCTTTCGTAAAATTTTTATTAGTTTCAGTATTAGTTTTATTAGAGTAATAATTTCGTTTCACATATTTGGCAGCTTTTGAGTTTAGGAATAATTTAGTTTGATAAAATTAATTTAAAGAAATCTATTGATCGTTACACAATTTTGAAAGTAACTAAAGAGATATTTACGTAACACAATTGGCGCCCAACGTGGGGCTAAAGAATTCTTTTTTCGTAACATGTGGAAACTCGAAAGCACTGTAAAGAGGAAGGCAATATTGTTCAAGTGATTTTGATATAAACATGGAAGATAATGTGAATAATGAGTCTTATTACTTTAGAGCAGATGTAAAATCTTCTTTTAAGGCAACTGTAGCTTATAAAGTTTGAAGAAGATTTTTCAGTAGTAATATAATTATGGCCCAGGATGGGAAAATTGTCCAATTTAAAAAAGGAATAGTGCAGGATGTCTGTGGAACTGGATTAAGTAATTTCATGCATTGCTGCTTATTCTCTAAACATTAAACATTTACCACCATCGATTCCGATAAAAAAAATTATTATTGGTAATAATAAATGGTAATAATTTATTACCATTCGCAATGCATTCTTCAATACTCAAAAAAAAGGAAACATAACGAAAAATATTTAAATCTTTGAAAACATATAAAACGAACTGTCAATGACAACTAACCTTTCTACGAGTACATTTTGATTACTTGAAACAGGTAAACCACGGCATGCAAGCGATCGTTTTAAATTCTGGACAAGGTGGTCTTGAACTTTAGCAAATTTTAATCTTGCTTCAGGTACATTATCTTCCGTTGATTAATTTTTATTAAGTACTTTTAACGTTACTGTCAATAGGGAAATCAAAACATATGTACGCCCCCTCCCCCACTGGTACTGCCTCTGGTGGATAATTTTTAAATCATGGGAGGAAACAGGCTAATTGGAGTAATTTATGTAAAACTTTTTAATTAACTATATTATTTCAGTATTTATAAATTTGAATCCACGTTTCTGATTAAATATTCTCCTGGGTGACCAAAAGTATGACTTATTTAACTAACTATAAGTTTTAGGAACCTACTACTCCTGGTAAATATTAAATTATCATAATTCTTACCTTCCATTGTTTTATATTGTAAAAGAGTCATACTCCTCATTAAATCTCCAATCAAAATGAAATCCCCTTTGGTTTTTAGGAAGAGTGATATAATATTGTTAAATTGGGAACATTCTAACCTTAATTCTTTTTCAGTTGTCCATTCAAATAGACGAACTGTACTATTAATACTGGCTAGTAGTTTTCCGTTAAACTCTGCTAAAGAGTAACAAGCTCCTTTAATTTCTTTTTCCGAAACTTGGGTTAGTTTATTGTCACTCCAGTGGAAAACTAATAACCGACCTTGCTTAGGTTCAGCCTCTTCGGGATTTACATTGGCTGTACCTGTAATAACCATTTTTATTTAGCAATTGAAAAAAATAAAATCTCACATCAAATCTCTTTAGAATCTGTACTATTGAATGGAATGGAATGTGCATGTAATTGTTTTGTGTCGTCTTATAAGGGGCCAAAAATATTTGTTTTCTTTTGTTACAAATTTACTTACCAACAATGAAATATGGATTCGGATCGTTTCCCAAAGTACAAGAAACGAGAGACATCGCATATTCTTGTTGCATTAACTGATGAGCGTGTAACACTTCAAATGTGTTTTGATCAATTATCAGTAAATTGTGAACTTCTACTTCTTGTCCATAATCTGGAACTTGACTTGTCAATAAACTACTGCTACTGGATTTACTTATTCCTAATGATCCAACACTGCTAGAAATTGTGACAGATTGAGCCATCGTAGATGCACTCTGTCGAGCTGGATTTAAACCAGTGGAATCTTGGATATCAATTCGTGCAGTCACTACACCGAACGTCTGAAAACATAAAAAATAAGACTATACACATTTTTAGTATAATTAAAAGAGTGACTATTCCAGACTAGTGGCTCAGTTCCCGCAGTCAAAGTGACTATTGTCAACTTATGTTAACAAACTAACCCAAGCATGGAAAGTGTCGTGTCGTTATGATGATTCTTTGTTTATTATTAGTGTTATGTTTCAATTTGTCAATTTTTTTTTAATAAAAAGTCACATTGTCAGTCAGACGGTCATTCATTTTACAGAAATTGAAGTTATTTAATGAATATTTTAAATAAAAAATTCATAAAATAAATTTTAAACGAAGTAGACAGACATACCTTACAAGTTTTGTGTCTGACGTAGCGATTGTTTATTGAAATGGATACAATATACAAGCACAGCGCTCTGCCACCGCTTTGGTTTAATTCAAGCCACGCGGCACAGTGAGACAACAAGGTGGTGGAATTTAATTGTTATTGTTGCTAATACTATTGTGTTGTTTTGTCTTAAAAAATATCGTGGCCCATGCCAGACACAAAACTTTAAGATCTGTATTTTAATTAAAATATAATACACAGAAAAATCATTATTAATGAAAGCTTACTTGAGTTTGTTCCTGATAGGCAATTCTTCTAGCAGATTCCTGTAAAGGTACCGTTCTTATATGCAGTTTCTGAATTTCATCAATAGTTCCTATCGTTACTGATGTATCTGTTGCTAAAGCTAGGCTAGATAAAGTAAAAAATTAATTAAAAAAATGTTTTTCATATTTTTTTAAATTAAGCTTATTATTATTAGACCGAACAGTAAGATGATCTACTACGCGGATACGAAAGAGATAATTGTTAATATAATTAAATTAAGAAAATCGAGGCGAAACATGGCTTGCAAATTTCAATTGGAAAATATCGTCGCCGTGTATTGGCGGCGACAGGGGTATCGAAAGGGTGTTTTAAGAGTGTTCACGAGGAGATACAAGCAAGTAAAAGAAAGGATTGAGACATAACAAATGTTTCTACTTCTATTCCCTGAAATCCATACCTTTATTTACTAAATAATAATTATTTCACAAACTAAATATATTTTTACTCAACTCTACAGGTTTCACACAATATCCTGATAATGTAAACCAACAGTTTTTGAATTGTTAAATAAAACTAAAATTTGTGAAATTATATGTAGTATATTTGGTACCATTATTTTTTTTTATTTTGCCACTGGTGAAAAGCTTTATGAACACCCAGAAAGTGTCAAAAAAGGCACGTCTGGCTGTGCATAGAGGAGTGTTGGTTCCTACACTTATGTATGGTAGTGAATGTTGGGTTTGGCAGAAGCATGAAAATAGGATTAATGCTGTGGAAATGAGTAGTCTGAGAAGTATAGCCAGAGTGACTCGGTTGGATAAAGTAAAGGATATTGAGAATTAAGAGAATGATGTGGTGTAAAAGAAGATGTAGTTCCATAGATAAAGGAATGCTTAGATGGTTTGGACACGTAGATAGGATGGATAAAGGACGATTGACGAAACAAATTTATAAGGCGAGTGTGAATGAACAAGTCGGTAGAGGTCGACCTCGGCGAACATATCTCGATCAGATCAACATTGTTTTGAAGAAAGGCCAGGTCAAGAGTACCAACAACCGACGAGCATGTATGAGAGCACTGATGAAAGTGGTGGAAGCAAAAGATGTGTGCAAGAACCATAGCAAGTGGAAGGAAGTGGTCTCTGCTCACCACTATGGGAAAAAGGCGTGACTATATGAAAAGAGCAAACCTAATGATCTCAAAAGTATTCATTTAAAATGTTTTTATTTACTTTTATTTCCAATACTTTTTTTAATAATAAATATTCGGTAACTATTACACCTAGTATGTTATGATATGATGCAGTTTAAAGTATTTTTCATGTAATTTTTGATGAGAAAACGAATGAAACTATTTTCAGTTCATGATTTAGAACCGGTTTAGTGGACCAAGGTACCAATACAGTATTATTCCTATTTTTATGATAATTTTGTGATTACATAACTGATCCTGTTTATATTCAAATATTCAGATGCATTCTTACAGTTGTTAAGTGTATGCCTGATAGTCATAAGTGCGCGGGTTAAAGTCCCTGACAAAAATTGTTCTTGATCATTAATTTCATCTGTGAATTTAAACAGAAAGTATATATAAAAAAATTTTTTTTTGTAACTAAATAAACATGGGCACTCTTTTTATTTTTAATAAACTAGGTAACATTTAATTGTGTGTCATGAAAAGAACAAATGTCATAAATGTCGCAAATGACACTTGTTATTATCAAGCCCACCCAAGTTATGAAATTAAATATCCATACATTAGTCCACTCAACCGGTTCCAAGTCCTGAACTGTTACTCCGATTTTCATGAAAATAGTTTCATTTGATTTCTCATCAAAAATTATTTTCTCACCATTCATACAAAATAATTAGAATATGTGGTAACTTTTTGATAGAATCGTTGTTATTTCAAGCTCTATGAAAAGAAAAAAAGCGACACTAAAGAGACAAACACTCTTGTATAGTTTACATAGGCGTACGATGAAAGATATTTGTTACAAATTTTTGTGTACATTTATGTTTATTTACATGGAACAGTTTAATAAATAAAATTCAACTATTTTCACAATTTTTTGAAGTTTCACTTCTACTGCGTGTGAACTGCACAAACATTTTTTTTTATTTTCATAGCAATATTTTGAATGTTTTACGTCTCAAAGACAGTAATCTGCATTTACACTACTAACCTGTCAGGATAAGCTTCCGCATTGAGCGAGCACATATGATTGACTTCTTTCATGTTCACATTAGAAAAAACTAATTTGTGATTAGAAGAATAAATAACAGTTGGTCTATCGGAACAAGCGAACACATTTGTTGTGCTAAGAGATCTGAATGTTCTTAAAACTGTCGGTTGAGTACCTAATGTTACTTTTTTCTTTTCGCTTAATAATCCTGAGTCTTTGTGAAGTGTGAAATAAAACATAGAGCCGTCTCCAAGAGCACATAGTAAGTAGTTGTGACCTTCAAAGCTAGCCATTAGCACAGACCGAGGTATTATTTCTAAAAACAAAAATTAAAGAGGTTAGAGCATTTAAGAGGCATAGTGAATCTTATAAATTTAAACATTAGGTTTTTTTTTAAAATCATATTTGTATGCCAATACTTTTTACAATAATCAAAACGCTTACCTCCACCTAAAAGTTTTTTGGTTGATTCAGTTAAATCTGGCAACCTTAGAATACGTGCAGATATATCTGTCCATAAACCTACAGCAACTAAATCAGAACTAGTACCTTCATTAAGTATGCTAATGTCTAGACATGCCACTTCAACATCTAATGTTGTGTTTCTGAAAAATACAGTTGTGCTCAATTTTTAAAATTTACTTTATAAATCTAAATGTCATAAGTTACATGATTTTTTTGAAGTGAAACTTCTTTAGGCGCGTTGAGAGTGAAATTTCAAGGTCGCGTCACGGCAATACCGTCATGAAGCCGTCACGAATTTTAAAAGACGGAGAGAAAGTTTAGTGACAACTGTACCGATGTACGATCATCATCAAATAGTGTAAATATTAAACTAAAAAATAAAAAGAATATAATTTTTAACTTATGTATATGTATTTATGTATTTTTTTAATAAAAATATTTTCAATATATTTTTTTTTTTTATGTTCTGGTTCCCACGAAAAGGGATATCCTGTAATGTTCAGAGAACATCGTGGGAACCAAGGGAAAGAAGGTAGGAGTTGGTGTTCTTCTTAAATTTCTGGAGGTTGTATGCCTCGGGGAACACCTCCCTAGGCAATGAGTTCCAAAGCCTCGCAATTCGTTGGATGAATGAGTCTTTGGAAAGTGATGTTCTGCAGGTCTCCAAAGTGACCACGAAGGGGTGTGAAGACTGAACTTGACGGGTTAATCTCGAAGAGACTGCCAAAGGAGGAACGATTGTTGATATTTCAGAAGAGCATCGCCCATGAAAATATCTATAAAATAGAGACAAATCGCCAACTTTTCTACGGTGTTCCAGACAAGTGAGCGAGTTTGTAAGCGAGGCATCACCGACGAGACGAATTGCCCTTTTTTGGACAGAATCCAGTAGCTTCAGGATATGTTTAGGTGCTGCACTCCAAATATGGGAACAGTACTCCAGTACAGGTCGGATCTGTGCCTTATAGATCATAAGCAGCTGACTGGAGGTGAAGTAGCTCTTGGCACGAAACAAAAAACCAAGTTTTTGGGATGCACTTTTGGCAATGGACCTCACGTGATTTTCTCAGGAAAGGTTATTGCTGATAGTAATACCAAGCATCGATATGGATGACTTCAGTGGTATGGTTACTCCTGACAAAGTTATGTTAGGCACAGTGAGATCGGCTTTTCTAGAGAAAAGACATGCTTGTGTTTTGTTTGCATTGAATTCTACCAAGTTATTGGATCCCCATTCAAGAATTGTTGCTAAGTCCATATTTATATTGTTAACATTTCTTTCTCGTTCATTTCTGGTTTCACGGGCTGATATAGGGGCCCTGGAAGAGAAAGCGGTATGGAGGGTACTATCATCGGCAAAGCTGTGTACGGGACATGAAGTTGATTTCAATAGGTCGTTAATGTGAAGTAAAAATAGTGTTGGTGCTAGAATGGATCCTTGCGGAACACCAGCATTTATGAATAGAGTGTCAGATGAAATTCCATCGACCACTACATGGAGAGACCTGTTTGAGAGAAAAGTAGCAAGCAGAGAACACAGCTGAGGGGGCAAGCCATAAGATGGAAGCTTGGCGAAGAGTCCCTGGTGCCAAACTCGATCGAACGCCTTGGAGATATCTAATGCCACAGCTAAAGTTTCTCCATACTTTTCAATAGATAGCTGCCATATATGTGAGATGTAAGCGAGCAGGTCACCAGTTGATCTCTGATGGCGGAAGCCATATTGCCTATCATTGATAATTCCTGAGTCTTCCAGATATTTCATGAGCTCGATGTTGATGGCTTTTTCCAGGACCTTTGAAATAATAGATAGCAGTGCGATAGGTCTGTAGTTGCTAGGTAGGGTCTTTTTGCCTTTTTTAGGGACTGGCTGTACTCTTGCAATTTTCCAATTGGACGGAAATACTCCCAAATTGTAAGAGTGGTTGAACAACTTGCAAAGAACAGGTGTTAGTTCGGGGGCACATTTCTTGAGAACAATCGGCGGAATTCCGTCAGATCCACAGGCTCTGTTGGTGTCGAGACCCAGCAAAATCTTTCTGATAGTACGTTGGCGAAAGGTGATCTCGGGCATGTGACTGTCAATAGGTGTAATGTTCGAGGGTTGTTTTCCCGAAGAATCCAAAGTGGAATTTCCAGCAAATAGGTGCGCAAAGATATTGGCTTTTTCCTGGGCAGTCGTTGCTAGTGTTCCATCTTCATTGGTTAGGGGAGGAAAAGAGCTGGAAGTGAAGTTTCTTCCCACAGCTTTGGCGAGAGACCAAAATGAACGGGATCCGTTAGGACATTCAACAAGTTTTGATCTTATTTTGGCATTATGAACATCTTTTGAACATTCTATTGTCTCTTTGCATATGCCTCTAGCCTCAACATATGCTGCTCTGGTCTCAGGTCCCGGATTTTTTTGCCATCGATGGTATGCTGCCTGTTTGGAAGCCACAGCTCTAGAGCAGTTTCTGTTAAACCAGGTCTTATCGGATGATGTTCTTCTTTCGGTATTCGGTATGTAAGTTTGCATCCCCAACATGATGATTTCAGAAATTGTCTCCGCACATCGTGTTGGATCTACTGAGGAGAAACAAACTCTCTTCCATGGAAACGCTGAGAAAAACATACGAAGACCCTCCCAGTCGGCCGAATTGTAATGCCACATGAGACGGGGTGGTATTGTGCTGCTCGATGGTAAATGGAAAGAGCATGTTGTGGAGATGAGGGTGTGATCAGAGTTTCCAAGTGGGGCACAAACTTCTATTCTATACGGGTCAGGATTGGTGGTGAGGAAAAGATCTAGTGTATTGGCAGCCTGGTTGTTGATATCAGGGATGCGGGTTGGTAGCTCGACCAGTTGTTCTAGACCATGAGTGATGGCGAAGGCCTCAGCTTGACGACCTGCATCATCAGTTTTGTTAGAGAATTTGAGCCAGGCAGCGTTATGTACATTAAAGTCTCCCATGATTATGGTTTCAGCTGTTGGATGGTTCTCCTGAATGTAGTCCAGTTTGAGTGATATACTATGCCTCAATCCTTTGAAAAAGGTAATTATTTATGTATCTATTAATTGTGTTGCATTTAATAATAAAACAATACCTATTACCTGTACATAAAATCATTTTTATTAAATAATCATGAATACCAAAATTAATTTACTCTTTATATATTTGGGAGCTACAATAACAGCAAATATGACAGAGGAAATTAACATGAAAATACAAAGTGGGAATCGCTGTTACTTTGTACTACAGAAAATAATGAAATCCAAAATAGTCTCTCGAAGAACAAAAATAAGTATCCATCAGACTATTATCAGACCCATTATGACATATGCGTGTGAAACGTGGACCATGACAAAACAAAATGAAAACCGACTAAGAATAGCAGAAATAAAAATCATTCAGGGTATATATGGGCCAGTGAAGGACCAAAACGCAGAACAGTATCGGATCAGAAACAACAGAGAACTGGAAAACATACCGTCAACCAGATTTCGTTAAAATGATTAAAGCTTAAAGACTAAAATGGGCCGGACACATTAAAAGAAAAAATGACGAACGAGTGGTGAAACTAGTATGGGAACAGAATCCAACCAGCAGAAGGCCATTTGGAAGACCCAAATTGCGCCGGAGGGATAACCTATCGGCAGACTTAGGAACCCTAAATATCGCCAATGCCGAACAGCTTATGAGACAGAAACCAATGGAGGCAAATCGTAAAGTCAGCTAAGACCCACAAGGGGAGAGAAAGAGAGAGAGAGAGACACCAAACTTAATTTTGTCTTTTCTATTATTTAGTAAAGTAAGAGCTTAAATTTTCATATTTAAACTGCTGGAATGCGTTTGTTTTACATGTTCTACCTGTCAATTACTTTTTTGCTAACTTTTTTGTGATGTATTGGACGCCGACCGGAAATATTTTAAAAAGTAATCGGTAAGTGCGTCATTTGTAAACGAATTTTATTAGTGAGAAGAGTATACTTGTGCTGCGATTTTTTAAATATATTTGTTCGTTTTAGTCCTTTTTTAATTATTTTCGCTACAAATAAGTGTCAATTAACCTATTAGATGAAAACAATGTTTGGTAAGCATTTGAAATTTTTATTATTTTGTATTACCTAATCATCATTTCTACATACATACTACGAAATATTGATTTTGTAAAATCTGTCAAAAAATATTGGTAAATAGCAATAAATTACAGTTTTATCTGTATCTGTACTATTAATTTGAAAATATTACGGTTTTTTATTAATCTTGCCAAAGAAGTTTCACTTCTGACACGTGTACTCTGTACACACGCTCTTTTTTTTTATAAATATTAATCTAATTTAAAATTTAAATTTTGTATCACTAACCTGAAACTATTTAAATATACATACATTTTTTTAATTTCTTAATTATTTTTTAGTTTGTAAAAAATCAAATAATTTAAATGAACATACCCTTTTAAAATTAATTCATTTGGATGTATTTCCAAATAATACAAAGCGGATCCAGTAGAGACAATTACTTGAGATACATTGCAAGCGACAACGCTAATACTTTTCTCCGTTGGAGGTTTCCATTCAGCTAACAAATTTTTATTTTGAGACGATACAAGTCTGGCAGAAATAGGAGTCACTTGAATTATCTGATCATGAAGAACATTGCCGCAATAAAATGTTTGCTGATCAGATGAGAATCCAGCTATATCTGTTTCTTCTACTTCTTCTCCATTTAGACTTAGAACTCTAGTTTGACCGACAAAAGAAAGCACCAGAGTGTTGTCTTGTTTACTGCCTAAAATGTTATATTTAATTATTTTGGATCAGCATTTACAGTTACAATACTATCTACCAACAACTATTATTTATATATTGTGTTATTATATTGTTTATTATTTTTATTTACATAATTTAAAAAAATATATATACAGTGTGACACACTTAAGATGAATACACCACTGTATTTTGGTCATTTTTGAAAGCAGAGATTTGATTTTTGGTAGAGACGAAGTCTTTCATTAGCCGCACTTTTCGCAATACTCAGTCCGAGTGACAGCCTTAAACCCAGCCTACTGCAATCTCCTGAAAAGGCCAAATACTCGATATTTTGCTTCGCGTTGGAGATACCAATAAGTTATTGAAAAAGTTTTTATATATTTATATATATATATATATATATATATATATATATATATATATATATATATATATATATATATATATATATATATATATATATATATATATATATATATATATATATATATATATATATATATTAGTCTCGCCTTTTTCCCATGGGAGTCCATAAGAACAGCCAGAGGTAAAAAAACTACCTCGCAATTGGAAAGAATCAGAAACCAAGATGGTAATATGGTAAAAGGAGAGGAATGCGTATTGAAGAGATGGAAGGAATACTTCGAAAGTTTATTTGAGAAAGAGGATACACAAGTACAGGCCCAATTCGAAGACACGAGTGAAAGTTGCAATGAAAGTGAAATTACTACGACAGAAATTGTGGAAGCGTTGAACAGTATGAAATTGGGTAAAGCTGCTGGGTACGACAGGATAACAGTTGAAATGCTGAAGGCTGGACAAAACGTGGTAGCTAGTCTACTGGACCGCCTTTTTAACCTTTGTTGGAGAAGTGGTAGGGTACCAGACGACTGGTGCAAGGCCGTTATCGTGCCGCTTTACAAGAGAAAAGGTTCGCAGCAGGACTGTAAGAACTACCGAGGTATTAGTTTACTCAGCATAGTCGGCAAACTGTATGCACAGATATTGATCAAAAGAGTAACGAATGAAACTGAGAAGATGATATGGGATGTGCAAGCAGGATTTAGAAGAGGAAGATGTATGGATCAGGTCTTTTCCTTACGAGGTATAGTCGAAAAATTCTTGGCTAGAAGTCTCTATTGCGCTTTTATAGACTTGGAAAAGGCCTATGACAGAGTGGTGAGGAGTGAATTGTGGTCTACATTGTCTATGTATGGGGTGAGTGGTAGTTTAATACGTGCACTGAAATCACTTTACGAGGATTCCACTGCTTGTGTCAGGATAAACGGAGCTTGCACGGACTGGTTTAACATCGAAAAAGGTGTGAAACAGGGATGTGTGGCTTCGCCATGGCTGTTTAACTTATACATAGACAATTGTTTAAAAGATTTGAAAGAGAGTGCGTATGGATTAAAAATAAATGATTTTATCGTCAAATGCCTTCTTTACGCCGATGATCAAGTCATATTAGCGTTATCTGAAGAGGAGTTGCAGGCGATGGTTAATGTTATGCATGATTCCCTGAAAATCAAAGGGATGAAAATAAATGTGAGCAAAACGAAAGTAATGGTTTTTGAAAGAGAAGAAAGCATGACAAACTGTGGGGTTTCAATTGAGGGAGAAAGAGTGGAACAAGTTAATGAATTTGTGTACTTGGGTTTAAAAAGTGTCAAAAAAGGCACGTCTGGCGGTGTATAGAGGTGTGTTGGTTCCTACACTTATGTATGGTAGTAAATGTTGGGTTTGGCAGAAGAAGCATGAAAATAGGACTAATGCTGCGGAGATAAGTAGTTTGAGAAGTATAGCCGGAGTGACTCGGTTGGATAAGGTTAAAAATAGTGAGATAAGAAAACGCTGTGGTGTAAAAGAAGATGTGATCACAAAGATAGATAAAGGAATGCTTAGATGGTTTGGACACGTAGAAAGGATGGATGAAGGAAGATTGACAAAACAAACTTATAAGGCGAGTGTGAATGGGTAAATCGGTAGAGTTCGACCTCGGAGAACATGTCTCGATCAGATCAACATTGTTTTGAAGAAAGGCCAGGTCAAGAGTACCAACAACCGAAGAGCATGTATGAGAGCACTGATGAAAGTAGAGGAAGCAAAAGATGTGTGTACGAACCGTAGCAAGTGGAAGAAGTGGTCTCTGCCTACCCCTATGGGAAAAAGGCGTGACTTTATGTATATACATATTACTATATATATATATATATATATATATATATATATATATATATATATATATATAAATATATATATATATAAATATATATATATATATATATATATATATATATATATATATATATATATATATATATAGTATAGTATAGTAATTAGCAAACAGGCCAAACGGATCTTTTAAAAACACGTTCGCACCACACAAACTTTTGAAAAACGTATAATAATTTTTTAGCAAACATTTTAGTGTGGAAGCAACTTAAAATGTTAGTATTTTGTCATTGATATATTTTAAAAATTATGCTATCACCAATAATACAGTCAAGATAAGGTTATTTGATTATTTCCATAGACCTATTATCCAGAGGAGACGCAACATTCCATTTATAAAACTCTGTTTGTTCTGTCGCAATGATTACACGAGAGTGGCCATGAGTGTGACAAAGAATACCAGTCGATTCTCTTTGTTCCGTCCTCGTGCTGGCAACGCTGTAACATTATTGTGGAGTTACGGCCACGCTTGTAATCAGTGACGTGCTGTTTGTTTAAAATGAGAATATATCTATCGGGTAATATTTAGTTTTTTATGAAAATATCTTTATGAATAGGTGATACTTAGTTTTTTATCAAATTGAAGTGCTGTAGCCTACTAAAAGTATTTTTCTAAACCCCAAAAGTTGGGCGCCAAATTGTGTTATCCTAACTAAACTGTTTTTCTAAAAAATTGGGGTGCCAATTTTAAAAAAGTTACTAATTCCCCAAATGTTGGGCGACAATTTTGTGTTACGTTAAAGTTTCCTTTCTAAAGCCAATTGTGTGTAATGTTATAGGTTACTTTTATAAAACTAAATTATTCCAACTCAAGGGCTGCTAATTGTGTAGCGAACAGTTTTAATAATAGTATTATAATAGTAATTATAATAGTTCTGAAACAGAATTTTAAATAATTATACCTAACCGTCTGAAATGAAAAAAAACCTTATATTAATTGGACAAATAAAATGTAATGTATTTTAAATTATAATTTTACTGTTTAAACTATTTAAAAACAGCTAAGTAACCTAAAGGAAAAGATTAAAATATTATACTCAGGGTTATGTGACTCCTTGATTTCTCGATTGGATTAAAATTGAGGTGATGCATAGATTTCTTATGAAATACTACTATAAAATGGATCAGGAAGGTATATAGTTCTTCAAATAACAACGAAAGAAGGTTGATACCACTGAATGGCAGGGAAATAATGAATGACCTTTTTTGAGAATATCTCGAAAAGTATTGATTTCCACATCGTTTGGTTTTCAGATTCGTGTTTTACGCCTCAAACTAATACCTTTTTATTTTGATATTGAAATCGTCATCGCTAAACCACTGGATAAAATATAGTAAACAATGACATGTTCCAACTTGGTTGTGATAATAAACACTGGGGCTTAAATAGTCCGGTTTTTTACACACTTGGCAATGACGAATCATTTCTTCCACTAAATTTCACTGAATTTTACCAATAATATGCTAAAAATTACCGATAATACTCCAAAATCTCGTTGCAACACTTTCGGTAACAGCGCTACTAATAATAGCTGATTTCATAGTATGCACAGATCTCTGCAAGTGGAACAATTCAGACAAGCCGTGCGGCGTTGTCGCTTATTGAGCAACACATTTCTATGATCTAACGGAATGAAATAGTTCAATGGTTCAACATTCCATAAAATGGGTTGTATTATTCAGGTTGTTATAATTGGTGAAATATTAATAAGAGATAGCATTATGGCCACAATACTGTAGCAAATATAATCAACAAATACTATGAACGATTCAATAACAATCACAAATCTCTTGTCATAACTGGAGAGCAGGCAACATTACAGCACAGAACATTCCAGTCGGCCGTATTAAAACAATACAGTCGACCAGAAAGTGGGGATGTATGATCGTGTTTAAAAGTAAATAGTTTCGTCTCCTCTGATAATAGGTCTATGATTATTTCCCATTTAAAAAATAGAATAAAGTGTACTTAAATAATATTATTTATAACATATTAACACTCAGAAACTTGTTTTACTTTTTAAATTGTGTAATTTAAAAAAGTAAGTTACTTATTTTTAATTATAGTTAAAATTAAAACAAGAATATGTACCACCTTACCTGCTACCTGAAGAGCCCACATGCCTTTAATGCCTGGTAGATCTATTGAAGCATGTTCCTGTATTCCTATTCCATTCCTAATAATCCTTAAAGAACCTTCTTTAAAGGCTCCAGAACAAGTAACAAGTTGTCCTTGCCCTTGCCTCTCCAAGTCGACAACACACATATCCAAAATCGGAGCAAGATTCGTAAATGACTCCATTACAGTAACATAGGAACCATTTTCATCTGCTTCTTTATTTAATTTTACGAGCTGAGAATCGCCTATCCTGGATCCAATGAAGAGTACTCCATTATCTAAGTACGTTATGCACTCTGGTGTTGCAATTTCGCCTAATAATTCAACTTTAAGGTCTTTAACAGCTTCGTTGCCGTCTCCTCTCGATTCAGTTTCGATAAATAACATGAACAAATGACCTGCCATATCTCCAAGAAGATATCTGAATCCTCCTGGGTCCACTTTGGCATAGCAGATTATTGTACTTTGCTAAAGAATTAAATTTGGGTAATATGGGACAAAAGTATTGACCAATTCATATTGTTCTTATTTGTTTTTAATATTATGTTAATATGCAAGAAATTATAACTTTCATAAATTATTTGTTTATATTATTTAAGTAGTAGTATTTAAGTAATAGTAATTTTAAAAGTACATTTAAAAAATTTTAATAATAAATTTATTTTAAACATAACAAAAAAATATTAAAGAACTAGAATAAAAAAAAGTATATCGATAGAACTTTCAATATTGTAATTATTAACTTTTTATTTGATATTACAAAAAAATTTGTTTCTGCTAGAGTCTTATTTATACCAAAATAGTTGTTTAATTATAGTTAAATAACTAATAGATATTTAAAATTCTTACTTTTATCACAGGTGGGGCTACAACAACAGGTGTAATACCATCATGGTATAGAATACTTTCTTGGCCAATAATAATGGCTCCTCCAAGTGGTGATGGTACTGGGAT